>CM068296.1:22976314-23576314 GCA_034768395.1 Linum lewisii | reverse complement strand
ACCTACCCAGGGCAGCAGTACCAGAAGGAAAACAATGTCAGTGACCTGGACAAGAAGCTTAGTCAGATCATCACCAGACTCAACGATCATGACAGTCAGTTTAAAGCTCAAGCTCTTCTCAATCAGGAACAGATAGCAGTCGGTCATAGAATTGAGCAAGCTATGAACAACATCTCGAGCATGCTAGCATCTGGTCGACCATTTGGCCAACTTCCGAGCCAGACAGAGCCGAATCCGAGAAAGGAGCAAGCCAAGATGGTATCTGTTAGAAAATTTCCAAGCTTATCTGCTGATGCTTGTGCTGTTTTACGCAGGATCGCTGAATCTCCAAAGGAGAAGGAAGCACTACAACCGGCGCCTAAGGAAGAAGATCCTCCTCTTGCACCGTACGTCGTGAAGCCTCCCTTTCCAAGAGCATTGCTGCCAAATGCAAGGATCGAGACTGGCATGAAGGGAAATAAAGAAGGATATCCTGATGCTCGTATTAAGAAACCGTCCTCTCCATATCCAGCTAAGTGCTCTGATCCTGGTTCTTTTACTCTACCTCTTGTCATTAATGATGTTGAGATAGAACGTTGTTTGGTTGATCTTGGCGCATCTGTTAATGTTATGCCTATAAGTCTATATGAAAAATTGAACCTAGGAGAACTTGAACCGCCTAGTATGCAACTTATCTTCGCTGATAGATCACTTAAAACTCCTAGGGGAGAAATCAAAGACGTTGTTACTAAATGTGGTCCTTTCACGTTCTTAGCTGACTTTGTTATCATTGACACTAGTAAGGATGATTCTACCATTCTCATAGGACGACATTTCATGGCTACTACTGGAATGCAAATTAACGTTCCAAATGGTTCTTTAACTCTGAGAGTTGGTCAAGAAACTGTCACGTTCCGCCTTAAAGACGGAATGAAATATAATCCTAAGAATGAAGAATTTCATTGTTTAGCTGTTGAAACTGTGGAGTTGACTTCGGTCAACTCCATTACTGATGTCTCTTCTAGTGTGCCTAGATCAATTGCTATTGCAGGTGCTGGACAGATTACCGTGAAGAAACCGAAATCTGCCTCTCCAAAACTGCCAATGAAGAAGGAACTGCAAGCCTCTTCTAAGCCACTGAGCACAAAACCTAGCAGACCTCGGGGAAAGAATAAGAAGACGAAGACTCACATGGTCTGGAGACCAGTTGTGCCGCCACCTTCTACCGAGCCAGCTGCACCACCAATTCGTTCCAAGCTACCGGCGCTGGAACAAGTATGGAAGGAGAAGCCAAAAGCATCTCCTAAGGAAATACTGACGATCACCGATCCTGGTGATATCAAGCCGGAGGTTAAAGAAAAGAAGAAGCTGATCGTTCTCATTCCGTCCACTGTCTTCCTTGTGGAAGATGATCCCTTGACAGAACTGTTCGGACCCTTCACAATCATTGACCACCTTCCCGACGGACGTACCAAACTCTTACACGCGAATGGGAAGAAATTCATGCTCACCGGAGAAGCCCCGAAGCTCTACTTTATGAACTCCGATGCTAGCATTAAGGAGAATCTGAGTTGGGATGTCTCCTAATACCGTCCAGGTATCGTCCAGCTCAAGGACGTTAATAAAAGAGCGCTTCGTGGGAGGCAACCCACAGCTGGAGTCAGTTTTTCATTTGTGTCAACCTTAGTATTTTAGAGTCGGTTCGGGGGAGCCAAAAGTGTCAGTTTGTTTTATTTCATATTTTTCGTGTGTAGTCTGTGTGTCATAGTATCAGTTTCAAGTCGTTTGAGGTCTTTCTGATTTTTGTGGATTTAACTGTGATTTTCTGAAGTCTGCCGGGATTGCGAAAATATTTTCAATCGTAGAGTTCAATATTTTCGACGAAACTAACCCATATTTTCGGCAAAAATTCTCTTTGAAATCCCACAGAGTTTTCCAAACGTTCCTGTTTCACATTTTTGGCGAAAAAGCACTACTATTTTCGGCGAAAATTTCTTTTGAAAACCGGCAGTCCTTTTTAACTAAAATTTTCGGCTAAAACTTGCACTTATTTTTGCCGAAAATTCCTTTGAAAATCGCCCAATTTTTCACTTAAAATCCGGTCTTATCCTCCTTCTCTCTCTCACTTCATTTTCGACACAAACCCGAAAAAAACAACCCCTCCCCCTATTTTCGCCCAACCCCGCCGACGCCACCTTAACTCGCCGCCACCGACCAAAGCCGACTGCCGCCACCGTCACCCGCCGCCGCCGCACCCTTCCCCTCCCTTTTCCGATCAAACCAAGCCTTCGAACAGCCGAATCGGAGCTCTACAGCTCTAGTTCACCCAAACCCTAAAAATTCTTCATTTTTCACCGATTTCTCTCAAACCGTTCGTTTTTAGCACCCATGGCTTCAAGGTAAGTTGTAGAACTTTTCATTCCGAATCTTTGAAATATTGGATGCTGAATTTTGTCGGGGTTGATTTTCGGTTGACTTTTTGGTTTGCCTCGATTTGCGTGCCGACTGATTTCGTGTGAACTAGTGTTAGCTGAACTTGTTTGAACTGTTTAGCATGCTTAGGGGAGGTAATCGTGCTTAATTGTTATATCGTTTGATCATGTGTTGCTATGCCTTAAGTCCTATTCTTGTGATTTGACTTTTGAGAAATGTCGTTTGACCTGAATTATTTTGATCGTTTGGCTGCCTATGTGCTCATTCTCGTTCAGATATTGTGTTTGCCATCTGAGATCATATTATACCGTCCATTCCCGCTTGTGATAGTCTTGCATGATTAGGTTCAATGTTTTATTATGTGACTTCGAAATGTCGGTTTGACTTCTAAACTCTGATTGTGCTAATTCATTCTGGCTGTCCTAAGCATGTATTTTATTACTCGTGATTACCGGTTAATCTGCTTGGCTTACCCCCGCTCGGTTTTCCTCATTTCTTTGTGAAATTGAGTTTTTCGACTAAGTGTGGTAGGGTTTTAGTTTGACTAATCGGGTTTGTTTTCTTGTTTAGGACGCCACTTTTGAGCGCAGGACCAAGGCACGACTTGATGGTGCCTCGAGCTCCGGAGCCCCCGCTCCCGTCACACCCGCCGTTCAGGGCCCTCCACCAGCATTCCATGGCCGTGCTGGATATCACCGCACCGTTGCTCGCCTTCCTCAGCACTACTTTGAGCGCTACCAGCGGCCATCACTTCGGCTGGGGGACGACGACGACGACGAGGAGTACCATGCGCTCTGGAGCCACATAACTGGAGTGCCCGGCGATCGCCTCGGGGACCATAACTCAGTTAAGTCGCTCTCTCACCCTTTCTTTAAATATATTCATATGGTTTGGCGTAGATCACTTTTATATGCTCCAGACAAGGACCGCCACCATATTAGCAAGGACGAGCTACTTCTTCTTCGCGCCATCCGGGAGAGATATCCTCTTCATCCCGGATGGGTGCTTGCTCGCCTACTCCGCAAGAAGACTCGGAGGTCCGGTCGTCCCCGCGCACTCCTGGGAGGCAACTTTATAGGCCGGCTCATCATTTCCTTCGGCCTCAACAATGAATATGGCCCGAACATCCCACGCCGCAGAGTACGGACTGTTGGAGGAGACTTGGGGGTCGAGTACAGCATTGATATGGACATCAGTCCCCTGGTGCCAGCGGATCCTCCTCTCGAAGATGAGGACGAGTCGGGAGAAGAAGATGATACTGAGCAGCAGCAGCCCCAGCCGCAGCCAGAGTTTCATGACCACATACCCTTGCCACATCATCAGGCAGGGTATGAGCACCAGCCGCCGCCGGTCATCCCCGATCCATACCAGGCGCCTCACCCTCACCACCGACCGCACCCCGCGGACATTGGTGAGCTATATGAGCGACTGCAGGAGTGGCGCATCACCGACAACGCCACTCAAGAGGCGAGATGGACTACTATGCAGCAGCATATGCACCGCGCTGATAGGCGGTACGAGGCACAGATGGAGTGGCAACGTCAGCTCGGCGAGTACCTCCACTTCCCACCTCCCGGCGCCCCTGACCAACCATGATCAGATGGTGTCCTTTTCCTTGTCCTTTCTTTTTATTTATTCTTTTCGGATTTCGATCCAACTTTTTTCTGTGTGGATCCGGGGCACTTGTCGCGGTTTCCTTTTTATGTTTCATTTGTTTTTGTTTTGTAGGCAGTAGGGAGAATCCCTTTGCTTCGCTTGGGTAGATTCCCTCCGCTCCGAGGATCCGTGCTCATCCCCTACGCCAACCATCTCGGTCCAGGTTCTTCTACTTCACTCTGAACTTTAGAATTAGTCCTGTGAGGACACAGTCCGATTTAAGTGTGGGGTAGGATGCTAGAGAACCTTGCATGAACTTGATTGCCCTTGATTGTGTTTTCTGTGTGCCTCGTGATTCCATTCCAGTCTCTCTAGCATTAGAATGGCTCAGTTCTTGATTTTTTATGTTAAGTTGTTGTTCAACTTTCATAATGATGCTTAGACTGCTTAACTTAGAACTTGAGAACCAACTTGTATACTTTGATGCTAAATTGCCTGGTCAGAACAGAATTTTTAAAATCACACTTGTAGTTTGTAGCCTTGATTGCATGAAAATGACCGAATCCGACTAGCAAACCAACTGTGAGCTTTTGATCCATTGCACGTAACTTGCAATTTCAATTCTTTCTGAGTGGTTTTCTGTTTGCTTGAATGAGTTAGAATTTGCATGAGACCTACTCGAGACCACACGATGACACGAGTTCTAGAATGATAGGGGCACCTAGATTCAGCTACTAAGCCATATAGCCTACCTAACGATAAAATCCATTAGGTGTAGACCCTTGAGCTTGGCCTGTTCTTTCGGTTCGATATACATTACAGCCATTTCCCATTCTTTCATTCCCCGTTGATCCCCTGTGGTTGTAGTTCTAGATTGACCTACCGGAAGTCAGTTTGTGGTAACCTGCCTATAGCCATTAAACAGGTGGTCTTAGCTATTATGTCCAGAAGTGTAAACCCCTCTAGCAACTAAAAGAAAAATCGGCACAAAAGAAAAAAATTAGAAAAAAAAAGAAGAAACAGAAGCAAGTTTCGAAAAAAAATGATAAAGAAGAAAAATCAGAAAAGCCAAAAAAGTTTCAAAGTTTTAGTTCAATAAAACGTTCTTCTCCCTACAAATGAAAGAACGAAGTCAAGAGAAAAGTCAGAAAAGTGTGTAAAGAAAAAAAATAAAAAGTACTAGGTTGCTTGAGGGTATCATAGGACGAGCGTTCATTATTCCACCCGTGTCTGGTTAGACGGTAGGAAGCCATAGGCTAGATTCGAGGGAAGTTAATCGAAAGCTACACCGCACAAGCCATCATCATACATTCCCATCATCCATCGCATCATAAACCCTTGTAGTGTAGAATTCATTACGGTCCTAGCAGGGAAGTCCTTCTTGACTAGTTACTCGTGTTATCACAGTGGTGGAGATGTGGTCGAAATGCAAACCTATGATAGAATTCAGTAACAGAAAATGATTGAGAGCAGAAACACGTCCTTAAACACAGAGAGTGAGAGTTCCCATTATACTAAATATATCCTGTGTGAGGAGTCTGGTCGGTCAGGTCAAATTCGTGCATAATTAATTGCTACTACTTGTCGTGTGCAGATTATTAGTGAGACCAGGTAGTTTGGTTGATCTGTATGCATGTTAGGTTTCTTGTTCTAGGATCTATCGGTCTAATAATTCATTGTGTTTGATTGAGCTCCAATTTAATCAATCTTATCATCTATGAACATGAGCGTTTCTATTCAGTTTGCTTAAGGACAAGCAAAAGCTTAAGTGTGGGGTATTTTGATGACACTCAATTTGACGTGATTATCAGCCTCATTTAAGCGACATTTCCTTGCTTAAGACATGGTTTTTAGGGTAGAATAGCGAATATTCAATCGATTGCCCTATCTCGTGCCATTTGTGTTACCTTGGCCCGTTTCGGGTCTATTTGATGGTTTTCTAGTATTTTTATGTGAGCACAGGTTTTTGCCGTCAAATAAAGTAGCCAAGGACGTGTCTAAGGCGTTGGAACCTCAAGGAATTGCACCGAAATCGATCTAAGGAGCCAATCAAGTCAAAACAATTTCTGCCCCGATTTACAAAGGAATTTTCGCCAAAAATCCTTCAGTATTTTCGGCGAAAATATCAGCACAGATCGGCAATGCTCATCAACAGAAGTTTTCGGCGAAAACAGGAAATTTTCGACCGAGAACTAGGTGACCAAAATTTACAGGAGAATTCAGCCGGCGGACCACCCAATTACAAAGGAATTTTCGCCGAAAATTCCTTAATATTTTCGGCAAAAATACCAATTAAAATCCGGCTGAATTAGGGTTAAGTATAAATACTTAACCGGCGGCCCAAAAAAAGAATATACCACATAATACATCATACATCAGAATTTAGAGAATCCTCTCAAGTTCTGGAGCGAAGAGTTAGAGTTCGAAGATCCGGAAAGAGATCGTGACGCCATCCCTTCCATCTCGAGGACTCGGAGCTAGGATTGCAGTCTACCGGAAGATCGAAGTTCTGCCGGAGTCATCTTAATTAGGTTTTTCAGATTCTTTCTGTCTCCCTTTGTATGATGAACTCTTTCATTGTCTTTGATTCTTTTGTAATGAATATGCGTAGCTAAACTCTTAGAGCTTAGAGTAGATGAACCCTAAGTGACCCAGGGCTTTAAAGCGGTCACGGATCGGCGGTGATTAGATTCGAAGTTCAATCAGTTTCTCTTTCATGTTTGGTTTGTTCTTCATTGTTCATATTTCTTGTCTGGATTGATCATCTAGATTAGATTCTTGTTAAGCTAAGGATAGAAGCGAACGCTCGCCTTACTTTAGAACATCAAATTGAACAATTAACCTTATAATTGGAGCGTGCCTTTCATAGGAACTGGTAAGGGTTAATCCACTACAAGAGTAACTCATAAATCGTTAGTAATTCCATCAGTTAAGTAAAGTCGTTGCGAGAGGCAACCGTACCTAGGCGACTAATTAATCTTGGTAGCTAGAACGGATAGAGCGAACGTTCGCCGATCTTAAGCCTAAGGGTAAGGAGTTATGGTGGTGTCTTAGAATTGATTGAATGAGAATCGAAATCTGCTGATCTATTGATTGCCAATGCTCTGGGGAACGAAGGGGGATTCAAAGTCTAAGTTCGTCTATCATCTCTGTTTTAATCAACCAATTTCCAATCTGTTTTTAGTTTAAAATTTTTAATTTCTCTGCATTTCTTAGAATTAGAAGTCGTGGAACTCACACCACGCACGAAGTGCTTAAACCCGAGTATTTTGCTAGCTTATTTGAGTAGTCAATCATAGAAGACCCGTGGAATACGATCTACCCTAGCTTTTGTTAGCTTTGTTAGTTATTTGTTTGAACGCATCACAACGACACGTTCACCAGGCTACCCCAGATGATCGGCCACTGCCCCGTGGAAAGGCTCGGCCACAAGCCAAGCCCCGAGGCCCAAGTTCAAGGCCAAACCCTAACCCTAGGGGTTCGGCACCACCGGTAACATCTGCCCAACCTACTTCTACGGTTCAGAATTCTAACCCACGTCCTAGTGGAATTGTATGTTTTAAGTGTCAAGGTAGAGGACACATCTCAAGGGACTGCCCTAACAACCGGACGATGGTAGTAAGAGAAGGAGGAATCGAGACGGACGATGAAGAAGAGGAGAAGAAGGAAGAAGAAGAGGAGTCTGATGAAGGAGAAGAAGTTAAGCCCGAAGGGCTTGAAAAGTTTGCAGGGTTCACTTTTAAAACCCTAGCAATCGGCAACCCGGCCTCCGCCCCGGCACCAGCCCCAGCCTCAGCCCCGGCACCCTGCCCCGGCCTCAGCCCCGGCACCAGCCCTGGCCTTAGCCCCGGCACCAGCCCTGGTCCCGGCCCTGGCACCAGCCCCGGCCCCAGCCTCGGCACCAGTGCCCAGCCCCGACGCTGACCAGCCAGGCCCCAGCGCTCGGCCCCAGCATCGGCGCTGCCCCAGGCCCTAGCACCCCAGCGCTCGGCCCCAACCCCGGCGCTGCCCAACCAGGCCCCGGCGCCCCAGCGCTCGGCCCCAGCCCTGTAGCTGCCCCAGGCCTCAACGCCCCAGTGCTCGGCCCCAGCCCCGGCGCTGCCCCAGGCCCCAGCGCCCCAGCACTCGACCCCAGCCCCGGCGCTGCCCAACCAGGCCCCAGCCCCGGCGCTGCCCAACCAGGCCCCAGCGCCCCAGCACTCGGCCCTAGCGCCCCAGTACTCGACCCCAGCCCCGACGCTACCCAACCAGGCCTCAGCGCCCCAGCACTCGGCGCTAGCCCCGGCGCTGCCTGACCAGGCCCCAGCACCCTAGTGCTCGGCCCCAGCCTCGGCGCTGCCCAACCAGGCCCCGGCGCCCCAGCGCACGGCCCCCTCCCCGGCGCTGCCCGACCAGGCCCTGGCGCCCCAGCGCCGCGCCCCGACTGGCGCTACCCCGCCCAGCCTCGGCGACCCAGCACCCGGCCCCGGTGCTGCCCTACCAGGCCCCGGCGCCCCAGTGGCCGGCTCCGACTGGCGCTACCCGCTCAGTCTTAGCGCCCCAGCACCCGGCGCTACCCTGCCCGACCAGGCCCCGGCCGACCTAGCACCCGGCCCCGACCTGTCACTACCCAAGGCTCCCCGACGCATCACCACCCGATGTGGCCCCCAACCACGAGTCCGGCGCGTCCCTGCCCGACGCTCAGCCCCAGTCCTACCCGACCCCGGCTGCCCCGACATAATGATGGCCGACGCAGCCGACCTGCCCGCCGTACCACCGCCCGTCGCCACCGCCGGCTTTTTACTGCCCGCCGCCGCCTTTCACTGCCCAACGGAGCACGGCCCGCCACCGCCACCTTGCCACTACCCGACGCGTCACTGCCCGACGTCACCGCCGTCTTGCCACTGGTCGACGCGTCACTGCCCGACGCCGCCGCCGCCCCACTGCCCGTCGCCATCGCCCCGCCCAAAGTGCCCTGGTTCACCTCCGGCGCCTCCGGCATCCCTGTGCCCCGACCCGACGCTTCACCGCCGGTCCCCTGTGCACCCCAGGTTCAATGGGAGATCACCTCCCGACAATTTTTGAGAGCTGCCCCGAGCGAAGAAGATCCGGATGCTGACCTGAATATGAGTAAGGAGCTCTCACCCGCTACCTCCCCGAGTCTTAACATTCTTGTTGATAGTCTTTCAGGAGAAGGAGCGATGGAGACTGATGGAGAAGGTACTGAAGGACCCGAGCCCTGGTCCATCACTGAATCAAGTGATACTCCTCAGTCTAAAGATAATGCTGTTGAAGATTGGAAGAGGATGATGAGTGTTAGGAAAGGACCCGAGATGGATTTGGGGACAAATCCAAGGCAAGAAGAGGGGGATGATATGATCCAATAATGCTGCCCCGATGCCAACCGGTATTCCTACACCCCACCAGGATCCCCTAGCCTAGGCAAGACCCTAGGGCCTCTTAAGAAGCGCATGAACCCAAGGGCAGGCCATCCTCGAGCCCTAAAGCCAAGGTATGACAAGAAATATCGACTAAACCCTGTCACTTGCAGGGAGAAAGACTCCGAGGAAGGGAATGCTATCCCAAGCCATGCTGATGGCCGAGGGTATAAGCCCTAGCACCGAAGAGAAGCTTCAGCCCGCTCCTAGTCTGACCTCCAGGAGCCCTGAAGAAGAAGTCGGTTCTTTGAGTGACCCTCTAGAAGCATTTCCAGAGTACAGAAGGAAGAGAGCCCAAGAACCCTTGGCCCAAAGAGGAGAGCTGTCAAAGATTGAACCTGAGCTGAGGCATGAGAAGACCTGGAGTCCTTGGCCCCGAAGCATGACACTTGGGCTGACCACGGAGAGCTACGTCCACAGCTACCTGGAGGCCTACCTAAAGCTTAGGAAAGAAGGCACGAGCAGAAAAGGGAAGGAACTGAAGACAGGCCCGTCCCGAGCCTTAAACCGGCAGCCGGACCGATCCGAGGGATCCCAAGCAGTCGGCCAAGAAGCCCGGTCACTGAACCCGCCCGAAGCCCGCGACTGCCAACCGAGTCAAGCCCGGCGTTCGGCCGATCAAGTCCACCGGGCCGCCACACGCGCCCAACCGGCCTGAACAGCTGTACGCGGCCAGATTAGGGTTTTTGACCTAATTTAGGTCTTTTATTCTGCTTTAAAGACTACAACTATTATTTTATGTTTTATTCCTTTTTAGTAGGATTATTTAGGGGTTTTAGGAGACTATTTAGGAATATGACTCTTTATTTTATTATTATTTAGAAGTAGTGATTAGGGAGGAGAGCTTGTTCCTTCACCTATATAAGGAGGCCGCCGGCCACCCTTGTAAAAACAGACTTTTATGAAATAAACCCCCTTTTGATAGAACTCAGTTCTTGAAACCTTGTTGTATCTGCATGTTGCGATACTGAAGGCCCCGACTTATCATCAAGACCATCCATCTCTTGGCGTGGCGTCATCGACTGGACACTTCTGGTTCCCGGCTATATACAGCCGACGGGTCAAAGTACTTATCCGCCCCGGTTCCCGACGGTTCTACCTCGTTGCACGGTCTCAACTTACGGTGTTTAAGGGTCGTCTGCCCACGGTTGCAGCGGTTCACATCAGTCTAGCAATCAAAGGGCCTTTCAACCTTCAAATGACTGAAAACTAAATGCACACCAAGTGTTCGACAAAATGTCACCAAGAAAAACAAGCTCAAAATGGTTGCAATTGCATAATCCAATCTCTCAAATCATTCAATTACAATCCAAACACCTTAGATCAACATCAATCAATCATTCTCATGTATTGAAATACATAAACAATGTACCAAAAGAACAAGTCAAGCTCTCATGGACAACAAGCACAAGGTCCAGGATCATCATCTTACACAAATGGCTATGAGAAACTCAATCCATACAATCAATCACCTATCCTAGCTTGATCCATCCCCCACTAAACTAAACCCTAGGTTTAGCCTAGCATAACCATGGAAGAAACCTGAAATTGAGAAGAGGAGATCATCCTTGTTTCCATGGAGGATCTTGCAACTTGGCTCTTCAAGCTTCAATCCAAGGTATGACTTCTTCTTTCTAGATGATCTTCACTTAGCTCTTAGGTTGAGATGGAGGAGGATGATGATTGATGATAGGAGAGGAGAAAATAGCAATTGGGAATTGGGAGCAAAGTGTCGAGTCTCAATTGTAATAATAAAAGTTGTCCCATTTTTTCCCGAAAATCCTCTTTAAATAGGTTCCTGGAAAAGCCTAATTTTTTTGGCGAAAACTTCTACAGTTTTCGCCGAAAATATCTTTGAAAATCACTGAGCCGGCCTTGACTTTCTTCATAGTTTTTCGGTGAAAACTTTGAATGTTTTCCTTGAAAACTCCTTCACAAATCAGCTCCAAATTTCCCGGATTCTCATGTTTGCAAACGGCCGCGAGTTCTCGGCGAGAACTTAGAGTTCTCGCCAAAAACTTCTTCAGAAAAAATGTATTTTCCTCGATTTTGCAACGGCCATATCTCCTCCGTCCTAGCTCCGATTGACCTCCCGTTTGCTTCTATGCGCTCCTTGTCATCCGTACTTCGAAGCCAAAAACCTGAAATGCACGAAGAAACATCCAATAGACCACGAATTTGGCTCCAAAGTGGCAACCGGACAACAAATGTACACTTTGCACAAAACTTCAATAAAAGCATATAAATTATGGCATTTCACGAACAAACACGGGCATTTCATAGGTCAATAATAAGCTCAAAATGCACTAAATAAAGTCACATCAAAGAGCATTCAAAAAGGATCACCTGAAAGACCTAAAGGAGACATTTGAGACATTACGGAAGCATAACCTGAGGCTGAACCCTACTAAGTGTGTGTTTGGCACCTCATCATGAAAATTTCTAGGCTTCCAAATCATAAGCCAGGGAATCGAGGAAAATCCAAAGCGTATTGAGGTAATCCTGTAGACTCTACCGCCCAAAACGGTAAAAGAGGTACAGGTCTTTACAGGACGTCTCACGGCAATCAATCGCTTCATTTCCTGAGCGTCAGAAAGGTATACCCCATTCTTCAAGACACTCAAGACGGCAGCCAAGTTCTCCTGGACTAAAGAGTGAACAAAGGAATTCGAATCCCTTAAAGAGTTCTTGGCCTCACCACCAGTCTTTGTAGCACCCAGTTCGAATGATGAGATGTTCCTCTATATAACAGTAGCTCCTGTAGCAATCAGCGCAATGCTTGTACGTCGAGAAGGAAAAGTGGAACAACCAGTTTTCTACGTGAGTAAGACATTGGTAAGCACCAAAGAGAGATATTCATCCTTGGAAAAAGCAGTGTACGCCCTAGTCTGTGTGTCCCGCAAGCTTAGATTGTATTTTCAATCGCATGTCATCAATGTAATCACCAGCCTTACGTGGCGTAATCAGTCCTCTCGCCAAAGAGTCAACTGCACATAGAGATAACGAGCATAAGCATAAAAGCGCAAAGAAATACAAAGAAACAACAAAAAGGACACTCGCCTCCCCCGTGAAGGAACTACTTCAACAAATGATAGCCGGTACAGGAAAGATCGAAGGCATAAGAGTTAATATGCCCAGCCAACGTCACCATTTGATCGGGCACGATCGGGTCCTCATTGAATTTAGCAATGTCTTCAGGAGACCAAGTAGGGGCAAGGTGGTGTACTGGAGAGCATCCTTGCCACTCGGAAAAAAAGAAGAAAGTGAGAGTGGAACCTGAATGAACAAGTCTTCACGGTGCCGGTAATTCCGCCAAGGTATTTTGGATGCTTGGAGAAGGTGATCCTGTTCACCGCAGAGTTTTCCCGAAACAATACTCGGAACAGGGAAGCATTGGGGCGGACATACTTTTTCTTACAAGCAATGGCGAACGCCGGTAAGGTGGCCCAGACATGAGCTTGAAGACCTCCGATGGAACACCCTAACCATCAAAATAGATCCACTTGCCAAGGCTCCAGAGGGAGACGCATCCCAAATCCGAACGCCTTTAACTAGACCCGTGGAATCCCACATGGCAGTTGCCAACAGTGGACAGGTGCCCTGACCTGAAATAATGGTAGGATTGAGGAAAGATGGAAGAATTCTGCGAGAGAAAAACAACAACAAGGTCGGGCAAATAAATAGGGGAAGTAAGGTGGCCCTAAAATCCTACGGGCATATGCTCAGCCTCCCCGGGGGTCAGGAACATGTTCGCCCAACTCTCCAACAAAAACTCGTCGATTTCCACACGGCCCTCCTTCATCTTAAAGCGACGACGGGATAGGGAGAAACTACGGTCATAGGGTGGGAACTCTCGAGGCGTCCCGTCATCGTACTTGGCCGCCAAAGCCTCCTTTAGGGTATTAATAGAAGGAGGTTTGATTATCATAGAAGGAGCAACGTTGGCATACTCCAACTCCTCAAAGAGGGGATAGTCCATCAGATCCACGACTGGGGGCGCCCGCCTTTTCCTCTTGGATCCAGTAATTGAGGTATGGCTAGTGGAGCGGGTAGATCCTTCTGGAGACACGTCAGCAAGGTTCAGCATCATTACTTGAGTCAGACCTCTCACGGATGCCCACATCGGTGGAGGAGGCAAGAACATCCAAAAGCGTTCGGCCATCAGGAGAGACGTGGGAGATTAGTAATGAAAGCGGAAGAAATGGACCTGAAACTCCCGTCACAAGAAAATTCCAACGGCCAGGGGAAAATATGGTTTCTCAAAGAGGTCGAGAAAAGAGGAGACAAGAGGCGAGAGAAAAATAGAAGAATGCCCCAGTGGTCGTCGAAGAAAATGGGGCACCTCAATTATCATAGGAGGAGCAGCGTCGACATACTCCAACTCCTCACAGAGGGGATAGTCCCTCAAATCCAGGACTGGGGGCTCCCGCCTTTTCCTCTTGGATCCAGTAATGGAGGTATGTTTGGAGGAGTGGGTAGATCCTTCCGGAGACAGGTCTCCAAGGTTTAGCATCATCGCTCGAGTCAGACCTCTCACAGAGGCCCACGTCGGCGGAGGGGGCAGGAACATCCAAAAGTGTTCGACCATCAGGAGAGACGCGAGAGATTAGTAATGAAAGCAGAAGAAACGGACTTGAAACTCTCATCACAAACAAATCCCAACGACCAGGGGAAAATAGTGTTTTTCAAAAAGTTCGAGAAAAGAGGAGATAGGAGGCGAGAGATAAATAGAAGAACGCCCTATTTGTCGATGAAGAAAATGGGACACCTAGGTTTGTAAGATTACCCCCCCCCCCCCCGCTCACAAAGAAGGTCTGGAGATGGTTGGTAAAGGACGAAAGGAATAAAGGCAAGAAAACATAACAGGAAGAAGCACTTACTCGAACTGTCGAACATGTATCAGATGGAGGCTGACGAGAACTTTGAAAGGAAAACAGAGAAGGCGTGGAAGCAGACACCAAAAAGGTGGAAGAGCAGGAAGAGTAAGGGAATCATTGTTTGAAGAAAAGGCCAAAGTAAAAAAGGAGGGAGACGAAGATGAGGTATTTAAAGAAGGGAAATGGTTGATGAAATGGCACCTATTAACTGACTGGCAGGCGAATCACAGTAATCAAGAAGAGAGAAGCCACATCGGATACGCCACTAATGTTTGGAAGGGCGTGTGGCAGTCATGCAACGGGAAAAAGCCCGCTTAAAGGAGCAATTCTTCTTTTTCAAAATGGCGTGTGTCAAACACGCAAACAACAAACATGGCCTAAG
This sequence comes from Linum lewisii, assembly GCA_034768395.1. Classification (NCBI taxonomy): domain Eukaryota; kingdom Viridiplantae; phylum Streptophyta; class Magnoliopsida; order Malpighiales; family Linaceae; genus Linum; species Linum lewisii. The sequence goes on along the minus strand of CM068296.1, from coordinate 23,561,630 downwards.
ACCGAAGAACCACCCCCGTGGGAACACGTGGTGAACAAAAAAACAGCCACCTAAATCAAAGGGATTAGATAAGCTAGCAAATCATAAAGGCGGGAAAAGAGAAGATTTTACAGCAAGTGAGCCATTAGCAGCCAAGAATGGTGAAGAAGATGAAGTCAACACACAGCATAATCTCCCAATGCCCCACTTAAGCGCACTTATTCGGCGTAGAGATCGTTCATTTTCCTAGAGCACGATATAGAAGCTTTCCACAAGTCAATCTTCTAAATCACACTCGGAGGCAATTGATGGGCCCAAGCCAAGATGCTAGGTCCCTAGCACCGGCGTACATGTTGACATGCAGGTACAACGAAACTGAACCATAGGGCCGACAACTGCCTAGGGTTCCGTTTAAGCCACATGGGCCACGTGGACTCCAAGGCCCACCACAAGAAGGCAGAAACCCTAGCCGCCTAGGGTTTCACCTCAAACGCGAATTCCGACTCCTACAAGGGAAAGGACTCTAAGACGGACTCAACCACCGAAGAGTATAAATAAAGGCTCAACCCTTACAAGGGACACACAACAACATACACATACAAGACACATTTTAAGCTGTAGGCTTCGGCTAGTACGCTCAAGGCTATCCACTCCCCAAAACCCTAAGGGGTACCTCTCAGTACTTCGTTGTCTCTCTCTCATACGACCTTACCCCCACTCACAAACATATAACTATTCGTCCTCTTACTACTGTATTTTGTACACCTTGCGAGGTACACTCTAGATGACCATTGGTGCACAAGAACAAGGCGAAAAGCTCTTTATCCCTCAACTTCTCCAGGTTGAACCTCATTGTAGGCCACGACTCTCATGGGTGGAACAAATATGATAATGGGTCAGATACTTTAGAATCCTCCCCTACACATAACAACACCCCCCATTTTTTTTACTCATATCCAAAAATAAAATTAAAAAATTAAAATTTACTTGTATTTTCCAATTCGACTTCGGACGGATAACCATAACATCGGTTATACTTGTCATCCTTAACCATATATGTAATGTGTCAAACCCAAATGTAACATTTTACATGGCACATCTTTTGCCATCTTTTTTTGGTAGAAAGCGGCACTTAAAGCGCCTTAATTAACGAGGAATGAGTCTAGGCTCCGAGATGCCCATACAATCGCGTCGGAGGAAATAACTAAGGTTACAATCAGGAAGAGAAATCAAATGAACTCCTCGAGTGGTACCGTGACCAAGGTTGGCCAGATAATCAGCCACAAAGTTACCTTCCTGTAGATATGAGAAATAGTGACGTCCCAGACACGTTTAACAAATTCTCAAATAGAATTAACCTCCCTGGCATGTTGATGCGTCGGGTTGTCTTCACCCCTAATAAGAGAGATAATAGCCTTCGAATCAACCTGAACAACCACTTTGCTGAAGTTATTGTCCCAAGCCAGCCGGAGCCCATCGATAACACCTCTCAGTTCAGCTTTCATGATTGAGGCTTTACCAAGATTAGCACAATAGGCCAGCAGGCAACGTCCATCACCATTCAGAATTAGACCCCCAGCCACTGCACTACCGTCTCTGAGGTAAACTGAATCATTGGTATTCAGAATTACCCACCCAGCTTCACCTGGATCCCAAACAATGTCTTTCTGGATATGTTTTGGCCTTTTGTCCCCAATATCGTCTTGTTGTATATTGGCAGAAGCCACCTGCAATACCCAACTTTCAATTTGGTGAACAAGTGATGCAACACTATGCTTGTTCCCAGCAAATAGCCATTCGTTCCTTGCTTTCCAAAGGAACCAACAGCCAATATCGATATGGATAGCTTTGGCATGGGAAAGAATCTGTCTAGTCCACTCCAAGTAGCATCTAACCTGGCGAAAAGGATCTTAGGTTGAATAGCCAAGCCCCGTCCAAACCTCACCAGGGAAGGGACAGTCTCGGAGAACGTGTAATATTGTTTTATCAGCTGCTTTGCATCTCGGACAGAGCTCCTCATCAGCCATATGCCTACGTTTCCTTTCAACATTAGTCAGTAGTTTTCCGTGAGCCACCAGTCATAGAAAATAATGTATTCTGCCTGGACCGGGCCACTTCCAGACTAAGTTCCAATTAACCTCTTGCCGAGGAGTCGGGCAATTGACCACAATCTCGTACGTTGTACGAATAGAGAATTTCCCACTAGTTTCACAGCTCCAGATCCATTCATCAGCGCCTTGATCACTGCTGGGGGGAATCGTTCCGGTGATCTCGTCAACTAACTCCTCCTCAGCATACTTGTGATTGAGATCCAAGTTCCATCCATCGTCCGCCAAAACCATATCGCTAACTGATGCCTGTATATCAAAATTGTCATCAGTATCTTGCACATGATCAATGAGTTCCGTGCCAGAGTTGAGCCAATGACTCATCCAAAAGGCAGTTTCCTCCCCATTTCTAATGCTCGACCGAGCTCCTTCAAGCATAAGAGGTCAGGCCTTAGAGAGGTCAGCCTTAGAGATGCCTCTCCAGATTGCTGACTGTGCATTGCAATTTTTGGGTTTCAACACGCCATTCACCTCCTTAAAATACTTACTATGCAAGACTTGAAACCATAGCAACTCTGGATTCTGGAAGAACACAAAAGCGAGCTTAACCATGTAGGGCGTATTCAGGTGCCTAGCTAGTCACAGCCCCAACCCACCCTGAGTTTTAGGTTTACAGATATGCTCCCAGCTAACCAAGTGAACCTTCCGCTCTTCGCTTGTTGACGCCCAAACAAAATTTCTAATCCTCCGGTCAATTTCCTCGCATGTGTCAGTTGGTAAGACTGACGTTTGTATAAAATAGGCCGGAATGACCTCAAGAGCAGCCCGTGCGAGGGTAACCCTACCCGCTAGGGAAAGAGATTTCTCTTTCCATCCTGAGAGCTTCTTATCCAATTTATCCAGAATGCATTGGTTAGTGCCAATAGTGGTTCGACTATGGAGAATCGGAACACCGAGATAGCGTCCCAAATCCTGCGTCAGGGGCATTCTGAGGTGAGCAGCCACCTCTCTGCAGAGTCTCTTGTCTGTGTTTTTTGAACAAAAGATAAACGACTTCTCCTTGTTAACTGCAAGACCTGAGGCTTCGCAAAAAACAGTATGACGGCTAGCAATAACCTCAGCTTGTGCAAGAGAAGCACTGCCACAGAGGATTAGATCGTTTGCATAGAACAAATGTCAAATAGGCGGCCCTTCCGGGGACAAATGGATCGGGCACCAGTCACCAATATCAACAGCTTCCTCAATAAGATGGCTCAGTCTCTCCATACAAAGGGTAAACAGGAAGGGGGAGAGGGGCACCCCTGCCTGATACCCCGTCCCGGAGTGAATGAATCTATCAACTCGCCATTCCAGATAACATGGAATCGGGCCGGACGAACACAACACATAATCAGTTTGACAATATGAGTAGGGATACCTGTGGCGCCGAGTGTGTCCTCCAAGAAGTCCCATGGCACCCTGTCATATGCCTTCATTAGGTCGATTTTGATGACCATTCTCTTGAACTGACCCTTATCATACTCCATGGTATGAATCATCTCCTGAAGCACAATGATATTCCCAGAGATTTGTCTTCCAATGACGAAACTCGCCTGGTTAGAGCGAACCCAGTTATTCATGTAAGGCCGAAGCCGGGTAGCTAGTGAGGCATTTCGTCACCGTTTTATATAAGACATTGCAAAGGCTGATTGGCCGAAGTTGGCTCATAGTTTTTGGGTGCGGCAACTTTGGAATCAAGACAATGATAGTGTCGTTGACAGACTTAACTAGGTCAGGGTTGACAAAGCAATTACCTACAAACTCACAAACTGAGTTCCCAACCGTCTCCCAATTGCGTTAGAAAAAGATCGAATGGATTCTGGCCTTACCCGGTGCCTTCAGGCGGCCCTTGTCCATAATCACTGCCTTAATCTCCTCTGATGTGGGCGTTTGACCTTAAGAAGAGGCGCAATCACGATTGAGGTTGTCAAAATGGTGATTGAAGGGTTCCGAGGACCCATTATCATCGGCAAATAACTCCGCAAAGTAGGCAATTGCAAGGGCCTTAAGCTCGTTAGGCTCATCCACCCAATTTTAAGCAGTATCCCGAAGCATAAGAATTTTGATGGCAGCTCGTCGACGCAAAGCAGATGTATGAAAATAGCTCGTATTCTGATCGCCGAGAAGAATGAATTTGTTTCTAGACTTCTGAACCCACAAGGCATGCTCATCCCAAAGGGTGTTCTCAAGCTCAACCCTGCACTGATTAATGCGAGAAACAAAGTCAGTCGGCGATGATGAATTGGAAGCAGAGAGTTCCAATTCCTCAAGATGTTGCTGAAGAGCGAGCTTGCGGTGGTGGATAAGTTCGAATGTGTTCTTATTCCAGCTGCGAAGCTTTCCTGACAGCCTCTGCAGGTTATAAATAGTATTACTATGTGGTGACCAAGAGGAAAGTAGCACCCGTTTGAAGTCTGGGTGGTTCAACCAAGGGGCAAGGAAGCGAAACGGCTTCCTATTAGAGCGAGGAATCAGAGTAGCATCAGTGTACACAATAATGGGTCGATGATCCGACCTAATCCGAAAAGCATGCTTAACACCGAAATTTGGAAAAGCATTAACCCAATCCGCAGAAGCTAGAGCTCGGTCAAGCCATTCCTTAGTTTCTCCACGGAACCAGGTGAAAGGGGGACCCGAGAAGCCTAAGTCAACAAATCCGCAGTCACTGACCAGCTCTCGAAAGGAGGCCGCACGATAAGGATTAAAAGCAGCTCCACCTGCTTTTTCTGTTTCTTCCAGGATGCAGTTAAAATCACCAACCAGACACCAGGGGATAGAGACTGAGGCTGCCACCTCTCGGATTTCATCCCAAAGGAGAGCTTTAAAGGCCGCATTAGGACGAGCGTAGATAGCTGAAACAAGACACGGCACAAGACCCGTGGCAAAAACTTTAAAATGAATCGCCTGGTTGGAGCTGCTAACCTCAGTAATCTCCCTATTAGAGGAGTTCCAAAGAACCCAGATACCCCCTGCAAACCCTTGGGCATCCTCAATCAAGTAGTTATCAAAGCCAAGTTCCCGTACAACTTCAAGAGCAACCGAACCGCTAATTTGAGGTTCCAACACAACAACAATCGAAGGTCTGAAGACTGACATATAATTCTTAAAAGCTAGGAGGAATTCTTTGTGTCCAGCACCTCTGCAATTCCAAGAAAACACATTCATTAGGGAATTTGAGGAGAGGAGAAATGACCCAATCAAAGGCCTTTGTCAAGAGGTCTGCCACCTCCGTCCTCTGCATGTTGTGTTAATGATTTCGACACAAGTGCCTTTTTTGTGAGTTCTTTGAGACAAAGCTCTTCACTTTGGGTTTCTCTTTTGGCTTAGGTTGTGTCATTGCCTTGTTACGATTAGTACGAGCTGATTTGGATGGCTCCTTCACAGGCCGGTGTGTTGCACCAGTTTTTGGGCCCTGTGAACCCCCTCAAACATTGGGTTCACAAACGAGATCGGAATCGAGACCAGGTTCTCAGTGTCTAGGCTTGACTTCATCGGGATAGCTGACTTAGATTTCCCAATCTCTAGTGCCTTGTTCGTGATGTTCTGAAGAGGAATACCCTTCTGTCCAACACCTTTAGTTCCAGATGGAGAAAATATTTTATTCGTCAGGTCAACCATAGAAAAGATCGAGCTTTCGTCTCGATTAGAATTCGGCATGACAATGTTTCACGGTGTACCACTGCTGGACGTCCTTGGAACCTCTTCAAGGACCTTTCCTCGTCATAAAGGAGTGAAACGAGAACCATTCCTCGCGCTTGCTTTAGTAGGGACCTTCTTGGAGATTTCTTTCTCTGAATTGGCAAGGGGTTGTTTCTTAGTGGCCTTGCCCCTACCTCTTCGCCTCGTTGTTATCCAGCTTTCCGTCTCCGCCTCAGGTTCGGTCACCGTCATAGTGGGAATAGCTGTCTCCTGCGGCGCAGGTTCCTCATTGGCCTTCTTAGTTGATGGACAAGAATCCAACGAGTGGCCATATATGCCACAGGTGTAACAGATATTCTCCAAGCATTCATACTCGACATAAAACACCATATCTCCGATCATGTATTTGCCGAGGAGAGGCTTAGAGAGATCAACTACAACACAAACACTAGCATACCTTGCCCTAGCACCCTCCGAAGTAGCTAGATCAAGTCAGATCGTCCGTCCGATATGATTCCCAATGCGAGTGACGGCTGTGTGATTAAAGAAGTGAATGGGCAGTTTAGGGATTCGCACCCATGTCAGGATGTGGAGAATCGGTTATTCTTCGTTAAAGTCTGGCGTCCAGCGCAACTATGATGTAATAGTCGAACATCTTCCACGGTCCTTTAAACGTCGCGCGATTATGATCCTCGAGATTGGAAAATCTGACAAGGAAGAAATCATTCGACAGATCAGAGACTTGGATATGACCTTCCTTGGCCCAGAGAAACTCCAATCGCCGTTTGAACAACGGGTAGGCAAAGGATCTCTCCAAAACCCTCACAACAAGGGCTTTCGACCAGGGTTTATAGAACTCTACAATCTCCTTCTCTGAAAATTGTATCTTCGGGCATCTAGGGTTCACAACATTGTCTTCTTGCATGGGGGTCGTCATCGAGACAAGTCTCTAACATCATCGTTCATAATCCAAGCGTTCCCGCCTGCTGCCGAGTTATAAGATTTACCCATTACCGGAACCGACTTTGGAGCTTCAGGTTTCTCAGGAGCCTTCGAGTTTCAGGTTTTTCAGGATCCTTCGGAGCAGTATTGCCAACCTCGTTCCCTCGTTCCAAGTCGGACTGATGTGAAATCGGTGTAAGTTCTTCTCCGCGGGGATGTTTCCGTGGTAGATCAGTAGGTCATGGTGCATTTGAAGCGATCAACTGAGGATCCGGGGGCGGGCGAGCTCCGCCGCGATGAACTCAGAAACCCTAGGGTTTTGCTCCACGATTTCCGGAGCAGACATCCAGTTTTCCGTTTTGAAATTATCTTTTGCCATCTTTTGTCAAACTATTAAGCAAAATTTTGGTACATTTTCATCATAAATGAGAGAAAATCTAAATAAAACGCCAACTATTTATTGCCCAACTTACTTTGATACAACATTGATTGAGTATCAATGAATTTGTTTTTAATTAATATATAGTATGCATTTTTTAAGTATCCTCATTATATTACATTCTATTTATTTTGTGATTTTCTTTTCAAATTACCATATTGTTTCGACCGCAAGCTCAAAAGACACAGTATATATACCTTCAAAATCTCAATATTTTCCCATCAGTTTTCAATTAGAATTCTCACATACCCCATTTAGGGGTTGTTTGTATTAGAAATTTGGAGTGGAGATTTTGGGTGATTTGGAACTTTCTTTCCTAAATATTTTAATAAAATCACTTGTTTGGGTTACAAAATTGTAAGGAGATTGGGAGAGATTTTAAATCTCTTAGGTGGGCCCATAGAGATTTGAGAGTCATTTTAAAATCACCACAAAAAAGTAGAGATTTAGGGAGTTTGTGAGAGATTTGAGGTAAATTTACTAGTTGCCCTCAACTAATTCACTTATTCACAATTTTAATGAAAGATATTTTGATCATTTCTTATATGAATGTAATTTTTAATTTTTCTGAATATCTTACCTTAATAATCTCTCAAATCACTCAACCAAACAATCTACTATTCATCAAATGACAAAGGGCACACCAATTCTTATGCTATTTCAAATCTCTAAATATTTGAAATCACCTCCTCCCAAATCTCTAACCCAAACAACCCCTAATCTTCTGCAATTGTCTAATTGTCAATTGAACAATATTATTTTATAAGAGTGTTCCTTTATTAATGAAATGAATCCTTTGAACAAAAAATCACCATAGAAAAGCAATTGAAATGGGCTTCATCTATCATTTATGTACAAAGAAATTATGGGCAAAATGCTTTTCCCCCATACAGGGCGAAGCGGCAAATTGTAAGAAATCACTCGGTACAACTTTCTCCTATCTCTATGGACTGAACAAGTGTCATCTGCTGCAAATGCATATTACAACAAGTCAGCAAACTCACCATCATCATCACCCCTGCTTCACCGATCGACCGAATTGGCTCTATCTTTCTTTCCTTCCTTTAGTCTTATCCATAACCATAACATCAACTCCCCCCAACCCATTTATAAATTCCTTTTGTCCCACCGTTCCCCTCCATATGATATATTCATACACCCAACTGGGAAACTAAAGCACTAAAATATTCAAAAGAAGTAAAAAAAAAATGGATGTGATTCACATGTTCCTAAACTTGGTAGCACCACCATTCACATTCTTCTCCCTCTGCTTCATACTACCTCCATATTTCCTCCTCAAGGCTTTCACATCAGCTGTATCCTTTGTATTCAGTGAGAATGTAGCAGGCAAAGTCGTCCTCATAACAGGAGCATCCTCTGGCATTGGCGAGGTATATGTAAATTAACACTTCCTAACTTATGTTTTACTCTGTAACATTATTCATTCATTCATTCATCTTAATTTGTTAACATATACAACACAGCATTTAGCATACGAGTATGCGAGCAGAGGCGCATATTTAGCACTGGTTGCACGCAGAGAAAAAGGGCTTAGAGAAGTAGTTGATCTTGCTCTTGAAATGGGTTCTCCTCAAGTCATCATGATCATTGCTGATGTCCAAAAGGTTGAAGATTGCCGCAGAATCGTCACCCAAACCATTAACCATTTCGGCAGATGTAAGCTGCTGCACTTGTCTACTCATCTATACATCATCATTATCTGCTTCTTCTATCAATCTTAATTGGGTTGTTCCTTTTTATTATTATTGATCAAGTGGATCACTTGGTGAACAATGCTGGAGTTAGTTCAGTCTGCTATTTTGAAGATGCAACCGATATCACCAACTTCCGAACCATAATGGTAAACACGAAATCCAGTTTCAATTGTATAAATTTAAATTCCACAGAAGATATTCTAACATTAATATTAAATTATGAACAGGACACCAACTTCTGGGGATCCGCTTACATAACCCGATTCGCAATTCCACACTTACGAGAGACGGCTGGTAAGATCATTGCTATTGCTTCAGCAGCATCATGGCTTCCTGAACCAATGACCAGCATCTACAATGTACGTATTATATATCATCCCAAACAAACAATTTCTCTTCTATGAGCAACTAAATTAAGGGAGACATTAATGTTTCAGGCAAGCAAAGCAGCAACAGTGGCCTTGTTTGAGACGTTAAGGGTAGAGCTAAGCCCGGACATCGGTGTCCTAATAGTCACCCCTGGTTACGTAGAGTCAGAACTGACAGTGGGTAAATTCATGACTGGTGAAGGGAGAGTAGAAGTGGATCAGGAATTGAGAGACGTTAAAGTGGGTCTGACACCAGTTGTATCGGTGGTAAGTACGGCAAGGGCGATTGTGAAGAGTGCTTGCAGAGGGGATAAGTACCTGACAGTGCCTGCTTGGGTTAGGACTACTTGGATATGGAAGGTGTTGTGCCCAGATGCTGTTGAGTTGGCTTTTCGTCTCTTCTTCACTGGTGGGACTAAAATAGGAGCACCCACCAAGACTATGCTCGATATAACTGGAGCTCAGAGATTGTTGTACCCAGATTCTATCCAGAACCCAGGCATTAAAACGGAATAAAGAATCCGTTTTATGTGTACATTTCTGGTTATAACGTTAGTTTTTGTGCACTTGTAAAGCGGATATATCAATATCAGACCACTTGCTCTCTTTGTTTAATCTGTTTCCACTTTCCAGTCAACAACACTAACCATGCTACCACAGACTGGAATTTTTTTTATGGTAGGGTATGCCTTAAAAATTGTTCCGCTCTCGTCGCCTGGAACAATGAGGGAGCCGACCCGGTCGCCTGAGTGACTCCGAATCGCCTCGCAATAAGAGATTGAGGGCAGTAATCAGAATGGATGATGAGGAATGAAAGGAATGATGATGTAACAGAGTGTACCTAGGGATTGCTCCCAGAATTTGATCGTAATCGTCAGTCTGTCCAGTCCTTCTGCATTTATAGCCTGGCAGGTCTGCCAAGACCGTTGGGCAATGGTACGGCGCCTAGCAAATCTCGCCACGTGTCACCGAATCCTAACCGTCGCTTGGTGAAGACGAAACCTTCAGGATGGCTCCACGTGGCCTTCTAGGGTTTCCTCAAATGGTAAGCGCATAACATCGCCCCGGGGCCCTTCCTGGGCCGCGACTGGGCCCACTCAGAGCGACCTTCAAGGCAACTGGCCGGTCAACTTTCGCTTAACATGCTGACCGCTCCTTGGGCCATATCTGGTCCTGCTTTTCAGGCTTTTTAGATAGTCGCCCGGTCAATCCTCGTCGGAGGCGTTGACCTTCCTTTCTGGGTGTATCTCATCGCTTACTGGGCCGACCCGACACAGGGTGGCCCATCATGAGCCCCCTAGTCCGCTTGTGTGCTTGTCGCCAAGCATACTGGCGGACTATTCTTCTCTTTTTTTTTGTTTGTTTTTTTTTTCGTCGCTTGCTGCACTCCTCGTGGTACCCTACCTTCGCCACAGCTGAGGGGCAGTCTAGTCTTTTCCTTTCATAGTAGCCCCCTAACTCGATTATTGCCTACGGGATAACCCCCTCTTTTATATTCCCCTTTTATGGGTCGTGTTGCCCAATCACCGGCTCTCACGGTTTGCGTCTCCGAGACGCTTCCCTTTTCCCAATGCCAATAGCTCCATCCGTCTTTTCAACTGCCGCGCCGTTTCCGTTCCCGATGTAAGCCACTCAAACGTCTCCGCCTTTCCCTTATAAAAACGCTCCGCTCCCATCAGTCTTTCTCTCCTTTCTCTGTCACTTTGCTCCTTCACCTCCCCCTTGCTTTTCTTCCTCAACCGTCCCTGCCTTTCCTACTCTGTCCGATCTCTCTTCTTTCTCCAGATGTCCGACGATCTTGACTACCTTCTCAGTTGTCCTGGTATGTCTCTGTTCTTTGCTTGAATTTTTCTTCGTTTTTCCCTTTTTACCTTCGCCGACTGTCCTTTCTGCTATCTAGCTTTTTCTCTCTAAAACCCCTTGTATACTAAGGCTCCAATGGCCTCATCATCAACTGATTCAGAGAGAACTTCCTCTAACGCCTCTCAAAACTCTCCCGACCCTTCTGAACCCAAAGAATGGGGAATGCACCAGCTTGGATTCGTTCCCGGATTCCGCCCTTGGTCTGTGGACATGACAGCCCCCATCTCTGACCGAGGCTATACTGTCCGAGCTTGGAGGGACATGTGGTACGACGGCCTTGGTCGTGATCGCTACGTCATCGGGCCAGGCTATTTTCCCTATCTTTCTGCCACCACTATATGCTCTTTCCTCCCAAAACTTTCTCTTCCGACCCGTTGGGATTACGCTGCTCCCTCATTCCTGTCGACGATTGGGAATTGTCCCGGAGGCTGGCATGGTGTGTGGTCAGAGAGCTTTACCAACGGTCTACGCCTTCCCCCTTCTCCATTTGTTGTATCCCTATTCCAGAACCTCAAAGCGTCGCTTGGCGCCTATACCGCGACCTCATGGTCCGTTGTAGCCAGTTTTGAGATATCTTGCCAACGCGAGAAAATTACTCCTACCCTTCGTCTTTTTTCCCTTTTGTATAGTGTCAAAAATAATACCAACGGCCTTAGCTTTGTAAAGCGAGGTCCATATAGGGATGTGGGGATGCGGGGAACAGTTAAACCGCATCCTACATGGTATCACGCCTTTTTTACTTTAAACCCTCGCCTGAAGACACCTGGACGACGGCCCTTCCCCCTTGCTGGTCGCGAGGCGACGCCAATAACTTCCCCCGTGGTCACTCAGCCACGGAAGTCGAACAACAGCTTCTTGCATTTATCAACAGGGAGAGCTTCAATCTGAGCGACCCCCTCACCCTAAAACAAGTCCTGGCGAAGCTGCCTGGAGGTAGATGGGACCATCGTCCCTTATTTTTAAGTTTATCCCCGCTTTCTATCATCTCCTGTCGCGCTCCTTTTGCCTTCCTGTTTCTGACCCTTTTCTACTTCCTTGTGCAGGGATGACAGATATCTCTAGCGTGCTGATCAGCACGTCAGCTCGTGGGTCAATCACCACGACTCAACCACAGCACGTGCCGCCACCGGAAGTTGAGCTGCCACCCTCTTCTCCGCATGGGAAGGGCAAGAAACGGGGAGCGCGCCGTTCCCGCGAGAAAAAGTCGTCGCCTGCGGCAGTGCCGACCAAGCGACGCAAGTCTTCTTCCGCCGGTGCATCAGACCCAATCATTGGTGCATCAGATCCAATCATTGCTGTGGAAGATGATCGGGTCGAGACAGCGGATCCCCTGCCAACTACCAGCGTCGCCGACCCAGAATTGCCTCCTGCCACGGAGCATTTTGACGCGTCAATGCCCGAGCCCCCTCCTCGGCGCCCCGGGAAGGAAAGCCAAGTTCCTGCCGAGCGAGAATCTATTTCCTTCATCCAGGATGACTCACCTTTGTCGCCTCACAACGATGAAGAGAGTCGTCGTGCCTTATCCCATCGCGTTTTAACAGACTTCCTGGCGCCCGAGTACGAGAAACCGGAGGGCTACTTTCCTGTAGTCTATCCCCAGCGATCACAACTTTCAGCTGACGTGGCCCGGGATATCGCAGAGGAGCTGACCTCCGGAGTTCTGAAGGGCCTGGATGATGTGAAAGTTGGTGACTTTCATCCCGCGATGGGGAATGTTTACGTCAAGCATCACGAGGTTCTTTTTTAATCGGCTGTCCTCCTTTTATTTCGTGTGTTCGAGCGTCGAAGATTCAATCGACCGCCCTCGTGCAACATGTATGACCTGTTATTATATATTCAGATGTTACTGGCGCTAACCATTGCGGACAAGTCGCGCGACTTGCTGATGCGCAAGGCTCGTGAGCTTCGCGACGATCACGCAGCTCTGCAGCGCCGCCTGGACAACGAAGAGGTAAGCAAAACACTTCACTAGGGATGATGGTGACGCTTCATTTCGTCCCTGTCTTTGTTACGTGTGTTGTGTTGTTTTTTTGTTTTTACCATTTTTGTTTTACTTCTTTCAGTCTGATCATCAAGCGACCCGGAACGAGCTTAGTCGCCTGACCGAGGCTCACTCTCAGCTCGAGCAGAAACTAAGCGAGGCCTCTTCTGCCGTGGAGCGCCTGACTCAAGATTTGTCAACCAGCCGGGCCTCTATTACTAGCTTAGAGAGGAACCTGGCTGAGGCAAAAGAAGCTGCCTCCTCGTCCGCTAAGAAACTCCAGGATCAAGATGTTCTTCAGAGGCAGATTCGAACGCTGACCAAGGAGAGAGACGTCGCTCTTGCAGCGCAGAAGCAAGCGACGGAGGAGAGGGATAAGGCGAAGAAGCTGGCTGACACAATGACAGCGGAGAGGGATCGCTCGTTAAGGGTCAAGGAGGAGACCGAGGCACTCAGCGCTCGGCAGTATATGACTGCTGTATCGCTGATCCGAAGATCCATTCCTGTGATCCTGACCGCCATTCGTCAGAAGTTCGTCGCCGTTGTAGGGCCTTCCCCTCCTTTCATTCGACGCGAGTTTCTCACGGCGTCCTTCAGGGCTGTGAACCGCTTGCTGAATGGCGTGCCTGATCCCAATACCGACGTCGATCCTGAATACATCACCGTGATGAAGGAAGTACAGGCGGCGGATCAGGAGTATATAGCAGCGGAGAAGGCCAGAAGGGCTCGTGCCAAAGCTGAGGCGGCCGCGAAGGCGAAGGCAGATGGCGGAAGAGGGGAAAAAGCTTTTGAAAAGAGCCTGTCATCCTCCCAAGGCGAGCGTGGGCAAGGTTCGGGGCAAGGGAAGAAATGAAGACTTGTGTTTTTTTTTTTTTTTTTTTTTTTTTGCTGTTGTATTTATAAGACAAGAAGTCCGTGAACTGGGTAAGCGCCCTTTATTTTGCCCTGATCTTATAAAGTAAGCTCGTAAGCGATTGTCTTGAAAGCCGTAGCGCGATTGTTTGCAGCCGTCATGGGCGACGCCATATTTTTGCCTTAGCGATTAGTGATTGCTAATGAGCGATGTTTTGCCTTTCTATAATGTCAATTAGGCGATGTCGCTTCATTGAAGCCTTAGCGAAATTTGAACACTTAGGCCTCGTAGGCGAGATGAGTCCATGTCGTACGGGAATTGTGGCGATTAAGCGACTTCTTTAAGTCATAAGTTTCAGGTGATATCAATGGCGATGGTGAGAGATAAATGATAAAACAAGCCATCCAGCGATATAGCTATCGGACGCTTTTCTTTCATTAATGATGTAAATGAAAAAACCAGACATGCTTCTTAGGCGACTACTCATGGTACTTGCGGAGATGCATCGCATTCCAGGTCCGGGGGATCTTTGCTCCGTCCAGCCTGGCTAGCTTGAAAGTGTTCGCTCCTATAACCCTTCTGATTTGAAACGGTCCTTCCCATCCAGGATCAAGCTTCGCGGCTCCCTCTGATGGCCTAAAGATCTTTCGCAGCACTAGATCACCCAATTTGATGTGATGCGGCCTTAGCTTTTTGTTGTATCGTCTGGCTAGCATCTCCTTTTCCGCTATTAATCTCATTTGGGCGACCTCACGCTTCTCTTCTATCATATCGAGACTATGGACAAGGTTTTGCTCATTGTCTTCTGGGTCGTAGCTATCCAAACGGACGGAAGGTATTGTTATTTCTACTGGGAGGACCGCTTCTGATCCATAGGTCAATGTATAAGGCGACTCGCCTGTTGACGTTTTGTAAATCGTTCTATGTGCCCATAGGACATGATCGAGCTCTTCCACCCACGTGCCTTTCTTGCCTTCGATCCGTCGCTTTAACCCCGCAATATAAGTTTGTTTGCTGCTTCAGCTTGCCCGTTGGCTTGTGGGTAAGCGACCGAGGCGAATCGTAGGAGGATCTTGTACTCTTGGCAGTATGCCTGAAAGCTCTGGCAATCAAACTGGGTGCCATGGTCACATATAATGCTGTGAGGGATGCTGAATCGTGAGATGATGTGTTTGAATGTGAACCTCTCAATCTGCTTAGCGGTGATGCTGGCCGTCGCCTCAGCCTCAATCCATTTTGTGAAGTAGTCTATGGCTACGATCAAGTACTTACGCTTCCCAGGGGCTTCAGGAAAAGGTCCCAAAATATCCATTCCCCACTGAGCGAAAGGCCACGGGCTAACAATCGCCTGCAAAGCGGTGGAAGGCAATTTATGAAAATCGGCATACTCTTGACACTTGTGACATTTCTTAACCAACTCCGTCGCCTCTCGTCGCATTGTCGGCCAGTAATAACCTTGGTATAGTAGATTCTTCTCTAGGCTTTTAGAGCCTAAGTGTGTCCCACAGACTCCTAGGTGTACTTCCCGGAGGCTATAATCAGCGTCCACTGGGCCGAGGCATCTTAAATAAGGACCTGCGGCGGACTTTCTGTATAGATCGTCGCCTATTAAAGTGCATCTGCTGGCTTGCCTCCTTACTTTTGTAGCCATCGCCTGATCCTCCGGGACTCTGCCATCCTTAAGGAACTTAATAATGGGAGTTCGCCAATCGTCCTGTGTGCCTTCATCGTCTTGGGACCCGTTAATCTGGAAGCATGCGTTTAGCTTTACCTCCTTTTCCACTGTCACCATTCTTGCTTCGTCAAAATCAACCGCCGTGGCTAGCTTTGATAGTGCGTCAGCGTGGCAATTTTCTTCTCGGGCGATTTGCAAGATGTCGACCCTGGTAAAATCTGCCAGGGCTAGCTTTATCTCATCGAAGTATGGCATTAATGACTCCTCTTTAATTTCAAACTCCCCATTTAACTGGTTGACCACCACTGCTGAGTCAGAAAAATTTTTTACATATTTGACCCCCATACTTCTTGCAATCCTGAGTCCTGCCTCCATCGCCCCATATTCGGCAGCATTGTTGGTTCTAGGCGACGCGAAGCGCAGGGCGACTTCATGGATAGCTCCTTCTGGACTTTTTTGTACTATGCCGGCTCCCGACCCATTTTTACTGGAGGCACCATCCGTAAAGAGTGTCCAAGTTTGACTCTCTCCTTTTTCTTCTTGCACTGCTCCTTCCACTATAAAATCGGCGAGGACCTGGGCTTTGATTGCTGTTCTTGGTTTGTACCGGATGTCATATTCACTGAGCTCAATAGCCCATTTTGCAAGTCGCCCCGCCACGCTCATTGTCCGCAAAGCATTTTGTATTGGCAGGTTGGTTAATACTGTTATGGTATGAGCCTGGAAGTATGGTCGGAGTTTTCTTGCCGCACATACCACAGCATAGGCCATCTTCTCGATGGCAGGATACCGAGTTTCAGCGTCGACCAACGTTTTGCTTGTGTAAAAAATGGGCTGGTCGCTTCGTTCCTCCCGTCGCACTAACACCGCACTTACCGTTGTTGGTGATATCGCAATGTACATAAATAACTCATCGCCCTCCTTGGGTGAGGCCAGCACCGGGGGAGTGACTAAGAATTGCTTGAGTTCTTCAAACGCCTTATCACATCTGTCATTCCAGGCGAATTTTGACGCGTTCTTCAGAATAGAGAAAAACGGAGCGCATCGCTCTGCCGCTTTTGGAATGAACCGATTAATAGCCGTTATTCTCCCGGCTAGAACCTGCACCTCCTTAACCGTTTTGGGCGGTGCCATGGCGGAGATGGCCTCCAATTGTGCTGGATTCGCCTCTATTCCTCGCCGAGTGACCAAGTACCCTAAGAATTTGCCTGACGTAGCCCCAAAAACACACTTCTGTGGGTTCAACCGCAGCGCGTACCGTTGTAATGTTTCAAACGTTTCCTTCAGATCGCTTAGATGGTCGTCGCTCTTCTTACTCTTTACCAGAAGATCGTCGACGTATGCTTCTAGGTTACGTCCTCGCTGCTTAGCGAAGACCATATCTATCATCCTTTGATAAGTTGCTCCTGCATTTTTGAGGCCGAAGGCATAACTTTATAACAATAGTTCGCCATAGGAGTCATGAACGCCGTTTTCTCCTGATCTTCTTGATTGAGTGGTATCTGATGATACCCAGAGAACATGTCGAGAAAAGACAATACTTCGTTATTTGCTGTGGCGTCGACTAGCTGTTCAATGTTCGGGAGTGGGTAGGCGTCTTTTGGACAGGCATCGTTTAGGTTTGTGAAATCAACACACATCCTCCATGCTCCCGATGATTTTTTAACCAGGACCACATTTGACAGCCATTCCGGATATTGAACCTCCTTGATAAAACCTGCCTCCAGCAGTTTGTCTATCTCTTTTGTAACGGCTAGTTGTCGCTCACGGCAAATATTTCTTCACTTCTGTTGTACTGGGCGACAGCTTTTGTCGATGGATAAGCAATGCTTCACGATTGATGGGTCTATCCCCGGCATATCGCTGGGGTGCCATGCAAATAGATGTGAATATTGCCTGATTAATGTCATTATCGCCTGTCTGGCCTCTTGGTTTAGGTATGTTGACAGCCTCACTGTTCTCTCTTCATCGCCTTCCCACAAAGCTATAGGGACGTCAGATTCTGCTGACTGTATTCTTTCTCTATTCTCCGTTCCCTCCTCCAGGTCGATTTTGTAACATGCTCCTTTCGTCGCCGCCCGATAGCATCGCCTAGCCACCTCCGGGTGTCCCCAAGCGACTCCAACGCCATCCTTGGTGACGAACTTTAGCACCTGATATACTGGTGAAGAGATTGCCCGGAAAGCGACAAGCGCCGGTCGCCCCAAAATTATGTTGTACGAGGATCGACAATCCAACACATGGAAATCTATAGATTGCACCGCCTTAATCTGCTCATCGCCTATCATGACCTGTAAGGTAACGATCCCTTTAATGGGCACCTGGTGGCCAGAAAAACCTGTAATAGTTGTCTTTGTCGGTCTTAGGCTTGAAATGGGGAGCTTCATCTGCTGGAAAAGTTCCCAGAACAGGATATCAGCTGAGCTTCCTTCGTCTACCATTACCCGCTCCACTCGACTCCGGAGCGTTACAATCTGAATCACCATTGCCTCCAGGCTAGGCCCTCTACTTCTAATTATGTCATCCTCCGAAAACATGATTGGAGACTGTCGCGCCTCATTGTTTATGATCAACACCTCTTTACAATCGCTTGACTGCTTTTTTGTCGGACAGCTTTCTCCTCCAAAAATAGTTTGATAGACTTTCGTGATTTCTTCCGTATCATTTGCCTTTTTGGTCGCATCGCCCTGCGGCTCTTGCAATCGGGCGAAAACTGTTTTTCTAGGTTGGTCGTTTGGGACTGGGCTATCTTCTTTGTTATTTGAACTTCTTTCTTTTCGCTTGGTCTGAAGAATAAAGTCTTTTAGGCGACCCTCCTTAATCCATCGCTCAATTTCATTCTTGAGCTGCCGGCATTCTTCTGTGGTGTGACCGTGTGAATCATGGAAGTTGCAGAATTTTCGGGGGTTACGCTGCTCAGGGTCGCCTCGTAGTGGCTCGGGCCACTGAATGTGGTGATCCTTGTGCTGCATGTACAGGAATACCTCTTTCCGGGATCGGTTGAGCGGAGTGTATTCTCTTCTGTCTTCCTGATACGTGCGTCTATCATTGTTTTTCCTATCGTCCCTTCTTTCAGGAGACCGCTCCATTCTCTGCCACCGTCCTCGCCTATCAGTGCCGTCATGCGACGCATCCGCCTGTCCGTCCTTTCGCCCTTTTCGGCTGTCGTCCACCCCAATCTCCGCTAACTGCTCCTCAATGAGAATGATACTATTTATTCTGGCCTCCAAGTTGGACAGAGTAGTAGGTTTTTTCTTTACTAACGCCTCCTTCAGTCGCCTATTGTGCGTCGCTTGGATCATACTTGCAGTAGCGATGTCTAAAGTCACGTCTCTAACGGACTGTACCGTGCTGAGCCATCTTTCAAAGAAATCCTTTAGCGACTCCTCCGGCCGCTGTCGCAAGTTAACTAGGACCTGTACTGGGACCTTCCGGTGTCGCCTGCTCTCATACTTCATCAAAAAAACCCTGGCAAATTCATCCCATGTGTGAATAATTCCTTCTGGCAAGCTCATGTACCACTCTCTTGCCGCCCCTCCTAAAGTGGCTGGGTATGCTCTGCAGAACGCTGCATCGCTGGCGCCCTGCATTTGCATGGCGATTTGGAAATTCTGCAGATGCTCTTCAGGATCGCCCAACCCCAAATATTTCTCCATGTTTGGTGGGACCAGGCCGACCGGCAGTGTTTCGGCGAAGATGGTCCTTGCCAGAGGTTGCCGAATGACCCTCTGTTCGGCTCCAGTTTCGACTAGCGGTCGAAATGCCCGTAGCATTTCCGCGTGGGTGTCATTGTCCGGGGCCTGGACGTGTTGAGCTTTGGGTACCTGCGCCTGCTGAGCGATAACAGTTTTTAATAATTGAGTAAGCTCCAAATTCTGCCTTTCCAGCACCTGGAAACGCTGTTCGAGGACTTTGTATGCTTCTGAGTTCCGTGCTTCTTCCTGTACCACCCCTTTCCTCTGGAGCCACGAGGGATATATGAGGAATCAGTGTCTGTATCCCTAGGCACCTCCTCTTCCTCTAAATCATTTCTCAAGTTTCTTCCCTCTAGTGGTATGCCTTGGGCTCCAGGGTTCACGTATTTCAATGGTGTTTCCTCCATCTCTCCTTCGGGCCTTACGTTCGATGCTTCTCCTACCATCCT
The DNA here is from genome assembly GCA_034768395.1 of Linum lewisii. Lineage (NCBI taxonomy): Eukaryota > Viridiplantae > Streptophyta > Magnoliopsida > Malpighiales > Linaceae > Linum > Linum lewisii. The sequence continues at coordinate 23,541,945 of CM068296.1, read as the reverse complement.
TCCAATATTCCCCTGCTCTATTGCTCAGCTTCTTCAGTTCTTGATTAGTGCCCCTATCTGGCGCGCCAATTGTTCCGCTCTCGTCGCCTGGAACAATGAGGGAGCCGACCCGGTCGCCTGAGTGACTCCGAATCGCCTCGCAATAAGAGAGTGAGGGCATAATCAGAATGGATGATGAGGAATGAAAGGAATGATGATGTAACAGAGTGTACCTAGGGATTGCTCCCAGAATTTGATTGTAATCGTCAGTCTGTCCAGTCCTTCTGCATTTATAGCCTGGCAGGTCTGCCAAGACCGTTGGGCAATGGTACGGCGCCTAGCAAATCTCGCCACGTGTCACCGAATCCTAACCGTCGCTTGGTGAAGACGAAACCTTCAGGATGGCTCCACGTGGCCTTCTAGGGTTTCCTCAAATGGTAAGCGCATAACATCGCCCCGGGCCCTTCCTGGGCCGCGACTGGGCCCACTCAGAGCGACCTTCAAGGCAACTGGCCGGTCAACTTTCGCTTAACATGCTGACCGCTCCTTGGGCCATATCTGGTCCTGCTTTTCAGGCTTTTTAGATAGTCGCCCGGTCAATCCTCGTCGGAGGCGTTGACCTTCCTTTCTGGGTGTATCCCATCGCTTACTGGGCCGACCCGACACAGGGTGGCCCATCAAAATCAATTCCAAAAATGGATACCTGCTGTTGATTTTCAAAATAGGGTGAAATCTGTTGACTAGGCATTGGAAGTTACCGGTTTGGTAGGCGATATAAAATAATGTTGTGAAAGGGTTGGATGATTTTAGCGACACATCGAATACAGAAAAGTTGAAGTCCAACTAACGCCTTGTCAACGTTTTCCTGTTTAATAGCCAAATTTCGCCGCAATTAGCAAATTCGGGAGAATTGGAATCCACCCAAATCCGAATCTCAATTCCTTGTTTTTCTACAAAATTCACTAATTTGAATTAAAATTTAAGCCCACTTAAATTACTAAAATGTCCCTAACCCTAATCCTTATCAAAAAGAAAATCATAATCTCCGCCAATCACTTATCAAAAAGGAAATCCAACCACACATCTCTGCATCTCCTCCACAACTCCGGCCGGCAAGCTCATGTCGGCCTTCCCCTCCCGTCCGACGACCCCTTTCCTCCCCGGCCCGCTGTTTGACCGACCCCTTCGCGGCTCCAACACCACCCAGCAAACTCCCTTTTCGATGAACCACGCCCGCTTAATCCCGACGTCCGCCGGCCACCACAAACCCCACGATACCTTCGCCGTTCCGCCCCATAGCGCCGTCAGCTACTCCGCCGCGACCAAACCGAACCAAACAGCAACCAACGACCTGCTATTCGAGTTTCAGCCTCTCCTCTCCAGATTTCGAGTTTGTAAATCATTGATGTGCAAGAAGAAGGGATGGCGTAGCTGTCGGTGAACGGGGGAACGAGGGCCGGTCGTCGTCGGTGAACAAGGGGATGGCGCCGCTGCCGTCTCGCCGGTTGTTTCTTGGTTCGAACAGATAGAGGGAAGAGAGGTGGGCAAATTGGACAAAAAAATTAATTCCGCTGGAATCATCAGATTCCTTTCATTTTTGGTCGGAATTGAGCCGTAATTGAGCCTATAAATCCGTTGGAATTGAGCCGCTATAATATGCGAGGAAAACAAGTAATTAGGAGTTTCCGCCTCAATTGGCCGAATTCCGCCGCGAATTCCTTGCAGGAAAACGTGGCCTAAATCATAGGAGCCTTAGGCAATCTTTTCGGCCAGAAAAGTGATTACCCTATGATTTAGGTGATGTAGTGTACTTGGTATATCAGGAAATTCAAAACTAATTTCTTACGTTTTAGATTGAGATAGATGTCGAGAATGGCATGTGACAATAATTTCAGTTACTACTATGTCAATACTTTCAACATTCTCAATTATTTCGATCACTTATGATTGAGTATTGATTCCTAGTTATATTCCTCGTGACCAGGCAATATGAGAACAAATTTTTGTATATATAGTATAGTTCATAGTAGTGAGAACAACAACACACAAGCTCTTTCAAGTTTCAACTCTTTTCTCCTTCTGTATTGGATATCTACCTCTTCTTCCTACTATCATTGTCAAGTACTATTCCCTCATCACTATATAAATAGGCGTCAGAGATCTGTATGAAAATTATGATAATATGCCCTTATACTTACAAATTCATATTTTTGGTTGCTTGGAATGTTGTTCTTCCCTACACGTTAAATTGTTAAATTCTAAAAAATGAACTACACAGGTGTAAATGTGTAATAATTATGAAGCTAATTGTGTTATTCCTCAGTGAAAATTATATTTACATGTATTTTTTTCTTACTTGCGTAATTAGATAATATATGTCAGTATGTAATTAGTTAGTATAATTACTAATTTTAATGCTTATCAGTTTAACCTTGTAAAGGATGGAAAGAAAATATGTGTTTATTGTTCATTGTGGAGGACAGACTATTTACACATCAAATGGGGTACAGTATCGTTGGTGGACATGTGATGAAGCTGGGCTACTCAGTTGTGTCGATAACAATACATTGGAGGATCGTAGAAGATAATCTTCTAATTAGGACAAGGGGTGTGGTTTGTTATCCAATTAAGGATAATTTGGATATTTTATTAGGTGTTTGATTTCAATTTCGTAATGACAATTAGATGAGAAACAAAAAATTCAGTTCCATTAAAACTGTCAATTCTCAAAGTAATCTAATTCTAATAGAATTGTCAATTCCCCTACACATATCTATTTGTCCAGAAATTTTTTTTCCATTTTTATATAACTCCCGCAGGAGCGCTGGAGATAACCATGCATTCAAAGAATTAAGAACACACCTAAGCCGTAAGATTTAGACATAATATTTTGTATTTCCATTCTTTCGAGTTTTGCCTATAAAATTTTTGGAGTCATTCCGGCAGCGGCTTGCTGTCAAACAAATTGGTCTTCCTTGATGGTATCAATGACCAATCTCAACCATTGATTCATTTTTAAATCTAATGGTTTAAATTAAAGGGGTATAAATGTCATTTCACAATTTAATTTAATTTCTTCTTTTTTAAATTTAATTGTTTATGTTGCCGGAAAGTCTCCGGCGATCAGAGCTTCGGCGATCAGAGCTCCGGCAATCGGAGCTCCGGCGAACGGAACTCCGGTGACCGGAACTCCGACGATCGAAGCTTAGATGAATTTTTCAACGACTTCTCGGACGACCGGAGCTCCGATTTTGAAATTTTTTTCAACCACTGGACCATCATCGTCGGACCTATTTTTCTGGAAAAAAAAATTCAGTGACGTTTCGTACTCGTTTTTAATGTGTACACGTTTCTGTATATTGTATGTACACACTTTTGTACATAAACTGTGTACACGTTTTATACATGTGTACATGTTTTGTACACGTTTATGTACATACATTTTTGTACACGTGCACATACTCATCATACACGTATACAATATCTTACATTTTTCTATGTACACGTGTACACACATTTTCGATGACGCTTTGTACTCGTTTTGAATATGTGTACACATTTTATGTATATGTGTACGTGCATATTTCTGTACAAAAACTGTGTACTCATTTGCACACATTTTTCGTACACGTGTTATATACGTGTACATGTTCTATACACGCACACATTTATGTACTTACATTTTTGTATACAGGTGGTCGGCGGTCGGCGGACGACGGCGATTGGCGGCGAAGGTCGTTAGAGATCTGGTGATAATGAAATGATGAATGAGCACTTTTGAAAATATCTAAAATACCCTTGTGTTTTAGACCATTGGATCATTAAAATTTAATCAATGATTGAGATTTTTCGTTGATGCCATCAAGGAACCTATTTCCTTGATCTCAATCTGGTCTAAGTCATTCCCACCAAAAAAAATTTGGAGCCATTAATTAACTGAAAGGAGAAGAGATACTAAATGATGCCACGTTAGCTCTCGCAGTTCCAATTTTTCCCGATCCATTTACCACCGATTACAGTTGGACACGAAATCCATGGCTGCTCCTGCCGCCGCTATAGAGGCCGGAGTCGTTACGGCGGCCTTTCGATCAGTCCTTCTCCGCGTCCGTCAAGCCGCCGAAAAAGCAGGAACCAGCCCCGACCGAGTACGGGTCGTCGCCGTCTCCAAAACTAAACCCGTTTCCCTTATCCGCGAGCTCTATGACGTTGGCCACCGCCGCTTCGGTGAGAACTACGTTCAGGAGATCGTCGATAAAGCTTCACAGGTCCGCTCATTCTCCAAATAGATTGCTACTTCCTATCAATCGGAACGATATCCGTTTAATTGGGTTTTGAACTGTCCCCCGCAGCTTCCGGATGATATCGAATGGCATTTCATCGGTCACTTGCAAACCAACAAAGTGAAAACGCTTCTCAGTATGATTCATTGTTTTTGTTTTCTTGCTCTATACTTACTATTGTAAGTTATTGATGTTTAAATAAAATAGTATTAGCTTTGCTTCTGCAAGGAGTGTGTGTTCTTTCGTTCGTGGAAGCATCAAAACTAAACGGGATTGTTTGGTTCGTTTAGCATGTGATGATCACTCTTTCACTTTTGTGTGCAGATGGAGTCCCAAATCTGAACACTGTTGAGGGTGTTGATAATGAGAAGGTCTGCTCCCTCTGAGTCCTTAATCTAGCTATTTATAATTCATTGCCCTTACTGAATTGGACTTGCCATGCTTTTATTTGTGAGTCAGATTCTTGTGCTCTCAAACTCATGATGTCATCATCTATAGTCATGCTTTTGTAGTTGGATGTGAAACAGACTGAACTCTTCTTCGTGACATTATTCACCTATGCTCACCAGTTGCTGTAAGATTATGTCCAGCACAAATGCAGCGGTTCTGTGTTTCCCATGCCATGTAAATAGAGTAGTTGAAACAACTGTTATTTGGGTCTCAGCACTAGCTTCAGATAACAGAAAAACTGATATCAAAGCTCTCTATAGCATTTCACCTGTTGTCTTTGCCTGGCAGACTTCCTTCAAAATTTCTTGGATATTGCTAACTGATTCAGTTGGAAATAGATGGCCGTAGACTGATATGTGAAGAATTTGTGTAATTGTAACGCTCTTGTGTTTACAGGTCGCAAATATTTTGGAGAAAGTGGTTTCAAACCTTGGAAGAAACCCGTTGAATGTCCTGGTCCAGGTGAACACCAGTGGAGAAGCATGTGGGTAAACCATTCGTCATAAGATCTCTGCTTAATTTCATAGCTGCATATTTAATTCCAGGAATCCCCTTTTTCTTTAAATTATATGGAAAAACCAATCGCATCCTCAATTAAGTTGAGCTCATCTGTGATTTTTTTTGGGTATGAGTATTTAAATATGACTTCTGGCTTCTCCTTCCATGTTTCAATGGATGGTACACTTCTGCACTAATCAGATCTGACAGATAGTTCATAACTGAGTTCTGGTGTACTGTTTCAGCGAAGTCCGGCATTGATCCTGCTGGTTGCGTAGGGCTGGCAGAGCATATAAAACAGCATTGTCCAAATCTGGCTCTTTCGGGCTTTATGACCATAGGAATGCCGGACTACACATCAACTCCTGAAAACTTTAGGGTAATAATTTGATGCACCTATTTATGGATTCAACCGGCTATCACATTGATTTCAGCGCGTCATTCTTTTATGTTTTCTAGTATAGATTATTCAAGTTATGTTCACATCTCTTATAATATAATGCGTCTTTCTGATGAGAAATGTTTTTGTGTTCAACAGACACTACTAAACTGTAGACATCAGGTCTGCAAGGCATTTGGAACAAGTGAGGACCAGTACGAGCTCTCGATGGGAATGTCTGGTGACTTTGAGCAAGCTGTGAGTCCTTATTTAAATCAGTCTGATTGGCATTAGTACTTTTCTACATTTCCTTGCTTGGGATTAATCACCCATTTCTTGGATGAATCACTGATAGTCACCAGTTTGTGCCTGTAATATATGTCAGCTCCACGGCACTGAACCAAATTATATATAGACTGACACAGTTTGCAACACTAGATTTCTGGGTTGATGCAGTGACCAGTAAATTTGCAAATCTGTGTTAGCTAGGTATTGAAGCAAGGTAAATTAAGAAGCTATCACTAATAGGAAAGCTGATATTGTGCATTGTGTGCAGATTGAAATGGGTAGTACCAGTGTCAGAGTCGGATCAACCATTTTCGGGCCAAGGCAATATGCAAAGAAGTAAGACTTGGATTCTTGTGGAGCCTCTAAACAGCAGTAAACCCATATTCGCTCCACCACAAAGTATACTAGCACTGATGCAGACGAATCAATTCCAATGCATGAAGATGCGATAAAAATCTTATCGGTCCTCTCCTCCGGGTAATGAGGCAATATTAATTGTTTGGGAGTGTGCATTGGGCTATTTGTTTTGCCATGCACTCAACTCAACTATTGAAAGTTACAGAAATATATAGTTCCTGTATCTAACAACAGCGCTCAAACGGCTATATGAGAAAAATGGTTATTCATTTGTTTCATGCATGTTTCCCATGTCTTGGTTCAAGCTCCTCTTTTCCTATATTCTTTTGCAATATAGCCTAAACATTCCATGAATTTAGCTACTCCACCCATCTTTTTTATTTTTTTCCGCTAAGAAGGTGACTGATATATTATCATCAGAGAGAGTACATGGGGAACAAAATAGGAATTGAAAACACATGAACATGGACTTATATTGTTTCTAAGCCTGAGACTAATTTGGAAATTGTCGATCACTCTTATCGGTTGCAGTCGGAGTACTTAAGATCCCAAAGGCAGTGATTGATAAATGATTATAGAGGATGAAATCAATCATGATGGAAAAGTTTGTGGGAGATGGTTTGCCTCTCAGAGTTGTTCGATCGGTTGCGAACAGGCTTTGGGGCAACGAAAATCAAGTAATAGTATCACAATTATTCATGATTTCTTCTCGTTTGAGTTTGCCTCCGAAAATTTGTGTAACTAGGTATTGGATTGATCTTGAAATATTCATAACTCGCCGATGGTTACTAGGAAGTGATATTTATGTATTGCACCCATTGATTTCACACGAGGGAGTAAATTGCCATAGGATTGGATTCCCAACATAATCTATGAAAGTGCTAGTAAGAATGTACTCAGGTCGAATAACCACTTGGCAAACAAAGTAAATGGAAGTTAGTGAAAACACGGGTCAAATATATTTGTGGTCACTCAAGTTTGAAATAGTAACAATGTGGTCACTCAACTATAAAATTTAACATTATGATCACTTAGGTTTACACCATGTAACGCATAAGTAACTCCGATCATTTTCGTCCTTTTTATATTAAATCATAGGACTACAAACTCGGTTATGTTGATCATGATTATGTTGTGGGGTGGGAATATCATCTTTTAATTCTGCATGAAGACAATTGGATGGGCACTGAAATGATGGTGTTGATCAATAGGTGGTGATAGACATACTACTGCATCAATGGGCGGTGCAATTGGTTTGGTGGTTAGAGACTCCTCAACTGCTTTTCTTTGCTACAACCTACAAGTATTTCTTACTCTAACTTACTTGTCTCTCTGGTTTTTTAACTTTTGAATTTCAAGGATACCTGTGTACAGTGCACCTTGTCGTTGTCAAAATTGAACATCTGTGAATATCAAGACTATTCTATGTTAGTGGTGACGAAGATTTTACAACAAGGCTTCTTCTCCTCACCAAGTTGCTCGATAGTAGCTAACATTTACTCAATTTCTGAATTCCATACCGCAACACTTCATCTTCTTACTATTCCTCAAACAACAAACAGATTTGTCCATTATGTTACACAACAAGCTCTTCAATGTCTCTTAAATCAGAATTTGGTAAACCTCTCTCTCACTTGGGTAGATACCTAGACCCTAATATATAATTATCTCTCAATCTCCTACCTACGAAATCATGAACTAGAGGCACCAGTATTATTAAATTTAGAAGAGTCAGATACAGCATCGTCTACAACGAACCACAACGGCGTCTCCCATAGTTCCATCAATCCATAAAAAGAAAAATAGAGTAGACAGCCACAACATAATATTCTTAAAAGAGTTGAGCATCTGTAATCCAGTTATAGAGATGAAGCATATATTAAATAGGGTTTCCACAGTGATTACTTCCCGGAAACTAATCATTCACACAGTACTATTATATCTTACATCTAAACTCCCCACTTTAACATATATTTCTAGGCACTCGCACCACCCGTCTGATGGAGCATAGCATCTATTTCATCTCCATCCTCCATTTCTAGCTGCAAACCAAAAAGGGTTCAATCAGTATACATACACATGTATATACTGAACACAGAAGAAGAACCATGCAGTAGACATGTCAACCAGAAAGAAAGAAACACAATACGGACCTCATCTGGAGTCTGCTCAGCACGCAGTCTGCGGCCATCAAACAAGAATGCAATGGAGTTGAGATCAACTGACTGACGGTCACAATATGCACCCATGAGTTTCTTCAGTTGAGTGCTTCTCTTGATCCTGAAGAAGACTTCATTCCCATCCTACGAAACCAAGCCAAATTACAAGCATGATTCAGGGAGTTGAAAACAATCTGATCTAATTGCAGTGAATAATACAATCCAGTAATTAATTGATATAAAGTCATAATGTTTGTGCAATGCACTGCCATACAATACAGCGGCATTCCTAGATTACCAGAGTCGTCCTGCAAAACATGACATGTAGACCACAACAGAAGCGTTTAAATCAAATTTAAAGAGCCAGTTACACTGAAGACCAAACACCATCAAACCCCACTTCCCACGGTTTGCAGTCCACACTCATTTATCAATCTTTAACAGAGTGACGATCTCAGACATGCTTACAGTCCAATACTGGGGACTCTGCTAAAAATCAAAACCCACTTTACAAACGATAAATCCATGAGACGTAGGAAACGTTTTTAATGTTACCACTGATTTTTGTTGCACGAAATCAAATTCCAGACTTGGAAAGTGTCTATAAACCTTATTGAATTACACAAACACAAGTACAAGCTGGCTATCCTTATGTGAGGAAGCTAAGATTCGAAAGAAATCATATAACTCAGCACAACCAGGAACGCAAATTCGTTACCACACACTGAAGTTCAAAGGCGAATCAATGGCATTGGTAACACAAGCATCAAAGCACCCTTTTCGAGGTTCTAGCGAAGCACAAATATAGAAGCTAGAAACAGAAAACAGTTGTTGCAGGAAAGAGAGGCCATAACCCCAAACCCTAAGTATACTAGACATGATAACTTACTACACAGCCACATAGACACAGTCGACCACAAAAATTGAAACCCTGACTCTAGCAACCAAACTCGGAAGCTTTCAATTCAAATCGACTGGATTTAACTCTAACTGAGAATTAAAGGAACGAAACACTGGCAAAGCAAACAACGAGTATATAAGGGAGATTGGAATCGAACCTGGCCCTTGACCTTGAGATTGATGTGAGCTCCCTGATCTGCTGGCTTCTTCTCTTCCTCCTGGTTGGTAACACCTGACATTTTTGTTTCTCTTTTGCTTACTCGCTCAGCCGCACGCTTCTGACTCTCCGACCAGAGAAAACACTGCTGATAATCGACGCAACCACCCTCTCCTCCACTGCGTCCAATATAAATATAAATATTAAAAAAAAAAAAAGTGGAACTCGGTGGACGGTTGCGATGGATTCCGTATATAAAGATCTGACGGCGTAAAACTGCCGAACACATTAGACTGGTCAACGACGTTTGATTTCTGGATTGCACAACTGGATGCAAGCGGATCGGCCTACCGTAATCCCCTTTCCCGACAAATTTGGGCCGCGAGCAAGAATTACCATACGGATACAATTGTAAACCCCAATTGCATGTACGGTCCTAAGAATTTAATTTAAATATTGCCCCAATACACAAATTTAGTCAAACCTTTGACGAATATGTCAATTCTAGCCACTTCTATTGGAAATCCCAAATTAGCCAAGTTAGTATTTTTCCGTTAACTATTTCGTCCAAGTTAACGGAAAAACTTAATAAAATTGGTGATTTGGCATAGAATTTACCACATTAGCATTTCTAAATAAAAATTAATAAAAAATTGGATTCCAAAAAAATTTGAGAAAAATATTTATTGTATTTCTCTCTGAACCTCATTTCTCTCTCTTCCCTCCTCACCACTACTTCCCACCACCGCTCAACGAGTCGTCGTCGGTGCTCACTCCTCTGTGCCGAGGCGGCTGGGAGCTCTGACTCTCCACAATCGGACTCTACGACATCATCGAGTTAGGATTTGAAAGCACTGTAACGTCTCCTAGATCAGCCTTTCCTCTTATCCCAAACTCACCAAAACAACCCCTAAACTTCATTTATCGAGATTTGATTAGAGGGCTTTGAAGGGAAGGGATTTTTTCGCTTGAGATCTACTAGAAGGAAGAAGAGCTCGATTTCTCAGAAGACTTCCTCTTCTCCTTCACTTCCTCTGCCTCTCTAATGACTTCCCCTTCTCCTTCACTTTCCTTATGCTAAGCTCACTTTGTCCTATTTTGCAGTTTTGTGAAATGGGTTTATTTTTTTATTGGTGGGATTTGAGAGGTTATGCTCTGTTTTGTTCTTTTGTGGTCAGGGGAGGTGGGGAGTTCTTAGTTTTTAGATTTGTGATCTTTAGTAGTTATAGATTGACATTAATTACCTTGTTATTGATTCTGATAATTTACTTCTTTATATTGGAGACCAACCCTGAAGCGGTGGGGTGGGGAAAAGGACGGGGGATGTGGCAAAGATAAGGAGATTTAGTTAGGAAGGGTTGGAGACGGCGGCAGAAATGCAGCAGCGCGGTTGGGGTGGGGGGCGGCGAGGTGGCAACGGTAGAGGGTTTTATTTTTTGTATTTTTTGTGTTTCTAAATAATTATTAAGATATTTTTAATTACAATTGTTATGTGTCAATTGACATGTCATCCATTAGGCCGGTCAAATGAATGCCATGTAAGCTTTGTCTGCCATGTCACTAACGGTGTTAAAAAATTAATAGTCAATTTGGTTAACGAAATATATTTGTCACGAAAAGTAAAGGTTCGATCTAAATAGTGTCATCAAAATAGAAGTGGCTAGAATTGATATATTCGTGAAAGGTTTGGCTAGATTTGTGTATTAGGCCTTAAATATTTAATGCTTCCGATCGAATTCAACAATTCAGTCATACCTGTCAACTCCTTCAAGGACTCTAGGGATCACTAACTATTTTTGGCGATTTCAATTGTATTGTCATATCGTCGGAAAAAAGGTGCTTGACTTCCTTCCATCGCTGGACTCACCCTTACGAGATTTCATTGATTCTTTGCAATTAAAAGATATTAGATTTGTAGATAACCCTTTCACTTGGTCTAATCGTCACACCCTTACGAGATTTCATTGATTCTTTGCAATTAAAAGATATTAGATTTGTAGATAACCCTTTCACTTGGTCTAATCGTCACAGAGACTAGTTGATCATTGATGAACGATTGAATCGCTACCTCTTCAATTAGGAGTGGCTTGACCACTGGTCAGAATCAAGGGTCACCCACCTTCAACCTATTGAATCAGATAAGCACCCATTCTCTTGTCGATGCTGGTCTGACCTATTGCTTTAAGAAGCTTTTCCGGTTTGACTGCTAGTGGGCCAATAATCCTGAAGTGGATGCTCACTATTCGTCGTCGTGTTCAAAAGAAGGAACTGCCCAATTTCGCTTGATGCATAAGTTAACATCAATGAGATATGTACGCTTTGATTGGAGTCGTGTAGGTACTAGTAACTCAACCCACACCCTCGAGGATTTGAACCAAGCCTTGCACATAGCTCTGTCAAGTAGTCATGTTGACCGGGGAGAAGTTCATTGGTTGGAGATTTATAGATCTAGAGTTAGGGACCAGGAGGAACTCTTCTGGAAGCAGTTGGAACGTTCAAACTCGCTCCATCTAGGGGATAAAACACTGAGGGGTCATTTGGTTTGGAGGAATGAGGATTAGAGGATTAAGGGATTGGAGAACTAGGGGAAGTAGTGATTTCATCAATCTAGCTATTGTTACAATACGGTGTTTGGTTGATACAAAAAGTGTATTTACTACTTTATTAAAAAAGAATTAAAATAAAGGGGAGTAGTGAAATTACTACAATACTCTCATTAGTCAAAGAACACAAGGCGTCTGACCGTTGATTCAACCGTAACTTGCCGGCTTAACTATTGTTTTGCCTTTTCTTAGATCCACTCATCAACTTCCTTCAACTTGTTCGGTGAATTGTCTTGCTCAGCAAATGAGCTTCGCTTCTCTGTAATCACTGAAATCCAATGTCTAGCCGTGGATCGACTATGTGGTGTCTGATTTTCTAATTACTGCTTCCCCATCTCTTAAGTCTTACCCTTAGTTGCAGCAATAAGGAAATACATCGACTTCCGGGAAAATCAGATTGGTAGAACAATTGTTCATGGAAGTCACCAGCTGTGGCTATGAAGCATTCCAATGCAAAGACGTATCGGTGGCCATTCCTTGGCCAAGAATCATAAAAGTAGACAAAGCAACTGACTTGAGACGCCATTAGAAGAAGAAATCAGAACAAGGAAATAGATTCAGATGCAGAGAGACAAAACCCTACCTATGATAGTTGCTGACTTAGCACCCGGCTTGGAAGAGACTTCCTCTTCGACTCCCACTAAGGAAGAGACTTCCTCTTCTGCTCCCGCTCCCGCTTCAGGAGCAGCTGGTTCTTAAAACACTATCGAAGAAGAACAAGGACGTACAATAGCAAAGATTAGGGATACTACCGTCCACGCCAAAGAGTTCTACATAACTAGAGTAGAGACCTTACAATCAGTCCTACTTAATTGAACTTTACAAACAATTCTGCCAGCATCCTTGCTTCTATGGTGCGAATGGAAGAAGGGTTCATGGTTGTTAAGCAGGTTAAAGAAAATGACAATTGTTTGTATTCTGGTGAAGTGCAGAAGGAAAATTAGGCTGAGGGTGAGGGGTATAAGTGGCATCTCGTAATGGTCACAGTAAGTGGGCCAGACGAATACCCAGGATTTCTCAAAACTTTTGAGGGATACAATATCTATTGTAGAGGAAATGTGGGCTAGGAAGGAGGTTTAAATACAAACTTGCTTAATTCTTTGGCCAAAGAAACACTGCATTTGTGAAATACTGGTGCTTTTAAAAACACAACCATTATCCCCCTTAAACAAACTACTCCTGAGTTCTTTCATCGCATGGTATCCTCTAACCGGAAGTGGAAAATAATTGACTCGTTGGAGAGTGAGTACGGGACACCGATCGCAGATGAAAATGAGAAAGGGGAGGTCGTTGTACATTTTTACACAAACCTTTCTCCTCCGAGGTTCCTGTCAATAGTGTTGACTTCTCTCCGCTGTGTATTTTAAGGATCGTGACTGATCGCATGAATTTCTCACTACTAGCCCATGTCACATTCGTGGAAATTAAAAATGTTGTGTTCTCAATTCGCCCTATGCAAGCCCAGGTCCATATGGGTTCATTGGGCGCTTCTTCCAATATTTTTGGGAAAACCCGATGTAGTACTTGTAATCCAAGACTTCTTTGATTCAAATTGTATGCTCTGTACTCTCAACCACACGTGGCTAACCCAAGTACTGAAGGTTAACACTCTGACATCCATGAAGGATTTGTTCCCCATAGGACTTTGTATGGTATTATATAAAATCATTTCAAAAATCTCGATCGGGAGACTTGCTCCCTTTTCTTCCTCCTAGTCAATCTTGCCTAGAATGGTTTCATGAGAAGTAGAGCTATCTCGAATTTTGATAGCCCATGAATTAATTGATGACACTAAATTTATAATATTTATCTTCACATATTAAACTACATTTTACACCCATGGATGCAATTATGATGAGTATTTGGTGTAAATGTGTTAATTGTGCGATTCTCGGCTCCAAGTGCGTACATTGTCCATATTTTGTCTATTTTTACCTTATTTGTGAGTTTTTTGTTGAGCCTCTAGGTTAACACATTGTACAGGACTCTATAACGATTCCATTACTTCAAACAGGGACCAATTCGGAGTTCGAACGGAGCGGAAATTTCCAAAATAAGAAGCTGAAATTACTTTGTCCTAGTTTTCTGGATTTGGACGGATTTTAGGTATTTAAACCCCAAAAGAGGCATTATTCATTCATTATTTGATTGAGAGATTTTTCCATGACCTAAAGAGAATTGAGAGCTTATTTCGGAGCTATCAGAGAGATCATGACATCATCAATCCATTCCAGAAGACGCTCGGAGCTAGGAATTGAAGATTCTTGAGATCGAAGCTTCACGGAATCATCTGAAATTAGGTTTTTCAGATTCCTTCTGTTCTTCCTTTGTTTTAAGATGAATTCTTCTGTAGTTTTCGAATCTTGTTTGTCAGACATGAGTAGCTGAATTCTTATAGCTTATATTAGATGAACCCTAAATGACCCGAGGCTTTAAAGCGGTCACAGATCGGCGGTAATTAGATTTTAATTCAGTCAGTTTCTTATTTACAATTGACTTGTTCTTAATTTGTGTTTATTTTCTAGCTTGATCACCTAGATCAGATTCATATTCATAATCATAATCATAATCATAATCAATGTAGTTAAAATCGCGATTCCACGTAAAATCGAAAACTTGGGTAAAATCGGAATCGTAAAATCGAATCGTAAAATCGTAAGATTTTATGTCCCAACTAAAAAAATATATAAATATTCATAAATAAACATAAAATGTTAATAAACTTAGAAATTATACACTCTTAAAACAATTAATACTCAAACAACCAACATTAATTTTTTCTTAAACAGTTGCAGAAGCTGCAGTACTAATGCCTCTGTGAAGCAAATTTTTTCTTGCCTCCTTAGCCTCTAAATTCAAATCCAAGACGTCTAACATTTGTTTCCTAACATCATCTGGTACACTTAAACATGGCTCTACATTCTCCTTCGTTCTTGCAAGATGATGTTTGAAACGAAATATGCCACCAGATAATACCTTGGAACAAAATTTGCACTTGGTTTTCTTCGAATCACCATCAATATCAGTTGCATACTCCCAACCTGGATCTCGTCTACTTCCAGGAGCATTTTTCTTTCTCTTGGGCTGCCTCGACTTAGATGCAGAAGCAGTAGCACGTCCATCACCACCTGAAGACATTTCCTGCAAAACATGAGTAAACTAGTATCAATTTACCAACCCATTTCCGCAAGAAGTAGCAAGCAGCAAAAGTGGTGGAACTATAAACAATGTTAGTCAATTGAAATGAGTAAACTAACTTACCAGTAATTAACCACTTCAACGGCTGCCGAACAGGGGAAAGAGTTTGAATGCTGCTGAACAGGGGGAAGAGGATGAAGGAGGTAGACTCGGAGTATCGGACAGCCTTAGCAGGGAAGAATGGAAGACGACTGACTGACTCGGACCACCTGCAGGCTGCAGCAAGGACGAAGGAAATATGGTGAGTTGGTGACTGGTGATTCGTCAGACTCGGACAAGCTGCAGAGAAGAAGAGAAGACGGTGACTCACCGTCCGAAGTTGGGAATCGATGCTGCTGATGAACGGCGGAGGAACGAGAAGGAATCGACGGTGACACCGTCCGAAGTCGCGGATCGACGCTGGCGCTGAAGAAATTGATGAAGAAGTCGACGACCCAACAGAATGGAGCACGACGGCGGAAGGACGGCGGATTGACGGCGGAAAGACGGCTGAAGGACGGCGGAAAGATGGCGGAAAGACGGCGGAAGGACAGTGGAAGGAGAGGACGGCGTGAAGAAAGACGGGAAGAAGGACAGCGCCGTCGGCGATTTGGGGAAAGAGTGGGTAGATGCAAAAATTAGGGTTCAGCTGCGTTATTTTGGGGAAGGGTGGTTGTTCTGCATTTTAGGTTGAACCAAAAAATCAAACCAGTCAAACTTAAACCAGTCAAAATTTCGGTTGTTTCTGGAAATTAAAAAAATCGTAGAAAATCGTAAAAATCGTCGATTTTGCGATTTTAACGATTTTATTATCGATTTTACACGATTTTGATGGCCCACGATTTTGTAGTGAAATCATGATCATTTTGCATAAGTGAAGTCGTAAAATCGTACGATTTTACGATTAAAATCGCGATTTTAACTACACTGATCATAATCACTTAGACCTAAGGGTAGGGAGTATGGCGGTGTCTAAGAACTGAATGAATTAGGATTGAAAAGTCGACGGTTTTGTGATCGCCAATGCCTTGGTAATCTTAGGGGAGTTCAAGTCTAAGTTATCGTCTCTTTAATTGAATAAACCCAATCAATCAACCTGTTTCTTAATTTAATTTCAAGTTTTCCCTTGCTTAATAGATTAGAATTCGTGGAACTCACACCACGCAACTTGTTTAAACCTAAATTTTTGTCAGCTTCTTTGAGTAAACAATTTGAAGACATCCTTGGAATTCGATTTGTCCTACTTTAGTGGATAGTATTTGATACCCTGTTTTACACGTTATCAAATTGGCGCTGTTGTCGGGGACTTTCTTCTCAATTGTTTGAAAAAAGAGTTGACATATATTCTTCTACTTTCAATCTTTTCACTTTTCATCACACTTCGATTTTACACCAGTTATTCTTGTTTTTGTTGACCTACAGGTTGAATGCAGGTATATGAACCGTCCAGCTACTCGTTCTCAGCTCAAATCTGTCAAGACTAAGAGCTCAGACATTCCGGGCAGTTCTCTACCGACAAAGTAACAACAAGCGAAAAAGCAAGTGACGATCGATCCACCCTCATCATCCACCCCCATCAAAGTTGAGGAGTTGAAGGAGAACTCATATTCTTCTCCTACACCTTCCGTTCATTCATACTCACCACCACCATCTCCCAGGATCAATCCGCTACCACCATCTCCCAGGATCAATCCGCCACCACCACGCACCATGGCAGATTACAACAAGCCGAGCGCGACTAGTGTTCGGTCAAGCATCGCTGTGCCAATCAATGATGCAGATCCCGACTATGAGATCAAAATCCCCTTCCTAGGAATGATCTCTAGGGATATCCAATTCAAAGGAAAGTCGCATGACAATCCATGCACCCATCTAGCGGACTTCCTTGCCATGTGTGAGACATTCAAGAGTGGGAACCACAACAAGAACACTCTATGCTTACAAGCATTCACATTCTCTCTCCGAGGCGCCGCCAAGAGGTGGCTTAATAGCAAGCCACCCGGTCACTACACCAATTGGGATACTCTTGCCAAAAACTTTGTGGAGGAATACTTCCCTCCATCCAAAACCATAGCCTACAAGGATATCATTGTCAGGTTCAGATAGAAGGACGAAGTGAGCTTATATGAATTTGTGTCGTTATATGAATTTTGTGTCGAGTCGGTTGAGTCTGGATGAAAGAAAATAGTTGAAAAAACATATCTTGGGTATTATTTGGGTTAAAAATATTGTTTGCAGGTATTTGGGTGACCAAATTGTTAAAAAGGAGAAAGAAATCCAGATTTTGGTCCAAAGAGAGCCAAAAACACAGTAGGCTTACACAACCATGTAAACATTCGTGTAATAGCTTACACGCCGTGTAAGCTATTGCAATAAAAAGCTTACATGCCTTGTAAGCTTGAAAAATCAGGGGTAAGTCAAAATTTTCCTTTCATTTTTCAGATTTCACTATTTTTTCTCCTTCTCTCTCTCCTGAAATCCTCTCAACTCCTCCCTTCTTCTTTGAACCAAACACCCACACCAACCAAACTAGGGGGATCCAGGATTGAATCATGCACTGAGCCGAATTGAAGGAAAAATTTTCAAGTCGTGACAACAAATTTGAATAACATAAAAAGTTTTCAATTTTATACTTACAACTTTAATTATACACTTCTAATTATGAATGGGCTATTAATATTTGGATTTTAATTAATTAAATTGGAAACTAAGCCTAAAATTAATCCACGATTGAGTTGAACTAATACAACACTGAGCCAATATTCGAAAATACACTAGAGTTTTAATTACAATAGTTGAAAAGGAAAATAATTTTTTTATGAATTAGCTTGTTGTATTCCATCAAAAAGCGAGAAATCACGGTACAAGAGAAGAACTAACTACTCGAAGAGAACTCTATCTAACACCTCTTACATATAACTAACTATATACCTCTCTTCTCTATGTCCTTTTGAAAAAACTAAAACCTCCTCTCTAATAAGCTTGGCCATGTCTTCGACACATACCACAGCTCCAGTAAAATGCCTTCGACATCTTTCTAACCACACCACACTCACCATAATTCCCCAAATCAATCTTTTGAGTTTATGAATAACCTGACTAGAATTCCAGCAAATAGCTTTAGCTACTCCGTCACTCCAACTGCATCCTGCTATCTCCGGAAGAAACTCCTGCATAAAAGACTAAATAAAATCGCAGTCTGCAAACACATGATCCCTCGTTTCCTCATTACTACCACACAGCAGGCATCTTACATCAATTCCAGGGTTCCACTTTTTAATCTTGGTTCTTGTAGCCAGCCTGCCATTAAATGTCAACCAGGCTGTTATGGATCTTCTAGGTATTCTGTAGCCTGTCCATATCATATCATACCATTGAACTGCTGTATCTTTTGCACGAATAGTTTCCCAAACATCTGTTAACTTAAACTTCGGCATCAGCTTCCCACACCACAATAAATCTCCATCATCATCCGCACTGACATAACTCTGAATTGCATCTCTAATCTTCAATAATTTCTTCTAGTGTGGTGCGCAAATTAACGCGCACTAGTTTTACTCACTAGATCACTCTAGCGAGATCATTTTTCCCTAGGGTCTTCCTTTTTCAATTACTCAGAAAGTGAATTAAAGCTAATCGGTTTTAAACATTTGGTTTGGAATTGGTGGTGAATGAACTAAATATCTAGAAATGCAAATTAAACCAATCAAAGCAGGCAAACAAGTTGGAGCTTCAAGAATTGACTAAGGCGCTTGTCCAGACTCGAATCCGCTCTAGCTCGATTTAGACGGATGATGCAATGCAACCAAGGTTTCAACAGACTTAAAGACTCGACATTTCCTTTGGCAATCTCTACTCCATGGTCAGGACGCAGAGAAACTATCCTATCAAACCTATGAGTTCCTATGGTCAAGATAACTCACAAATCGCCAAGAATGCACGAAGAACAAAGAAATGCCACACAGATATGCAAAGAGATTAATTTCACCGGCCCTATGGTCAAGACACCGGGTAATCTTAATGACCTTCTAAACCCTAGAATGACTCACGTCCATGGTCAGAACCGCAAGACAAAGATGAAGCAAATTCTACGATATGGTCAATCTGCGAATTCAAGAGCTTCAAATTAGGGTTTTAGAAAAATCTCAATCAAGTCTGAATAAACCTCAATTAACATTAACGGGTTAGAAACCCGACATCATCCATACAAAATCTCGCTAGAACTTCATCTAATCTGAACAAACTAAGAGTTTAGCTAGACATCGCCAGAGAAGAAATCACAAAAACAAAGAAAAAGAAAACTGGAGAAGAAGACATCTTACTCCAAGAAATCCTAATCCTGATGACTCAAGAAATCTACCGAGCTAATCCTTGCTTCTTCTCGCCCAATCGCGTCTTCAAAGCTCCGTCTTCTCCTCCGAGAGTGTCTGGTTCGTCGGGGAAGAAGAGAAAAAAATTGAAGTAAAAAGTCTCTCTCCAAAACTCCTCAAAATTGGGTTAAAAACCCCTTTTTCGTCAAAAAGCTGAAAATTGTCAAAAGTGCGCCTAAGCCTTCCAAAAGTGCGCCTGAGCACTTTTACACCCAAAAGTAGCACTTTTTCAGCTGAAGAAAAATTACGCCGAAGCTTAATTGCAAAAGTGCGCCTGACCCCTTCGAAAAGTGCGCCAGCGCACTTTTGGTCCGAAAACGCGCACTTTTGGTGTTGAGTTCAGCTCCAAGCTTCTCTCTGCAATTCCAACCTCATTTGTGCTCCGAATTAGTCCCCGTTTGAAGCGCCAAGCTCGTAGAAAGGTCATCCACAATATGGTAACCTAATATCTCATAAAAAACAACTTGAAAACACATCAAACGACCCAAAAGAGGGCCAACGGGGAATAAAACACAATTTTCACAAAACTCACTCGAGAACATCACAATAAGGTGTCAAACAAGGGGAATTTCGCTCAAATGTGGCGAGATAAACGTGATAAATCTAACGTCATCATAGTGCCATGAACCTGCAGGGGAATTAACATTCCAAAGACTTACACCTTTCAACCGATAAGCATTGAGCCATGCTATCCACAAGGATCCAGACCGTGATAGTATATCCCAAAGGTGCCGAATGATATTAGCAGAGTTCCAGGAGCGAAAGTCGTTAACTCCTAACCCTCCTTCAGCCCTTGGCTTAGCCACTATATTCCAAGCTACATTTGCTTTCCCTTGACCAATTTCAAATCCCCACAGAAAACTATTACACACTTTTTCCACTTCTTTAATCACAGAGGAAGGAACAATGAAATTAGACATCCAATAGTTCAACGTACCTCCAATCACCGTGTCTATTAATTGAATCTTACCTGCATATGACAGCTTTCTTGCTTTCCAATCTGTAACCTTCTTAGTAATCCTACCCACCAAACTCTTACATTCACATCTCCTGAGCTTACCAGAGGTTAGAGGGATGCCTAAATACTTGAAAGGGAGTACCTCCTTACAGAAACCAGAGAGCTGCACTATTCTGTCATCCACCTCATCTTTTACACCAGTAGTATAAATAGAACTCTTCTCGGGATTAAACCGGAGCCCTGAGCATTCATGAAAAGCCCTGAGGATATTAGTTACCTCCTTAACAGCTTTAATATTGGCCTTTGTGAAAATCAGAAGATCATCCGCAAAGCTTAAATGAGAAATCTTTACAGCTTTACATTGAGGATGGAGCTGGAACTTCTTATCCTGAATAGCCTGCTCAAACAAACAGTTAAGCACTTCCATTAATCTATTAGCTATCATCTTGGACACAATCTTATACAGCACATTATAACACGAAATAGGACGGAAATCCTTCTTTTTAGGTATTAAAGCCAAAATAACTAAGTTCCCTGCAGGAGGCATGATCCCTTCTTCAAAGAATAAGTCACTACTTTCATTACATCATCACCTATAATTCCCAGCTGTTCTTAAAAAAGAAAGCATTGTATCCGTCCGGCCCCGGGGCTTTTTCATTAGCCATACTAAACACAGCCCTCTTGACCTCAGCTAAAGTGACAATTTTTGTCAAACTATCACTCTGATCGAACCTCAGCTTCCTTTTGATAATAGCATTCAGGTCAATAACTTTCACTACCTTACTGCTTCCCAAGAGTTTAGTATAAAAACTCACAGCTACCTTAGCAATATCTGTTAAGTCTTCCACCATCACCCCCTGTTCATTTCTGACCTGTCTTATAGTATTAATAGCATGCCTAGCCTTCACATAATTGTAAAAATACCTAGTATTATTAGCATCTCCCAACTTGATCCAATCCACCCTTGATTTCTGCCTTAAAATACTTTCTTCATCTTTCTTAATCAGCATCAACTCATCTGCCATAACCTGCACAGCACTCAAGTTCACCTCAGATGGATCATTAAACAATCTCAATTTAGCATCATAAACTTCCTTCTCTTTATCTTTGACTCTCTTCTGAATATCAGAATAGCAGTTAGCATTAAGCTTCTTCAACTTAGCTTTCAAAAACTTTAGCTTTTTGTAGATGCTAAACATAGCATTACCTCTAACCTCATGTCTCCATACTCTATTAAGTATATCATTATAGCTTGAATGATTAGTCCAACAGGTGTAAAATTTGAAAGGCTTAGGCTGCGTTATACTATCAAAAGCAGTGTCCAAATAAACAGCACAATGATCTGACTCATTCGAAGGAAGAATATTCACCTTACTTCTTTGCAACAGATTCTGCCAGCTGATATCAATAAGAACCCTATCAAGCTTTCTGGCAATAGGATCATCCAGTCTATTATTAATCCAAGTGTAGGCAGGGCCATCAAATATATGCTCAATCAATTCACAATCTCTAGTGCAGTTCCGAAAATCATCCATACTTTCAACATTGGGGGGACAGTTAGAAGCCTCTGAGGGATCCAGATAAGCATTGAAGTCACCCAAAGCACACCAATGCATAACAGTCTGACTCAGATTCTTCATTTTAGCATATAATCTCCTTCTCCCCGATCTATCATTAGAGCCATATATAAATGTGCATAAGAAAGGAGTAGGCATTTCAATTACTACATGAACATACTGATTTCCTACATCCAGCACCTTTAAATGGACATCCTTCTTCCAAAGTAACCAAATTTTCCCCAAATCCCCATCAAAAGCAAACTCAGCAAACCACCCTTCAAACCTTTCTTAAAATAAGGGAACAGTTTTCACTACCCTCACTCTAGGCTCCAAGATAGCAACAATATCTAATTTATAGTAACTAATGAAATTAGAAACAACAGTATATTTACAAAGTTTGTTGAACCCCCTTGTATTCCAGGCAAGTATTCTCATCTTCTTTTGTTTCGTGTTTTCACACCAGACACTGCCCTCTGCTTCAGTTTAATTACCTCTTGAACAAATTCTTCTTCAGAAGAAGAACCAGCATCACTTTCAGAACAGCTATGCTGAACACCCTCACCCTCTGCAATTATAGGGCTACTTAGTTGCCTAAACTGGCCAGGTGGCTCCTCTGCTTGCAAAGAAGCCTTAGAACCATTGCCTGGCCCCCCTCCAACCCCCTGCACAACAACATCCAAAGCTGGTGCTTCTGTCCCTCCCTTAGGAGATGCAGAGGCATTGCCAGATTGAACATCGTTCACATGCATGACATTGGGTTGGGTTACAGATGCAGCTTGAAGTGTTTTGTCTAAATTTTTCTTACGATTGTTCCTTCTTTTCTTTGTCTTACTAGTTCCAGTTCCTGCAACAGAAGCAGTTTTCACAACATCAACAGAATCAGGAGTATCACACGAAATATGAACCACTTCAGGATTAACACCTGAAATCGAAGCAATCGCTTGTTCATGACCCTTTTCTTCCACTGAGCTTTTCACTACCCACACCTTCTCTTGGCCAGCAAGCATAGCCTCCTTACCTTTTACAACCTCAGGCCTCTTATACTCCCTAGCCTGGAACCTCTGAACTTCAATAGTCTCAATAATACCATCATCTAACTCAACTTTTACCACCTCCGGACATGGAATTGCTTTGTCTCTAAGCAGGCACACACGAATACTCACTCTATCCCGAACATACTTATTCAGTGGCTTTCCAACTTTACTCGATACCCAACTAATACCATCCACTGTAATCAACTCCGGAGGCACATTCCTAAACATTACCCATTATGGAGTGGCTGTCGGGGTAAACCTAACCTGCTGAATCCCCCTATGTCATCTCCTCATGATCAGACCAGAATTGTGAATATGCCCAGAGCGATCAAGCACCCAGTCACACAGCTGAACGGAATTAAATTCCACAAGAAAGAAATTCTCCGATAACACCGAGATCAGAATAGGCCCCTCATAACCCCACAATCGACGAGCAACTGCATTAAAAACCCTCAACGGCGGCTGCGGCCCAACGAATTGAGCAACTGCAGCACACTGGAGCTTCTCACACCCTTTATCAATCACCTCTTTCGGGATACGAAGAACATCATTCACCATCGCAGAATCTGGTATCTCAATGAAGCTCAGATCCGACCTGCTATCCGAGACTAGCTCCGACCAGGTCTTCACATGTTGCTTAACTTCCTTTTCCATCTCACAGAACCTACAACTCAAACTCGAGAAACACAATGAAACAATACTCCCACAATCAATAAACGAAGGAAGCTCAAAGAGATTTCTAGACACGAATGGAACCCGGGACCTCAGAGGCCAGCCATCGATCTTCACCCACCGGTAGAGCCCCACCGGAGCGCACCCACAGCAGGGAAAAACCCTACCGGCGATGAAAATCGAAGATAGCGCTGAAACGAAAAAATAGAGAAAAGTTTCCGTCTCACGCGCCCCACGCGCCAGAAAACTCTTAAGGATGTTAATAAAAAAAGGAAAATAATTAAAAAAGAATAAATCAAAGAAAAAGGAAAAAGATTATATGAAAGTTCATTGGGGAAGGAAAAAGATTAAAATGAAGCCATTTTTAAGGATTAAATTATAGTTACGTTTTTTTTATGATTAAATTAAACAATATTTTAGGTTTTAGACTTTTTGGCTTTAAAGTTAGAGGAAAAATAAATAAAAAGGTTTTAGACTTTTTAGCTTTAAAGTTAGAGGAAAAATAAATAAAATAAAAAGACATTGCAATGACAAGGTTCAAACATGAAACCTCTTAGAATTAATCTAACAGTCAACCATTATACCATATGCCAATTTTTTACTTTGTAGGGGCCATGGCCCCCTACTAGTGAACATAGCTTCATCCCTAAATATATACTCGATTTTCAAGGACGGGACCGAAAGGGGGTGAGTCGGGGCTCACCCTGGCACCCCCTAGATCCGCCCCTGAACCAAACCACCACACTCACCTAACCACCGTCGGCGCCGCCCTAACCGTCGGCCACGCCCTTGCTCACCCGGGCACCCCCTAGATCCACCCCTGTCCAACCCAAACCGTCAGCCCTGTATCAACCACACACCACCAACGACACCTTGACCCAGCCAAACTCCTCTCCCTTGTCGCCTTCCGCTGCGCCTTCCGCCGCCAATAGCCGCTTGACTTCCAGCCGACGACTCCCAACCCGCAGCAACTGCCAACCAGCAAATCGAGTTTAAAACCCACATCCCAACTCATTTTCGATTCGTTCTTCTCTTTTTCGATTGGTTTGAGTCGATTCTTAGGTACGAACTTCAACTCTTTACCCTCTTAGATGTCATTCTCAGTGTTGTACATCATTAACTTCGATTTCCAGGTGCTGATTCAGATTTGAGTTCTTGAGCTAAAGAACCCTAATTTTTCAATTTGTTCGATTAGATGAAACTGATATGATATAATTGAAATTGGTGGTATATTGAGCTTATATGTTGAATCAGGGGTCATTTCGATATCGTTTTCCCCTCCAATTGTGCATTTACATAGACTTTTCATGTCGATATTGCTCGAAATTGGAGATTTTTGCATATGGCCGAATTTGGTTGAATTGTTACTTTGAGACTGATCTTATGATGATTATAGACATGTTGCATTCTTATCTTGAATATCTATGACTTGAATATGCTAGTTTGGTGAATTGAGTGCACTTTGTGTATATCGGTTTCATGACTGTGCCTTAGATTATGTGAACTGATTAGCTGACTTAGAGGTGATGATTGCTTGGTTATGGCTTATATAATATCATTTCTTTGTTCCTTTTGGTTAATTGTTCAAATGATGATCATTATACTAAGTATGTGGTTGATTGAGTCGGTCGAATCTTGTGTATTTCTGATGCTCTAATCGTGTGATGAATCCTCTCCTACTATGTGTTCAGGTTATGAATATAGAATTTTCCACGATTCTATTCCAGATTATGCCTCCGATGTCTAGCCCACGCCTTCTCCGACGCCCTCAAGCTCCCTTTTCGGTACCCATATACACGTTCTTCTCTTTTTGTGTGGTCCATTGAGGATAATGACTGATTTAAGTGTGGGGTGAGTTGATATTTCTGAGGGTTGCTATTTCTGAGGGTTGCTATTTCTATATTTGTGTGTTTCCTCTGATTGAAATGCATCAAATTCTTGACTTGTCATGTTAGATTTGACTTCAATTTTTCACAATGACGACTATACTATTTAACTTAGAACCTGTAACCAACATGTTTGCACTAATGCTAAATAAATCCGGTCAGAACAGAATTTAGGATCACTCTTTTAGCTTCATCTTGAATTGCACATCATGATTTGAGTCTGACTAGCAGCCATTTGTGAGATTTTGATCCGTTGCACATAATTAGCAACTTATCTTCTTTTTGAGTGGCTTTCTCTTATTTGAATGAGTTAGAATTTGCATGAGAGACCTTTTCAAGACTACATGATAACACGAGTACTAGGATGATAGAGGCACATAGAATTGCTACTTAATCCATAAGCCATCCCGACATTAATTCCTCTAGGTGTAAACCCTTGTGCTTGGCCTGTTCTTTCGGTTTGATATTAGATTACAACCATTTCACATGTTTTTGTTCACCCCGTTGATCCCATGTGGTAGTAGTTTGATATTAGCTAACCGGAAGTCGGGCTATGGTGACTTGCCTATAGACAGTAAATCGGTGGTCTTAACTAGTATGTCCAGACGTGTAAACCCCTCTAGCAACTAAAAAAAAATAGCACAAAAAAGAAAAAAAAATAGAAAAATACAAGAAAAATTCCAAATAAATATACAAGCCAAAGTAGTAGTTAGAAATTCCAAAACATTCTTCTCCCTACATAAGGAAGAACGAAATCAATAAGTAGATGTAGAAAGATAGAAAAAATTGAGAAAAAAAAAGTGCTAAGTTGCTTTAAGGTATCCTAGGACGAGTGTACATTATTCCATCTCGTGTTTGATTAGACGGTAGGAATCTATAGATCCTGATTCGAGGGAAGTTATTCGATTGCTACACTGCACCAAACCCTTCATCATCACCATCCCTTCATCCATTCGTTATAAACCCTTGTAGTATAGGATCGTTACAGTCCCTTGCAAAGTCTTTTCGATTAGCTTCTCGTGTTGTCACCGTGGTGGAAATTGTGTTGAAATGCAAACCTATGATAAAATTCAGTTCGAGAGAATGAATGAGAACATAAACACGTCCTAAACACAGAGTGTGAGAGTCCCCCATGTATTAAATATTTCTGTGAGGAAGTCTAGTCGGCTCGATTGGTAGTGTGCATGATAGGTGTTTGCTACTTGATGTGTGCAGAGAATAGTGAGACTTGGATTTGTTTGGTTGATGTTCTTGCATGTGTAGGTTACATTTTCTAAGTGTAACAGTGTAAGCTGAATTATTAGAAATTGAACTTCGATTTAACTAGTCTCATCATTTGTGAATTGGAGTGTGTTTCTAAATTTGATTTGCTTGAGGACAAGCAAAAGCTTAAGTGTGGGGTGATTTGATGACACTAAATTTATAGTGTTTATCTTCCCATATTAAACTACATTTTACACCCATGGATGCAATTATGATGAGTATTTGGTGTAAATGTGTTAACTATGCGATTCTGTGCTCCAAGTGCGTACATTGTCCATGTTTTGTCTATTTTTACCTTGTTTGTGAGTTTTGTTGTTGAGCCTCTAGGTTATCACATTCTAGAAGACTCTCTCACAAGTCCAGCGCTTCAAACGGGATCAAATTTTATGGAGAGGTTTTTAGGCCCCTACACCAAATAAACCACAGAGTTCTCAGAGTCGTATTCCCACGGGTCTACTCAAACTACATTACTCAGTTTAGTTCTGCTAGTCAGCGAAATCATTTTGACCGAAATTAAATAATTGAAAAAAATGGAAAAAATGGAAAAAATGAAAAAAAAAAATTGAAAAAAATGAAAAAAAATTTAAAATTTAACATTATGATCACTTAGGTTTACACCATGTAACGCATAAGTAACTCCGATCATTTTCGTCCTTTTTATATTAAATCATAGGACTACAAACTCGGTTATGTTGATCATGATTATGTTGTGGGGTGGGAATATCATCTTTTAATTCTGCATGAAGACAATTGGATGGGCACTGAAATGATGGTGTTGATCAATAGGTGGTGATAGACATACTACTGCATCAATGGGCGGTGCAATTGGTTTGGTGGTTAGAGACTCCTCAACTGCTTTTCTTTGCTACAACCTACAAGTATTTCTTACTCTAACTTACTTGTCTCTCTGGTTTTTTAACTTTTGAATTTCAAGGATACCTGTGTACAGTGCACCTTGTCGTTGTCAAAATTGAACATCTGTGAATATCAAGACTATTCTATGTTAGTGGTGACGAAGATTTTACAACAAGGCTTCTTCTCCTCACCAAGTTGCTCGATAGTAGCTAACATTTACTCAATTTCTGAATTCCATACCGCAACACTTCATCTTCTTACTATTCCTCAAACAACAAACAGATTTGTCCATTATGTTACACAACAAGCTCTTCAATGTCTCTTAAATCAGAATTTGGTAAACCTCTCTCTCACTTGGGTAGATACCTAGACCCTAATATATAATTATCTCTCAATCTCCTACCTACGAAATCATGAACTAGAGGCACCAGTATTATTAAATTTAGAAGAGTCAGATACAGCATCGTCTACAACGAACCACAACGGCGTCTCCCATAGTTCCATCAATCCATAAAAAGAAAAATAGAGTAGACAGCCACAACATAATATTCTTAAAAGAGTTGAGCATCTGTAATCCAGTTATAGAGATGAAGCATATATTAAATAGGGTTTCCACAGTGATTACTTCCCGGAAACTAATCATTCACACAGTACTATTATATCTTACATCTAAACTCCCCACTTTAACATATATTTCTAGGCACTCGCACCACCCGTCTGATGGAGCATAGCATCTATTTCATCTCCATCCTCCATTTCTAGCTGCAAACCAAAAAGGGTTCAATCAGTATACATACACATGTATATACTGAACACAGAAGAAGAACCATGCAGTAGACATGTCAACCAGAAAGAAAGAAACACAATACGGACCTCATCTGGAGTCTGCTCAGCACGCAGTCTGCGGCCATCAAACAAGAATGCAATGGAGTTGAGATCAACTGACTGACGGTCACAATATGCACCCATGAGTTTCTTCAGTTGAGTGCTTCTCTTGATCCTGAAGAAGACTTCATTCCCATCCTACGAAACCAAGCCAAATTACAAGCATGATTCAGGGAGTTGAAAACAATCTGATCTAATTGCAGTGAATAATACAATCCAGTAATTAATTGATATAAAGTCATAATGTTTGTGCAATGCACTGCCATACAATACAGCGGCATTCCTAGATTACCAGAGTCGTCCTGCAAAACATGACATGTAGACCACAACAGAAGCGTTTAAATCAAATTTAAAGAGCCAGTTACACTGAAGACCAAACACCATCAAACCCCACTTCCCACGGTTTGCAGTCCACACTCATTTATCAATCTTTAACAGAGTGACGATCTCAGACATGCTTACAGTCCAATACTGGGGACTCTGCTAAAAATCAAAACCCACTTTACAAACGATAAATCCATGAGACGTAGGAAACGTTTTTAATGTTACCACTGATTTTTGTTGCACGAAATCAAATTCCAGACTTGGAAAGTGTCTATAAACCTTATTGAATTACACAAACACAAGTACAAGCTGGCTATCCTTATGTGAGGAAGCTAAGATTCGAAAGAAATCATATAACTCAGCACAACCAGGAACGCAAATTCGTTACCACACACTGAAGTTCAAAGGCGAATCAATGGCATTGGTAACACAAGCATCAAAGCACCCTTTTCGAGGTTCTAGCGAAGCACAAATATAGAAGCTAGAAACAGAAAACAGTTGTTGCAGGAAAGAGAGGCCATAACCCCAAACCCTAAGTATACTAGACATGATAACTTACTACACAGCCACATAGACACAGTCGACCACAAAAATTGAAACCCTGACTCTAGCAACCAAACTCGGAAGCTTTCAATTCAAATCGACTGGATTTAACTCTAACTGAGAATTAAAGGAACGAAACACTGGCAAAGCAAACAACGAGTATATAAGGGAGATTGGAATCGAACCTGGCCCTTGACCTTGAGATTGATGTGAGCTCCCTGATCTGCTGGCTTCTTCTCTTCCTCCTGGTTGGTAACACCTGACATTTTTGTTTCTCTTTTGCTTACTCGCTCAGCCGCACGCTTCTGACTCTCCGACCAGAGAAAACACTGCTGATAATCGACGCAACCACCCTCTCCTCCACTGCGTCCAATATAAATATAAATATTAAAAAAAAAAAAAGTGGAACTCGGTGGACGGTTGCGATGGATTCCGTATATAAAGATCTGACGGCGTAAAACTGCCGAACACATTAGACTGGTCAACGACGTTTGATTTCTGGATTGCACAACTGGATGCAAGCGGATCGGCCTACCGTAATCCCCTTTCCCGACAAATTTGGGCCGCGAGCAAGAATTACCATACGGATACAATTGTAAACCCCAATTGCATGTACGGTCCTAAGAATTTAATTTAAATATTGCCCCAATACACAAATTTAGTCAAACCTTTGACGAATATGTCAATTCTAGCCACTTCTATTGGAAATCCCAAATTAGCCAAGTTAGTATTTTTCCGTTAACTATTCGTCCAAGTTAACGGAAAAACTTAATAAAATTGGTGATTTGGCATAGAATTTACCACATTAGCATTTCTAAATAAAAATTAATAAAAAATTGGATTCCAAAAAAATTTGAGAAAAATATTTATTGTATTTCTCTCTGAACCTCATTTCTCTCTCTTCCCTCCTCACCACTACTTCCCACCACCGCTCAACGAGTCGTCGTCGGTGCTCACTCCTCTGTGCCGAGGCGGCTGGGAGCTCTGACTCTCCACAATCGGACTCTACGACATCATCGAGTTAGGATTTGAAAGCACTGTAACGTCTCCTAGATCAGCCTTTCCTCTTATCCCAAACTCACCAAAACAACCCCTAAACTTCATTTATCGAGATTTGATTAGAGGGCTTTGAAGGGAAGGGATTTTTTCGCTTGAGATCTACTAGAAGGAAGAAGAGCTCGATTTCTCAGAAGACTTCCTCTTCTCCTTCACTTCCTCTGCCTCTCTAATGACTTCCCCTTCTCCTTCACTTTCCTTATGCTAAGCTCACTTTGTCCTATTTTGCAGTTTTGTGAAATGGGTTTATTTTTTTATTGGTGGGATTTGAGAGGTTATGCTCTGTTTTGTTCTTTTGTGGTCAGGGGAGGTGGGGAGTTCTTAGTTCTTAGATTTGTGATCTTTAGTAGTTATAGATTGACATTAATTACCTTGTTATTGATTCTGATAATTTACTTCTTTATACTGGAGACCAACCCTGAAGCGGTGGGGTGGGGAAAAGGACGGGGGATGTGGCAAAGATAAGGAGATTTAGTTAGGAAGGGTTGGGGACGGCGGCAGAAATGCAGCAGCGCGGTTGGGGTGGGGGGCGGCGAGGTGGCAACGGTAGAGGGTTTTATTTTTTGTATTTTTGTGTTTCTAAATAATTATTAAGATATTTTTAATTACAATTGTTATGTGTCAATTGACATGTCATCCATTAGGCCGGTCAAATGAATGCCATGTAAGCTTTGTCTGCCATGTCACTAACGGTGTTAAAAAATTAATAGTCAATTTGGTCAACGAAACATATTTGTCACGAAAAGTAAAGGTTTGATCTAAATAGTGTCATCAAAATAGAAGTGGCTAGAATTGATATATTCGTGAAAGGTTTGGCTAGATTTGTGTATTAGGCCTTAAATATTTAATGCTTCCGATCGAATTCAACAATTCAGTCATACTGTCAAACTCCTTCAAGGACTCTAGGGATCACTAACTATTTTTGGCGATTTCAATTGTATTGTCATATCGTCGGAAAAAAGGTGCTTGACTTCCTTCCATCGCTGGACTCACCCTTACGAGATTTCATTGATTCTTTGCAATTAAAAGATATTAGATTTGTAGATAACCCTTTCACTTGGTCTAATCGTCACAGAGACTAGTTGATCATTGATGAACGATTGAATCGCTACCTCTTCAATTAGGAGTGGCTTGACCACTGGTCAGAATCAAGGGTCACCCACCTTCAACCTATTGAATCAGATAAGCACCCATTCTCTTGTCGATGCTGGTCTGACCTATTGCTTTAAGAAGCTTTTCCGGTTTGACTGCTAGTGGGCCAATAATCCTGAAGTGGATGCTCACTATTCGTCGTCGTGTTCAAAAGAAGGAACTGCCCAATTTCGCTTGATGCATAAGTTAACATCAATGAGATATGTACGCTTTGATTGGAGTCGTGTAGGTACTAGTAACTCAACCCACACCCTCGAGGATTTGAACCAAGCCTTGCACATAGCTCTGTCAAGTAGTCATGTTGACCGGGGAGAAGTTCATTGGTTGGAGGTTTATAGATCTAGAGTTAGGGACCAGGAGGAACTCTTCTGGAAGCAGTTGGAACGTTCAAACTCGCTCCATCTAGGGGATAAAACACTGAGGGGTCATTTGGTTTGGAGGAATGAGGATTAGAGGATTAAGGGATTGGAGAACTAGGGGAAGTAGTGATTTCATCAATCTAGCTATTGTTACAATACGGTGTTTGGTTGATACAAAAAGTGTATTTACTACTTTATTAAAAAAAGAATTAAAATAAAGGGGAGTAGTGAAATTACTACAATACTCTCATTAGTCAAAGAACACAAGGCGTCTGACCGTTGATTCAACCGAAACTTGCCGGCTTAACTATTGTTTTGCCTTTTCTTAGATCCACTCATCAACTTCCTTCAACTTGTTCGGGGAATTGTCTTGCTCAGCAAATGAGCTTCGCTTCTCTGTAATCACTGAAATCCAATGTCTAGTCGTGGATCGACTATGTGGTGTCTAATTTTCTAATTACTGCTTCCCCATCTCTTAAGTCTTACCCTTAGTTGCAGCAATAAGGAAATACATCGACTTCCGGAAAATCAGATTGGTAGAACAATTGTTCATGGAAGTCACCAGCTGTGGCTATGAAGCATTCCAATGCAAAGACGTATCGGTGGCCATTCCTTGGCCAAGAATCATAAAAGTAGACAAAGCAACTGACTTGAGACGCCATTAGAAGAAGAAATCAGAACAAGGAAATAGATTCAGATGCAGAGAGACAAAACCCTACCTATGATAGTTGCTGACTTAGCACCCGGCTTGGAAGAGACTTCCTCTTCGACTCCCACTAAGGAAGAGACTTCCTCTTCTGCTCCCGCTCCCGCTTCAGGAGCAGCTGGTTCTTAAAACACTATCGAAGAAGAACAAGGACGTACAATAGCAAAGATTAGGGATACTACCGTCCACGCCAAAAGAGTTCTACATAACTAGAGTAGAGACCTTACAATCAGTCCTACTTAATTGAACTTTACAAACAATTCTGCCAGCATCCTTGCTTCTATGGTGCGAATGGAAGAAGGGTTCATGGTTGTTAAGCAGGTTAAAGAAAATGACAATTGTTTGTATTCTGGTGAAGTGCAGAAGGAAAATTAGGCTGAGGGTGAGGGGTATAAGTGGCATCTCGTAATGGTCACAGTAAGTGGGCCAGACGAATACCCAGGATTTCTCAAAACTTTTGAGGGATACAATATCTATTGTAGAGGAAATGTGGGCTAGGAAGGAGGTTTAAATACAAACTTGCTTAATTCTTTGGCCAAAGAAACACTGCATTTGTGAAATACTGGTGCTTTTAAAAACACAACCATTATCCCCCTTAAACAAACTACTCCTGAGTTCTTTCATCGCATGGTATCCTCTAACCGGAAGTGGAAAATAATTGACTCGTTGGAGAGTGAGTACGGGACACCGATCGCAGATGAAAATGAGAAAGGGGAGGTCGTTGTACATTTTTACACAAACCTTTCTCCTCCGAGGTTCCTGTCAATAGTGTTGACTTCTCTCCGCTGTGTATTTTAAGGATCGTGACTGATCGCATGAATTTCTCACTACTAGCCCATGTCACATTCATGGAAATTAAAAATGTTGTGTTCTCAATTCGCCCTATGCAAGCCCAGGTCCATATGGGTTCATTGGGCGCTTCTTCCAATATTTTTGGGAAAACCCGATGTAGTACTTGTAATCCAAGACTTCTTTGATTCAAATTGTATGCTCTGTACTCTCAACCACACGTGGCTAACCCAGGTACTGAAGGTTAACACTCTGACATCCATGAAGGATTTGTTCCCCATAGGACTTTGTATGGTATTATATAAAATCATTTCAAAAATCTCGATCGGGAGACTTGCTCCCTTTTCTTCCTCCTAGTCAATCTTGCCTAGAATGGTTTCATGAGAAGTAGAGCTATCTCGAATTTTGATAGCCCATGAATTAATTGATGACACTAAATTTATAATATTTATCTTCACATATTAAACTACATTTTACACCCATGGATGCAATTATGATGAGTATTTGGTGTAAATGTGTTAATTGTGCGATTCTCGGCTCCAAGTGCGTACATTGTCCATATTTTGTCTATTTTTACCTTATTTGTGAGTTTTTTGTTGAGCCTCTAGGTTAACACATTGTACAGGACTCTATCACAATTCCATTGCTTCAAACAGGGACCAATTCGGAGTTCGAACGGAGCGGAAATTTCCAAAATAAGAAGCTGAAATTACTTTGTCCTAGTTTTCTGGATTTGGACGGATTTTAGGTATTTAAACCCCAAAAGAGGCATTATTCATTCATTATTTGATTGAGAGATTTTTCCATGACCTAAAGAGAATTGAGAGCTTATTTCGGAGCTATCAGAGAGATCATGACATCATCAATCCATTCCAGAAGACGCTCGGAGCTAGGAATTGAAGATTCTTGAGATCGAAGCTTCACGGAATCATCTGAAATTAGGTTTTTCAGATTCCTTCTGTTCTTCCTTTGTTTTAAGATGAATTCTTCTGTAGTTTTCGAATCTTGTTTGTCAGACATGAGTAGCTGAATTCTTATAGCTTATATTAGATGAACCCTAAATGACCCGAGGCTTTAAAGCGGTCACAGATCGGCGGTAATTAGATTTTAATTCAGTCAGTTTCTTATTTACAATTGACTTGTTCTTAATTTGTGTTTATTTTCTAGCTTGATCACCTAGATCAGATTCATATTCATAATCATAATCATAATCATAATCACTTAGACCTAAGGGTAGGGAGTATGGCGGTGTCTAAGAACTGAATGAATTAGGATTGAAAAGTCGACGGTTTTGTGATCGCCAATGCCTTGGTAATCTTAGGGGAGTTCAAGTCTAAGTTATCGTCTCTTTAATTGAATAAACCCAATCAATCAACCTGTTTCTTAATTTAATTTCAAGTTTTCCCTTGCTTAATAGATTAGAATTCGTGGAACTCACACCACGCAACTTGTTTAAACCTAAATTTTTGTCAGCTTCTTTGAGTAAACAATTTGAAGACATCCTTGGAATTCGATTTGTCCTACTTTAGTGGATAGTATTTGATACCCTGTTTTACACGTTATCAAATTGGCGTTGTTGTCGGGGACTTTCTTCTCAATTGTTTGAAAAAAGAGTTGGCATATATTCTTCTACTTTCAATCTTTTCACTTTTCATCACACTTCGATTTTACACCAGTTATTCTTGTTTTTGTTGACCTGCAGGTTGAATGCAGGTATATGAACTGTCCAGCTACTCGTTCTCAGCTCAAATCTGTCAAGACTAAGAGCTCAGACATTCCGGGCAGTTCTCTACCGACAAAGTAACAACAAGCGAAAAAGCAAGTGACGATCGATCCACCCTCATCATCCACCCCCATCAAAGTTGAGGAGTTGAAGGAGAACTCATATTCTTCTCCTACACCTTCCGTTCATTCATACTCACCACCACCATCTCCCAGGATCAATCCGCTACCACCATCTCCCAGGATCAATCCGCCACCACCACGCACCATGGCAGATTACAACAAGCCGAGCGCGACTAGTGTTCGGTCAAGCATCGCTGTGCCAATCAATGATGCAGATCCCAAATATGAGATCAAAATCCCCTTCCTAGGAATGATCTCTAGGGATATCCAATTCAAAGGAAAGTCGCATGACAATCCATGCACCCATCTAGCGGACTTCCTTGCCATGTGTGAGACATTCAAGAGTGGGAACCACAACAAGAACACTCTATGCTTACAAACATTCACATTCTCTCTCCGAGGCGCCGCCAAGAGGTGGCTTAATAGCAAGCCACCCGGTCACTACACCAATTGGGATACTCTTGCCAAAAACTTTGTGGAGGAATACTTCCCTCCATCCAAAACCATAGCCTACAAGGATATCATTGTCAGGTTCAGATAGAAGGACGAAGTGAGCTTATATGATGCTTGGAATGAATTCCAATAACTTCTCTACAACTGTTCTCAATATGGGTTCGAGCAAAGACAACTAGCTGAGATCTTCGCTCGAATAATGAATGATGAATCGGCAAAGTGGGTCAACTCCTTGGCTGAAGGAGATTGTGCCGCTCTCACACCAGAAGCTGCTCTCCTTCACTTTGCTAGTTGCGCCTCAAAGTCCAGAAATTGGGAGAG
Organism: Linum lewisii; assembly: GCA_034768395.1. Lineage (NCBI taxonomy): Eukaryota > Viridiplantae > Streptophyta > Magnoliopsida > Malpighiales > Linaceae > Linum > Linum lewisii. Next base: position 23,505,688 of record CM068296.1, on the reverse strand, counting down.
GCAATCTGAAGCGTCCAAGAGTCAGATAGGCTTTGAAGAACATATCAAGGCAGAAGTTCAGAAGCACATGAAGAAGGTTGGAGCACCCATTAACCCTCATTCGGCTTCTGTCTATGTTGCTGATTGTGAATGGTGTGGAGTTTGTGCTCACAATGGAGGAAGTTGCCAGAACTTCGGTAAAGCAGATGTCTGGTCTATGGATGAAGTGAAATTTATTGGTTAAGGCTTCATCAACAATAAAAAAGGCTACTCCGACTACCGACAGTTCAGACAACCTTAACAACATCAACAACAAGGAAGCTTCCAAAAGCGCCCTCCATACAATTCTGGCATGAATCAGAATCAGAATAATTTACCATCTAGGTCGTTTCAAGAGCAGAAGCCGGGTAAGCATCCAAGTGGAGCTTACCAGCCACCTCACCGGAACCAGGGTAACTATGGTACAACACCTGGAAATCGCCAAAATTGGTACTTCAGTAACAATTACCAAGAACCACCTGGGTTCACCGGAGGACAGTAGCCTCACAGTTCAGCGCCACAAAGCACTAGGGAGAGCGAGATAGATAACAAGCTCGACCTAATCATGACAAGGCTTGACGACCACGATTCACAGTTCAAATCTCAAGTCGGGCTTGAATCAAGGCCAAATTGCTCAAGGTCAGAGGATGGAAGACCAACTCAACAACATTGTCAGCCTCCTCTCTAGTGGTCGCCCCATGGGTCAGTTACCGATCCACACAGAGTCGAACCCAATGAATGAGCATGTCAAGACTATCTCTACAAGAAGCAGCAAACAACGAGTTGGTCCTATAGCCCCTGATCCGGTCATGGTTTATGATAACATAGCCATCGACATGCCAGAGATCGAGGAAGAAGATAAAGACAATGAAGAGGAAGTGATTGTCCTGCCTCCTCCACCATCAGCTCTTGCACCACCTCTACCCCCTTATCAGCCTAGGATTTCGTTTCCTCAGGCAATGAAGAAAAAGACCTACGACTCCCAATTCAAGAAGTGGTATTCGGTCTTGAAGAACACGAAGATTAAAATACCAGTCATTGATGCCATGGAAATGATACCACGGGTTGGGAAAGTCATGATGGATATCACGAAGAACAAGAAGAAGGGAGAGGCGTCTTCTGTCTTCCTTAATGAAGAGTGCTCTGCCGCCCTCTGCCACACGCCATCTATACCCCCTCCAGCTAAGTGTCGCGATCCCGGTTCTTTCACTTTACCATGCATTATTAATGGTATTAAAATTGATCGTAGCTTAACTGACTTAGGTGCGTCTATCAATGTCATGCCTACATGCTTATATGAAAAATTGAATCTAGGAAAATTGAAACCAATTAGTATGCATCTGGTGTTAGCTAATAGATCTGTCAAAACTCCTAGGGGAATAATAGAGGATGTACCTGTGCGTTGTGGTCCTTTTACTATTCTTGTTGATTTTGTTGTGATGGATACTCAAGAGGTAGATGTTACTCTCCTCCTAGGCCGATCGTGTCTGGCAACAGCCGTGTGTGACCATCGATGTCCAGTATGGCTCGTTGACTTTAAGGGTCAGAAAGGATAGTGTGACATTCCGCCTTAAGGATGGTATGAAATATTCTGCTAAGGAAGATGCACATTGTTTATCAATTGATATTGTGGAGTTGGTCTCGACCAACTCTAGTACTGATGAAAAATCTAGCATTTCTTCAGAAATTTGTATTACAGGTGTTGAATAGACTATCCATCCGACAGAAGAGCCTCTGGCACATAATACAAGGAAGAAGGAAGAAAAAAGGTACCCATTGTTGGATCACCACGAGCTAGAGATTATGGCGAAGTAAAGAAGGAGTGTAAGGCGAAGAAGAAAGTGGCTGGAAACCAATTACACCACCATCCCATCGGATGAAAGCATGCATCTGAAGAATCTGTTCGGACTGTTCGAAGTCACTGGCAACCTCCCCGATGGTAGAACCCGATTAACTCACGCCAATGGGAGGCGATTTCTCTTGACTGGCGATGCACCTAAGCTGTACTTCATGGATTATGATGTGAGCGTGAATGAAGTCCTGAGTTGGGACGCTTCTTGATCTCCAACTAGGTATCGTCCAACTCAAGGGCGTTAAACGAGAGCGCTTTGGGAGGAAACCCACAGTTGGAATCAGCTTTATAATTATCGACTCAGTTTTTATTTTGAGTCATGTATGAATTTGTGTCGTTATATGAATTTTGTGTCGAGTCGGTTGAGTCTGGATGAAAGAAAATAGTTGAAAAAACATATCTTGGGTATTATTTGGGTTAAAAATATTGTTTGCAGGTATTTGGGTGACCAAATTGTCAAAAAGGAGAAAGAAATCCAGATTTTGGTCCAAAGAGAGCCAAAAACACAGTAGGCTTACACAACCATGTAAACATTCGTGTAAGAGCTTACACGCCGTGTAAGCTATTGCAATAAAAAGCTTACATGCCTTGTAAGCTTGAAAAATCAGGGGTAAGTCAAAATTTTCCTTTCATTTTTCAGATTTCACTATTTTTCTCCTTCTCTCTCTCCTGAAATCCTCTCAACTCCTCCCTTCTTCTTCGAACCAAACACCCACACCAACCAAACTAGGGGGATCCAGGATTGAATCATGCACTGAGCCGAAATTGAAGGAAAAATTTTCAAGTCGTGACAACAAATTTGAATAACATAAAAAGTTTTCAATTTTATACTTACAACTTTAATTATACACTTCTAATTATGAATGGGCTATTAATATTTGGATTTTAATTAATTAAATTGGAAACTAAGCCTAAAAATAATCCACGATTGAGTTGAACTAATACAACACTGAGCCAATATTCGAAAATACACTAGAGTTTTAATTACAATAGTTGAAAAGGAAAATAATTTTTTTATGAATTAGCTTGTTGTATTCCATCAAAAAGCGAGAAATCACGGTACAAGAGAAGAACTAACTACTCGAAGAGAACTCTATCTAACACCTCTTACATATAACTAACTATATACCTCTCTTCTCTATGTCCTTTTGAAAAAACTAAAACCTCCTCTCTAATAAGCTTGGCCATGTCTTCGACACATACCACAGCTCCAGTAAAATGCCTTCGGCATCTTTCTAACCACACCACACTCACCATAATTCCCCAAATCAATCTTTTGAGTTTATGAATAACCTGACTAGAATTCCAGCAAATAGCTTTAGCTACTCCGTCACTCCAACTGCATCCTGCTATCTCCGGAAGAAACTCCTGCATAAAAGACTAAATAAAATCGCAGTCTGCAAACACATGATCCCTCGTTTCCTCATTACTACCACACAGCAGGCATCTTACATCAATTCCAGGGTTCCACTTTTTAATCTTGGTTCTTGTAGCCAGCCTGCCATTAAATGTCAACCAGGCTGTTATGGATCTTCTAGGTATTCTGTAGCCTGTCCATATCATATCATACCATTGAACTGCTGTATCTTTTGCACGAATAGTTTCCCAAACATCTGTTAACTTAAACTTCGGCATCAGCTTCCCACACCACAATAAATCTCCATCATCATCCGCACTGACATAACTCTGAATTGCATCTCTAATCTTCAATAATTTCTTCTAGTGTGGTGCGCAAATTAACGCGCACTAGTTTTACTCACTAGATCACTCTAGCGAGATCGTTTTTCCCTAGGGTCTTCCTTTTTCAATTACTCAGAAAGTGAATTAAAGCTAATCGGTTTTAAACATTTGGTTTGGAATTGGTGGTGAATGAACTAAATATCTAGAAATGCAAATTAAACCAATCAAAGCAGGCAAACAAGTTGGAGCTTCAAGAATTGACTAAGGCGCTTGTCCAGACTCGAATCCGCTCTAGCTCGATTTAGACGGATGATGCAATGCAACCAAGGTTTCAACAGACTTAAAGACTCGACATTTCCTTTGGCAATCTCTACTCCATGGTCAGGACGCAGAGAAACTATCCTATCAAACCTATGAGTTCCTATGGTCAAGATAACTCACAAATCGCCAAGAATGCACGAAGAACAAAGAAATGCCACACAGATATGCAAAGAGATTAATTTCACCGGCCCTATGGTCAAGACACCGGGTAATCTTAATGACCTTCTAAACCCTAGAATGACTCACGTCCATGGTCAGAACCGCAAGACAAAGATGAAGCAAATTCTACGATATGGTCAATCTGCGAATTCAAGAGCTTCAAATTAGGGTTTTAGAAAAATCTCAATCAATTCTGAATAAACCTCAATTAACATTAACGGGTTAGAAACCCGACATCATCCATACAAAATCTCGCTAGAACTTCATCTAATCTGAACAAACTAAGAGTTTAGCTAGACATCGCCAGAGAAGAAATCACAAAAACAAAGAAAAAGAAAACTGGAGAAGAAGACATCTTACTCTAAGAAATCCTAATCCTGACGACTCAAGAAATCTACCGAGCTAATCCTTGCTTCTTCTCGCCCAATCGCGTCTTCAAAGCTCCGTCTTCTCCTCCGAGAGTGTCTGGTTCGTCGGGGAAGAAGAGAAAAAAATTGAAGTAAAAAGTCTCTCTCCAAAACTCCTCAAAATTGGGTTAAAAACCCATTTTTCGTCAAAAAGCTGAAAATTGTCAAAAGTGCGCCTGAGCCTTCCAAAAGTGCGCCTGAGCACTTTTACCCCCAAAAGTAGCACTTTTTCAGCTGAAGAAAAATTACGCCGAAGCTTAATTGCAAAAGTGCGCCTGACCCCTTCGAAAAGTGCGCCAGCGCACTTTTGGTCCGAAAACGCGCACTTTTGGTGTTGAGTTCAGCTCCAAGCTTCTTTCTGCAATTCCAACCTCATTTGTGCTCCGAATTAGTCCCCGTTTGAAGCGCCAAGCTCGTAGAAAGGTCATCCACAATATGGTAACCTAATATCTCATAAAAAACAACTTGAAAACACATCAAACGACCCAAAAGAGGGCCAACGGGGAATAAAACACAATTTTCACAAAACTCACTCGAGAACATCACAATAAGGTGTCAAACAAGGGGAATTTCGCTCAAATGTGGCGAGATAAATGCGATAAATCTAACGTCATCATAGTGCCATGAACCTGCAGGGGAATTAACATTCCAAAGACTTACACCTTTCAACCGATAAGCATTGAGCCATGCTATCCACAAGGATCCAGACCGTGATAGTATATCCCAAAGGTGCCGAATGATATTAGCAAAGTTCCAGGAGCGAAAGTCGTTAACTCCTAACCCTCCTTCAGCCCTTGGCTTAGCCACTATATTCCAAGCTACCTTTGCTTTCCCTTGACCAATTTCAAATCCCCACAGAAAACTATTACACACTTTTTCCACTTCTTTAATCACAGAGGAAGGAACAATGAAATTAGACATCCAATAGTTCAACGTACCTCCAATCACCGTGTCTATTAATTGAATCTTACCTGCATATGACAGCTTTCTTGCTTTCCAATCTGTAACCTTCTTAGTAATCCTACCCACCAAACTCTTACATTCACATCTCTTGAGCTTACCAGAGGTTAGAGGGATGCCTAAATACTTGAAAGGGAGTACCTCCTTACAGAAACCAGAGAGCTGCACTATTCTGTCATCCACCTCATCTTTTACACCAGTAGTATAAATAGAACTCTTCTCGGGATTAAACCGGAGCCCTGAGCATTCATGAAAAGCCCTGAGGATATTAGTTACCTCCTTAACAGCTTTAATATTGGCCTTTGTGAAAATCAGAAGATCATCCGCAAAGCTTAAATGAGAAATCTTTACAGCTTTACATTGAGGATGGAGCTGGAACTTCTTATCCTGAATAGCCTGCTCAAACAAACAGTTAAGCACTTCCATTAATCTATTAGCTATCATCTTGGACACAATCTTATACAGCACATTATAACACGAAATAGGACGGAAATCCTTCTTTTTAGGTATTAAAGCCAAAATAACTAAGTTCCCTGCAGGAGGCATGATCCCTTCTTCAAAGAAATAAGTCACTACTTTCATTACATCATCACCTATAATTCCCAGCTGTTCTTAAAAAAGAAAGCATTGTATCCGTCCGGCCCCGGGGCTTTTTCATTAGCCATACTAAACACAGCCTTCTTGACCTCAGCTAAAGTGACAATTTTTGTCAAACTATCACTCTGATCGAACCTCAGCTTCCTTTTGATAATAGCATTCAGGTCAATAACTTTCACTACCTTACTGCTTCCCAAGAGTTTAGTATAAAAACTCACAGCTACCTTAGCAATATCTGTTAAGTCTTCCACCATCACCCCCTGTTCATTTCTGACCTGTCTTATAGTATTAATAGCATGCCTAGCCTTCACATAATTGTAAAAATACCTAGTATTATTAGCATCTCCCAACTTGATCCAATCCACCCTTGATTTCTGCCTTAAAATACTTTCTTCATCTTTCTTAATCAGCATCAACTCATCTGCCATAACCTGCACAGCACTCAAGTTCACCTCAGATGGATCATTAAACAATCTCAATTTAGCATCATAAACTTCCTTCTCTTTATCTTTGACTCTCTTCTGAATATCAGAATAGCAGTTAGCATTAAGCTTCTTCAACTTAGCTTTCAAAAACTTTAGCTTTTTGTAGATGCTAAACATAGCATTACCTCTAACCTCATGTCTCCATACTCTATTAAGTATATCATTATAGCTTGAATGATTAGTCCAACAGGTGTAAAATTTGAAAGGCTTAGGCTACGTTATACTATCAAAAGCAGTGTCCAAATAAACAGCACAATGATCTGACTCATTCGAAGGAAGAATATTCACCTTACTTCTTTGCAACAGATTCTGCCAGCTGATATCAATAAGAACCCTATCAAGCTTTCTGGCAATAGGATCATCCAGTCTATTATTAATCCAAGTGTAGGCAGGGCCATCAAATATATGCTCAATCAATTCACAATCTCTAGTGCAGTTTCGAAAATCATCCATACTTTCAACATTGGGGGGACAGTTAGAAGCCTCTGAGGGATCCAGATAAGCATTGAAGTCACCCAAAGCACACCAATGCATAACAGTCTGACTCAGATTCTTCATTTTAGCATATAATCTCCTTCTCCCCGATCTATCATTAGAGCCATATATAAATGTGCATAAGAAAGGAGTAGGCATTTCAATTACTACATGAACATACTGATTTCCTACATCCAGCACCTTTAAATGGACATCCTTCTTCCAAAGTAACCAAATTTTCCCCAAATCCCCATCAAAAGCAAACTCAGCAAACCACCCTTCAAACCTTTCTTAAAATAAGGGAACAGTTTTCACTACCCTCACTCTAGGCTCCAAGATAGCAACAATATCTAATTTATAGTAACTAATGAAATTAGAAACAACAGTATATTTACAAAGTTTGTTGAACCCCCTTGTATTCCAGGCAAGTATTCTCATCTTCTTTTGTTTCGTGTTTTCACACCAGACACTGCCCTCTGCTTCAGTTTAATTACCTCTTGAACAAATTCTTCTTCAGAAGAAGAACCAGCATCACTTTCAGAACAGCTATGTTGAACACCCTCACCCTCTGCAATTATAGGGCTACTTAGTTGCCTAAGCTGGCCAGGTGGCTCCTCTGCTTGCAAAGAAGCCTTAGAACCATTGCCTGGCCCCCCTCCAACCCCCTGCACAACAACATCCAAAGCTGGTGCTTCTGTCCCTCCCTTAGGAGATGCAGAGGCATTGCCAGATTGAACATCGTTCACATGCATGACATTGGGTTGGGTTACAGATGCAGCTTGAAGTGTTTTGTCTAAATTTTTCTTACGATTGTTCCTTCTTTTCTTTGTCTTACTAGTTCCAGTTCCTGCAACAGAAGCAGTTTTCACAACATCAACAGAATCAGGAGTATCACACGAAATATGAACCACTTCAGGATTAACATCTGAAATCGAAGCAATCGCTTGTTCATGACCCTTTTCTTCCACTGAGCTTTTCACTACCCACACCTTCTCTTGGCCAGCAAGCATAGCCTCCTTACCTTTTACAACCTCAGGCCTCTTATACTCCCTAGCCTGGAACCTCTGAACTTCAATAGTCTCAATAATACCATCATCTAACTCAACTTTTACCACCTCCGGACATGGAATTGCTTTGTCTCTAAGCAGGCACACACGAATACTCACTCTATCCCGAACATACTTATTCAGTGGCTTTCCAACTTTACTCGATACCCAACTAATACCATCCACTGTAATCAACTCCGGAGGCACATTCCTAAACATTACCCATTCTGGAGTGGCTGTCGGGGTAAACCTAACCTGCTGAATCCCCCTATCATCTCCTCATGATCAGACCAGAATTGTGAATATGCCCAGAGCGATCAAGCACCCAGTCACACAGCTGAACGGAATTAAATTCCACAAGAAAGAAATTCTCCGATAACACCGAGATCAGAATAGGCCCCTCATAACCCCACAATCGACGAGCAACTGCATTAAAAACCCTCAACGGCGGCTGCGGCCCAACGAATTGAGCAACTGCAGCACACTGGAGCTTCTCACACCCTTTATCAATCACCTCTTTCGGGATACGAAGAACATCATTCACCATCGCAGAATCTGGTATCTCAATGAAGCTCAGATCCGACCTGCTATCCGAGACTAGCTCCGACCAGGTCTTCACATGTTGCTTAACTTCCTTTTCCATCTCACAGAACCTACAACTCAAACTCGAGAAACACAATGAAACAATACTCCCACAATCAATAAACGAAGGAAGCTCAAAGAGATTTCTAGACACGAATGGAACCCGGGACCTCAGAGGCCAGCCGTCGATCTTCACCCACCGGTAGAGCCCCACCGGAGCGCACCCACAGCAGGGAAAAACCCTACCGGCGATGAAAATCGAAGATAGCGTTGAAACGAAAAAATAGAGAAAAGTTTCCGTCTCACGCGCCCCACGCGCTAGAAAACTCTTAAGGATGTTAATAAAAAAAGGAAAATAATTAAAAAAGAATAAATCAAAGAAAAAGGAAAAAGATTATATGAAAGTTCATTGGGGAAGGAAAAAGATTAAAATGAAGCCATTTTTAAGGATTAAATTATAGTTACGTTTTGTTTATGATTAAATTAAACAATATTTTAGGTTTTAGACTTTTTGGCTTTAAAGTTAGAGGAAAAATAAATAAAAAGGTTTTAGACTTTTTAGCTTTAAAGTTAGAGGAAAAATAAATAAAATAAAAAGACATTGCAATGACAAGGTTCAAACATGAAACCTCTTAGAATTAATCTAACAGTCGAACCATTATACCATATGCCAATTTTTTACTTTGTAGGGGCCATGGCCCCCTACTAGTGAACATAGCTTCATCCCTAAATATATACTCGATTTTCAAGGACGGGACCGAAAGGGGGTGAGTCGGGGCTCACCCTGGCACCCCCTAGATCCGCCCCTGAACCAAACCACCACACTCACCTAACCACCGCCGGCGCCGCCCTAACCGTCGGCCACGCCCTTGCTCACCCGGGCACCCCCTAGATCCACCCCTGTCCAACCCAAACCGTCAGCCCCTGTATCAACCACACACCACCAACGACACCTTGACCCAGCCAAACTCCTCTCCCTTGTCGCCTTCCGCTGCGCCTTCCGCCGCCAATAGCCGCTTGACTTCCAGCCGACGACTCCCAACCCGCAGCAACTGCCAGCCAGCAAATCGAGTTTAAAACCCACATCCCAACTCATTTTCGATTCGTTCTTCTCTTTTTTGATTGGTTTGAGTCGATTCTTAGGTACGAACTTCAACTCTTTACCCTCTTAGATGTCATTCTCAGTGTTGTACATCATTAACTTTGATTTCCAGGTGCTGATTCAGATTTGAGTTCTTGAGCTAAAGAACCCTAATTTTTCAATTTGTTCGATTAGATGAAACTGATATGATATAATTGAAATTGGTGGTATATTGAGCTTATATGTTGAATCAGGGGTCATTTCGATATCGTTTTCCCCTCCAATTGTGCATTTACATAGACTTTTCATGTCGATATTGCTCGAAATTGGAGATTTTTGCATATGGCCGAATTTGGTTGAATTGTTACTTTGAGACTGATCTTATGATGATTATAGACATGTTGCATTCTTATCTTGAATATCTATGACTTGAATATGCTAGTTTGGTGAATTGAGTGCACTTTGTGTATATCGGTTTCATGACTGTGCCTTAGATTATGTGAACTGATTAGCTGACTTAGAGGTGATGATTGCTTGGTTATGGCTTATATAATATCATTTCTTTGTTCCTTTTGGTTAATTGTTCAAATGATGATCATTATACTAAGTATGTGGTTGATTGAGTCGGTCGAATCTTGTGTATTTCTGATGCTCTAATCGTGTGATGAATCCTCTCCTACTATGTGTTCAGGTTATGAATATAGAATTTTCCACGATTCTATTCCAGATTATGCCTCCGATGTCTAGCCCACGCCTTCTCCGACGCCCTCAAGCTCCCTTTTCGGTACCCATATACACGTTCTTCTCTTTTTGTGTGGTCCATTGAGGATAATGACTGATTTAAGTGTGGGGTGAGTTGATATTTCTGAGGGTTGCTATTTCTGAGGGTTGCTATTTCTATATTTGTGTGTTTCCTCTGATTGAAATGCATCAAATTCTTGACTTGTCATGTTAGATTTGACTTCAATTTTTCACAGTGGCGACTATACTATTTAACTTAGAACCTGTAACCAACATGTTTGCACTAATGCTAAATAAATCCGGTCAGAACAGAATTTAGGATCACTCTTTTAGCTTCATCTTGAATTGCACATCATGATTTGAGTCTGACTAGCAGCCATTTGTGAGATTTTGATCCGTTGCACATAATTAGCAACTTATCTTCTTTTTGAGTGGCTTTCTCTTATTTGAATGAGTTAGAATTTGCATGAGAGACCTTTTCAAGACTACATGATAACACGAGTACTAGGATGATAGAGGCACATAGAATTGCTACTTAATCCATAAGCCATCCCGACATTAATTCCTCTAGGTGTAAACCCTTGTGCTTGGCCTGTTCTTTCGGTTTGATATTAGATTACAACCATTTCACATGTTTTTGTTCACCCCGTTGATCCCATGTGGTAGTAGTTTGATATTAGCTAACCGGAAGTCGGGCTATGGTGACTTGCCTATAGACAGTAAATCGGTGGTCTTAACTAGTATGTCCAGACGTGTAAACCCCTCTAGCAACTAAAAAAAAATAGCACAAAAAGAAAAAAAATAGAAAAATACAAGAAAAATTCCAAATAAATATACAAGCCAAAGTAGTAGTTAGAAATTCCAAAACATTCTTCTCCCTACATAAGGAAGAACGAAATCAATAAGTAGATGTAGAAAGATAGAAAAAATTGAGAAAAAAAAAGTGCTAAGTTGCTTTAGGGTATCCTAGGACGAGTGTACATTATTCCATCTCTTGTTTGATTAGACGGTAGGAATCTATAGATCCTGATTCGATGGAAGTTATTCGATTGCTACACTGCACCAAACCCTTCATCATCACCATCCCTTCATCCATTCGTTATAAACCCTTGTAGTATAGGATCGTTACAGTCCCTTGCAAAGTCTTTTCGACTAGCTTCTCGTGTTGTCACCGTGGTGGAAATTGTGTTGAAATGCAAACCTATGATAAAATTCAGTTCGAGAGAATGAATGAGAACATAAACACGTCCTAAACACAGAGTGTGAGAGTCCCCCATGTATTAAATATTTCTGTGAGGAAGTCTAGTCGGCTCGATTGGTAGTGTGCATGATAGGTGTTTGCTACTTGATGTGTGCAGAGAATAGTGAGACTTGGATTTGTTTGGTTGATGTTCTTGCATGTGTAGGTTACATTTTCTAAGTGTAACAGTGTAAGCTGAATTATTAGAAATTGAACTTCGATTTAACTAGTCTCATCATTTGTGAATTGGAGTGTGTTTCTAAATTTGATTTGCTTGAGGACAAGCAAAAGCTTAAGTGTGGGGTGATTTGATGACACTAAATTTATAGTGTTTATCTTCCCATATTAAACTACATTTTACACCCATGGATGCAATTATGATGAGTATTTGGTGTAAATGTGTTAACTATGCGATTCTGTGCTCCAAGTGCGTACATTGTCCATGTTTTGTCTATTTTTACCTTGTTTGTGAGTTTTGTTGTTGAGCCTCTAGGTTATCACATTCTAGAAGACTCTCTCACAAGTCCAGCGCTTCAAACGGGATCAAATTTTATGGAGAGGTTTTTAGGCCCCTACACCAAATAAACCACAGAGTTCTCAGAGTCGTATTCCCACGGGTCTACTCAAACTACATTACTCAGTTTAGTTCTGCTAGTCAGCGAAATCATTTTGACCGAAATTAAATAATTGAAAAAAATGGAAAAATGGAAAAAATGAAAAAAAAAATTGAAAAAAATGAAAAAAATTTAAAATTTAACATTATGATCACTTAGGTTTACACCATGTAACGCATAAGTAACTCCGATCATTTTCGTCCTTTTTATATTAAATCATAGGACTACAAACTCGGTTATGTTGATCATGATTATGTTGTGGGGTGGGAATATCATCTTTTAATTCTGCATGAAGACAATTGGATGGGCACTGAAATGATGGTGTTGATCAATAGGTGGTGATAGACATACTACTGCATCAATGGGCGGTGCAATTGGTTTGGTGGTTAGAGACTCCTCAACTGCTTTTCTTTGCTACAACCTACAAGTATTTCTTACTCTAACTTACTTGTCTCTCTGGTTTTTTAACTTTTGAATTTCAAGGATACCTGTGTACAGTGCACCTTGTCGTTGTCAAAATTGAACATCTGTGAATATCAAGACTATTCTATGTTAGTGGTGACGAAGATTTTACAACAAGGCTTCTTCTCCTCACCAAGTTGCTCGATAGTAGCTAACATTTACTCAATTTCTGAATTCCATACCGCAACACTTCATCTTCTTACTATTCCTCAAACAACAAACAGATTTGTCCATTATGTTACACAACAAGCTCTTCAATGTCTCTTAAATCAGAATTTGGTAAACCTCTCTCTCACTTGGGTAGATACCTAGACCCTAATATATAATTATCTCTCAATCTCCTACCTACGAAATCATGAACTAGAGGCACCAGTATTATTAAATTTAGAAGAGTCAGATACAGCATCGTCTACAACGAACCACAACGGCGTCTCCCATAGTTCCATCAATCCATAAAAAGAAAAATAGAGTAGACAGCCACAACATAATATTCTTAAAAGAGTTGAGCATCTGTAATCCAGTTATAGAGATGAAGCATATATTAAATAGGGTTTCCACAGTGATTACTTCCCGGAAACTAATCATTCACACAGTACTATTATATCTTACATCTAAACTCCCCACTTTAACATATATTTCTAGGCACTCGCACCACCCGTCTGATGGAGCATAGCATCTATTTCATCTCCATCCTCCATTTCTAGCTGCAAACCAAAAAGGGTTCAATCAGTATACATACACATGTATATACTGAACACAGAAGAAGAACCATGCAGTAGACATGTCAACCAGAAAGAAAGAAACACAATACGGACCTCATCTGGAGTCTGCTCAGCACGCAGTCTGCGGCCATCAAACAAGAATGCAATGGAGTTGAGATCAACTGACTGACGGTCACAATATGCACCCATGAGTTTCTTCAGTTGAGTGCTTCTCTTGATCCTGAAGAAGACTTCATTCCCATCCTACGAAACCAAGCCAAATTACAAGCATGATTCAGGGAGTTGAAAACAATCTGATCTAATTGCAGTGAATAATACAATCCAGTAATTAATTGATATAAAGTCATAATGTTTGTGCAATGCACTGCCATACAATACAGCGGCATTCCTAGATTACCAGAGTCGTCCTGCAAAACATGACATGTAGACCACAACAGAAGCGTTTAAATCAAATTTAAAGAGCCAGTTACACTGAAGACCAAACACCATCAAACCCCACTTCCCACGGTTTGCAGTCCACACTCATTTATCAATCTTTAACAGAGTGACGATCTCAGACATGCTTACAGTCCAATACTGGGGACTCTGCTAAAAATCAAAACCCACTTTACAAACGATAAATCCATGAGACGTAGGAAACGTTTTTAATGTTACCACTGATTTTTGTTGCACGAAATCAAATTCCAGACTTGGAAAGTGTCTATAAACCTTATTGAATTACACAAACACAAGTACAAGCTGGCTATCCTTATGTGAGGAAGCTAAGATTCGAAAGAAATCATATAACTCAGCACAACCAGGAACGCAAATTCGTTACCACACACTGAAGTTCAAAGGCGAATCAATGGCATTGGTAACACAAGCATCAAAGCACCCTTTTCGAGGTTCTAGCGAAGCACAAATATAGAAGCTAGAAACAGAAAACAGTTGTTGCAGGAAAGAGAGGCCATAACCCCAAACCCTAAGTATACTAGACATGATAACTTACTACACAGCCACATAGACACAGTCGACCACAAAAATTGAAACCCTGACTCTAGCAACCAAACTCGGAAGCTTTCAATTCAAATCGACTGGATTTAACTCTAACTGAGAATTAAAGGAACGAAACACTGGCAAAGCAAACAACGAGTATATAAGGGAGATTGGAATCGAACCTGGCCCTTGACCTTGAGATTGATGTGAGCTCCCTGATCTGCTGGCTTCTTCTCTTCCTCCTGGTTGGTAACACCTGACATTTTTGTTTCTCTTTTGCTTACTCGCTCAGCCGCACGCTTCTGACTCTCCGACCAGAGAAAACACTGCTGATAATCGACGCAACCACCCTCTCCTCCACTGCGTCCAATATAAATATAAATATTAAAAAAAAAAAAAGTGGAACTCGGTGGACGGTTGCGATGGATTCCGTATATAAAGATCTGACGGCGTAAAACTGCCGAACACATTAGACTGGTCAACGACGTTTGATTTCTGGATTGCACAACTGGATGCAAGCGGATCGGCCTACCGTAATCCCCTTTCCCGACAAATTTGGGCCGCGAGCAAGAATTACCATACGGATACAATTGTAAACCCCAATTGCATGTACGGTCCTAAGAATTTAATTTAAATATTGCCCCAATACACAAATTTAGTCAAACCTTTGACGAATATGTCAATTCTAGCCACTTCTATTGGAAATCCCAAATTAGCCAAGTTAGTATTTTTCCGTTAACTATTTCGTCCAAGTTAACGGAAAAACTTAATAAAATTGGTGATTTGGCATAGAATTTACCACATTAGCATTTCTAAATAAAAATTAATAAAAAATTGGATTCCAAAAAAATTTGAGAAAAATATTTATTGTATTTCTCTCTGAACCTCATTTCTCTCTCTTCCCTCCTCACCACTACTTCCCACCACCGCTCAACGAGTCGTCGTCGGTGCTCACTCCTCTGTGCCGAGGCGGC
This sequence comes from Linum lewisii, assembly GCA_034768395.1. NCBI lineage: Eukaryota > Viridiplantae > Streptophyta > Magnoliopsida > Malpighiales > Linaceae > Linum > Linum lewisii. The sequence goes on along the minus strand of CM068296.1, from coordinate 23,490,298 downwards.
TGGGAGCTCTGACTCTCCACAATCGGACTCTACGACATCATCGAGTTAGGATTTGAAAGCACTGTAACGTCTCCTAGATCAGCCTTTCCTCTTATCCCAAACTCACCAAAACAACCCCTAAACTTCATTTATCGAGATTTGATTAGAGGGCTTTGAAGGGAAGGGATTTTTTCGCTTGAGATCTACTAGAAGGAAGAAGAGCTCGATTTCGTCAGAAGACTTCCTCTTCTCCTTCACTTCCTCTGCCTCTCTAATGACTTCCCCTTCTCCTTCACTTTCCTTATGCTAAGCTCACTTTGTCCTATTTTGCAGTTTTGTGAAATGGGTTTATTTTTTTATTGGTGGGATTTGAGAGGTTATGCTCTGTTTTGTTCTTTTGTGGTCAGGGGAGGTGGGGAGTTCTTAGTTCTTAGATTTGTGATCTTTAGTAGTTATAGATTGACATTAATTACCTTGTTATTAATTCTGATAATTTACTTCTTTATATTGGAGACCAACCCTGAAACGGTGGGTGGGGAAAAGGACGGGGGATGTGGCAAAGATAAGGAGATTTAGTTAGGAAGGGTTGGGGACGGCGGCAGAAATGCAGCAGCGCGGTTGGGGTGGGGGGCGGCGAGGTGGCAACGGTAGAGGGTTTTATTTTTTGTATTTTTTGTGTGTTCTAAATAATTATTAAGATATTTTAAATTTAGTTATTTTTAATTACAATTGTTATGTGTCAATTGACATGTCATCCATTAGGCCGGTCAAATGAATGCCATGTAAGCTTTGTCTGCCATGTCACTAACGGTGTTAAAAAATTAACAATCAATTTGGTCAACGAAACATATTTGTCACGAAAAGTAAAGGTTTGATCTAAATAGTGTCATCAAAATAGAAGTGGCTAGAATTGATATATTCGTGAAAGGTTTGGCTAGATTTGTGTATTAGGCCTTAAATATTTAATGCTTCCGATCGAATTCAACAATTCAGTCATACCTGTCAACTCCTTCAAGGACTCTAGGGATCACTAACTATTTTTGGCGATTTCAATTGTATTGTCATATCGTCGGAAAAAAGGTGCTTGACTTCCTTCCATCGCTGGACTCACCCTTACGAGATTTCATTGATTCTTTGCAATTAAAAGATATTAGATTTGTAGATAACCCTTTCACTTGGTCTAATCGTCACAGAAACTAGTTGATCACTGATGAACGATTGAATCGCTACCTCTTCAATTAGGAGTGGCTTGACCACTGGTCAGAATCAAGGGTCACCCACCTTCAACCTATTGAATCAGATAAGCACCCATTCTCTTGTCGATGTTGGTCCGACCTATTGCTTTAAGAAGCTTTTCCGGTTTGACTGCTAGTGGGCCAATAATCCTGAAGTGGATGCTCACTATTCGTCGTCATGTTCAAAAGAAGGAACTGCCCAATTCCGCTTAATGCATAAGTTAACATCAATGAGATATGTACGCTTTGATTGGAGTCGTGTAGGTACTAGTAACTCAACCCACACCCTCGAGGATTTGAACCAAGCCTTGCACATAGCTCTGTCAAGTAGTCATGTTGACCGGGGAGAAGTTCATTGGTTGGAGATTTTATTGATCTAGAGTTAGGGACCAGGAGGAACTCTTCTGGAACGTTCCAACTCGCTCCATCTAGGGGATAAAACACTGAGGGGTCATTTGGTTTGGAGGAATGAGGATTAGAGGATTGGGGGATTGGAGAACTAGGGGAAGTAGTGTTTTTATCAATCTAGCTATTGTTACAATACGGTGTTTGGTTGATACAAAAAGTGTATTTACTACTTTATTAAAGCGCATCAAAACCTGGACAGTCAAGTTCCTCTCTTATGCTGGTAAGCTTCAGCTTATTGAATCAGTTATTAATGGAATGCTCCAGTACTGGTTATCTATTTTTATTCTCCCTAAGTACATGATGAAAGAGGTGGAGAGACTTTGCAACTTCTTTCTGTGGGGTAAGTTGGAAGGTGGCAGAGCAAAAGTCTCTTGGGATAAGTTAGCCTTCCCAAAGACTAAGGGTGGTCTTGGCTTGAAAAAGCTTACTGTCTGGAATCTAGCTAATGCTGCAAGGCACATTTGGAGTGTGTTTGCAAAAAGTGGATTGATTTGGGTAGCTTGGATTGATAAGTATAGATTGAAAGGGGTCAGTATTTGGGAGGTTAAGTCTGACTATGGTTCTTGGAATTGGAAGAGATTGCTGAAATGTAGAAGTGTAATGCAGCAGTTTATGACTACAAGCTCCTACCGGTGAGAAATATTTGAATGGTAAACTGGTGACTAGGTTCAAACCTAAACATGTGTGGAGTTTAATCAGGGAAAGAAGGCCGGTTGTGAATTGGTTTAACCTGGTTTGGACTGGCTATACTATGCCTAGATGAAACTTCATCGGTTGGTTGATTGTGGCTGATAGGTGCATTACGAAAGAAAAGGTGAAGATATGGAACCAAAGTATTGATGCTAGATGTGTGTTCTGTGGGGATGAAGAAGAAACTCGTTCACACATGTTCTTTGAGTGCAAGGAAACCCATAAATTAGGGGAAGAGTTGCTTGGGGGTTGCTTTATGAGCTATCAATGGGGTGAGGTGATTCGGACAGCAGTTGATTGGTGTTGTGATTCAACCATTATGAAGGTCAGAAAGTTGAAGTTCATAATGGTGATTAATAGCATTTGGAGAGAGAGATGTGCTCGAATTTTTGGTAACAATAGTAGGAGTCTTGAGAGTTATAGCACTAGTATATTGGAGGATTTGAGACTATTTGCTAGTTCCCATAGAGAGAAAGCTGCAATTTTGAGTAGTTTATAGTTGTTTGTTTGTTCCTTTCTGTATAGCTTATAGAGAGTTGTTAGTAGAGTGCTATCTCTTGTATAGACCTTAATTGGTTTTTTTGATAATATGAAACCCTAATTCATCAAAAAAAAAAGAATTAAAATAAAGGGGCGTAGTGGAATTACTACAATACCATCATTACTCAAAGAACACAAGGCCTCTGGCCGTTGATTCAACCGTAACTTGCCGGCTTAACTATCATTTTGCCTTTTCTTAGATCACTCATCAACTTCCTTCAACTTTTCGGTTAATTGTCTTGCTCAGCAAATGAGCTTCGCTTCTCTGTAATCACTGAAATCCAATGTCTATCCGTGGATCGACTCTGTGGTGTCTGATTTTCCAATTACTGCTTCCCCATCTCTTAAGTCTTACCCTTAGTTGCAGAACATCGACTTCCGGGAAAATCAGATTGGTAGAACAACTGTTCATGGAAGTCACCAGATGTGGCTATGAAGCATTCCAATGCAAAGACGTATCGGTGGCCATTCCCTGTACAAGAATTGTGAAAGTAGACAAAGCAATTGACTTGAGATGCCATTAGAAGAAGAAATCAGAGCAAAGAAATATATTCAGATGCATAGAGACAAAACCCTACCTATGATAGTTGCTGACTTAGCACCCGACTTGGAAGAGACTTCCTCTTCTGCTCCCACTAAGGAAAAGACTTCCTCTTCTGCTCCCGCTCCCGCTTCGGGAGAAGCTGGTTCTTAAAATGCTATCGAAGAAGAACAAGGACGTACAATATCAAAGATTAGGGATACTACCGTCCACGCCAAAAGAGTTCTACATAACTAGAGTAGAGACCTTACAATCAGTCCTACTTAATTGAACTTTACAAACAATTCTGCCAGCATCCTTGCTTTTATGGTGCGAATGGAAGAAGGGTTCATGGTTGTTAAGCAGGTTGAAGAAAAGGAAAACTGTTTGTATTGTGGTGAAGTGCATAAGGAAAATTAGGCTGAGGGTGAGGGGTATAAGTGGCATCTCGTAATGGTCACAGTAAGTGGGCCAGACGAATACCCAGGATTTCTCAAAAACTTTAGGGGGTTAGCGAAATTTGTTACAATACCTATTGTAGAGGAAATGTGGGCCAGGAAGGAGGTTTAAATACAAACTTGCTTAATTCTTTGGCCAAAGAAACACTACATTTCTGAAATACTAGTGCTTTTAAAACACAACCATTATCCCCCTTAAACAAACGCCTCATGAGTTCTTTCATCGCATGGTATCCTCTAACCGGAAGAGGAAAATAATTGACTTGTTGGAGAGTGAGTACGGGACACCGATCGTAGATGAAAATGAGAAAGGGGAGGTCGTTGTGCAATTTTACACAAACCTTTTCTCCTCTGAGGTTCCTGTCAATACTCTCTGTTGTGTATTTTAAGGGTCGTGACTGATCGCATGAATTTCTCACTACTAGCCCATGTCACAATCGTGGAAATTAAAAATGTTATCTTGGTTTTAAGGGTCGTGGCTCATAATCTTATGAGTTGAGTGGGCTTTGCTTTTGGGCCATATGAAGGAGTTATCTTGGTTTTTATATGATGGATAAGAGGTAGTTCGTTAAGAGAAAGGAAGAGAGAATAAAAGACGTGATGATCAATTTATCAAGGGGAGCAGAGTACAAATTCAGTTCGACAGTAGATAGCAAGGCGCGGGGAGGGAGGGGGGGGGGGGGGAGAGACAATCAGAGCATGAGAGGGGGACGACAATGAGCTGGGGAGAAATAAGTTAATGATGGGAATTAATTGTTTGAAGATCAGCTTGTTAATAGCGAAGGAATCAAGGTCAACCTTAATGAATCAACGGTTTGTAGCTTTTTCTTCCTCATTAATCTCATGAGTAGCTAGGGTTTCTTTTCTTGCTTGGGTTTTGTTGAATTATTTGAGATTATGAGTTGATACTTTGAATACATGTTTTGGATTGTGAATTAATGATGATTGACGATCTATTTTATTATCTTGTCGCCCCGTTCTTAGACTTTCCTGTAATTCGAGGTTTCCTGCAGTTTTCCTGTTTTAGGGGGTTTCTGTTCAGTTTGCTATTGGATTGTTGGTTGAATGCGAGTTAGGGTGTGTTGCAAGTGGTTCTTGGTTGTAGAGTCGAGAGACTCAATCCTTAAAACCTGAAACCGATTGTCATTCATGTCCTGCTAGTTTTGTAGCTTCATTTTCTCATAATTTCTTAGAAGGATACAAACCCAAGAAAGACCTCTCCCCCACAGTTGATCCTACTTGTTGATTTGTGTTTTACTTGTTAGTTAATTTTTACATTTTTCTAAATTAATTAATCTTCAATCAAAATGATTTTGCTGACTAGCGAAACAAACTGAGTAATGTAGCTTGAGTAGATCCGTGAGAATACGACTCGGAGAACTCTCAGGTTTATTTGGTGTTGGGGCTTAAAAACTTCTCCATCGTTAATGCACCATTTCAAAATTCATACTGGGGAACTGGTGAACCGCCCGGTCGTTGTTCGGACGGGTTCAACCAAATAAAAACTACTAATGCTAAGAAAAAGCGTATAGCAGATCGTATTCCGAGGGTTTTCTATGATTGGTTACTTCAGAACTAGCAAAATACTCAAAGGTAAACACGTTGTGCGTGGTGTGAGTTCCACGACTTCTACTTCTACGGAATGCAGAAAAATTAAAACAAATTAAACTAAAGCAGATTGGGAATTAGGGTTTGAAAACAAGGATGACAGACGAACTTAGACTTTGAATCCCCCTTCGTTCCCCAGAGCATTGGCAATCAACAAATCGGCGAATTTCGATTCTCATTCAATCAATTACTAAGACACCACCATAACTCCTTACCCTTAGGTTTAAGACCGGCGAACGTTCGCTCTATCCGTTCTAACTACCAAGATTAACTAGCCGCCCGGGTACGGTCGCCTCTCGCAACGACTTAATTAATTGGTGTGATTACTAGTGATTAATGAGTTACTCTTGCAGTGAATTAACCCTAACCGATTCCTACGAAAGGCACACTCCAATTATAAGGTTAATTGTTCAATTCGATGTTCTAAAGTAAGGCGAGCGTTCGCTTCTATCCTTAGCTTAACCAGAATCTAATCTAGGTGATCAATCCAGACAAGAAACATGAACAATGAAGAACAAATCAAACATGAAAAAGAACTGATTGAATTTTGAATCTAATCACCGCCGATCCGTGACCGCTTTAAAGCCCTGGGTCACTTAGGGTTCATCTAGTCTAAGCTCTAAAGGGTTTAGCTACTCATGATTATTACAAAAGAAACAAAGACAAAGAAAGAGTTCATCATTCAGAGGAAGAACAGAAAAGAATCTGAAAAACCTAATTCAGACGACTCTGGCAGACTTCGATCTTCGGTAATCTACACTCCTAGCTCCGGTTCTCCGAGATGGAAGGGATGGCGTCACGATCTCTATCCGTCTCTTCGAACTCCAACTCTTCGCTCCAGAACTTGAGAGGATTCTGATTCGAAAAGTTGTGTTTTTGCGAATTATGATTGTCTTTTTTGCCATTGGCCGCCGGGTTAAGTATTTATACTTAACCCTAACTGATCCGGATTAGTGTATTATTTTCGCCGAAAATTCCTTAAGAATTTCGGCGAAAATTCCTTTGTGTTCGGGAGTGCTTTCTCTGCCTTGTATTTTCGGTCCGAAGAGTACAATGTTTTCGCCAAAGATGTCCTTTGACTCGGCACCAGTTGAATGCACTAATATTTTCGCCGAATATGCAACCTCAATTTCGGCGAAAATCTCTTTGTACTCGGGCAGGATTTTGTTTGACTTTGACTGGCTCCTTGGGTCGATTCCGGTTTGATTCCTCGAGGTTCCTACGCCTTAGACACTTCCATGGCTACTCTATTTGACGGCAAAAACCTGTGCTAACATAAAAACACTAGAAAACCATCAAATAGACCCGAAACGGGCCAAGGTAACACAAATGGCACGAGATAGGGCAATCGATTGAATATTCGTTATTCTACCCTAAAAACCATGTCTTAAGCAAAGAAATGTCGCTTAAATGAGGCTGATAATCACGTCAAATCGAGTGTCATCAAATACCCCACACTTAAGCTTTTGCTTGTCCTCAAGCAAACTGAATAGAAACGCTCATGGTCATAAATGATAAGATCGATTAAATTGGAGCTCAATCAAACACAATGAATTATTAGACAGATCGATCCTAGAACAAGAAACCTAACATGCATACAGATCAGCCAAACTACCTGGTCTCACTAATAAACTGCACACGACAAGTACTTAGCAACCAATTATGCACGAATTTGACCTGACCGACCAGACTCCTCACACAGGATGTATATGGTACAATGGGAACTCTCACTCTCTGTGTTTAGGGACGTGTTTCTGCTCTCGATCATTTTCTGTTACCGAATTTTGTCAAAGTTTACATTTCGACCACATCTCCACCACTGTGACAATACGAGTATCTAGTCAAGAAGGACTTCCCTGCTAGGACCGTAATGAATACTACACTACTCGGGTTTATAATGAGATGGATGATGGGAATGAATGATGATGGCTTTGTTGCGGTGTTGCTTTCGACTAACTTCCCTCGAATCTAATCTATGGCTTCCTACCGTCTAAGCAAACACGGGTGAAATAATGAACGCTCGTCCTATGATACCCTCCATCAACCTAGCACTTATTCTTTTTTTTTTTGCACATTTTTTTTTCTTTACTTTCTTTTGAACTTTTCTTTTGACTTCGTTCTTCCATTTGTAGGGAGAAGAACGTTTTATTGAACTACACTTTGAACTTTTTTTGATTTTCTTTTCTTTTCTGCTTCTCTTTTTTTTCTGAAGCTTGCTTCTTCTCTTACTTTACTTTTTTTTTCTTTTGTGCCAATTTTTCTTTTAGTTGCTAGAGGGGTTTACACGTTTGGACATAATAGCTAAGACCACCTGTTTAATGGCTATATGCAGGTTACCACAAACCGACTTCCGGTAGGTCAATCTAGAACTACAACCACAGGGGATCAACGAGGAATGAAAGAATGGGAAATGGATGTAATGTATTATCGAACCGAAAGAACAGGCCAAGTCAAGGGTCTAAACCTAGTGGATTTTTTGTTTGGTAGGCTATCTGGCTTAGTAGCTGAATCTAGGTGCCCCTATCCTTCTAGAACTCGTGTCATCGTGTGGTCTCGAGTAGGTCTCATGCAAATTCTAACTCATTCAAGTAAACAGAAAACCACCCAGAAAGAATTAAAATTGCAAGTTACGTGCAATGGATCAAAAGCTCACAGTTGGTTTGCTAGTCGGATTCGGTCATTTTCATGCAATCAAGGCTACAAACTACAAGTGTGATTTTAAAATTCTGTTCTGACCAGGCAATTTAGCATCAAAGCATACAAGTTGGTTCTCAAGTTCTAGGTTAAGCAGTCTAAGCATCATTATGAAAGTTTGAACAACAACTTAACATCAAAAATCAAGAACTGAGCCATTCTAATGCTAGAGAGCCTGGAATGGAATCACGAGGCACACATAAAACACAATCAAGGGCAATCAAGTTCATGCAAAGTTCTCTAGCATCCTACCCCACACTTAAATCGGACTGTGTCCTCACAGGACTAATTCTAGAGTTCAGAGTGGAATGTAAGAACCTGGATGAGGACGGTTGATCTCAGAGGGTAAGCACGGATTTAGAGAGCGGAGGGAAGTGTAACAAAACCTGAAGCAAAGGGAGTCTACCGATGCCTACAAAACAAAAACAAATGAAACATAAAAAGGAAACCGGGACAAGTGTCCCGGATCCACACAGAAAAAAAAGTTGGACCGAAATCCGAAAAGAATAAATAAAAAGAAGACACCAGAAAAGGAATACAACCCGATCACTGCTGGTCCGGTGAGCCGGGAGGTGGAAAGTGGAGAAATTCACCGAGCTGGCGTTGCCACGCCATCTGTGCCTCATATCGCCGGTCGGCGCGACGCATATGTTGCTGCATAATAGTCCATCGCGCCTCTTGAGTGGCGTTGTCGGTGATTCGCCACTCCTGCAGTCGCTCGTATAACTCTCCAACATCCGCGGGGTGGTGTTGCGGCTGTTGAGTATGCGCCGGATATGGCTCGGGGATGTGCGGCGGCGACTGGTGGATGTACCCTGCCTGATGGTGTGGCGAGGGCATATAATCATGAAACTCAGGCAGCGGCTGCGGCTGCTGCTCCTCAGCATCATCTTCTTCCTCTAACTCGACCACAGGCTGGAGTGGAGGATCAGCTGCTACATGGGGACTGAGGTCGAGTTCTAAGTCGTACTCAACCGCCAAGTCTCCTCCAACGGTCCGAACTGGATGTCGTGGAATGTGCGGGCCATACTCATGGCTGATGCCGAAGGAGAGGATGAGATGTCCTATGAAGTTGCCTCCCAAGAGTTTGCGGGGTGGCGTCTTCCTCTTGGTCTTCTGGCAGAAGATGCGAGCCAGTACCCAACCGGGTGGGAGGGTAGCTCTCTCGGATGGCTCGGAGAAGCATGAGCTCCTCCTTGAGGATATGGTGGCGATCCTTATTTGGAACATATAAAAGCGACCTCCGCCAAACCATATGAATAAATTTATAGAGCGGGTGAGAGAGAGACTTAACTGAGTTGTTCGTCCCGAGGCGATCGCTAGGCACGCCTGTCATGTGGCTCCAGAGCGCGTTGTACTCCTCGTCGTCATCATCTTCGCCCCAACCTAGGTGATGATCGTGATAATGCTCATAGGGGATGCCGAAATGAGCGGCAAACTCATCGTAGGTGAGCTGCCTGCACACCCCACCAAGATAGAAGGTGATCACCTTCTGGCGTTGCTTCCTCTTGTGCTCATCCAGATCAAAGGTTGCCCAGAACTCCTGGAGGGCAATGTCTGGGAACTCGGCGGCGATGGTGGTCAGCTCGAGGAGACCAGCCGGTGCTATGGCATCATGCACGTTCCGGTGGTAGTCCTCATCATGATCGTGCAGGGAATCCATGGAGAGAGGGCGCACGTCAGCTCCCCGAACGTGCTGAATCTTCTAGAAGCACTCAAAATAGAAATTCGGTAGACGGACGATGGTGGGATGATATCCAGCATGGCGGGGTAGAGCAGGTGGTGGACCCAGAACAGCTGGTGTGACGGGAGCGGCAGCTCCTGAGCTCAAGGCGCCATCAAGTCGCGCCTTAGTCCTGCGCTCATAAGTGGTGTTCCTAGAACCAGAATGAAACCAGATTAGTCAACCAAAATCTTACCCCACACTTAGTAGAAAAACTCGATTTCACAAAGAAATGAGGGAAACTAAGTGGGGTAAGCAAAACGGAGTAACCGGTAATCATAGACAGTAAAATACATACTTAGGAACAGCCAGAGTCGGATAAGCACAATCAGAGTTCAAAAAGTCAAACCGACAGTTTGGAAGTCAACATTTAAGCATATCGAACCCTAATCATGGCAAGACTATCATAACTTGGAGAATGACGGTAAAATATGATCTCATATGGCAAGCACAAAAATATGAACGAGAATGAACACATCAGACAGCCAAATGATCACAACAATTCAAAGTCAAACGACATTTCTCACAAAAGTCAACATAACAAGGAATTAATCGTATGCATAGCAACATAAGCTCAAATGATATGAAAATTAAGCACGGAACTCCCTAAGCATCCTAGAACAGTTCTATAAGTTCAGTTAATCCTAGTTCACACGAAACAGTCGGCACGCAAAACGAGGCAAACCGAAAAGTCAACCGAAAGTCAACCCCAACGAAATTCAGCAATCTACATGTCAAAAAATTCGTATCGAAAAGTTATACAACTTACCTTGAAGTCATGATTGCTAAAAATGAACGAGTTGAGAAGAATCGGTGAAAAACTTGAAAACTGGGGTTTCGGAGAACTGGAGCTGCAAAGCTCCGATTCGAACGTTCTAGGGCTCGTTGGGATCGGAAAAGGGAAGGGAAGGGAGGGCGGCGGTCGGCGACGGTGGCGGCGGCGGGTTACGGCGGCAACGGCGGATTGAAAGAGGGGGTGGTCGGCGATTGTTTTAAAAAGATAGGGGAGGGAGTTTTCGGCGGTATGAACGAAAATGAGTGAAGGAGAGAGAGGGAGTTAAACCGGATTTTAAAGGAAATACTGGGTGATTTTCAAAATTATTTTCGACGAAAATAGGAGGGTGGTTTCGCCAAAAATATCAGTTAAAATGGACTGCCGGATTTGTGAAGGCGGTTTCGCCAAAAAATAATAGCACGGTTTCGCCGAAAATATCAGTTCAAATGGCTTCGGCGAAAACAAAAACTTTTCAAACCAAAAACAACGAGCAGGGAGATTGAGTTCGAAAATTGAAAATCGATTTCGCCGAAAACAGGGGTGGTTTCGCCGAAAATTTTGAACTGTTCGGGTGTTTAAATATTTTCGTAAATTCGGCCAACTTCAGAAAATCACAGTTAAATCCACAAAAATCGGAACGACCTCAATCAACTTGCAACTGACTCTATGACATGCAGAATCTACACGAAAAATAATAAATCAAACAAAATGACACTTTTGGCTCTCCCGAACCGACTCTAAAATACCAAGTTCAACAAAAATTAAAACAGACTCCAGTCGAGGGTTGCCTCCCACGAAGCGCTCTTTTATCAACGTCCTTGAGCTGGACGATACCTGGACGGTATTAGGAGACATTCCAACTCAGATTCTCCTTCACGCTCGCGTCGGAGTTCATGAAGTACAACTTCGGGACTTCTCCGGTAAACGTGAATTTCTTCCCGTTCGCATGCAAAAGCTTGGTACGTCCGTCGGGAAGATGATCAACGAACTTGAATGGTCCGAACAGCTCTCTAGAGAGATCATCCTTCTTGAGTGTGACGATGGAAGGAATGAGGACTGTTGGTTTCTCCTTTTCTTTAATCTTCGGCTTGGTATCACCAGGATCGGTGATCGTTAGTACTTCCTTAGGAGACGCTTTCGGCTTCTCCTTCCATACTTGTTCCGCGCCGGTTTCTCGGAACGAAATGGTGGTGCAGCTGGCTCGGTGGAAGACGGCGAAATTTTTGGTCTCCAGACCATTTGGGTCTTCGTCCTCTTGTTCTTTCCTCGAGGTCTGCTCGGTGGTTTAGAAGAGGCTTGCAGTTCCCTCTTCTTCTTCTTAAGCGGCTTCTGAACCGAAATTTCTGGCTTCTTCGTAATGACCTGTTTAATATCTGCAGCAACAGCTAATCTAGAGACACTGGAAGAAGCATTAGTAATGGAGTTGACCGGAGTCAACCCCACCGTTTCAACAGCTAGGCAGTGAGATTCTTCATTCCTAGAGTCATCTTTCATGCCATCTTTAAGACGGAACGTTTTCGTTTCTTTACCGACTCTTAAAGTTAAAGAACCATTTGGAACATTAATATTCATTCCAGTAGTAGCCATGAAAGGTCGACCTATGAGAATGGTAGCATCATCTGTAATAGTATCCATAATCACATAATCAGCTAAGAACGTGAACGGACCACATTTAGTGACAACGTCTTTAATCTCTCCCTTAGGGGTTTTAAGCGATCTATCAGCAAAGACGAGTTGCATACTAGGCGGTTCAAGTTCTCCTAGGTTTAACTTTTCATATAGACTCACAGGCATAACATTAACAGATGCTCCTAGATCAACTAAGCAACGTTCAATTTCAACATCATTAATAACCAACGGCAAAGTAAAAGAACCAGGATCAGATAACTTAGCTGGATATGGAGAGACAGGTTTCTTAGCACGAATGTCAGGATATCCTTCCTTGTTCCCCTTCATGCCAGTCTCGATCCTCGCGTTTGGCAGCAATGCTCTAGGAAAAGGAGGCTTTACGACGTATGGTGCAAGAGGAGGATCCTCCTTAGGCGCCGGTTTCTGTTCCTCTTCTTCCTCTTCTTCCGGAGTTTCAGCGATCCTGCGTAAAACAGTATAAGCATCAGCAATTAAGTTCGGGAGTTTTCGAGCAGTTACCATTTTAGCCTGTTCTTTTCTCGGGTTTGGCTCTGTCTGGCTTGGAAGCTGGCCAAATGGTCGACCAGATGCTAGCATGCTCGAGATGTTGTTCACGACTTGCTCAATTCTTTGACTGGATGCGATCTGTTCTTGATTGATGAGAGCTTGAGCCTTGAACTGACTGTCATGATCATCGAGTCTGGTGATGATCAGGTCGAACTTCTTGTCTACCTCGTTATCCCTTGTGTTCCCGATGTAGATCCCTGAGGTTGTCTGGACTGACAGTAGTCGGGGTAGCCCTGTTGACTGTTGGTGAAGCCCTCAGAAATGAAGTTCACCTCTTCTACCGAGCAAGCATTGATTTTCTTCAATCGCTCCTGGACTTCTGCTTCAATAAGCTCTTCTATTCTCCAATGTCTCTTAGCTCCTCCGGTCTCCTTGAGCCTTGAGATGCTGTTCCTATAGGCAGTGGTTCTGGAAGAAAGGGAGTATTCCTCTATGAATCCTTGAGCGAGATCCTCCCAGTTGGTGTAGAGACCGGGTGGCCTGCTAATGAACCATCTCTTTGCGGCGCCTCGGAGTGAGAATGGGAAGGCTCGAAAGCAGAAGGTATCCTTATCGAGGCTCCCACTCTTAAAGGTTTCGCAAAAAGCAAGGAAATCCGCCAAGTGTGTGCATGGATTATCATGAGGATTTCCTTCAAACTGTAGACCCCTCAAGATCATTTCCGAGTAGGCGGTCTTGATCTCATAGGCAGGATCGTCTTTATTGCGCGGCACAAAGATGGGAGACCGAACACTAGCAGCCATCGTGGTAGGGAAAGGTGGAGCGGAAGTGATTTACTTCTGAATTTTCTTATCCTGCAAAAGACAAAAATAAACACAACCGGTGTAGAATCAAAGTGGGTGGAAAGATGAAAGATGGAAAGTAGAGGAATAAATTGCCAGTTCTTCTTCCAACAATCAAAAGAAGTCCCCGACAACGGCGCCAATTTGGTGAACCGCCCGGTCATTGTTCGGACGGGTTCAACCAAATAAAAACTACTAATGCTAAGAAAAAGCGTATAACAGATCGTATTCCGAGGGCTTTCTATGATTGGTTACTTCAGAACTAGCAAAATACTCAAAGGTAAACACGTTGTGCGTGGTGTGAGTTCCACGACTTCTACTTCTACGGAATGCAGAAAAATTAAAACAAATTAAACTAAAGCAGATTGGGAATTAGGGTTTGAAAACAAGGATGACAAACGAACTTAGACTTTGAATCCCCCTTCGTTCCCCAGAGCATTGGCAATCAACAGATCAGCGGATTTCGATTCTCATTCAATCAATTACTAAGACACCACCATAACTCCTTACCCTTAGGTTTAAGACCGGCGAACGTTCGCTCTATCCGTTCTAACTACCAAGATTAACTAGCCGCCCGGGTACGGTCGCCTCTCGCAACGACTTAATTAATTGGTGTGATTACTAGTGATTAATGAGTTACTCTTGTAGTGAATTAACCCTAACCGGTTCCTACGAAAGGCACACTCCAATTATAAGGTTAATTGTTCAATTCGATGTTCTAAAGTAAGGCGAGCGTTCGCTTCTATCCTTAGCTTAACCAGAATCTAATCTAGGTGATCAATCCAGACAAGAAACATGAACAATGAAGAACAAATCAAACATGAAAAAGAACTGATTGAATTTCGAATCTAATCACCGCCGATCCGTGACCGCTTTAAAGCCCTGGGTCACTTAGGGTTCATCTAGTCTAAGCTCTAAAGGGTTTAGCTACTCATGATTATTACAAAAGAAACAAAGACAAGGAAAGAGTTCATCATTCAGAGGAAGAACAGAAAAGAATCCGAAAAACCTAATTCAGACGACTCTGGCAGACTTCGATCTTCGGTAAGTTACACTCCTAGCTCCGGTTCTCCGAGATGGAAGGGATGGCGTCACGATCTCTATCCGGCTCTTCGAACTTCAGCTCTTCGCTCCAGAACTTCAGAGAATTCTGATCTCGAAAAGTTGTGTTTTTGTAAATTATGATTGTCTTTCTGCCTCCTGCCGCGGGTTAAGTATTTATACTTAACCCTAACTGATCCGGATTAGTGTATTATTTTCGCCGAAAATTCCTTAAGAATTTCGGCAAAAATTCCTTTGTGTTCGGGAGTGCTTTCTCTGCCTTGTATTTTTGGTCCGAAGAGTACAATGTTTTCGCCGAAGATGTCCTTTGACTCGGCACCAGTTGAATGCACTAATATTTTTGCCGAATATGCAACCTCAATTTCGGCGAAAATCTCTTTGTACTCGGGCAGGATTTTGTTTTACTTTGACTGGCTCCTTGGATCGATTCCGGTTTGATTCCTCGAGGTTCCTACGCCTTAGACACGTCCATGGCTACTTTATTTGACGGCAAAAAACCTGTGCTAACATAAAAACACTAGAAAACCATCAAATAGACCCGAAACGGGCCAAGGTAACACAAATGGCACGAGATAGGGCAATCGATTGAATATTCGTTATTCTACCCTAAAAACCATGTCTTAAGCAAAGAAATGTCGCTTAAATGAGGCTGATAATCACGTCAAATCGAGTGTCATCAAATACCCCACACTTAAGCTTTTGCTTGTCCTCAAGCAAACTGAATAGAAACGCTCATGTTCATAAATGATAAGATCGATTAAATTGGAGCTGAATCAAACACAATGAATTATTAGACAGATCGATCCTAGAACAAGAAACCTAACATGCATACAGATCAGCCAAACTACCTGGTCTCACTAATAAACTGCACACGACAAGTAATTAGCAACCAATTATGCACGAATTTGACCTGACCGACCAGACTCCTCACACAGGATGTATATGGTTCAATGGGAACTCTCACTCTCTGTGTTTAGGGACGTGTTTCTGCTCTCGATCATTTTCTGTTACCATTTGGTCGTTATTACTCCTCCAGGGGGCTATGTCAAGGGGACCCTTTTTCCCTACTTTTATTTTCTCTCTGCTCGTAAGGGTTATCTCACCTAATTCACATAGTTGTTGAGCTAATTCTTTATGTGGGGTTAAAATCAATAGCCACTGCCCGAAAATATCCCACCTCATGTTTGCGGATTATACTATCATGTTTTTTGGGGGTCTCCAATAGGGGACTGTGAACCTCAAATCGTTGTTGTTTACCTATGAACAAATGAGTGGGAAACAAATAAATCTATGAAAGTCAGCTGCCCTATTCAGCTCAAATACTCCCCAGCCAGACTAGGACACGTACCTTGTGACTTTGGGAGTCTCCTGTGTTGACCCCAAAGATCACTATTTGGGACTCCCATGCATAGTCCTCCACTCAAAACATGAAGTCTTCAAGTTCATTGAGGACCAGATGTCACTATGTTTCCAAAGTTGGAAGTGTAAGTGTTTGTCCCCGGCTGGGGCGCATACTCTTATTAAAGAATTTATCTCTAGTCCCCCTATCCATGTCGTGTCTTGCTATAGATTGTCGGATGGTCTATGTTGACAACTGGATAAATTAATACAGGTTGACAATAAAAAGAAAATGGGCTAGAAATTATGAACTTGCCTTTCCCATCCTTAAAGTCAAGGAGGGCTAGACTTTAGAGACTTATTGAGTTTCAACCAAGCTCTCTAGGCCAAACTATGTTGGAAAAATCACGATAACCCGAACTGCTACTATCGAGAGTCCTGCAACCAAGGTATTTTTATAATGACACCATTCTCCAAGATCGGGTAGGCTCCCAGCCTTCTTTTGGTATGCAAAGTCTTCTGAATGGCATGGATCTGTTGAAATTGGGTTTACGATGGCGAGTTGGATCGAGACTTTCTTTACATCCATGCCTTGAAATTAAAAATGTTATGTTCTCAATTCGCTCTATGCAAGCCCAGGTCCATATGGGTTCATTGGGCGCTTCTTCCAATGTTTTTGGGAAATCATAGAACCCGATGTAGTACTTGCAGTCCAAGACTTCTTTGATTTAAATTGTATGCTCTGTGCTCTCAACCACACGTGGCTAACTCATGTACTGAAGGTTAACACTCTGACATCCATGAAGGATTTGTTCCCCATAGGACTCTGTATGGTGTTATATAAAATCATTTCAAAAATCTCGGTTGGGAGACTTGCTCCCTTTTCTTCCTCCTAGTCAATCTTGACTAGAATGGCTTCATGAGAAGTAGAGCTATCTCGAATTTTGATAGCTCATGAATTAATTGATGACACTAAATTTATAATATTTATATTCACATAATAAAATACATTTTACACCCATGGATGCAATTATGATGAGTATTTGGTGTAAATGTGTTAATTGTGTGATTCTCGGCTCCAAGTGCGTACATTGTCCATATTTTGTCTATTTTTACCTTATTTGTGAGTTTTGTTGTTGAGACTCCAGGTTAAAACATTTTAGAGGACTCTCTTACAAGTCCAGTGCTTCAAATAGGGTCCAATTTGGAGTTCTAACGGAGCGGAAATTGCCAAAATAAGAAGCTGAAATTACTTTTTTCCCAGTTTTCTGGATTTGGATGGATTTTGGGTATTTAAACCCCAAAAGAGGCATTATTCATTCATTATTCGATTGGGAGATATTTCCATTACCTAAAGAGAATTGAGAGCTTCTTTCGGAGCTATCGGAGACATCCTGACGCCATCAATCCATTCCAGAAGACGCTCGGAGCTAGGAATTGAAGATTTTTGAGATCAAAGCTTCACAGAATCATTCGAAATTAGGTTTTTCAGATTCCTTCTATTCTTCCTTTGTTTTAAGATGAATTCTTTTGTAGTTTTCGAATCTTGTTTGTCATGCATGAGTAGCTAAATTCTTTTAGCTTGTATTAGATGAACCCTAAATGACCCGGGGCTTTAAAGCGGTCACAAATCGGCGGTAATTAGATTTTAATTTAGTCAATTTCTTATTTGTAATTGATTTGTTCGTAATTTGTGTTTATTTTCTAGTGTGATCACCTAGATTAGATTCATAAGCACTTAGACCTAAGGGTAGGGAGTATGGCGGTGTCTAAGAACTGAATGAATTAGGATTGAAAAGTCGTCGGTTTTGTGATCGCCTATGCCTTGGTAATCTTAGGGGGTTCGAGTCTAAGTTATCGTCTCTTTAATTGAATAAAACCAATCAATCAACCTATTTCTTTATTTAATTTCAATTTTTCCCTTTCTTAATAGATTAGAAGGCGTGGAACTCACACCACGCAATTTGTTTAAAACCTAATTTTTTGTTAGCTTCTTTGAGTAAACAATTTGAAGAAACCCTTGGAATTCAATCTATCCTACTTTAGTGGGATAGTATTTGATACCTTGTTTTACACGTTATCAATTTGGCACTGCTGTTGGGGACTCTCTTCTCAATTGTTTGAAAGAAGAGTTGGCATATATTCTTCTACTTTTCATCGCACTTCAATTTTACACCGGTTGTTCTTGTTTTTGTTGACTTGCAGGTTGAATGCAGGTATATGAACCGTCCAGCTACTCGTTCTCAGCTCAAATCTGTCAAGGCTAAGAGCTCAGACATTCCGGGCAGTTCTCTATCGACAAAGTAACAACAAGTGACGATCGATCCACCCTCATCATCTACCCCCATCAAAGTTGAGGAGTTGAAGGAGAACTCATCTTCTTCTCCTACACCTTCCGTTCATTCATACTCACCACCACCATCTCCCAGGATCAATCCGCCACCACCACGCACCATGGCAAATTACAACAAGCTGAGCGCGACTAGTGTTCGGTCAAGCATCGCTGTGCTAGTCAATAATGCAGATCCCGACTATGAGATCAAAATCCCCTTCCTAGGAATGATCTCTAGGGATATTAATTTCAAAGGAAAGCCGCATGACAATCCATGCACTCATCTGGCGGACTTCCTTGCCATGTGTGAGACATTCAAGAGTGGGAACCACGACAAGAACACTCTATGCTTACAAGCATTCACATTCTCTCTCTGAGGCGCCACCAAGAGGTGGCTTAATAGCAAGCCACCCGGTCACTACACCAATTGGGATACTCTTGCCCAAGACTTCGTGGAGGAATACTTCCCTCCATCCAAAACCACAACCTACAAGGATAGCATTGTCAGGTTCAGACAAAAGGACGAAGTGAGCTTATATGATGCTTGGAATGAATTCCAAGAACTTCTCTACAACTGTCCTCATCATGGGTTCGAGCAAAGACAACTAGTTGAGATCTTCGCTCGAAGAATGAATGATGAATCCGCAAAGTGGGTCAACTCCTTGGAAGAAGGAGATTGTACCGCTCTCACACCAGAAGCTGCTCTCATTCACTTTGCTAGTTGCGCCTCAAAGTCCAGAAATTGGGAGAGGCAATCCGAAGTGTCCAAGAGTCAGATTGGCCTTGAAGAACAGATCAAGGCAGAAGTTCAGAAGCACATGAAGAAGGTCGGAGCACCCATTAACCCTCCTTCAGCTTCTGTCTATGTTGTTGATTGTGAATGGTGTGGAGTTTGTGCTCACAATGGAGGAAGTTGCCATAACTTCGGTAAAGCAGATGTCTTGTATGTGGATGAAGTGAACTTTATTGGTTAAGGCTTCATCAACAATAAAAAAGCTACTCCGACTACCGGCAGTTCAGACAACCTTAACAACATCAACAACAAGGAAGCTTCCAAGAGCGTCCTCCATATAATTCTGGCATGAATCAGAATCAGAATCAGAATAATTGACCATCTGGGTCGTTTCAAGAGCAAAAGTCGGGTAAGAAACCAAGTGGAGCTTACCAGCCACCTCACCAGAAACCAGGTAAATATGGTACAACACCTGGAAATCTCCAAAATCAGTACTTCAGTAACAATTACCAAGGACCACATGGGTTCACCGGAGGACAGTAGCCTCACAGGTTAGCGCCACGAAGCACTAGGGAGAGCGAGATAGATTAGAAGCTCAACCTAATCATGACAAGGCTTGGCGACCACAATGCACAGTTCAAAGCTCAAGCCGGGCTTGAATCAAGGCCAAATTGCTCAAGGTCAGAGGATGGAAGACCAGCTCAACAACATTGTCAACTTCCTCTCTAGTGGTCGCCCCATGGGTCAGTTACCGATCCTGACAGAGCCTAACCCAATGAATGAGCATGTCAAGGCTATCTCCACAAGAAGCGGCAAACAACGAGCTGGTCTTATAGCCCCTGATTCGGTCATAGTTTATGATAACATAGCCATCGACATGCCAGAGATCGAGGAAGAAGACAAAGACAATGAAGAGGAAGTGATTTTCCTGCCTCCTCCACCATCAGCTCTTGCACCACCTCTAGCCCCTTATCAGCCTAGGATTTCGTTTCCACGGGCCATGAAGAAAAAGATCTGCGACTCCCAATTCAAGAAGTGGTATTCGGTCTTGAAGAACACGAAGATTAAAATACCAGTCATTAATGCCATGGAAATGATACCACAGGTTGGGAAAGTCATGATGGATATCATGAAGAACAAGAAGAAGGGAGAGGCGTCTTCTGTCTCCCTTAATGAAGAGTGCTCTGCGGCCCTCTGCCACACACCATCTATACCCGTCCAGCTAAGTGTCGCGATCCCGGTTCTTTCACTTTACCATGCATTATTAATGGTATTAAAATTGATCTAGCTTAGCTGATTTAGGTGCGTCTATCAATGTCATGCCTACATGCTTATATGAAAAATTGAATCTAGGAAAATTGAAACCAATTAGTATGCATCTGGTGTTAGCTAATAGATCTGTCAAAACTCCTAGGGGAATAATAGAGGATGTACCTGTGCGCTGTGGTCCTTTTACTATTCTTGCTGATTTTGTTGTGATGGATACTCAAGAGGTAGATGTTACTCTCCTCCTAGGCCGACCGTGTCTGGCAACAGCCAGTGTGACCATCGATGTCCAGTATGGCTGTTGACTTTAAAGGTCGGAAAGGATAGTGTGACATTCCGCCTTAAGGACTGTATGAAATATTCTGCTAAGGAAGATGCACATTGTTTATCAATTGATATTGTGGAGTTGGTCTCGGCCAACTCTAGTACTAATGAAAAATCTAGCATTTCTTCAGAAATTTGTATTACAGGTGTTCAATAGACTATCCATCCGACGGAAGAGCCTCTGGCACATAAGACAAGGAAGAAGGAAGAAAAAGAGGTACCCATTGTTGGATCGCCACGAGCTAGAGATTATGGCGAAGTAAAGAAGGAGTGTAAGGCGAAGAAGAAAGTGGCTTAGAAACCAATTACACCGCCATCCCACCAGATGAAAGCATGCATATGAAGAATCTGTTCGGACCGTTCGAAGTCACTAGCAACCTCCCCGATGGTAGAACCCAATTAACTCACGCCAATGGGAGGCGATTTCTCTTGACTGCAGTGCACCTAAGCTGTACTTCATGGATTCCGATGCGAGCGTGAAGGAAGTCCTGAGTTGGGACGCTTCTTGATCTCCAACCAGGTATCGTCCAGCTCAAGGTGCCGATGATGCCGGCCGCCCCTCGTCGCCCCCGTCTAACCCAAACCGTCAGCCCCTGTATCAATCACACGCCACCAACGCCACCTTCACCCAGCCAACCTCCTCTCCCTTGTCACCCTCCGCCTCGCCCTCCATCGCGCCTTCCGTCGCCAATAGCCGCTTGACTTCCAGCCGACGACTCCAAACCCCGCAGCAGCTGCCAGCCAGCAAATCGAGTTCAAAACCCACATCGCAACTCATTTTCGATTCGTTCTTCTCTTTTTCGAGTGGTTTGAGTCGATTCTCAGGTACGAACTTCAGCTCTTTACCCTCTTAGATGTCATTCTCAGTGTTGTACATCATTAACTTTGATTTCCAGGTGCTGATTCGGATTTGAGTTCTTGAGCTAAAGAACCCTAATTTTATCGAAAAATAAATTTATTTTATTTTTATTTAGATTACTTAGAAGTGTGGTTGAATTTTTTCAAATTTTTATATCTACTTTTTAATATATAATAATTTAATTCATATGTTGGTAAAAGATTATAAATTTTTTATCAATTTTTGGGATATAATAAACAAAAGCATTATAGTTATGCTTTCTTGTTTTTACATTGAAAACACTGCAACTTTTCTTTGATTAAATAGTAAACTATTCCAATCATTAGGTGTGGCATTGTTGGTTGTTCACTTTGTCTCTTAACCATGAGGTTGAGAGTTTGATCCTTGTTCGTGAGAAAAGAATAAAAAAATTTTGTTTGTCAGAACCGATTTTAATCCAAAATACCTAGGAATGAAGGAGGAGATCTAAATCCTCAAAAAGCTGACGTGTCAACTGCAAAAGGGGATTCTGCTTTAATATATTAGTAGAAGCCATCCCAACATTAATTCCTCTAGGTGTAAACCCTTGTGCTTGGCCTGTTCTTTCGATTTGATATTACATTACAACCATTTCACATGTTTTTGTTCACTCCGTTGATCCCATGTGGTAGTAGTTTGAGATTAGCTAACCGGAAGTCGGTCTATGGAGACTTTCCTATAGACAGTAAACCGGTGGTCTTAGCTAGTATGTCCAGACGTGTAAACCCCTCTAGCAACTAAAAAAATAGCACAAAAAGAAAAAAAATAGAAAATACAAGAAAAATTCCAAATAAATATACAAGCCAAAGTAGTAGTTAGAAATTCCAAAACGTTCTTCTCCCTACATAAGGAAGAACGAAAGCAATAAGTAGATGTAGAAAGAAAGAAAGAATTCAGAAAAAAGTGCTAAGTTGCTTTAGGCTGTCTCCAATGGTAGTATTAAAAGAGAGGTCAAATTAAAATGGACTCCTAAAACTTAAATGCATACTCCAACAATAGGATTAAATGAGAGGCCAAAATGAGAAAGAGTATTAAATAAGGGATTAGGAGGGCATTATTGCCTCTTTGGAATGGGAGGCTAAAATTAAAGTGGGAAGGTGCAGAAAAAGAGGCAGCCCCACCCTCCTATCATGCGCTGCCACGTGTCACATATTTTTCTGCATTTCCTTTATTATCTTATGTTTAAATCCGAATTCCATTTAATTTCGGCTGAGTTTTATCGTCCGCTCCTATTTCGACGAGATTTTAAATACAAATAACGACTACAAACACGAATATCGAAATAACGGCTATAAACACGAATATCGAAATAACGGCTATAAACACAAAATCGAAATAACGGCTATAAACACGAATATCGAAATAACGGTAATAAACGGCTATAAAAAAAATCTACAAATACTTCCACTTCACCTCACATTGCACACACCACTTCTCATCTTTCATCAAATAGAATTATTCAAGACCAAACTTATTTTCTTCTCTACTTTTCTCACTTAACCATGAGCAAGCGAGGTCACAATTGGTCCGTAGAGGAAGACGAAGCACTTTGTCGAGCGTGGTGCAAAATTTCGTGGATGTAGATAATTCAGTTGGATGTAGATAACCGATGAGTGGTTTGAGTTGCTGCAGTGATTGAGTGGTTTGAGTTGCACCAATTATGAGTAGTCTGACTCTACGTTACTATTGCTGCCACTTCCAAATGTGATGTGAATCATCATTGAAACACTAATTGAGCAAGTTGGCAAGCACAAATGGGCACATAATCCAAATGTGATGTGAACCATCACTGAACCAATGCTGACATCACAAAAATATTTTACGAAGTGGAAAAAAAAGTATCTCAAAAATTACTCAAATTTTATCGAAATGTTCATCTCGAATTATCATAAAAACCTATAAAAAAATAAAGTAAAAAACTTTAATTTGATTCTTCATAAGTTAGATTTATTAAAATGACAACAGGAAATTATAGGTCTGGTTCATTTTAGCTCTTGCCATGGTTGGAGCAATTGCAGTTTTCGAGAAGATTAGGAGGCTATATTTCGAAATGAGACTTTACCATTTAGCCTCTCGGTTGGAGTTAGCCTTAGGGTATCCTAGGACGAGTGTACATTATTCCATCTCGTGTCTGGTTAGACGGTAGGAATCCATAGATCCTGATTCGAGGAAGTTAGTCGATTGCTACACCGCACCAAAACCTTCATCATCATTCATCCCTTCATCCATTCGTTATAAACCTTTGTAGTATAGGATCATTAAGTCCCTTGCAAAGTCTTTTTGACTAGCTTCTCGTGTTGTCACGTGGTGGAGATTGTGTCGAAATGGAAACCTATGATAAATCATCGATCCTTTCGTGAGAAAAGAATAAAAAATTGTTTGTCAAACGATTTTAATCAAAATGACTCTAATCTCAAAGTTAGTGCAACTGAAAAAAGGATTATGCTTAATAATAGTAGAAGCCATCCGACATTATTCCTCTAGGTGTAAACCCTTGTGCTTGCCTGTTCTTTCGTTGATATTACATTACAACCATTTCACTGTTTTTGTCACCCCGTTGATCCCATGTGTAGTAGTTTGAGATTATAAAAGAAGTCGGTCTATGGTAACTTGCTATAGACAGTAAACGTGGTCTTAGCTAGTATGTCCAGACGTCTAAACCCCTCTAGCAACTAAAAAAATAGCACAAAAGAAAAAAAAAAAAATAAAAAAATTCAATAAATATACAAGCCAAAGTAGTAATTAGAAATTCCAAAGTTTCTCCTAATAAGAAACGAAAGCAATAATGAGTGAAAGAAAGAAAGAAAGAATTCAAGAAAAAAGTGCTAAGTTGCTTTAGGGTATCCTAGGACGAGTGTACATTATTCCATCTCGTGTCTGGTAGACGGTAGGAATACATAGATCCTGATTCGAGGGAAGTTAGTCGATTGCTACACCGCACCAAAACCTTCATCATCATTCATCCCTTCACCATTCGTTATAAACCTTTGTAGTATAGGATCGTTACAGTCCCTTGCAAAGTCTTTTTGACTAGCTTCTCGTGTTGTCACCGTGGTGGAGATTGTGGTCGAAATGGAAACCTATGATAAAATTCAGTTCGATCCTTGTTCGTGAGAAAAGAATAAAAAAAATTTGTTTGTCAGAACCGATTTTAATCCAAAATGAGCTCTAAAATCCTCAAAAAGCTTACGTGTCAACTGAAAAAAAGGGATTATGCTTTAATATATTAGTAGAAGCCATCCCGACATTAATTCCTCTAGGTGTAAACCCTTGTGCTTGGCCTGTTCTTTCGGTTTGATATTACATTACAACCATTTCACATGTTTTTGTTCACCCCGTTGATCCCATGTGGTAGTAGTTTGAGATTAGCTAAACAGAAGTCGGTCTATGGTAACTTGCCTATAGACAGTAAACCGGTGGTCTTAGCTAGTATGTCCAGACGTCTAAACCCCTCTAGCAACTAAAAAAAATAGCACAAAAAGAAAAAAATAGAAAATACAAGAAAAATTCCAAATAAATATACAAGCCAAAGTAGTAATTAGAAATTCCAAAACGTTCTTCTCCCTACATAAGGAAGAACGAAAGCAATAAGTAGATGTAGAAAGAAAGAAAGAAAGAATTCAAGAAAAAAGTGCTAAGTTGCTTTAGGGTATCCTAGGACGAGTGTACATTATTCCATCTCGTGTCTGGTTAGACGGTAGGAATCATAGATCCTGATTCGAGGGAAGTTAGTCGATTGCTACACCGCACCAAAACCTTCATCATCATTCATCCCTTCATCCATTCGTTATAAACCTTTGTAGTATAGGATCGTTACAGTCCCTTGCAAAGTCTTTTTGACTAGCTTCTCGTGTTGTCACCGTGGTGGAGATTGTGGTCGAAATGGAAACCTATGATAAAATTCAGTTCGATCCTTGTTCGTGAGAAAAGAATAAAAAAAATTTGTTTGTCAGAACCGATTTTAATCCAAAATGAGCTCTAAAATCCTCAAAAAGCTTACGTGTCAACTGAAAAAAGGGATTCTGCTTTAATATATTAGTAGAAGCCATCCCGACATTAATTCCTCTAGGTGTAAACCCTTGTGCTTGGCCTGTTCCTTCGGTTTGATATTACATTACAACCATTTCACATGTTTTTGTTCACCCCGTTGATCCCATGTGGTAGTAGTTTGAGATTAGCTAAACAGAAGTCGGTCTATGGTAACTTGCCTATAGACAGTAAACCGGTGGTCTTAGCTAGTATGTCCAGACGTGTAAACCCCTCTAGCAACTAAAAAAAATAGCACAAAAAGAAAAAAATAGAAAATACAAGAAAAATTCCAAATAAATATACAAGCCAAAGTAGTAATTAGAAATTCCAAAACGTTCTTCTCCCTACATAAGGAAGAACGAAAGCAATAAGTAGATGTAGAAAGAAAGAAAGAAAGAATTCAAGAAAAAAGTGCTAAGTTGCTTTAGGGTATCCTAGGACGAGTGTACATTATTCCATCTCGTGTCTGGTTAGACGGTAGGAATCCATAGATCCTGATTCGAGGGAAGTTAGTCGATTGCTACACCGCACCAAACCCTTCATCATCACTCATCCCTTCATCCATTCGTTATAAACCCTTGTAGTATAGGATCGTTACAGTCCCTTGCAAAGTCTTTTTGACTAGCTTCTCGTGTTGTCACCGTGGTGGAGATTGTGGTCGAAATGCAAACCTATGATAAAATTAAGTTCGAGAGAATGAATGAGAGCATAAACACGTCCCTAAACACAGAGTGTGAGAGTCCCCCATGTGCTAAATATTTATGTGTGAGGAAGTCTAGTCAGCTCGATTGGTAGTGTGCATGATAGGTGTTTGCTACTTGCTGTGTGCAGAGAATAGTGAGACTTTGATTTGTTTGGTTGATGTTCTTGCATGTGTAGGTTACGTTTTCTAAGTGTAACTAGGACTGGCTAATGGGACGGGCTCGGGTACTCGTACCCATTAAGAAATGGGTAGTGGGTACCCATTAGCCTCGAAACTCATCCCGTAGCCCGAACCCGTTCGGGTAGTGGGTACCCATTAAGGATAATGGGATCGGGTCGGGATACCCACTAAAACCCATTATAAAAAAAACACCAGCCGAATCAAGATTCACTCACATGCGGCATGTAAGTAGAACATGCCTGCTATTTTAGACCAGCCATTTTAAAATATGAAAATTAAAGCCATTCACCTACAAACAGCCGGCAAACAGCAAATATAAAATGCAAAGCAACATTTCTAAAACATAACAACAACCAATTAGTAGAACATGATGTTCTTATACCAGCAACCAATTAAAGGTAGCAACCAATTATAAGTAAAACATAACAGCAACCAATTAAAGCCATACCAATAAGTTTCAACAGTAACATCTGAACAGGAACATTAACAACATATTGATTTAGTTTATTAATTATTAGTTAATTAGGGATTTTATTTATTATAATATAATACATTTAATAGTTCGGGCCAAACGGGCTTAATGGGTACCCACGGGTATTACCCGTTCGGGTAGTGGGTACCTATTAGCCTTGAAACTCATCCTGTTGCCCGAACCCGTTCAGGTAATGGGTACCCACTACCCATTAAGAAACGGGCCGGGCTCGCGGGTACCCACTACCCGGCGGGCCAACTTCCAGCCCTAAGTGTAACAGTGTAAGTTGAATTGTTAGAAATTGAACTTCGATTTAACTAGTCTCGTCATTTGTGAATTTGAGTGTGTTTATAAATTTGATTTGCTTGAGGACAAGCAAAAGGTTAAGTGTGGGGTGATTTGATGACACTAAATTTATAGTGTTTATCTTCCCATATTAAACTACATTTTACACCCATGGATGCAATTATGACGAGTATTTGGTGTAAATGTATTAACTATGCGATTCTCTGCTCCAAGTGCGTACATTGTCCATATTTTGTCTATTTTTTTTACCTTGTTTGTGAGTTTTTTTGTTGAGCCTCCAGGTTACCACATTGTAGAGGACTCTCTCACAATTTCAGCGCTTCAAACGGGATCAAATTTGATGGAGAGATTTTTAGGCCCCAACACCAAATAAACCTCAGAGTTCTCAAAGTCGTATTCCCACGGGTCTACTCAAACTACATTACTCAGTTTAGTTCTGCTAGTCAGCGAAATCGTTTTGATCGAAATTAAATAATTGAAAAAATGAAAAAATGGAAAAAATTAAAAAAAAAAGAAAATGAAAGAAAAGAAACAAATTTTGCTTTTAATCTTTAATTTTTGTTCCCTTATCTAACAAGTGTAGGTTGCATTCTAGAGTAAGTGTAGCGGAAGTAAATATTGTCTTGCCTTTAACAAGTCAGGTTGCTCACTAGCTCGATAAAGGCGAGTTCCTCTTTTACTCTGGCAAAAGTTTGGTTTAAATTCTGTGGTTAGTCGGGTAATCCTATTGTTTGAATAGAAGCATATATACATCATTCTAGGAACCAAGAGGTTTACGATTTGCTCATTAAGGTTGGTGCATTGTTGCGTTAGAGTTCTTGCTTGAGGACAAGCAAAAGTCTAAGTGTGGGGTGATTTGATGCGCCTTATTATTGACGTAGTCATTCCCTAATTAGATGACATTTTCGGTGATTTATATGTCCAATTTACATGGTTTTGAGTGAGTTTCATACCCTTTGACCCTTGGATTATTTTACGTCGTTTTGCATGTTTTTTATGGTAATACACAATATCGAGTGATACAACCAAGAGCTAATACTAATTACTTGATTGAGGCATTGATATTAACACTCAAACAGTTAAAAGAAGAGTGAGTTTGGGTAATGATGAGAAGGAAAGTTGAATTGGAAAGTTGGAAGGGTAATATGAAATTTCAATTGGATCAAAGAGGGAGCTCCGTTTTCTCTCTCCGTTTCTTGTGAGTTGCTCTACTGTTCCATTCATCTGAGTTCGTTCCCTGGCCTTCGGGTCATCGTGTGGTCTCGAGTAGGTCTCATGCAAATTCTAACTCATTCAAGCAAACAGAAAATCACTCAAAAAGAATTGAAATTACTAGTTACGTGCAATGGATCAAAAGCTCACATTTGGTTTGCTAGTCGGATTCGGTCATTTTCATGCAATCAAGGCGACAAACTACAAGTGTGATTTTCAAAAATCTGTTCTGACCAGACAATTTAGCATCAAAATATACACGTTAGTTTTCAGGTTCTAGGTTAAGCAGTCTAAGCATCATTATGACAGATTGAACAACAACTTAACTTCAAAATTCAAGAACCGAGCAATTCTAATGCTAGAGAAACTGGAAAGGCACCGAGAAACACACAACACACAATTAAGGGCAATCAAGTTCATGCAAGGTTCTCTAGCATCCTACCCCACACTTAAATCGTTCTGGGTCCTCACAGGACGAAACTAGAGTAGAGATATACGAAGAACCTGGAATGAGATTGTCAAATCGAGGATGAGCACGGATAGCCCGGAGCAGAGCGGAGTAGCTACTCGAGTTCCTACAAAACAAAAACAATAAAAAGAAGAAGGTTTAGGGAAATTTTTGAAAATATTTTGACTTTTTTTTCTTTCAAATTCACGGCACGACACTCCTAGAGCAATCTAGAAGATCAAAGCTCAAGCAGCTCAGAAAAAATCACACCGAAACAGCAGGCACGCAAAACGAGGTAGAGCAAATTTAAACTTGTCGAAATTCAATAATCAGCATGTCAAAAGATTCGAAATTGAAAACCCAACAACTAACCTTTTAGACACGACTCAAGAAAATGGACGGAAAGCGACGAAGTTGGCCAAAAACGTGAAAAACTTGTTTCGGGGATAACCGGAGCTACAAAGCTCCGATTTGGACGATCAAGTATGCGTTGGAATCGGACCGAAAAAAGGAAACTGATTTCCAAAACAACACAAGTTTTCGGCGAAAACTTTAGAAGTTTTCGCCGAAAACATCTTCGAAAATTGGCAAAAATAATGGAAAAGCCAATGTTTGATTTTTGCAAAGTGTTTTCGGCGAGTAATTTTAATTCTCGCCGAAAACCCATTTTAAAACTTTTTTTTTCAAAACCCAACCGAAAAAAAAATCAAAACGAAAGGAAATTAAACTGACACTTTGGCTCCCTCGAACCTGATTCGAACGACGAAAAAGACTGACTCAAAAAATCAAAAACGGACTCCAGCCGTGGGTTGCCTCCCACGAAGCGCTCTTGCTTAACGTCCTTGAGCCGGATGATACTTGGATGGCGATCAAGAGACATCCCAACTCAGGATTTCTCTTAGGCCCAAGTCGGAGTTCATGAAATATCCTCCGGCAAGTGTGAACCTCTTTCCGTTTGCGTGAATTAACTTGGTTCGTTCTTCGGGAAGATGACCAGAATTTTTACAAGGCCTGAACAGTTCTTTCGAAGAAGCGTCCTTCAGAGGATCATTCTTCCCTGGTTGCTCGGTAGACGGGGTTGAGCAATCGACTTCCACACCACCTTCGTCTTCTCTTTATTTTCCTTCTTTATCTCGCCAGGATCTTTAATGTTTGGTGATTCATAAGGGGATGCCATCAGATTCTCCTTCTTTCTCGGCTTTTGTGTCGGCAGCTCATTCCTCAGATCAGGGACCTGTCCAACACCTGGCAAGAAGATTTCTACATAAACTCTAGATTTTTCATTAGAACTAGAGTTGACCGAAGCCAACTCCACAGCTTCAACAGATAAACATTGCATCTCTTCTTTGACTGGGACTTGCATATCGTCCTTGAGGCGGAATGTCATGGTATCCTTGCCGACCCTTAATGTCAACGAGCCATTCGGGACATTAATGGTAATGCCAGCTGTTTCCATGAACGGTCGGCCTAGGAGAAGAGTGACATCTTCCTCTCGAGTATCCATGACAACAAAGTCAGTCAGAATAGTAAACCAAACCAAAACCAAACCAATAGGACAAACAAAGCTTAGTCGTAGGGGAATTTGATGTGACTTTATTTAGTGCATTTTGGGCTTATGATTGACCTGCCCCCTGCACTATAAATACCCACGTTTTTTTACTCTTTTGGGGGATTCTTTCATCTCCCTTGAACCCCAAACACATACCCACGGACCCTCAAACCCTAGAACACATTTTTGGAGCAATTTGGAGCCATTGGAGCTAGGATTGAAGCCAACAAACCTTGGGAGAAGTGCTTACAAGTGGAGAAGTGAAGATCATCTCAAGGATTCATCCATGGTGTTCTTGGTGAGCATTCTTCCTTCTTTTCTGTTTACTCCCTTGGCCATGTGTGGCTGAGTTTCTAGGGTTCATCTTGGATGGGTAGATTAGTTGTGCTATGATAGAGGGATGATTGTATAGAACTTGCCATGATTGATCTTGTTGTATGAGGATGATTCCTAGACTTGTTCTTAATGCCATTTTATGCCATGTTTGCTTGATTTGGTCCATTCAATGTGATTTGATGCATGAGGGTGCTTGGATTTCATAGATTGTAGGTCTAGGGATTGAAGTGAGTGTGTTCTAAGAGATTAGATCATCTTGTTTCAACCATTTTCACTTGATTTCTCTCTTGGGCATTTTATCGAACACTTGGTGTGCATGTGGATTTTCATTCAATTGAGTTTGAAAAGGCTTTTCGGTGAATCTCTTAGTGTTAGGGCATTGATATGAGAGTGTTGTGCCTAGCCTTGTGGTCATAGAGTCTTAAGAGAGGATCTTGTGTCCTGGCATTTCATCAAACACTTAGAATGCATCCTTTTTCACTAGCTTGAGAGCGAGAGCCTAAGTTGAGTGGTATTAGGATAGGGATTAGGTGCTACGAGAGTGCATGGTCATCCGAATGCAAACTCAATCTTGATTGGCTTGTTTGTTCAATTAGTCCTCTTGAGCATGATGAAACTACCCACCAAGAGAACCCCTTTGTCTTTGATTTGAACCACCTTTCTCTCTTGTTTAATCTTTGTTAGTATTGTTAATCTTTGCTTTTGTTTCTGAATTTCTTTCAAACCAAACCAATTTCAAATGTCTAGACCGTCTATGAGAAGTGTGAGTATTGGTTTATGAGAGGACCCCGTGGAATACGACCTTGGTAAAATCCTTTTATCAAGTATCCATGACAACAAAGTCAGTCAGAATAGTAAAAGGACCACATCGGACAACCACATTTTCTATTATTCCCCTAGGTAGTTTAACAGATCTGTCGGCAAACACTAAATGCATGCTAATTGGTTTCAACTCTCCTAGGTTCAATTTCTCAAACAGGCAAGTAGGCATAACATTAATAGAAGCACCTAGATCAATTACACTACGATCAATCTTCACATCATTAATAGTGCAAGGCAAAGTAAAAGCACCGGGATCTCGACACTTAGTTGAGGGTGGTATGGGTGTCGCCTGGCCCTGGATAGCGGAGCATTCTTCCTCGAGGGAGACGGGAGACAACTCTTCCTTCTTCTTGTTCTTCGCAGGATCCTTTGCGATTTTGTGAGCCTCCGGTATCACCTGGATAGCGTTAGTAACTGGTGTATTCATATTCGTGTTCTTCAAGTATCCATGCCACTTTCTGTACCGGGTGTCATGATCTTTCTCTTGAGATTGCGCAACCTCAGGAAACGGAATCGGAGCCAGATATGATGGAGGGGGTGGCGCAGGAGATGTCTTTGTCAGGGCAGGCGGGGCAGTCACCTCCTTCTCGATCTCTGGCTTGTCAATGGCTATAGCAGCAGGAGCCAAGACCGGGTCAAGAGCTGTAGGACCAGCTAATTGCTTGCCACTTCTTGTGGAGATGGCCTTGACGTGCTCCTTCCTAATGGTAGAGTCGTCTCGAACCGATGATTGATTAAGGAGGGGGCTACTAGTTACCAGGCTAAACATGTTATTCAACATGCTCTCCATTCTTTGACCTCGAGTTTCATGTTCTTGATTTAAGTCGGCTTGAAGCTTGAATTTCTCCTCATAGTTATCGAGCCTTGCCATGATCAGGTCGAACTTTTTGTCCACCTCGATATCCCTTGTGTTCCCTGATGTAGATCTCTGAGGTTGTTGTTCTCTAGCGAATCCAAAGTTGTGAGGAGGATGCTCTTGGAAGCTCCTTTGTTGTTGAGGAGGTTGTCTGAACTGACGGTAGTCGGGGTAGCCCTGTTGACTGTTGGTGAATCCTTCATCAATAAAGTTCACTTCCTCTTTAGTCCAGTTATTTGCTGTACCGAAGATCTTCTTCATTTCTTTCTGCACTTCGCTCTTGATCTGATCTTCACGGCTTGGTTGGCTCTTAGCTGCTCCAAACTGTCTCTCCCAGCTTCTAGACTTAGATGCGCACTTTGCAAAGTGAAGAAGAGCAGCTTCTGGTGTGAGTGCGGTGTAGTCTCCATCAGCTAAGGAGTTAACCCATTCAGATGACTCTTCGTTCATACCCCAAGCAAAGATCTCGGCTAGTTGCCTCTGAGTGAAGCCATGATGAGTGCAATCGTGGAGGAGTTCCTGGAATTCGTTCCAAGCATCATGTAAACTTAATCCTTCTCTCTGTCTGAACCTTGAGATGTTTTTCCTATAAGCAGTTGTTCTGGAAGGAGGGAAGTATTCCTCTACGAATTCCTGAGCAAGAGTCTCCCAGTCAGTGTAGTAGCCAGGTGGTTTGCCAGTGAGCCACCTCTTAGCTGCACCTTTCAGAGAGAACGGGAAAGCTCTCAAGCAAAGAGTGTTCTTGTCGAGATTCCTATTCTTGAAAGTGCTGCAGAGATCAAGGAAATCCGCCAGATGCGTGCACGGATTGTCTAATGGCATGCCTTCAAATTGTAAATCCCTAGAGATCATTTCCAGGAATGGGATCTTGATCTCATAGTCAGGACCGTCTTCATTGCGCGGCACAAAGATGGAAGAACGAACACTAGTAGCACTTGGCTTATTGTAATCCACAAGACTCTTTTGAGCAGCCATTGCGGTAGGGGAAGGTGGATCGGAAGTGATTTGCTTCTGAATTTTCTTAACCTGCAAGAGACAAAAACAAACACAACCAGTGTAAAATCGAAGTGTGATGGAAAATGAAAGATGGAAAATAGAAGAATAAAATGCCAATTCTTCTTTCAAACAATATAGAAGAGTCCCCGGCAACGGCGCCAATTTGATGTTGCAGTTTTAGCGGTATCAAATAACTAATCTACCAAGGTAGACTAGATCGTATTCTACTCGAGGTCTCTTTTTCTTGTCTACTCAAATATGTTGGCAAATTACTCAATTTAAACAAGTTGTGCGTGGTGTGAGTTCCACGACTTCTAATCTAATAAACAAAGGAAAAATAAAAGATAGAAAAAGTAAAAAGGTTGACTAACAGGACGATAGACGAGCTTAGACTTCGAATCCCCCTTAGATCACCAAGGCAACGACAATCACAAGACCAGCGGTTTTCAATTCTCATTCAATCAGTTTCTATACACCACCATAACTCCTGACCCTTAGGTTTAAGACCGGCGAACGTTCGCTCTATCCGTTCTAGCTACCAAGATTAATTAGTCGCCCGGGTACGGTCGCCTCTCGCAACGACTTAACTTAACTGGTGGAATTACTAACGATTTATGAGTTACTCTTGCAGTGGATTTACCCTAACCAGTTCCTACGAAAGGCACACTCCAATGAATAGGTTAATTGGTTGAATTGATGTTTTAAAGAGAGGCAAGCGTTCGCTTCTATCCTCAGCTTAACAAGAATCTAAACTAGGTGATCATGAAAGACAAGTTTATGCGCCAAAGCAGGGAGATGTCTGGCGACTAACCCTAGCTTGCAAAAACCTAATCTAGGCGATCAACCAGAAAAGAAACACAAGAACAACGAAACTAATCTAGGCGTCAACTAGACAAGAAACGCAGTACAACAATCAAGAATAAAACAACCATGCAAAGAGAAACTGATTGAACTTTGAATCTAATCACCGCCGATCTGTGACCGCTTTAAAGCCCTGGGTCACTTAGGGTTCATCTAATCTAAGCTCTACGAGTTTAGCTACTCATATTAGAAACAAGAGAATCAAAAATAAACAAGGAATACATCTCAGGTAGGAAGAACAGAGAAGAACTGTAAAACCTAATTTGATGAATCCGTGAAGCTTCAATCTCCGGTAATCTTCAATCCAAGCTCCGAGTCTCTGAGGTGAAGGGATGGCGTCACGATCTCTCCACGATTCTTTGAACTCTCTAAACTCTTCCTCCAACTCCTAGGTCTGAAAATTATGATTGATATTATGAGGTATCTGATTATGGGCCCCCGGTTAAGTATTTAAACTTAACCCTAGTACCACCGGGTTTTAACTGGAATTTTCGCCGAAAATGTGAAGGAATTTTTGGCGAAAATCTCTTTGTAAATGGGTTGTCCGCCGGCAGTTTTCTCCTGTGTTTTTCGGACGTCGGGGTTCTCGGTGAAAACTTCACATTTTCGCCGAAAACTTCCTTGGATGAGCTCAGTGGATTTGTTCATGATTTTCGCCGAAAACCTTGGGTATTTTCGGCGAAAATTTCATTGTAAAATGGGGCAGGATTTGGTTCGACTTGATTGACTCCTTGGATTGATTCCGGTGTGATTCCTCGAGGTTCCAACGCCTTAGACACGTCCTTGGCTACTTTGTTTGACGGCAAAAACCTGTGCTAACATGAAAACACTAGAAAACCATCAAATAGACCCGAAACGGGCCAAAGTAACACAAATGGCACGAGATAGAGTAGATGAGTGAATATTCGTTATTCTACCCTAAAAACCATGTCTTAAGCAAGGAAATATTGCTTAAATGAGGCTGATAATCACGTCAAATCGAGTGTCATCAAAGGGTAATATGAAATTTCTATTGGATCAAAAGGGAGCTCCATTTTCTCTCTCCGTTTCTTGTGAGTTGCTCTACTGTTCCATTCATCTGAGTTCGTTCCCTGGCCTTCGGGCCCTTGATCCTATGTCTTCTGGCTCTTATTCTTCTAAATCCTGGGCTCAGATAACTGCTGAGACAGGATCGGATCTTCATTTCATTGAAGATTCGCGATCAGCGGTGATTGACGGGGTGTTGCAGATCCCTGATTCGGTGATTGATTTGGGGATTCAGAGATTGGAGTCGGTGATCGTAGCGCAGTTTGTTGGTGCTCCTCCACCTCTGAAGGTAGTGAGTGCTATGATGAATCGTCTATGGAGCCTTGGTGAGCCGATTTTTGTTTCACATATATCTGAAGGCTTTTTGCTCGTCGAGCTGGGTTCTATGGAGACGCAAGAATGGGTTCTTGCCCGTTCTTGGCACATTCACCATCAGCCGATGATCCTTAGGAGGTGGCATAAGGATATCGCTCCACTGGTTTTCGCGCCCCAAGAGAAACCAGTCTGGTTGACATTCTCTGGAGTCCCACCGATGTTGCTAACAAATGAGGGGATCAGCTGGTTGGCCAGCTAGTATGGGAAGCCGATACACAAGTTTGTTAGAGATGGTTTCACGGTGAGGGTTTGTGTTCTAAGAGGAAGTTTGGAGAATGAAAAAGATTAATTGAATATCCATATGGGGAAGGGTGATTATCGTGTGGTGAAGGTGATATTTCCTGTAGCTAGATCGTATGCTCCGAAGAGAACTGCCAACAAGAAGGTGTGGCATCAGGTAGCCCAGCCATCGTCTGATACGAATGGTACTAAGGTAGTGGATGGTAATGCTGAACCTATTGCAGGGGAGGCTAAACCGAACGAGCCTAATGCCAGTTAGTTGGTTGGAGGGGAAGATGGTTCTGCATCTAAGACTTCATTGGGAGTGGAGGATGCGCCATCTCAAGTGGCACCACCTGAGACCTCTGTGGAGGTGGAGGGAGTGGCTTGTCATAGCCCTGTATCTGGAATTGTCATGCATTCTAATGTTTTTGGTGGTCTGATTGGTAATGAAGATGAGGATAAGGAAGTTGTGCCTGAGAAACCAACATTGGGGGATTTCATGCCAGGTAATAACTCTGTCCCTAAGAAAAGTAAGAGTAAGTGGTATGGTGGTGTGAAGACAAGACAACACTATAAGAAATGATTCGGTTTTGGATTTGGAATGTTAGAGGGTTTAACAAAAGTACAAAAGTTGATACTGTAAATAATTACATAGCAGAGCATAGTATAGACATAGTTGCCATTGTTGAGCCTAGAATTAGAAAGAAGAACACTGATATGTTATACAGAAAAAGATTTCAGGGTTGGTCTGCAGAGTTCTGTTATGAAGGGGAGCTAGGAAAGATTTGGCTTGTTTGGAGAAAGGACATTCCAATCACAGTTCTGCAGAAGACTTCCCAGATGATTCATTTTCGAGTGGATCTTCCCACTCCTTTTCTCATTACAGCAACTTATGCTTCTACTGGTATAATAAAGAGAAGACATCTTTTTCAGGATCTTCTTAATATCCCTACAAGTGCTCTCCCTTGGATGACTTTGGGAGATTACAATGCCATTCTTGATGTGGCTGATGCTTCTAATGTTCCCTCTTCTTTCAGTGGGATGGATGATTTTGTGGAGTTTGTTCAGAAAGGTCAGCTGATGGAGCATCCAGCACAAGGTCCAACTTTTACTTGGACTAATAATCAGGAGATTCCGATAGCAAGGAAACTTGATAGAGCTCTTATAAACTCTAATTGGCATAGGGTAATGAACTCCAGTACTATTACAGTTGTGCCAGCTGTGGATTCAGATCATTGTGCACTTTTGCTCAAGACTGGCGAGGAATTGGGGTCATACCCTAAGCCTTTCCAGTCCTTTTAGTATTCCTTATGCAAAATTGAAGAAGCTAAAAGAAGGTTTAAAAAAGCTGAATAGTGCTAGATATTCAGACATTCAGAATAGGGTCAAGGATCAGAGAGTAGTCCTGGAAAAGGCCAAGGAAGTTGTTTTTAATAATCCAACTTCTACTAATATGATGGCTATGAAAGAGTGTGAAATTGTTCTAGCTGATCTTATTAGTGCTGAGGAGAACATTATGCGTTTGAAATCAAGGACCCTTTGGATTAAAGAAGGAGATTGTAATAGCAGATTCTTTGCAAGCTATGTTAAGGAAAGATATGCTTTGAACACTATTAGACAGTTGCAGGATGAGGATGGAGTTCTTACTGATAATATGGATAAAATGGTGAAGATTGCAGTAGGGTTTTATAAAACTCTGTTGGGTACTCCCTCTAGTAGAAATGCTAATATTTCTGGTCTGGTGCTGAGGAAACTTTCTGATGAGCAGTATGAGGAACTTAATGCTAATGTGACAAGGAAAGATATGAAAGATGCATTGTTTAGCTTGGCTCTAGAAAAGGCCCCTGGCCCTCATGGTTATACTGCAGGGTTCTATAAAAAGTGATGGGATACGGTTCAAGAGGATGTTTATGCAGCAATGGAGGATTATTTTAGTACTGGGAGTTTGCATCCAACTTTTAATTCTACAATCATAACTTTGATTCCTAAAAAGGCCAATGCTACCAGTATGAAGGATTATAGGCCGATTTCCTGCTGCAACACCATCTATAAAGTAATTTCTAAAGTGCTTGCTAACAGGTTATGTGGAGTGCTGTCATCATTGGTTAGTAATTCTCAGTCTGCCTTCATTAAAGGTAGAGTTATTTATGATAATGTCATTCTTGCTCATGAATTACTAGCCAAGTATAATAGGAAGATGGTTTCTCCAAGATGTGCTCTTAAGGTGGACTTGATGAAGACGTTTGATTCAGTAGATTGGTTATTTGTTAAGAATCTGCTTCAGGAAATGAACTTTCCTCCTAGATATATTCAGTGGATCATGGCCTGCTTCAAATCAGTTAGATACTCTGTGAATTTAAATGGTTCTTTGTTTGGATTCTTCAAAGGGGGGAAAGGCATAAGGCAGGGAGATCCCATCTCTCCCTACCTGTTTGTTCTGGCAATGCAAATGCTGGATTACCTGTTTATTGAGGCAGCTTCCAAAGGAATTTTTCAGTATCATCCTCAATGCAAGTAGGTTAAGTTGACAACCCTGTGCTTTGCAGATGACCTGATGGTTTTTACTAAGGGGACTAAAGATGCAGTGCTTCAAGTTAGAGCTATTATAGATAAGTTCTATGCTATTTCTGGACTGAAGTTGAATCCTGAGAAAAGTGATCTTTATACTGCAGGGGTTAGTGATGAAGTGAGGGATAGGATGGTGATGATTGCTGGTTTTAGAGGGGGAGTTCTTCCCATGAGATATCTTGGTATGCCTTTATCAGCTGGGAAACTCTCTAAAGCTGATTGTAGAGGTCTAATTGATAAGATCACAACGAGGGTTAAGAACTGGAAAGCAAAGCTTTTGACTTATGCTGGGAAGCTGCAGCTGATAAAGTCAGTAATCAATGGTATACTGCAGTATTGGCTCTCTATGTTCATTATTCCTAAGGCTGTCTTGAACGAGATTGAAATGTTGTGTGCTAGGTTCTTATGGGGGAAAAATGAAAGTCAGAGGGTTAAAGTGGTCTGGTATCACATGACATTCCCTTATGAAGAAGGAGGGTTAGGTCTGAAGGATCTTAGCAGCTGGAACTCAGCAAACATTATGAGACATTTGTGGAATATTTTGATCAGAAGTGGTTCACTTTGGGTGGCATGGGTCATGAAATATAGATTGAAGAACAAGGATATTTGGTCGTTTAAGAGTGAAGCTGGATCTTGGCATTGGAGAAAGGTACTGAAATTGAGAGCTTTGGCTCACAGTCATATATCCTGGGATGAAGAAGGTGATGTACTTTGGGATGGTGAAGCTATGATAAGAATCCAAGCTATGAAAGTGTGGGAAGTAATAAGGCCAAAGCAAGAGAAGGTTCATTGGTGTGTACTGCCTTGGGAAGGGTTTAGGATTCCTAAAAATAGTATGTTAACTTGGTTGATTTTGAAGAACAGGATTGCTACTCTGGATAAAGTGAGTTAGTGGAATGCAGAGGCAGGCACAGTTTGCTGTTTATGTGAGCAGGATCCTGAAGATAGGGATCATTTTTTTTGTGAAATGTAGCTATGCCCAGGAGTGTATGCAGAGGGTGTTCCTAGGAAGTAGAAGATTTGATACTTGGGATATAATGGTACAGTATGCAGCTAATGAATGGAGTGGATCCTCGGTAAGGCAGAGGTTCAAGAGATTGAGTTGGTGTGCCATTGTTAGTGAGATATGGAGAGAGAGATGTCGAAGAGTGTTTACAGGGGCTAAGTTTGGTGCAGAAGCTGTTTGTGCAAGGACTTTAGAGATACTTTCATCGTATGCTAGTGGCCATGTCCATGAAAGTGTTATGCTAGGGTAGTGTATGAGTTTTTTTGAGGTGTTTTGTTCCTCTTTTCCTCTTCGGTTTAGAGGTGTATTGGTTGGCTGGATTAGCCTCTGTATGGACTCTATAGTTTTTTTGATGATATAAAATCACTAATTATTCATAAAAAAAAAGCAAACAGGAGGCTGGACGGCTCGCCTGTGCTAACTACATGAATATGTAGTTTATTATACTACATAATCTAATTCATTGATCTTTAATACCTTCTATCTTGTGGCTATAAAATAAGGAAAGGTGCATTTAAGTAAGGTAATTAAGAAATGATCAAATGCACACAAATAATTTAATAATATTAAATACACACACACTACAAAAAATTTGACCTTTAGCTACTGCAAAATTACAACGGCATGAAAATGCAGTAGCAAATAGTTAGTATTTGCTACTGCAATCACTATTTCATGTAGTAATTTGCAGTAGCAAATACTATTTGCCACACCACTATTTCCCCGTCGTAAATAGTGGTGTGGCAAATAGTATTTGCTACTGCAAATTACTACATGAAATAGTGATTGCAGTAGCAAATACTAACTATTTGCTACTGCATTTTCATGCCGTTTTAATTTTGCAGTAGCTAAAGGTCAATTTTTTTGTAGTGACATAAAAAGAGAAATGAATGCCTTTAATGAAGAAAAATAAATCTTTGTTCAAAAGTAAAGCACCACCATGGTTGTTTCGTCGGAACACCACCATTGTCGCTTTGTCTAAATACTACCACCACCTAGTGCACTAGTACATAAAAACAACATCTTGACACATGTAATTATAAGCCAAAAAAAGACACATGTAATTATGGTAAAATGGAGATCTTACATGTACTAGTACATGTCTGGCGCACTAGTGCCGATCTGGAGAAGCACTAGTACCAATCTAGAAAAACACTAGTACCAATCTAGAGAAGCACTAATACCGATCTGGAGAAGCACTAGTACCTTCAGGGTGTCTGGAACTAGGACTATGCAAATAGTAACACGAGGAAGAAAATACTCAACTGAAAGAAGAATACTCTATTTTTTGGGCAAAAGAAAGAGGGAAAGAAGGGGAAGACATGACAATTTGAATAGATTAAAAAAAGAATATATTATATTACCATAATATGTTTTAGGCAAATCTCCAAATCAACAAACATACTATACTAATGAAGTAATATATTAATGGTTAATAAATGTCAAATCTCCATATACCATTTCTTTCCATTAGATATAAGCAAAAATCAAGTGTTAGGATTAATGTAGTTTATATGACTACAAAAAAGTGTAGTCCTCACAAAAATTGCCGAGGCCGGAGATTTGTTTTGATCATTGAAGAATGAGTTTAATCAAGGAAAAGACTTCCTCTTCTGCTCTCGCTCCCGCTTCGGGAGCAGCTGGTTCTTAAAATGCTATCGAAGAAGAACAAGGACGTACAATATCAAAGATTAGGGATACTACCGTCCATGCCAAAAGAGTTCTACATAACTAGAGTAGAAACCTTACAATCAGTCCTACTTAATTGAACTTTACAAACAATTATGCCAGCACTACAAGAAAACCTAACATTAGTCACGGTCACGGTTTTGTAAACCGTGACTAAATCGATCATTTTTTGTCACAGTTTCAGTAGGAACCGTGACTAATTTTTTTTGTCACAGTTTCTAAAGGAACCGTGACCAATATTAGTCACGGTTTTCATAGAAACCGTGACTAATATTAGTCACGGTTTGTTAAGAAACCGTGACAAATATTAGTCACGGTTTGTTAATA
This sequence comes from Linum lewisii, assembly GCA_034768395.1. Classification (NCBI taxonomy): domain Eukaryota; kingdom Viridiplantae; phylum Streptophyta; class Magnoliopsida; order Malpighiales; family Linaceae; genus Linum; species Linum lewisii. The sequence continues at coordinate 23,448,775 of CM068296.1, read as the reverse complement.
AACCGTGACAAATATTAGTCACGGTTTCATAAAAAACCGTGACAAAAAAAGATCTATTTAGTCACGGTTCGTATAGAAACCGTGACAAAGTGTAGTGATCAAATCATAAAAAAAAAGTTTCAGTGACCCAAATTATCATTTCATCCATTTTTAGAACCAGAGCCTTAACTTCTTCCTTTATACATACTGGTCCATAAACTTAGAAAGTTCACAAAATGTCTCAAATCAAACTAATTCCGTTATTACAAATCAGTCACTCCATTTTTAAATGTCCAATTATAATAGTAATGTCTCAACTTTTCCAGTTATGCAACTTGGTCACTTAATGTCTCATAATCTTGGTTTGGTCACTACAGAATGGTCACTTCTTTTTATGAGGTCGCCATTTTGGTCATGTCGCTTGGATCCAGTTCAACGGCCGCCGGAAGAAGCTGCCGGTACGGAGGAGAACGGCCGCCGGAGGAACGAGATCTGGTGGAGGAAGAAGGACGCCGCACGGAGAAGACGGCGGCGCGACGTGGTGAGGAAGAAGGCGGCCCGGCGAGGACTAGTAGGTGAGAGGAAGAAGAGGAGGACGGAAGAGGAGAGAGAAAAGTGCTGAGAGGGAGAAGAAGAAGCAAAGAGGAGGAGGGAGAAGAAGTGAAGAAGAGAAGTGAAGGCTGGGAGAGAAGAAGTGAAGAAGAGGAAAAGGAAAGAGAGAATAGAGAGCGAGAGCGGGATGAAGAAGTGAAAGAGAGAGAAGTGAAGCACGGTGGAGAGAAGAACGTGAAAAGAGATATGGAACAGGAAATAAGGAGAAATGACTGGTCAGAGGAACTAAGGCAAAATGCTGGAATGAGAGACAAAACCGTGACTAATTAACCGTGACAAATGAGGCTTTTTCTTGTAGTGCAGCATCCTTGCTTCTATGGTGCGAATGGAAGAAGGGTTCATGGTTGTTAAGCAGGTTGAAGAAAAGGACAACTGTTTGTAGTGTGGTGAAGTGCAGAAGGAAAATTAGGCTGAGGGTGAGGGGTATAAGTGGCATCTCGTAATGGTCACAGTAAGTGGGCCAGACGAATACCCAGGATTTCTCAAAAACTTTAGGGGGTTAGCGAAATTTGTTACAATACCTATTGTAGAGGAAATGTGGGCCAGGAAGGAGGTTTAAATACAAACTTGCTTAATTCTTTGGCCAAAGAAACACTGCATTTCTGAAATACTAGTGCTTTTAAAAACAAAACCATTATCCCCCTTAAACAAACGACTCTTGAGTTCTTTCATCGCATGGTATCCTCTAACCGGAAGAGGAAAATAATTGACTTGTTGGAGAGTGAGTATGGGACACCGATCGTAGATGAAAATGAGAAAGGGGAGGCCGTTGTGCAATTTTACACAAACCTTTTCTCCTCTGAGGTTCCTGTCAATACTCTCCGTTGTGTATTTTAAGGGTCGTGACTGATCGGATGAATTTCTCACTACTAGCCCATGTCACAATCGTGGAAATTAAAAATGTTATCTTGGTTTTAAGGGTCGTGGCTCATAATCTTATGAGTTGAGTGGGCTTTGCTTTTGGGCCATATGAAGGAGTTATCTTGGTTTTTATATGATGGATAAGAGGCAGTCCGTTAAAATAAAGGAAGAGAGAATAAATGACGTGATGATCAATTTATCAAGGGGAGCAGAGTACAAATTCAGTGATAGCAAGGCGCAGGGAGGGGGGAGACAGTCAGAGCATGAGAGGGGGACGACAATGAGCAGGGGAGAAACAAGTTAATGATGGGAATTAATTGAAGATCAGCTTGTTAATAGCGAAGGAATCAAGGTCAACCTTGATGAATCAGCTGTTTGTAGCTTTTTCTTCCTGATTAATCTCATGAGTAGCTAGGGTTTCTTTTCTTGCTTGGGTTTTGTTGAATTATTTGAGATTATGAGTTGATACTTTGAATACATGTTTTGGATTGTGGATTAATGATGATTGACGATCTATTTTATTATCTTGTCGCCCCGTTCTTAGACTTTCCTGTAATTCGAGGTTTCCTGCAGTTTTCCTGTTTTAGGGGGTTTCTGTTCAGTTTGCTATTGGATTGTTGGTTGAATGCGAGTTGGGTGTGTTGCAAGTGGTTCTTGGTTGTAGAGTCGAGAGACTCAATCCTTAGAACCTGAAACCGATTGTCATTCATGTTCTGCTAGTTTTGTAGCTTCATTTTCTCATAATTTCTTAGAAGGATACAAACCCAAGAAAGACCTCTCCCCCACAATTGATCCTACTTGTTGATTTGTGTTTTACTTGTGAGTTAATTTTTACATTTTTCTAAATTAATTAATCTTCAATCAAAATGATTTTGCTGACTAGCGGAACTAAACTGAGTAATGTAGCTTGAGTAGATCCGTGGGAATACGACTCGGAGAACTCTCAGGTTTATTTGGTGTTGGGGCCTAAAAACCTCTCCATTGTTAATGCACCATTTCAAAATTCATACTGGGGAACACTATATTGCACTAAAAATTAACATGGAAAAGGCGTACTATCGTGTCAAATGGCCTTTCTTATTTTCACTATTACATGCACTAGGGTTTGGCCCTAGATGGATTTCATGAATTTATGCATGCTTTTCCTCAACAATTTTGGGCGTATTTATTAATGGGAGACCATTTGGTCGTTATTACTCCTCCAGGGGCTATGTCAAGGGGACCCTTTTTCCCTACTTTTATTTTCTCTCTGCTCGTAAGGGTTATCTTAGCTAATTCACATAGTTGTTGAGCTAATTCTTTATGTGGGGTTAAAATCAATAGCCACTGCCCGAAAATATCCCACCTCATGTTTGCGGATTATACTATCATGTTTTTTGGGGGGTCTCCAATAGGGGACTGTCAACCTCAAATCGTTGTTGTTTACCTATGAACAAATGAGTGGGAAACAAATAAATCTATGAAAGTCAGCTGCCCTATTCAGCTCAAATACTCCCCAGCCAGACTAGGACACATACCTTGTGACTTTGGGAGTCTCTTGTGTTGACCCCAAAGATCACTATTTGGGACTCCCATGCATAGTCCTCCACTCAAAACATGAAGTCTTCAAGTTCATTGAGGACCAGATGCCACTATGTTTTCAAAGTTGGAAGTGTAAGTGTTTGTCCCCGGTTGGGGCACATACTCTTATTAAAGAATTTTACTCTAGCCCCCTATCCATGTCGTGTCTTGCTACAGATTGTCGGATGGTCTATGTTGACAACTGGATAAATTAATACAGGTTGACAATGAAAAGAAAATGGGCTAGAAATTTTGAACTTGCCTTTCCCATCCTTAAAGTCAAGGAGGGCTAGACTTTAGAGACTTCTTGAGTTTCAACCAAGCTCTCTAGGCCAAACTATGTTGGAAAAATCACGATAACCCGAACTGCTACTATCCAGAGTCCTGCAACCAAGGTATTTTTATAATGACACCATTCTCCAAGATCGGGTAGGCTCCCAGCCTTCTTTTGGTATGCAAAGTCTTCTGAATGGCATGGATCTGTTGAAATTGGGTTTACGATGACGAGTTGGATCGAGACTTTCTTTACATCCATGCCTTGTTAATTGGATCCCTTCACCTATCCCAAGTACTCCACTCCTTCGTCATGCATGACCTTACATAGGCCCCTCATTAATTGTTTCCTTTGAAGATTATGGGAAACTCACATACCGACCTAGGCCATGGAGTGATTGAATATATATTGAAAATATAATTTACAGGAGAGGAAAAACTATGGATAAGCACAATAGCTCATCAAACCCATATCACGGCTGCTGAGCAGCGTAGACATGATCCTAGGAATAGAAAAATAAAAGTGGAATATAATATAATTAATTAGGGAAATCAGTTAGGGATTTTTATCACCCTCCCGTAAGCTAAATGACGAATGTACTTGAAGCTTGAGTCAAAGCAGTTGGCGGGGGTTTCCAGTAATGGTTTGGTGAGGACATCGATAACCTGGTCATTCGTAGAAATATAAGAGACGATGAGGTGTTTGACAACCACTTCTTCTTTGACGAAATGGAACTCGATCTCGAGGTGTTTGCTTCGTGAGTGGAAAACCAAATTGGCGGTTAGATAAGTTGCAGAGAGGTTGTCGCACCAAATTGTTGGGGCCTGTGTGGTGGGGAAACCAAGCTCCATAAAAGAGAGTGCAACCATAGAGATTCAGACAAGACGGCCGCGAGGGCGTGATACTCGGCCTTGGTGGATGACCGAGAGACGGTCCGTTGTTTGCTGCTTGACCATGAAATAATATTTTGGACTAGCAAAACAGCGTAGCCTGTTGTGGAGCGGTGATCAGTAGTATCTCGTCCCAATCATCATCAATATAGGACATAAATTTATGAGGAGAATCATAAAAGAGATGAATACCATACGTCTGAGTTCCTTGTGGATAATGTAAGGCTCGTTTGAGGTGCTGCCAATGAGACGTAAGTGGGGCATGCATGAACTGTGAGAGATTAGTAGTGGTGTACGCTAAGTCTGGACGTGTCATGGAGATATATTGAAGACCTCTAACCAGCTGACGATATAGAGTGGGGTCATGGAACAAAGCGTTCGTATAGAGAGAAATCGAGTGGTGGCCGATAGTGTGGAGATTGGTTTACAATATGACATTCTAGCTCTTGTAAGGAGTTCTTTGATATATTTTGTTTGGGAGAGTGACATGTAAGCTTTGGTGCATCTAACTTTGATGCCAATGAAGTAGTGAAGATCACCTAGTTCTTTGAGCGCAAAATGTCCTTGTAAATGTCGCACAAGAGAGGCTATGAAATTGTCATCAGAATTGGTGACTGTAATATCGTCAACATAAACCATAATAAACATAGTGATGCCATGCATATGATCATAGAAGAGAGAGTGGTCAATTTTAGAACCAGTGAAGCCAATGTCACAGAGTGCATATCCTTGTGACACGATAACCAAGCCCTCAGAGCTTCTTTGTGACCATACAATGATTTCTTCAACAAGTAAATATGATTAGGATATTGTTTATTAATGAAACCATGAGGTTGAGACATGTATACCGTTTCCTGGAGATCACCATGTAGGAAGGCATTAGAGACATCCAATTGCTTGAGCGGCTATTAATGAGAGAGGGCAATGGATAATATGAGATGAATGTTTGCGGGTTTGACAAACAGAATGAAAGTTTCTGTATAGTCTAGGCCTTCTATCTGGCGATAGTCTTTGGCAACTAAACGGGTTTTATAGCAAGCAATAGTGCCATCGGGATGTTTCTTAATAAGGAAAACCCATTTGTTGCTAACTATACTACGATTTGATTGAGGCGGAGGAACCAAAATCCAAGTTTTGTTGTGCAGTAAGGCATTAAATTCTTCATTCATGGCATGTTGCCATTCTTTTATTTTGGCTACTTGTATGTAGCATGTGGGCTCTAGAAAAGTATTATTGAACTCTGCTGAATTTTTTTTGGGTTTGAAGGACTGTGTCCTGGCCCCAGTCACCACAGAGTGAGTGTTTGTATTTGGGCCTTAAGTAGAAGCTGGCATCATGGGTGGCTACTAAAAAGATACAAGTGGGCCGGATGGAGAAGGCTCAGATGACATGTCTGAGGGAGGTGATGGAGGTGTAGCAAGGACGGCTGGTGTAGTGGGCCGTGCTGATGGTTCAGCTGGTATGGGTCGAGATGACGTTGGGCCTGGAGATTCTGTGACAAACAAAGTGATATGAACCGATCCGCAACCGTGGGCGGCGACCCTATACCAATAAGAAAATGATCAAAACAGACAAGTCTAACCTTAGAAACCGGGGTGTATAGGACTTGGACCCGCTAGCTATAAAGATCTAGGAACCCTAAGTATCAAGTCGAAGGTGCCACACCATGGGATGGAACCAAACCTTAAGCAATGCAACAATGAGAAAAAGCTTGAAGGAACATGAACATAAGTTCTGGAATTTATTTGTATAATTATTCAAGGGGTTGTGTCCTTACAATGAGGCCGAAGGCCTTTATTTATAGGTGAGGATTCGTGAACAAGCTCTCTGAATCCTCCTACAACTCTAACTCCTAAAATAGCATAAACTATTCCTAAACAGTTTAAGTAGGAATAAAAACTGAACTAAAATACTAAAAGTCTAAAAACAACAAATCTGATAAAGCCAGTCGAAACACTAAGCCGACGGAAAACCCTAATCCATGTTTAAGATGGATGGGGTGTGAAAAATCCCTTCTTGGCTGGGATTCTGCCTTTTCCGTGTTTCCTACAGGCTTCAACTCGTGGCGTGGGTAATCCTGATCCGGATAGGAATCCGGATCACGGTCAAATTTCCTGGGCGCCGCCAAGTTCCTTTGCTCGGTTCTAGGTGTCGTCAAGTGTCGTGTCCTCCTCTTGTGTTCTTCTTCAAATCTGACCTGTCTTATTAGAGGTTTGTCCTTAGGACCTAAGGAATCATTGTGGCTGAAGGATTCCTGAAAGGCACGACTGGAATTTTGGCTCGACACAAGTCGTGTCTAATACGGGCTTCGGCATCGACCCTGTGCCTATATCGGCATCGGCTTTGGGCCCTTGGCTGGCTCGGCCCTGTGCTCGACCGTCAGGGCCTGGTTGGGTGTTAGCATCAACCCAGGGATGTCTTCTGGCTCAGGCACTTCAGATCTCCTCGGCTCTTGGGTGGGCGCCGACATCAACGCTCGGTCCGGCGCTGGAATCGGCCCTAGGCCTGTACGGTCTAGGCCTGACATCAGTGCTGGGGGCCGAATCGGCATTAGCATCAGAACTTGATGTTGGGGCTCCCGGTCGGGTGCCTTCCTCTCCAACAAGGTGTAGCCACTCCTGATGAACCTCTGATCATCCTCTTTGTAGCCACCCTTGCTCCATGACTCCATGTATGAATTGATCCGGTTATTGAAGGATTTGACCTGGCTCCGGGTCAGGGGCAGCTCCGGTCGTGTCCAAGGCATGGTTGGCTCATCACAAAGGCAGCGACAATGTGGGCCGAGGGAATAGGGGTGTGATTTCCGGACTCGGAGCACGTGGAATTATTTATGGCACCTGGAAGGGAAACACACTCTCATAAAAAATAACTTGTTGAGAAACCTTGTGTCGGATATTGTAACCAAGAAACACAAAGGGGGCCGACTTGGGATCCAACATATGCTTAGCGCACGGCTTCAACCACAAAAAACATAGACAACAAAAACCCGTAAGTGTGAGTAATCATAATGGGAATTAAATAGACGATTATAGGGAGTATCAGAATCAATAGGGGTATGAAGTCGGTTGATGAGATACGCCGCTGTTTGAAAAGCATAAGGCCAATATTTCAATGGTACTGTCGCATGGTATATGAGAGATCATCCTGTTTCGGTGATGTGGTGATGTTTCTGTTTAGCACACCCATTCCGCTCAAGGGTGTGCGAACAAGAGGTTTGTTCCATGCTCCCATTTTTTCCCAAATAGGAAGAGAGTCGTGGTATTCGTCACCCCAATCTATACAGAAGGAACGTATGGGACGAGCAAAGTAATTTTTAACCAAGGTACGCAACTGTATGAATATAGGTAGCAAGTCCGAGCGATATTGAGCAAAATATAACTGGACATATTTGTTGTAATGTTCATAAAAAAGTATGTAATATCGTTGATTTGAGATAGATAAAATAGGAGCAGGTCCCCACACATCACTACACAATCAAGTCAAGTGTCATGCGCTTGAAAATCATAAACAAGAAAATGGAGCTTATGTAGTGTAACATCCCAATCTTTTCTGACAAGATATTGTCCGCTTTGGGCCCAAAACGGACAATATCTTTTCAGAAAAGGTTGGGATGTTACAAGTGGTATCATAGTCTCTCCCTGTCCCTCTTGAACGACGGTGGGGAAAACCTCAACGAGGGCGATGAGTCCCTGAGGGGGGTGTATGTGACATTCTAGTCAAATCCCACATCGACAAAGCACGGGGGAGATCCATGAGACATGTGGAATAGTTCAACCTTAACTGACATGACGCGTTTTGGGGTGTAGTGGTGGAGGTTTGATCTTGAGAGGAGGAGGTCATGGGTTCGAATCTCACCAACACCCAAAAACAAATCTGTGACGGTTGGGCCAAAGCGGACAAATATCTTGTCAGAAAAGGTTGGGATGTTACAAATGGTATCAGAGCATCTCCCTGTCCCTCTTGAACGACGGTGAGGCAAACCTCAACGAGGGCGTTGAGTCCCCGAGGAGGACACCTCTTAGAGCCGTAGGATTTAATCTTAGAGATCTGAAGGTCAATATTAATTGGATATAAGGGTTATTTCAATGATTGATTATTTGCAAATTTTTGTTCTGATTTTATTTCCATAATGATAATTATTGTTAATTAAATTCGGATTTATAGTTAATTATGATTATTAGGATTCTTTATTACCAATTAATACATTTTTTTGTTCCTTTTTTTCTCCAATTAATTAATTCTTAAATTAAATCATATTTTTCTGAATTACGTCTTCTCTTCTTCTTATTCTTTATTCACGGTGGCATTTGACTTTTGCTTCAACGGTGGTTTATTTATAAACGGCGGCGGTGGTTTATTTTTCCTAACGGCAGCGTATTTTTATATCAGGGCGACGGCGGTTTATTACCAATCTTGGGCGTCTTTTTCCATCTTATTGGTAGCAATACTCACGTTTATTTTTTAATCGGTAACAAATCTATTATCCGGCCATCGTTTTCTTTGTTCACAATTTACATTCTATTCCGTGTACTGGCTGAAAAACTTTCCTTATTTTTCTATTTACATGCAATTTTAACAATGAATCTCGATTTGGTTGATATTTGATCATCGTCGTTTAAACCAGTGGTTCCTGAAGAAGTTTCTTTAGGTTTTATGTTTTCCAGACTTTTATGTTTCATCCCTTTTGCGATTTCTGTTATGTGTTCCCTTTTCATTTTCCCGGAACATGATTCAACTAGCCCTTGTTTACAATAGTGTTCCTTGCATTCAACAGTGTTTCTTATTTTCAATTTCGGAACATGATTCAACTAGCCCCAAATTTCTTCAGGTTTTCTGTTTTTCATACTATTATGTTTCATCCTTTTAGCTATTTCGATTATATGTTCCTTTTTAATTATTTCGGCTCCCAGTGTTCCTTATTTTAAATTTTCGAAACATTCAACTACATGGTTTAAAAATAAATTACTGCACCGACAAGTATGTTCATTGTTCCTTATTTTAGAATTTGTAACATTTATCTGCATAGTCTTAAAATAAATTACGTCACCATCATGTACGATCTGTGTTCCTTAATTTAAATTTTGTAACATTTATCTGCATAGTTTTAAGATAAATTACTGCACCATCACTTATGTCTAGTGTTCCATTTTTTTAAATTCAGAATATGTATTAGTGTGTGTGTGTGTGTGTATATATATATAGGTCTTGATGGCATAAATCCCATTTTGGTTGATTCTATTGATGATGAAGCTGATCAGGATGAGGAGTTTCCAGAAGGTATGGTTCTTTAGAAAGTTTTTTGCTTAATATATTGTTATTTTTTATGATTTTCATTTTTATTAACCTAACGTGTTTGTAGGTCAATTATTTGGGGACTATTATCCTGATTCAGAAATTTGCAAGGCTACCCACGATCCTGAATCATTGAAAGAGTTGACGTTCCACACTTTTGCTAGTTTTGATGAATTTTTCCTGAATTATGCACATGATGCTGGTTTTAGTGTGAGGAAGGCGTCTACGAAGACACGGAGATGCCCCAGTGATGGTGTTGTTAGGGAACGTTATGCAACACGAGTTTGGTGAAGGAAAGGATATAGGACGAGGAGTTCATTGGATCCCAAAAATGGTGGTCTACTAGATGCTGCCGCAAAAGGAAGAATCATCCCTGAATTTCGGGTTGGTTGTTCAGCCTCGATAAAGGCAAGGTGATGTGAGACTAGACACGAGTACTATTTTGTTCAATGGAGGGTGGATCACAATCATCCGTTGACCATTCCCGAGCACAGGCAGTTCATTAACTCTGCACTATCAATAACTCCACTGACCGCGCTTTTGTCTAAGATGCATGATCAAGTTGGTGTTTCTCTAAGGTCTACATATGACTTATTGACAAACTGTAGTGGTGGAAGGGATAAGGTTGGTTGTACACGGCGAGACTTGCAAAATCATCGTGACTTAGTACGTCGTACTCCATTGAAAGCTGGTGAGGGTCGATGGTTGTATGACTATTTCATGGGTGTGAAGGACAAGGATCCTACCTTCTTTTACAAGGTGAAGAAGGATGAAAACTGTCAGATAGAGAGTGTTTTTTGGGCAAACGGTAGAATGGTGACCGATTATCACTATTTTGGTGATGCTATTTCTTTTGACACCACTTACCGCACAAACGATCATTTTAGACCTCTTGGTATTTTATTCCATCTTTTTTTTTAATGTTATATATTTTTTGAACTATTATGTACTCAATTATCGTTCCATAACTTATTAAAAGGAACATTTTTTGAAGTCGATTAACATATTTTGATCTGTTTTCTCATTTTTTCAGGTGTCTTTTCTGCTTTCAACCAACATAGGATGTTGATAGTACTCGAGGCAGCACTTCTATTTGAGGAAACCGCTGAGAGTTTTGAATGGTTATTCGAAACTTTGTTGGAATGCATGCGAGACAAGCGTCCTCGTTCCATTTTTTATGACCAGTGCCCTGCCATTGGTGCTGGTATTAGATTAATATTCCCTGGTACGTTTCATGGATTATGCACATTCCATATTCGTGAGAATGCATCTCATCCCTTTCAAAAAAAAATGCATCTCGTAACATGGGAATACAGTTGGCCACTAAAGTGTATGAGAAATGTTTCACTAAAGCCATGTTTGGGGTTTACACGGTACAACAGTTCCAATTTCATTGGGACAGGATGATTGAGACTACCTTCACTAGCGAAGGGACCGATGTGCATTCATGGTTATATTTCATTTACAATTTCCGTGAATAATGGTCATTAGCATGGGTGAATAAAAACTTCACATGTGGCATGCGTTATTCACAATTGAGTGAGTCTTTGAACAGTAGTCTGCTAACCTATTTGGATACCAAAACAAATCTTCCAACCTTTTTTGGAGAATTCTCAAGAATGCTCGAAAAAAAGAGAGATGATGAATTATACCAAGATTATCTTGCGACGAATAGAAACGTGACAAATTTCTTCCCAAAAAACTCGTTGGTCATACAAGCTTCTGAGGATAGTTCCTATGACATGTTCTTATTTTTCAATAAATCCATCTCTGTTTGTTCAATTCAGTTAGTCCTTTTCCCCTTTTTTGGAATTTTTTTCATTTACCCATTACAAAAGGATTAATCAATTGGTTTACATTATGCACAAACAGATCACTAATGCATTTCTTCCTCATTCAATTGTAGTTTTACTCCCCCAAGATTTTCACCTACTTCCAGGAAGAGTATGCCAACTCTATGGATTTAATAATGAAAGGCGGGATCCCAGTAATTACCCAAGGTGTGAATAATACTTTCACTTGGTTCAAATATAGCATGGAGGAAGAGACATTTGACACTGATGAGCATACTGTAACTTTCAAGCTGGATACATGGTGTTATGACTGCTCGTGTGACAAGTTTGATTCGTCTGGATGGTTATGCCGCCACATAATGAAGACAATGGACCAAATAAGCTCGTTTGGTATTACTGATGCTTGGACGATCCCCAAAGATTACTTACTTGATCGCTGGTCAACCAATGCAAAGATTGGTGGTGCGATTCATGGTTCCACGGTTGAATGCTTGGATATGGAGACTCAGTTTGGACGATTTGGGCGTTTATGTAACTTTTTAGTATTTCTCTTTTTGAAATAAGTTTAACACTTTGGTACCTTTTTATCAATATTTTCAATTTCTTACATTTGTTATGACATTCAATTTCATAGGCCATTGCTTTATTTTTTGTCTCTTATAAACCCTCATATTTGGAACAGAGTATGTTTATCTTTTGATGCTTTTTCTTTAGCCGTGTGTTAGTATTGTGGTTGGCGTGGGCTGATGGGATTCCCTATTAGGGATTTGAGATCTTAATAATATATATAAAATGGGTAGAGTTTAACGGGAACAACCTGTTTTTAGAAAAAATTCTTAACTGAACTCTTGGAATTTTGTTTTTTCCCCTAGAAACAACAACGTTTGAATCCTGAAATTGGTTCCACATGGCTCTAAATGGAACTGGACTTCAGTTGATCGTATCTGGCATAAACGGCACAACAATCAGATCATAGAAATCCCTTTCGCTCATAAACAAGATCTTCGATTTGACATTGAAATCTACTACTACTCATAATGAAAATAAACAATCATCATTTGGAAACAACAAGGAACATAACTTTTGGCATATTTTTTTCCATTGGGGGAAATAATTTTCACACATAAATTGAGTTCAACATGAAACTAAGAGGGAGCAGATCTTAGTTTCTTCCACAGAAATCGGAAGATTCAACTCCCGTTCCCATATCCTAAAAAACTCCAACGCACAAAACCAAGGTGTTGGATTGTCTCACTATTCCATACTCAAAGACTAGAAATCTATCACAGATTCCCCTCCAAGTCAAATACTAAAAGAGTAATAATAAACTTGAGCTAAAAGCTAACACTAAACAAAAGTCAAATACCCCTACAATTTCAATGGAACAAGAATGTAATCATCCATGCGTAGATTTCCACTCTTCCACTCTTTTCTTCACATCTTCGGCCAATCTGTTATTATGGTAAGTGAGCAACATCAGACAGATTGCATCACAACAGTTGTTGCAATACTCCACAAGCTTCCACTTATTCACCATGTATTCTTCAACTTTTCCCTCCCAATGCTCGACCAGATTGAGTACGTAAATCCCACATTCATTTGACCCTCTCCGCTGAAGCATATCCTCCATGCTATACCATTGGTAGTCCTTTAAATGTTCAACACCACAATATGTTTGGAAGTATGCAATTGCATATTTCATTACCCTATCCGCGGTAGCCTGCCACTTCGTATCCAAGGCATCTGAATACTTGCTGTCCAGAAATTCATACATTTTGTCCCGCCTATTTACGACAAATAGGCTGTAATGCATGTTGTCATATATTGGAAAGAAAAGCTGCACAATCATATGGATAATATTACTACAAGTGTTTTCTACTTAAACACATGTTCTCATCAAAAAAATTAACAGTATATGCTTCTAAAACTTACAAATTCAACTTCCATTAGTGCTTCTTTGTCATCAAGAGTGTCCAGGAAGGCATTCAAAAGCAGATCAATGGGAATCTCTTCCCTTTTAATGTTAGCATGTATACACCCTTGATTTCAAATCAAGAATAATTGTAAGGAGCAAATATTTAGGAGCAACAACGATCAGAGTTCCACATTGAAATAAAAGCAACAGATCTAAGAAATGTTCTACATAAATATTTGCACCATAGAAAACAACTCAACAAACTATCTGAATCGACCAATGCAGCCCAGAAATCGAACATGCAAATCAGAATATAAAAGAAACACAGACAGACAATTAAAATAGAGGAACTATACAAGAAAAAATGAAAGTTCTAGAAATCCAAAATTGGAACATATGAAACAACATACCGCCAATTGCAAACTGCACACCCATCTTTTTGGCTTGTCGTTATATAAGATCATTTGTTGTAGATTCAATATGTCGGTGTACTCATCAATGACTTTTGTGCTCACTTGTGCGCCGTACTTTAATGTTACCATATCAAGACGAAGCAAACTAATATCTATAGAAGTTCTTGTTCGTAAATGCTCACCCCTATAGATGTTGAAAGGAATGAATATTTATAAATCTATTGTCATAATTAAATTCATATTACATAATTTCAAAGGAAAGGAGCTTACTCTGGCATTTTGTCATCTCGAGCATAATCTATCATCCTCCTCTCAAAAGATGTGATATTGTTGATCGGTGGCATAGGATCCCTTTTCACCTTTACAGCCTCCTTTGTTCCTGTACTTGATTGTTGTGTAAGGCGACATCAACTTCTTTGATTTTTGTTTCATCCTTTTCGGCATCCCTTCAATATTCTTTTTCATAGCAGCCTTATCCGGAACAACAACACTACCTTCCTCCTAGAAATAAGTTGTCCAATCATATTAATACACTAAATAAGTATTGTAAATAATTAATTCCACAACAAATGTCAAGGTTTTTTACCTCTGTGAATGGCTGGTCAATACCCAGATCAAATTGAGGTGTCATGCGAGGTGAACTCCAAACATTTTTATGTACGATGAGAGTTTGTGGGGTTTGATGATCCTACCAAAATCATAACATAACTGAACGTTATAATTCATCCATTGTATTTATCATAAATGTATAATTGTCACAACAATAATTTGGGAAAAAAATACTAACCGGTAGAATCGGTGTAGACGTGGATGCCACTTTCGGACTATCACCCTTCTGATACAATTTGCTCGGAACAGGAGAAAATGGAGCATTTCGTGGTGAATTCGATTCTACATTAACCTATTCAGTACAATCGTCATAACATAACTGAACATTATAATTCATCCATTTTATTTATTATAAATGTACAATTGTCACAACAATAATTTTGGAAAAAATACTAATCGGTAGAATCGGTGTAGTGTAGACGTGGATGCCACTTTTGAACTATCACCCTTCTGAAACAATTTGCTCGGAATAGGGGGACATGGAGCATTTCGTGGTGAATTCGATTCCACATTAACCTATTCAGTACAATCTTCATATAAATATCATAGATTACATCTAAATAGAACTAATAACATAGACTTACAATTTAACCATGTGACATACAAATCCACTGTCCAATTGTACCATCACCAACAAAATGGAACATCCAACATGATGGATAGCAAGGTTCCTTCATAAAAAAATACAAACACAGAATCTTAAATAAAAAATCAGCGAGATACCGTGTTCCTCGTTTCCTCGTCGCTTTCTTGATCCCTAGATAAAAGATATAAAAAATCAAAATCATGTATACAAATTGTAATTTCCTAAAGGTTTGGTTTAATCATTTACCTTGTTCGAATTAATTTCACTTGAATCATCATTATCTTTTTGCTCCTATCTTTCAGCTTGCGTTGCTTTATCCTCTTCCATTTTCAACTCCATAGAGTCTTTCACTATTTGAATTTCACCCTCAATCACCCCTTTTGCCATTTGCAACCACTCCAGAATTTTTTCTTGCTCTACATAATAATAAGAAAATAGTAACCAAATAAATAAATGAGAAAGCACCCATATCAAATATACCAAGTAAGCACCCATATTAAATAAATGATTAAATAGATATACCTCATACGCCTCCCTATCACCCCAACCATTTGCCAAGTTAGCAAGAATTATCGTAAAAGGTCGAGGCAATTTCAATTCTTCTTCAACGGGTTCTTCTGGAAAAGTGTTGCCTCCTTCATACCGTATCGTAGTAGTAGTTTCTTTGAACAACTTATTATCCCATGTTGCACAGAAGGGTGTTTTGTCCAATGATGAATTCCCATAATTTTTTTTTGGATGAATAGGTTACTTTTCATTCCAAAATGAAAGGTGAAGAAAACACCTTAAAGTTAAGAGTACAATCAAAAACTCAAAACTATACAAGACTTAGAACTCAGAATTGTAATGAAAAACCCCCTTACCTAATTGCTTCCGAAAAGAAAAGGTTACCAAGAGAAAAGTATCCAATTTCTAACAAAATAACCCGAATTAAAGCTTCACCATCACGATGAGCCTTCCCATGAACACGATTGCACCTTTCCTTCCAGATATTGGCTATCACCGAACTCCAAACAAATAGTGCAATAATCCCTCATGGGCAGTCCTGACCCGCCAGCTTCCCAAAGGCATCTAAGGATAACTGATGATCACTAGGGGAAGAGATAAGTCTACTCATGATGTTGCTATACACTTCAGCAGAATAAGAACATACAAAGAATAAATGGCCATGATTTCATCTTCAAGGCCACCACACAGAACACAAGAAGGACTTACAGGGATGCCCCACTTGATAAGCATGTCTCTTGTTGTAAGTCTTTCGCGAATCAGTAACCAAGAGAAGAAACTGTTCCGAGGAATACTACCATGGCCCCAGACAAGCTTATACCAACTTAAAACCGGACGAACTTCACGAATAGAATCCCAAATGGTTGTAATTGAGAGTTTAGAGTAAGGCACATCATCCCAGCAAGGAACAGAATCAACTAAGGAGAAATGAGAAAGGAAAACTCCCCTGTGCTTAAGGAGCCTCCTCCAAACCCACGAACCTATTCCAGGATTCAGGTTCGTGAGGTCTCTCCCTTTGATTTTGTAATGAGCTAACCAGGCAACCCAGATCGACCCTTGTGAAGCAAAGATATCCCATAAAAAGCCTGAACACGAGAGCTTGGTTCCAGACTTTCAGGTTCCAACCCAAGATACGTCTGGTGATTTTCTGGACAAGTAGGTCACAATCAGCAGCTTTAAGTTTGTTGGCAATAAGAGGGAGCCCAAGGTAACAGATGGGAAGTGATGCCACCCTGAACCCTGAAAAAGAACTCATAGCAGCCAAGGTAGAACTCGGGATACCAGCACTAAATATGTCACATTTTTCTGGGTTAACCCGAAGTCCCGACCAACTAGCAAACTTATCCAGGATCCCGCATATGATCTCAATACCATAATAACTCACATTAGTAAAGATCATCTTATCATCTGCAAATGCCAAGTGAGTAAGGTGAATATTAAGGCACTGAGGATGATATGGAAGTACTCGCTGTTTACCTGCAGCATCCAACAGCCTAGAAAGAACCTCAATGGCAATAACAAACAGATACGGTGATAAGGGATCACCTTGTCGGATTCCCATATTTTTCACAAAAGCAAACCTGTACAGAGATTGAATTAAAAAATTGATAAGAAACTTAAAGAAATTTTTTTTGGTAATAATAGAGCAGAGTTGCAGACACTCATTTTATTTCACAATCATCAAAACGAAATCTTTATAAGCACTATGTACCACAAAACAAACATGTTAACAGCATAGTAAAAAGCGGAACACAGCAAATCTAGAACACAACAAGCGGAACACAACAAAACAAAACGTAACTTTTATAAGTCATCCAAATCTGGAACACAGCATAGTAAAAAGCACAAACTTTGTTCCACATTCATCAATTAAGATCCATGATTACAGCATAGGATACTTTCTAACAAACTTAATTGAGCAGAAACTGGAAGCTAGAAAATGTAAGTAGTGGAAGAAATAAAAATCATGCTCTACGGTTTTGTAAAACTTACAAAAAAATAAGGAAAATGAAATGTTTACTTACCATTAGGAGGTTGATGTTCGCACCAATGAACATTGCAGCTGTCCCTTTCTTCTCCTTGTTTTGCTTTGCGACTCTGAATCCGTTATGGAAGTGATCCACAACATATTTGCACCAATTGTATTTGGTGAATTCACCAATACAATCGTCCTCCAATAGCGGTAGAAACATCAGACTAGCTTGCAATCGTTCTTTCGGACATAGAAGAACAACAATGATATATAGTATCATAAGTTTCTTCCATATGTCATCGTCAACCTCATTCTCCAAATGCCTTTGTAATACGTTCTGCAGCACCTTCCCCCTTGGGCTGTTTTCGAGATCGAGCCCATTTTTTATGCCCAATTCTGTTAGATCTGAGTTCTTCAACTCTGCTATTTTCTTTGCCACACTCTTATTTCCTCGGGGTAATCCATACACTTTGAACAGGTCACCTTCAGTTATCCTTAGGCGATCATTCTTCTTAAAATGGAACGTCTTAGTGTTAACATCGTAACACTCGAACGCCCATTTTAGGAAATCTAAGCATAGACTTCCTAACCTGACCTGAGTCATACCAGCGAACCCAAAGACTCTAACTTCATTAGTTTAGATGCATGCATCCCCGACATACGTATTATATCTCTTATCTTCTTCGGGGCACATCGACTTCTGAGGCACAACTTTGGTTGCGGTTTAGGGTTAGGATTCCCCGCATCCTGCATTGTAAATGAATAACATATACAATCACCACAATGGAACATATTCAGTATTTTTATTTATTTATTTATATTTGCAAAAAAAAAGTATTTATATTTACCAATGTATACACAACCATAGTAATCATACCTTTTCAGCTTCATCAACCCTCATCTTCCCCTTTACAGCTGCCTTATCCTTATCTTTCATAGCCTGTTCAGAAATCAGTGATATTAAAACATAACTACGCAGTCTCACACAATATGTTCCACAAATCCATAAAATGAGAGAAATAATTTTGATTTGAAATTTCAACTAATATGTGGTATTTTTGGAAAAAAAATTAGGGTGAGATACTGAAATATATCAAAATGGGGGACAACCTGTGGACATCTCTTGCTATTTTTGTGCGGATGGTGTGGTTTCGAGAGAGCATTGTCTGTTGAAGTGTGACTATGCAAAGGCTGTTTGGAAACAGACATTAAGCAGCAATGTGGAGTTGAGCAGAAGTGCAGAGAATGGTTGTTGGGATGACCTTCTAAAGGCTGCTATGAATATGACGAATGATGACCTTTTAAAGTGGAGAGCGGTTATGGAAAACTTATGGTATGAGAGGTGTCGAAGGCATGTAATTGGAGTAAAAATGCAAGTCGATGTTCTAGGAAATAGTCTTCGAAATGAAGTAGAACTGTTTGTCTCTCTTCATAATAGCAGGAAATAGCTTCTTTAGTGCTGTTTCTCTTTTTTGGTTTCACTGAGTTGTTTGGTCTTTTGCTTATATATTTGTACATATATTTCCTTTTTGGTGAATAAAATCCCTACTATTCATCAAAAAATATATATATATCAAAATGTACATATCAATTCTTTTTGTTCAACAACCCACTGTATTAGTTATACATAAAGAGATAATCAAACATACCTTTTCAGCTTCATCAACCCTCACTTTCCCCTTTCCCGCTCTCTCTACCTTATCTTTCATTGTCTGTTCAAATCATTTAAATAAAGGGATAATTAATCTTCAATGTAATATTAAAGATTTGTATGTGTATAAGTAAGCAGCAATTCATTTTATGTAATACCTTCTCAGGGATGTTTCTGGTGGTACATCCCATTACTTTACCACGTGTTCTACTCTTTGGACCTCCAATTTAAGTTTTAGTATTCCGAAATGAAGATGGTGGATGATGACCTTTGAAAACAGGTGGGACTTGATGCAATATGACAAAATCAGAATCATCAGACTTTGTTTCTTCATCTACCGAATTTGCACTATGTTCTTCAGTAACCTTGATTGAAAATTAAACAAAATTTTTTAAAATACACTATAAAATTAGTTATTAAAATAGACTATAAAATTAGTTATTAAAATGCTAAGTTCCAAAAAATCAAACAACAAACCTGAGGTTGTGGATTCTCAACATTCGATGTTCGAGGCATCTTGAAATGGGTAGGTTTGACAAATTTGCGAACAATTGATTTCCTTCTCTGTTCACCATTAACGATGAAAAAGGAGTTAAAAGACAACCTATAATCTGCTACAAATAACAATTCTTCACATAACCAACCTTATATGTATGTGTTGTAATCGGCTGTCCAGCACTGCTGCCATGTTCCAAATTCTACAAAGAAATAACATAATCTAAATCAGGACAAAAATATACTATGTACCAAATCCTTCAAATCGAAACAAACTATAAGATAAAACAACACACCTTATAAATTCATTCACTGTTCCATATGTATTGAAATTGAACTACATAATTACTCAAACTGACACTTAATTACTCAAACTAAATCATAGCAACAAACTATCCTACATTGCAAACCAAAGCACTTTTAAACTCACACCACTTAATTTCAAGGCATGGTACTAGAGATTTAAAATGAGTAACTGAGAATGTAAGGATGCTAAACATATGATCTATGTTCCACACATCTGAAATCGGAACAAAGTACAAGTAGTTAAACCACACATTTGAGCATGCACACGGTCAGTTTTAACCAACACCTACTTGTTCCAAAAGCATCTAGGAGGAACAATACTGAAAGTGAATTTGTTATCTCAAACGACTTCATTTCAAATTGAAACTTAATTACTCAAACTAAATCAGAGCAACAAACTACTCAAACTAAATCATAGCAACAAACTATCCTACATTTCAAACCAAGGAACTTTTAAACTCACACCAGTTAATTTCAAGGCATGGTACCAGTGATTTAAAATGAGTAACTGAGAATGTAAGGATGCTAAAAATATGATTTGTGTTCCACACACCTAAAATCGGAACAGAGTACAAAAAGTTAAACCACACATCTGAGCAAGCACACGGTCAGTTTTAATCAACACCTACTTGTTCCAAAAGCATCTAAGAAGAACAATACTGAAAGGCTTGAAGAGTATCAATGAATACCCATTAAATGGCACAACATAGTATCAATTATAAGGCTTGAAGTTGACTGGCTAGATTGGAACAGAACAAGTGAAGCAAAAACTTTGTTCCAATTACAAGGATTTCTAAATTATAAGGATTATGCCAATTTTTTAACAAAAACTTTCTTCCAAATTATACGCATAGGAACAATACACACCACGAATCAAAGCAGGGCCTTCAGAATCAAGAAGATAACAAGATAGCACATACATGCAATTCTACATTGAAAAATCTACACAAAACCTAAAAAGTTCCAGAAACTCCAAACCTTTTCTTGAGGTCTTTGCATGTTTCGGTCGGCGGCGATATTAGCTCCCGGAGGAACCTAGGTTGTGGACTTGGGTTGGCTAGAAATCCGCCGTGAGTGAGATGGATTTGTCGAAGTGGCTGACGGCGGCGGATTCCGAAGCGGAGCAGAGCTCTCAACTCCTTCACTGATTGTCGAACGACGGGGCCGTTTGGTACCAGCCCCCGTCATATGTGGATTTGGAAGGAACAGAGTTTGACGCGGCGGTGAGGGTCGTCGGACCAAACACCAAAGTTTCGACGGGAAGAGTTTTTGGGGGGAGAGAGCTATGGGGTTTTGCAACAATAAATGAGCCGAAAAAAAATGGATTTTGTCTCTCCTTAGATATGGTAACTGCCAATTGCAATCCCCAAATTTCTTTTTTTTTTAATGTTCCAATTAATTATGTTCATTTTACCAATTGTATCCCCCAGCTCATATCTACCATTAGATCGAAAAAATAATCCTACGGCTCTAAGAGGTGTCCTCAAATGAGGACACTAAAGGGTGTCCTAACGGTAGTAGACATCCTAGACAAATCCCACATCAAAGCATGGGGGAGATCCATGGGCTATGTGGAATAATTCAACCTTAATTGATATGACACGTTTTGGGGCGTAGTGGTGGGGGTTTGATCTTGAGAGGAGGAGGTCATGAGTTCGAATCCCACCAACACCCAAAAACAAATTCGTGAGGGCTAAGCCCAAAGCGGACAATATATTGTCAGAAAAGGTTGGTATATTACAAGTGGTATCAGAGCCTCTCCCCGTCCCTCTTGAACGATTGTGAGGCAAACCTTAACGAGGGCATTGAGTCCCTGAGGGGGGGTGTATGTGACATCCCATGCAAATCCCACATCGACAAAGCACGGGGGAGATCCATGAGATATGTGGAATAGTTCAACCTTAACTAACATGACGCGTTTTGTGGTGTAGTGGTGGAGGTTTGATCTTGAGAGGAGGAGGTCATGAGTTCGAATCCTACCAACACCCAAAAACAAATCCGTGAGGGCTGGGGCCAAAGCGGACAATATCTTGTCAGGAAAGGTTGGGATGTTACATGTAGTTTTCCTAAACAACAACCCGAGCAAACTAAGGGAAGTCTTTTATTCTGAAAAATGAATATCATGACGTCGAAGCACCCATTTGATCACATTTTCCAAATGCGCATATCCCAAACGCTGATGCCAAATAGGAATAGCAAGGTTGGCCACATTTGGAGAAGATGTGGGTCGAAACAGGGACATAAGAATGGCATATAAGCCATTGTTACTCCGACCTTGGTATATTGGTTTTCTAGTCATCAAATTATGGATTAAGACACGATCGTGATTGAATAGAACAACCAGAATGTTATCACGAGTTAGAGAATTGAGAAATAGTAAACTTTGGTACGATTGAGGGACATATAATAAATCATGGAGAGCAATAGCATTGTCACTTATATGAGCAAGAGACGATCTAGAGTGAGAGATTGGAACAGTACTACCATCAGTGAGGCGGACTGGGTCGGTGCCTTGGTATTCGAAGTGAAGATGAAGGTTGGCTAAATTGTTGGTGAGATGATGATTTTCGCCCAAATCAAGTGCCCAATTTCGTAGGGAGAGGCTGGATGCGATGAGGTCGAGTAGTAGGCAGTGGGTTGAAAATATGAGCTAGCCCGAGGTGATGGACATTTTTTTAAATGATGTCCCTTGCCATGACAACTGTAGCAAATGAGGTCTTTGGGCCCATTATTAAAATAAGGCCAGTTTCTTTATGGTAGAGGGAGAAGCCCACGACCCAAATTGACGTGAGAACTGCCACGACCCAAATGAGAGGCAGAATTATCATGATGTGTAGGGAAAATTGGCATGTTGTTGGGAAGGAGGGAACGCCGCCCTAGAACATATAATTGTTAAAGACATGAATAAAATCATTGTGGTTTGCACCGTGACAATTTCAAGGGAAGATTTTAAACATAGGAATAAAATATGAAACTTCCAAGTGAATATGGAATAGTTACAACGACTGCCTATGAGAACCATTTGGGTGTTATTAAAGATGTTTTAATCGATGTTGAGGCATCAGATTTGGTGTGTGGGAAACCTCAGCCATTGTCCCAATCAAATGCGATGACCAGGGTTAATATCCATACAATCTCGAGTTTGAGTAACCACCATTAACGTAACAATATCCGTCTATAGAGTCACTGAGACAATAAGGAGAAAACTCCTCTAAGCAAGAGCTCTATTCTGACTTAGGTGTGGGCAGGTTAGGTTCCCTTGGGAATGAGGCTCTTGGAAGGAAGCCTCTTAGTTCTTTTAAAATTTGTGGATTTACATACTTATACTCCTAAGACTTGGCAAGAGCTACCTCTACAAGTGTTTGGTAACTGACGTGACCCGGCTCACGAGGGCCGACGCGACCACGCCCCCACGGGCACCACTCCCGAGCTTTCCCATGTTAGTGTGGGATGGCGGAACTTATGAAAAAAACCAAAGAGGTTTACACTTGCTGGAAGGGAAAGACACCAAGACTAGAGCCCCAACATCCAGTCTTGATGCTGATGTCGACCCGGACCCAGCACTTATGCCGGGCCGAGAGTACACCGGCCCCAGGCCTACACCAGCACCACCTCGGAGCCCAAAAGAGCCCAAGCCCCAGAGCCAGAAGACACCCCTGGGAGGATTCTGATCCTAAGCCAGGCACTGATGCCAACCCCAACGCATGCCAGGGCCAGATTAATGACCCGACAGGAGCTGATGCTGACACCAAGCCCCGACCCGGTCCCTAGGCCGAGCATAGGGCCAAGTCTAGGCCCCAGACCGACTCCCACGAGCTCTAGAGACCAACTAGTAGTTAAAGAGACTCATGAGGCATCCTTGAAATCCTGGCCAAGACAGAAGTCAAAAGGCCCAGACAGATTTGAAGAAGGCCCCAAGCTAAGCCTGCCACATGCGAAGGGCCCATGTCAGCGCCCGTATGAGGAGCTATTTTGGCCCAGCCAATAATTGGCCCGTGCACTTTTGGATTTTCCAAAGGAACTGGCATTCTTATGGCCCCAGAATGAACCTCCAACAAGCCTCTTTGGAAATGGAGAAGGACGAAGGGAGATGGAGCTAGACCAAGCCAAAATGATGCATGGTCGGAGCATCAAAGAGCACAACACGGATGCTGATCCGAGGAAGCCCACGCTAGGAGCTACGATCAGGGCACCACCTGAGCCTGATCCAAGGAAGGATGGCTGATTATCCATGATACGGGACAAAGAGAGAAGAGGCCAAGTACATCCGTACAAGGACTAATCAAGCTAGGATTTCAGGGTTTTGGACAGATTCCTAGTCTGACAAAGATTGACGAATTTGGGCTACTTGGAGACAGAATTTGGGCTGATGTCCAAAATGAAAGTTGAAGCCCATGACGTCTACTAGTGGTCTCCCAAAGGGCTTAATTTTCCGAATTTATTTGGTATTTATTTGGATGAATCTTCCAGAACCCATTTAGCTATTTTTTTGGAATTTTCCAGCTTTCTTTTTTAGAGTTCTTGTTTAGGAAGGATATTTGGTGAACCTAAGATCGTTGTTCGGGTTCAAACAAATAAACTAACAAAGCTACAAAAGCTAGGGTAGATCGTATTCCAGGGGTCTTCTAAGATTGACTACTTCAAAACTGGCAAAATACTCGAATGCAAGCAAGTTGTGCCTGGTGTGAGTTCCACGACTTCCAATTCTAAGAAATGCAGAGAAATTAAAAATTAAACTAAAGCAGATTGGAAATTAGGGTTTGAAAACAGAGATGACAAATGAACTTAGACTTTGAATCCCCCTTCGTTCCCCAGAGCATTGGCAATCAACAGATCAGCGAATTTCGATTCTCATTCAATCAATTACTAAGACACCACCATAACTCCTTACCCTTAGGTTTAAGATCGGCGAACGTTCGCTCTATCCGTTCTAACTACCAAGATTAACTAGCCGCCCGGGTACGGTCACCTCTCGCAACGACTTAATTAACTGGTGTAATTGCTAATGATTAATGAGTTACTCTTGCAGTGAATTAACCCTAAACGGTTCCTACGAAAGGCAGCTCCAATTATAAGGTTAATTGTTCAATTCGATGTTCTAAAGTAAGGCGAGCGTTCGCTTCTATCCTTAGCTTAACGAGAATCTAATCTAGGTGATCAATCCAGACAAGAAACATGAACAATGAAGAACAAATCAAACATGAAAAAGAACTGATTGAATTTCGAATCTAATCACCGCCGATTCGTGACCGCTTTAAAGCCTTGGGTCACTTAGGGTTCATCTAGTCTAAGCTATAACGAGTTTAGCTACTCATGTTTATCACAAAAGAAACAAAGACAAAGAAAGAGTTCGTCATCCAGAGGAAGAACAGAAAAGAATCTGAAAAACCTAATTTAGACGACTCTGACAGACTTCGATCTTCGGTAAACTACACTCCTAGCTCCGGTTCTCCGAGATGAAAGGGATGGCGTCACGATCTCTTTCCGGCTCTTCGAACTCTAACTCTTCGCTCCAGAACTCCAGAGAAAATCATAGAAATCTGATTCGAAAAGTATTTTCTGATGTAAATTATGATCTTTCTAGTGGGCCGCCGGTTAAGTATTTATACTTAACCTAGCCCAGCCGGATTTCTTCTAATATTTTCGCCGAAAATAGTGAATTATTTTTGCCAAAAATATGCTTGTGAATGGAAGTCCCGCCGGCTGATTCTCCTGTGATTTTCGTTTCGGTCCGAAAACCCAACGGTTTCGCCGAAAACTTCTTTGGCTGAGCATCAGTGAATTGTTCTTGCATTTTTGCCGAAAACCATAGGTTATTTTCGCCGAAAATGTAAGTGTGAATGGGCAGACTTTTGGTTTGACTTGATCGGCTCCTTGGATCGATTCCGGTTTGATTCCTCGAGGTTCCAACGCCTTAGACACGTCCATGGCTAGTTTATTTGACGGCAAAAACCTGTGCTAACACAAAAACACTAGAAAACCATCAAATAGACCCGAAACGGGCCAAGGTAACACAAATGGCACGAGATAGGGCAATCGATTGAATATTCGTTATTCTACCCTAAAAACCATGTCTTAAGCAAAGAAATGTTGCTTAAATGAGGCTGATAATCACGTCAAATCGAGTGTCATCAATATTCATTTCCTTGTAGGATTGTGAATCTGAATTTTGCTTATTTCTTTATTATTTTAGGAGTTAGTTTCTTAGGAGGAAAAGGAGAGCATGTTCTCCTTTCCTCACCTATAAATACAGGCCTATACGCCTCATTGTAAGACACACCTTGATTAATAAACACTCTTAAACTTAAGTTTTTCTTCTTGCATTGTTATGCAATTCTCTTCTCGATTTTCATGGAATTGAATGTCGTCTAGATCGGCCTATTGTCTAGGGTATTCACCCCCTTGAAGTGGCGCCTTAGACCGGAAACTAAGGTTCCTAGACTTTGTGTGCTAGTGGGTCTTAGTACGTATCCGCAAGGTTTCATAGGTTCAACTAGAGAATCTAACTTCCAGCAGAAGGTGATCGGGTCGTGAAGCATTTTAGTCGTGGTTCCCATCAAGAGGTGGAAGGATCTCGGACGGTGACTTCGTGGTTCACATCAGTTTGGTATCAAAGCCTCGGTTCCACACTAGGACCGCCAATCTATCCCAGTTTCCAGGTTCTTCTTGGATTCATATCCCTTTTATTTTCGTTCAACTCTTCTAGAAAAATAGCTTCGAAAATCTTCATCTATTTTAAGTTTCTTGCTTTGAGTTTTCGATTGTAAGGTAGAAAAAGCTGGTGGCCATTCAAAATCCATCAAGGAAAAATATCAAAAAAAGTCGGAAAAACAAAAAAAAATAAAGCAAGGCCACCTTGCCAAGTTCTTTTCATTGTAAGTTTGTTCCAAGAAGAGGGGTAGAAAAATATAAAATTGTAATTGCTTTCGTTGCTAGGGTTTTCGTGAACAAAACCCTAATATCATTCGTTTGGTAGAAAACTTGTTAGCTTTCGTTGTACTTGTTACTAACCATGACAGAGGAGAAGCTAGCATTATTGGAGGCCACCTTACCAGCCATATCACAAATCTTGGCCTAGATGAAAGCCAAAGTGGAAAGAATGGAGAGAGATGCCAACGGGGCTGATTTTCAACCCAGCACCGGGCCAGCACCCGGCCAGCACCATGCCCAGCGCCTGCCCAGCACTGGCCCAGCCCCGTGCTCAGCGCTCAGCACCAGCCCAGCGCCCAGTGCCAGCACCGGCCCAGCACCCAGCACAAGCCCCGCGCCTACCACCAACACCGCCCCCAGCCCAGGTCCAGCACCCTGTTCCCAGCCCCGGAGCGCCCCCAATGCGTAGCACCGACACCGTGCCCCAGCACGAGCCTAGGCCTGAGCCCCAACATGAGCACCGGCCCGAGCCCCAGCACGAGCCCCGGTACCAACCCTGGTACCCCCAGGCGCCCGAGCCAAGAGCCCCTGTACCAGCCCCGGTACAGCCATGGGATCCTCTAGATACCTTCCTAGAGGAGTGTCGGAGAAGGAAGGCCGAGCACTACCCCGAAGAGGCCCCGACCGACCCCGCCCCAAGCGCCCCAACGGCCCCTACACCTAGGATAGACCTTCAAGAGGTCAAAAGAAGGGTGGCAACGATAGGAGAACCTCTAAGGACCTTCCTGGACAGCTAGGCGAAGCAGGGAAGGAAAGGCCTGGACCAGATGGAAGAAGGCCTGGGGAAAGACTCCCTACGGGCGCCGGCACCACCCCCGGAGGACCCCGATCAGCACTCAGCATCGGGCCAACAAAGGGCCCGAGCCTTAGGAGGTTTAGCATTGGCCCTCGGCCCCACAGGAGCACCGGAGCTTAGCCTAGCAGCCGCCACCCCAGGAGCTGAGAGGGAATGGGAAGAAATGAAGAAACTGGAAGAGGAAGACCGATCGGGTCGGTCGAGCAGGAACCTCGGAGGCCGAGCAGCATCAGCACCAGACCCGCCGGAGCCCGTACATTTCCCAGCCCGAGCACCCGACGCCGCCGCCAATTCCACGCCCAACATCAAAGGCGGCGCCGGCTTTCTTAATCCGGCCCGCGCGTGAACATCAAGCCCGACCGGATCCGTCGGTTTAGGGTTTTTAGCACATTTTATTTGTTTTATTCTTTTTTAAGTGTTGGGCTCGGATTTTCCTTTTTAGTTTTGATTCTTTAGGAACAAGTAAGTCCTTTTTTATTCTAAATAGGACTCTAGGTTAATATTTTATTATTTTCCGAGCTTTAGCCTAAGTGGGAAGCCGCGGGGATGTCCCGCTCCTCTAGTATAAATAAGAGGCTTCAGCCTCATTGTAAACTCAACCCTTTTTGAAATCAAATATAAATCAGAACTTTGTTCTTCAATCCTTTAAGTTTTTGTTGCGTGCATAGCTTAGGATCGGTGTTATCAACATAAGCATTCATCTTTTGTCGTGGAGCCATTCTACCGGACACTACGGGTTATCGGTTAATCGCGACCGACGGGTCCTAGTACTTTCCCGCCCCGGCGCCAACTGTTCAATCAAGCGAAGGACCAAGACTACCGGTGGTTAGGGTCGTCTGCCCATGGTTGCAGCGGTTCACATCAGGGTCGAAGGCCAAGTCGTCGTCTTCAGCATAGGGGGCCTTTTTTGATTCCTTACCGCCTTTCCTCTTTTCCTTGGCGGCGGCGGATGTAGAAGCTTTGTCCCCGGAAGTATCAGCCTCTTCGCTATCCACGGAGGAGTGACGCCAATGAATAAGGGCGAAAGTGACGTAGAGGAGGAGGTGCCGGATGAACGAGGAGACGAACTAGATGGTGAACGAACGGTGCCAGAGCGGTTGGAGGCGGATAAGCCCTCCCCTTCCGCGTTCCTTCGATCCTCAACATCTGAACGAAAAGGAGAAGCGAGAATTAGGAGGGCGACAGTCAGGGGAGCAGATGGAGGAATAAAAGATACGGGCTGAAAGGGATCAAAGGATAAGGAGCGCGCACGAGGCTCCGCCCTAAAAGAGCCGTCGTCCCAACTCAGATCACTAGACAGCTCGATAGGGGAGACGCTGGAATCACTAGACAGCTCAACCGGGGAACCACCGTCAATACCACGGCGTCTCGCTCGAAAACGCCGCAGATATTTGGCGGCCTCACTAAAGTTTAGAGAAGATGAAGAGCTCGAAGACATAACGTACAAGAGTAAGGAAAGACAAAGAGTTGAGCGCATGAGCTAAAAGGCGAAATAAGAAATAAGTTTCAAAGGAACGTACTCAGTTCAGGAAGGGAGTTGGAGGAAGCATCAGATGAAGGCATGGTTGCAAGGCAGCAGCTGGAAGGAGTATGGAGGTTGGAAGACAAGGCAGATGCTCTCAAAAGGCGGGAAGGCGGACGCTCTAAAGATTTCGAGGGAGAGACGGTGTGAGAAGAGTTGGGGGGTTTCACCCCTTTTATAGGGAAAAGAGGGAAGATGAAACGTTTCACCCACTACCACAGGGGACACGTGTCATCACCCGACAGGGCACGAGCCACTCCCAACCAGCTATTCCGCTTTATAATCATCACAGCCGGAAAACGGTGGGAATAAGCATGGGGGAAAGGGGCTCGTTCCCGAAAAGATTCAAACATTGGCGGGAAAAACTATACAGACAGCAAGGTCCCTGGCCCGCAAGGGCATATCTGCCAAGGCGCATAGCATGAGAAGGCCCCCCCTTGGACGGGAGCCCTTCACGTGCTAGGGGAGACAATACAGAGGTCTCTCAGTTCAGGGATCCTCGGTTTCAAAACAGATATCAATAGCAAGGCTAGACTCACAGATTTACTCGTCTACCCATGTTAGGGGGCAATTGATGGGCCCCGGCCCAGAAAGGCCTCCAAAAGCCCAAAAGGCCTCAAAGCCCGGTAGAGCTACCCATAGGCGCATGGGCGATGTCAAAACACCCTGCCCTGGCGCCCAGCAACCCTCGATCAGAGTCAACATGACAGCTAGTCCCATCCCTGACAGGACCCACACCGTGGACAAGACAGGCCGCCTTGCCGCCTTCACGTTCCATTGGGACATCGACACGTGGCACCTAGGTCATTGCCACTTTGGACCTATAAATAGGAGGTCCCCCACACAATGCACGACACGACACACTCAGACCATACGCCCGATACTGCACGCTCAAACACTGCACGCTAAAGGCCTTAGTCAACCGCCCTGTTCAAGGGCGCACGCCCGCTACTTCTCTGTTATCCTTTCCCACACTTCATATACATTCCTATCCTCACTCACCTCTAACGCTTGTCCATACGCATTGCAAGGTACACCATACCCGGGCAAGGCGAGCTCAGGCCAAGATTGGTTCGGCTTCCCCAAGACCGGACTTCCTCATTATTGACAAGCCCATCAGGGCGGATCAAATACTAATATTTTGTCAACATGTGTAGATGGTTGACAAGCCCAATATTATTTTATCTCGACTTATGAACGAGTAAGAATACAATATTTGATGATAAACCGTTCAAATTAATAGAAAAATCGTTGGTGGCACATTTCAATTTCCATTGGTGGAGAGTAATACTAATAATTTAAAGAACAAATATATCGGACACAATAAATTAGTGAAAATGGCATCGCAAACTAAAAGTAAATAATATATGCAACATAATATATATTATTGTAGTAATTGTATTATACTACTACTAAAATTTTCTCAAATTATTTTTTATGAAAAAAAGTGTTACAATTTTGTCTCAATGCACTTTTGAATCCTCGTTCAGCTCCTGACAATGTCCATATCTTAATGTAGTCCAAACTATGTAACCTTAGCCGAGACTTTAAAGCCTGAACATGGTTGCACTATTGTGAGAACCGTGACACACGTGGCCTATGAATATAATTGAGCAAGTTTCGACCAACTTAAACATTTGATTACTATCTACTTACCATGGGACATGTCTTTGAGTAAGCCTTACTTAGTGATACAAAACGATAATATATATATATATATAGGCAGATGTGAAACCAAAATGTAACTCCTATCAAATAGCCCTTGCGATTGAAATAAAAATCAGACTATAACGTGGAAAAAAAGTTAGGAATATGAAAATGAAAAATGTTAACTACAATTAAATTAACAGAACGGACACTGACAAAAAGAAACATGATCATTAAATATAAATAATAATTATTCAGAAGTAGCCGTTACCCATTCAATCAAAACAAAACAATGGGGTCACTGACTCATCCTGAAAGTGGATTTAATTCTGCAGAATGCCAACGACCGAAACTACAGCCCTCAGATGATGCTCTGATCTAAACACGTGTACGACTATCCGCATCTCCGCCCTGGCATTTACATGACACAACACAGTTGTAACTAATCCTTGTGCATTAATTATTTTCCTTTCTCGGGTTGCCCTCAGTAAGGTTGTATATATGAGCTGAGCCGAGCCGAGCCGAGCCGAGCCGAGCCGAGCTTCAGTCTAGCTCGGGTTGGGGCTCGGCTCGTGAATAGATTGGCTGAGCTTGGCTCGGGATCGGCTCGTTTACTATGTTAAACGATCTTGACTCAAATTTGGCTCGTTTATAATGCTAAACGTTCCAAATCCTAGTTAGACTCGTTTACCATCGTACACGAGCCAAACTCAGGATAAAAAAAATATCTAAAAGATAAGAAATGAAACATTCTACAAAAATACGATATAAGTGCTACAAAATATCGAAAATATAAAAAATCACAAATTCCAAGTCATAGGTACGTTTCCAACGTTCATCTCACGAAACAAATTAGCAACCATCAAAAAGCAAAAAAACGTCAAAGAGGAGAAGAAGAAGAAGAATAATGTACCGTTGGTAGTGGGATCGTGACTCACGGTGTGGGGATTGGAGTAATTCTAGGGCATTAGCCATTAGAGTAATTAGTAATTACCATATTACTTCTTTTAGGGTATTAGTTTATTACACTATTAGTGTTGATTATCTAATTACCATTTAGGAATTATGATTATACGAGTTACAATCGAGCTAACTCGCGAGCTTGGCTTAACGAGCTAACGAAACGAGTTGGCTCACGAGCCTGCCGAGCCGACCAACATACTAGCTCAAACTCGGCTCATTTAGGTGACGAGCCTGTTCATGAACTAGCTCGCTTACGACGAACCGATCTCACGAACAAGCTTTTTTAGAAAAAATACGAGCCCGAGTCCAAACGGCTCGCGAGCAGCCCGGCTCGTATACAGCCCTAGCCCTCAGGTGTGATTATGTGAATAATAAAAACACGCGCACTGTAAATCCTCTCTGATCCCTATTAAATACTACCATTTCAGTCATAATCATTTATTTACCTTCGTTGCATTTTACCCCCCCAGTACTTATTGTTATTTACATCTGTTCTTTAACTCAGTTTCTCAAGATTTCTCTTATTTATTTTGTTTTTGGAAAATATTACATTTAAAATGTTTGCTTAAGATCAAATAAATTGTATGTAGTAAACCTTTGAGTTTTTTTTTTAATTTTATTACAATGTGTAGATTAAAAAATTAGAAAAAGAATAACAAGTAATTTATAAAATGAAAAGAATTTATGAAAAGAAAATTGTTGTTCTTATACTCTTATTTAAAATAGAAAATTAAACATGCTTTTGTCATGCAATAATTCTCGTTTGTTTCTTCAATATTCTTTCCTTTTTCCATAATACAATAATATTTATAGTTGATGTGAAACACATATAATAATAACTATATAAATGCCAATAAAGAACTAATTAGATGTTCATTACTTGCTAATTCCTCTTAGGAAAAAAAGATTCATTCCTTGATAATATGTCCTATGAGTATAATCAATTAATCATGCATGAAAAAAACATGTAAATTTGAAACTAGTTTATATAATATATATGAAGTCGGGTTATATTAACAACATTACAAAATATTGTGTAAGATTAATAATAAAAACCTCTTGATTTGAGTAGAGTTTGGTAAATCTCCTGATTTGAGTGAATATCTAAATCTTAATGTATAATTTTTGCGGTTTTCTATATATAGTCTATATATTACTTCGCGCAGTTCATATTTTTTCAAAGATTGACCATTATAGCCTTATTAATTTGTGCAGTCTGTATTTTACTTCTCGCAGTCCGTTTTTACTTCGCGTAGTCCAGGTTTTACTTCGCAGTCTAGATTTTAACGCAGTCCAAATTTTAATAACTTGAATAACTATAAACCTTACTTTTTTGGATATTTTCGAAGATATGTAATGATTTAAAGTTATTTAATTTATTTTGTGAAAAATATAATTATTTTGATTTTATTAGAATATTAATTTTATATATGAAGTCCTAGTTTTGAATATGTATTTTATTTTACTTTCAAAATAATAAAACTAATTAATTTATTCAAATATGAACTACGTTAGTAAATTTAGACTGCACGAAGTAAAAATGGACTATGTTAGTAAAATATGGACTACGCAAAGTAAAATTTGGATAGCGTGAAGTAAAAAACGGAGTGTGCGAAGTAAAACATAGACTGTATGAAGTAAAAATAGACTACGTGAAGTAAAACCTAGACTACACGAAGTAAAATGTTCCTTTCTGAAAAAATACGGACTACATGAAGAAGTAAAATATGGACAATATATAGCGGCATTTTGCAATCATTAGAAATGGAAAAAATAATAGTAGCAATTATATAGCCCATTAAAAGTTGGAATTTCCCGTTGTTTTGTTTGTTTCTGGGCATCAGGAGTGTTTGTGTTTAGGAAGCTAGGAATAAGCATAGCATAGGCGAGGCGGGGAAGAAGGAATTAATTAGTGAACGTAATAAAACAAACGGTAACGTTAGTGGGGGCATGAGAACAGAGAACGTGGAGTAGTGGGAACAAAAACTGATACCCCAACCCAACCCAAGACCAACTCTTTAAAAGTCTCTTATCTATATAAACCAACTCCACTCAATTTCTCCCTAATCACTCCTCTCCTCTCCTTCCTCTGTTTTCTTCTACCGTTGCATTTGCAGAGCAAAACTTTTCACCAAATTCCTAATGGCTCCTCCTTTTCTCTTATTCCTACTTTCCTCCTTCCTTGCTGTAAACGCCGCATCAGAAGGAGGATCAATCGGACTCAACTATGGCCGAATCGCAGACAACCTACCTTCCCCTCCCGCAGTCGTCCAGCTCTTGAAATCTCAGGGAATCACCAAAGTCAAGCTCTTCGACACTAACTCCCAAGTCCTCACCTCCCTTGCCCACACCGACATCGCCGTCACCGTTGCTCTCCCCAACGAGATGCTCGCCGACACTGCCGCCGACCAAACCTTCTCCGACAACTGGGTCCGCGCCAACATCTCCAAGTTCTACCCAGCCACCAAAATCGACGCAATCGCTGTCGGGAACGAAGTGTTCGTCGACCCCAAGAACACCACGCCTCATCTGGTCCCAGCGATGAAGAACGTCCACAACTCATTACTCAAGTTCAACCTCACCCAAATCAAGATCTCTTCCCCGATTGCCCTCAGTGCGCTCCAGAATTCGTACCCTGCTTCATCCGGGTCGTTCAAACCCGACTTGATCGAACCGGTGATTAAGCCCATGTTGAGCTTCCTTCAGGAAACAGGGTCGTATCTCATGGTCAACGCCTACCCGTTCTTCGCCTACTCCGCTAACGCCGACCAGATCCCGCTCGATTACGCTCTGTTCAAGCCCAACTCGGGCGTGGTGGACTCGGGTAACGGGCTGCGGTACTTGAGCCTGATGGATGCCCAACTTGACGCCGTTTTCGCAGCGATGTCGGCTATTCAATACGGCGACATCAAGATGGTTGTGACGGAGACAGGTTGGCCGTCGATGGGTGACTCGGACGAGATTGGAGCGAGTCATTCCAATGCCCAATCATATAACGGGAACTTGGTCAACCGGTTTTGACCGGGAAAGGAACGCCGTTAAGACCGAATGAGCCGTTAAACGTATTCTTATTCGCGCTGTTTAACGAGAACAAAAAGACCGGGCCCACTTCGGAGAGGAACTACGGATTGTTCTACCCTAACCAGCAGAAGGTGTACGAAATTTCATTGACCAGCAGCAGCAGCACGTCGCCGGCGGGAGATTCGAAGGAGTCGAGTCACCACGGGGACACTTGGTGCGTGGCTAACGGGAAAGTCGGGGACGACAAGTTAAAAGCTGCGATGGAATACGCTTGTGGGGAAGGAGGAGCTGACTGCCGTCCGATCCATGAAGGTGCCACGTGCTACGATCCCAACACAGTTGAGGCCCATGCTTCGTACGTATTCAATAGCTATTACCAGAAGAAGCAACGGATAGCTGGCACGTGCGACTTCGGTGGGGCAGCTTATGTCGTCACTCAACGTCCCAGTAAGCTTAATTAGTAAATTTGCTTACCTCTTGGTTTTGGTTTGAGGAACGAATTTCAAACTTCAACTCATCTGGGAAACTGTTAAAATTTGTATTGGTTTACAGGTTCTGGAAAATGCGACTTCCCAACTGGATACTGATCGCTGGGAGAGTGGTGAAGAAGAATGGGGATTAGGGATTGGTTTATTATTTATGGATAAAAATATATGTTAGTTTTATTTAATTACATAGTAGATCTGGGTTCGTATTCGTTCACCTTTGCTTCTACTGTATATTCCATGAAGCTGAAGCTGGAGCTTTTCTTATATTATATATATATTCTATTATGTTACTCTCATGTCCTGTCATCGTTACTATTTATTTAATTATATGTGTGGGTTTTGAATCATATGATAATTAGCCGTTGAACATAAAACAAACATATCAAAATAATGATGACTGTGTCTATATTTGACCATAATTTTATATTGATTATGGAATGAAATGCACTTTTAATTGAAATTAGAGATAGTTTCTGATGTGATATAAAGCCTGAAAATTAAAAAAAATGGAATACGTAAATTATACCAAACAAGTTATAAGTTAATTATGGAATGTTATACACTTTTTTTTTAGTCTAAAATATTGTAAATGTTATTCACCACCATCAAAGGCCAAAGGCTGATTACAATTTACAAATAAGTTGATATGTATAAATTCAGCCACTATGTTAGAATGAAAATGGCTGAGCAAATCCACTATTATAAGTTTATGACGAAAAAAATAATGACTTTGTGACTCTCACAAGCTGAAGGTTCAATAAGTTTGTTCACCAAAACCAGAATCCCTATAGTAATTATTTAAATCTTCCAATGCCTCTGGCCACCTAATGGTCTCACCAACTACTCTATTTGAAAAGAAAAATGATCCATTAGCGTTCGGTAAGTAATTATTATGCGTTTACTCTTTTTTAAGTTTCTTGATGGAAAGGGAGTGTTGAAGACAGGTTTTAAGAATTGGAGTGAGAGGATTGTTTTTTTACGGGTTAATATAATTAGAAAGCAACAATTATGGGCCTTTGTTTTGTAAATGCACGAACTTTTCGAAATCTCAAATCTATCCTATTTTTCGACAGTCTTAACGCCGTTAGGTCTCATTTGAAATGTTTTTAAAGAAAGTGACTGAATTGCAATTTTGATTGACACGTATTTTGACTCATTAATTTAACCGAATAAACCCCTATCATTTTTCACCCTCCCCATCCTTCGTCTCCGGCACCGAGCTCCTCCCCATCTCCCCAATCGTCCCGACCTTCATCCTTCGGCAACCTCCTCCTCGCCTCTTCGTCTATTTGCATTGCCACCATCTCGTTCAACCACCTTCTTGTTTCTCGTCCCTTCCCTCAACAGCTCCACCGCCGTCGCCGTCTTAAGAAACGTGACGAAAGGGTCGGGCGGAGTCTATATCTGAAGTCCACCTTTAATTTCGGATCACGGCTCTCCACATGTGAGCCAGGATCGACTGGAACGAAGAGATTGTGACGGAGGTTAGGGTTAGCTCGGAATTGGATTTTGATTTGAGATGGTCGATTTTTTCCTCGGTGGAGTGGAAGACTCCCTAGAGCAAAGGTTTGGAATTAATTAGGGATTTGGACGGGAACAGGTATTGGAATTGAATCAGAGGAACAATTCCGTCAAGGAACCAATGGCCAATCACAGGAGTTGGATTTTGATCCGATCTGGAGATTCATGACTAGGGTTGCTTCCCTGCCTCTTCAGGATCCGATTCCGGCAACCACTCTAGCTCCATCAACTTCGCGATTACGTTGTGAGATCGATTATGATCCTTTTTGTTACTCTCCGATTCCTCGCCACCGCTCTTAGTTGGCATCGATGCACTAGTCTGGAGCTCTCTCGGCTTAAGCCTTCCCTTCCCATCGACTGTCGCTCTGCTATACAGTGAAAGCCTCAGCGTCTTTTTCCCGAACTTCCACATCGACGATTTTATGCCTTGGAAGGAAGACCGGAAGTGGAAGCGGCGATTTGGTAGGAGTATCGACTGGTGTTAGAGCTTCCAGCGTCGGCGGTCGAGGCGCCGATACCACCACCACCACCGCCGCCGCCAGAGATTGCTTGCACTTATCAGGCGAAGGAATAGATATCGTCTCAAACAAATGCAGCTTCTCCGATTCAAGCGAGACTACATCCGGAGAACCGACTGGCTTGTCGATTCACCCCAACGAATCAATCCAACAGCCAACGATGGTTTGTTGTTGGTTGGGGAATGTCGGAGAGGAAGAAGATGTAACGAAGAAGACGATAAAAAAGGATGGTGCTATTTTTTTATTGTGTTAAATTACTTTTTAAATGGAAAGTAATAATACCACGTGGCAGCCACCGTGGTCGGGAAAATAGCAATTCAGTCACTTTCATCCAAAAAAATTCATATTGGGACTAACGGTGTTAGTGCTGACGAAAATTGGGATAGATTTGGGGTTTCGAAAAGTTCGTGCATTTACAAAACAAAGGCCCATAGTTGTTGCTTTCTAATTATATTAACCCTTTTTTTACAGTATAATTGGGCATTCCGCCCCGGAATAGTGAAGGGGTGACCAGTTTACCATGCTGACCAGACGGGCCAAGTCGAGTTTTACAACACGTTATGTGAGACATAAACTATTGGTACCGAATACTGCAAAACATGAAATCAACAAACAAGCATGCATAAACAGAAGGACAATCCGAGTCGATCGACTTCACGATCTGTCCTTAAGAATTGTTATTCCCCTCTACGTCACCCAAGGTTAACGGAATCAATTCTCCCAGGATAAAACGGATACTCACATGCGTAGTGGTGATGCAAACGCAAGTGATCGGCGAACTCAACGAATGGCACAATCACACGACTCGAATTCTTTGGAAGAATGAATGCAGAGAGAATTTTCGTGCAGAGAAAAAGTTCAGAGAGGGGAAAAGTCTGTAGGAAAAAATGCTGGGACTGATTTGCTATTTATAGTAAATGAAGGGGTGCCTTCTGGCAGTTGGGCAGTTGGCCGGTTTGACTCGTGTCGGTTCGTGACTGAACCGGTTTAAAAACCAGGTTCCGGTTTGGAATTTGAACCACAGATTCTGGGTGACTTTCCTGGTCAAACCAAATCGGTCGGGTAGCAAAAGAATTGAATCAAATCAAATCTTTTGACCAAATCCGAATCCAAATCCGAGAACGAGGCGAGGCGACGACGACGGCGCGAGGGCCCATCACCATCTCAAGCCTTTTACCAACCTAAGTGGGCTTGATTTCTTATAGCTAGCTCCACTTTCCCATCAATTAGCAATGTGGTATTCAACACCACTTAGCTCATTCGTTCATTCACACATCAAATCCCCAACATAAACATGATCTCAGTAGTTACTACCATCAACGGACATTCAAAATTCTGTTAGTCTGCCTATGTGGAGCTGCCACCTAAGCCACCACATCATCTGAAATCCACATAAGCTAAACCCAAACCCAAACTTAAACCCAAAACCAAACCACAATTACCCAATCCTCCTTCCCCCTCTCTCCACTCTCCTCCTCTCTTTTCCCCCCTCCTTCCACTCTCAGCCATAACAAGAACTCATCGCTGTATTCACCACCGCCTTCGAAGGCTTACCTTTGTCATCCTTCTTCTTCCTCTTCATAGCCTCTTTCATTACCAGCTTCGCCGCCTCGAACTATTTCTGCCGCTCCAAGAACTGCTCACCTCGTCCCGGAGCGACGGCTCCAGTTCCATTTATACCAGGTACCGAAACTAAAGCTCTAACATCGAAGGTCAGCGATTTGTGCTCTGATTGCGTAATTCTACATAAAGTGGAGATGGGTTTCGAGTGAATTTGAATGAATTGTGGGTTGATGCACGTTAGACGACGCGGTAGTGAAACCGTCACTTAAAATGCAACATAAATTTGAAGAATCGCCATTCGCGAGATGTGGAGCTCGATGTACAGAATTCGCTTATCCGAGTGAGAGATACAATCACAAAAAAAAAAATCAAACCTTTACATCAAAATATATAGAAGGAGAGGAAGTCGCTTTTTCCCTTCCACCTTCCTTCTCCTTCCCTTCCCCATCTTCATCGTCAGCCATATCATTGGTTCCTTCCTCCTAATTGGTTTGGTTAAACAAATACAATATCTTTTCATGATAAAGTTACAAACACCAATACCATCATCATCCGCTGAATCTATGGAGCACTTAGATCCTAAACCTATGAAGCACTTAATTCGAACATCCAGAATCGGCTAGAATCATCCACCACCTCCCGTGTCTCCTCCCAAATATAGGTTCCATGTCTCTTACCAGATTAGAACACAACTTAACGTTGTACAAAAAGAAATTCACATTCAACAGAATATCAAACATCAAATCGAATTATTTCTGAAGAAATCTGTAATAGTAGAACCATTTCATTACACGAATAATTGTACTCAGACATTAATGGGTTCACAATTCAAGCAAATATCTGGTTCCTGCATTTGAACTTCTTCATGAGTAATCCTTGTTGATCACCAAGTCCAACCACCTTCTATTCAACTGGCAATCAAGTTTTGGTTTCACTGAAATCTAACAAAGGTCAAAAGAGGCGAAAATCAAAGAGATCAAAAGTAAAACAACCTTCAGTATATATCCAAATGAATATTGGCCAGAGCTTGACTCACGTCTCGTTCTCGTCGTTCCTCAACTACATCCACAACACCGATTCCTCGTCCAAATCTCCGGGACCCCGACTCCGCCGTCAGATCGGCCTGCGTCAAGGCAACGATGGTGATGCAGTCTCGAATTATGGATCCTCCATTCTCTATGGTTTCTAAGCCACTAATAGAGATGTTATCCGTGGAACAAGATCTGAACACTCAGATCAGAGCGGCGATGTGTGGCGATCGAGGAAGCGCTAGAGCTTGGGGTGGACACTTAGATGAAGCTGGTGAAGGGAGAAGGATTCAAGGCGAAGGCAACATTGTTGAGGGTGATTGGGAACATTATGGGAGTTGGAGGTGCAGCGAGTAAGGAGCTGCCACCTAAGCCACCACATCATCTGAAATCCACATAAGCTAAACCCAAACCCAAACTTAAACCCAAAACCAAACCACAATTACCCAATCCTCCTTCCCCCTCTCTCCACTCTCCTCCTCTCTTTTCCCCCCTCCTTCCACTCTCAGCCATAACAAGAACTCATCGCTGTATTCACCACCGCCTTTGAAGGCTTACCTTTGTCATCCTTTTTCTTCCTCTTCATAGCCTCTTTCATTACCAGCTTCGCCGCCTCGAACTATTTCTGCCGCTCCAAGAACTGCTCACCTCGTCCCGGAGCGACGGCTCCAGTTCCATTTATACCAGGTACCGAAACTAAAGCTCTAACATCGAAGGTCAGCGATTTGTGCTCTGATTGCGTAATTCTACATAAAGTGGAGATGGGTTTCGAGTGAATTTGAATGAATTGTGGGTTGATGCACGTTAGACGACGCGGTAGTGAAACCGTCACTTAAAATGCAACATAAATCTGAAGAATCGCCATTCGCGAGATGTGGAGCTCGATGTACAGAATTCGCTTATCCGAGTGAGAGATACAATCACAAAAAAAAAATCAAACCTTTACATCAAAATATATAGAAGGAGAGGAAGTCGCTTTTTCCCTTCCACCTTCCTTCTCCTTCCCTTCCCCATCTTCATCGTCAGCCATATCATTGGTTCCTTCCTCCTAATTGGTTTGGTTAAACAAATACAATATCTTTTCATGATAAAGTTACAAACACCAATACCATCATCATCCGCTGAATCTATGGAGCACTTAGATCCTAAACCTATGAAGCACTTAATTCGAACATCCAGAATCGGCTAGAATCATCCACCACCTCCCGTGTCTCCTCCCAAATATAGGTTCCATGTCTCTTACCAGATTAGAACACAACTTAACGTTGTACAAAAAGAAATTCACATTCAACAGAATATCAAACATCAAATCGAATTATTTCTGAAGAAATCTGTAATAGTAGAACCATTTCATTACACGAATAATTGTAACTCAGACATTAATGGGTTCACAATTCAAGCAAATATCTGGTTCCTGCATTTGAACTTCTTCATGAGTAATCCTTGTTGATCACCAAGTCCAACCGCCTTCTATTCAACTGGCAATCAAGTTTTGGTTTCACTGAAATCTAACAAAGGTCAAAAGAGGCGAAAATCAAAGAGATCAAAAGTAAAACAACCTTCAGTATATATCCAAATGAATATTGGCCAGAGCTTGACTCACGTCTCGTTCTCGTCGTTCCTCAACTACATCCACAACACCGATTCCTCGTCCAAATCTCCGGGACCCCGACTCCGCCGTCAGATCGGCCTGCGTCAAGGCAACGATGGCGATGCAGTCTCGAATTATGGATCCTCCATTCTCTATGGTTTCTAAGCCACTAATAGAGATGTTATCCGTGGAACAAGATCTGAACACTCAGATCAGAGCGGCGATGTGTGGCGATCGAGGAAGCGCTAGAGCCTGGGGTGGACACTTAGATGAAGCTGGTGAAGGGAGAAGGATTCAAGGCGAAGGCAACATTGTTGAGGGTGATTGGGAACATTATGGGAGTTGGAGGTGCAGCGAGTAAGAGCGTTTTGGATTGGTTAGTGTCATGTTTGGTTGAGCTGTGAGGATTGGGCGACGAGGAAAGTTGCGACGGAAGGAAGAAGAAGGGAAAGAGGAGGAAAGAGAAGGGTGGTGGTGGGAGGATGGGAGGAACCTAAATTTGGGAGGAGACAGGAGGTGGTGGAGAAAAGGGGGACGAGAATGAGGATTAGGTTGTGGTTGGGTCGAATTGGTTGGGTCACTTGGGTTGGTTACATGGGTAAGGGTGATTGTACGAAAACATGCCACCTAGACTGAGTGGTATGACATGGCATCCTAGTTGGCACGTCCACATAAGCAAACAAATAAAATTTTGGATGTCCGTTGACGGTAGTGACTGTTGGGATAATGGGCTGAAGTTTGGTGATGGTTAGGTAATTTTTCCGAGTTCAGTGATTGGCGGGTTATTTGGTCATAGTTCATTGACCAATTGGGTAACCAACCCGATAATTTACACTCGCCCAGAATCGCTCGGGTCGAACTCATTGGTTAGACCGGAAATCAGGTGCTCAAGGTTTCACTTAAAACATAAAATAAGAAATAACGACTTCAAATCGAAATAAATAAGATAAACCAAGAAGTAAATCGGAAGCGCTGGAATATTTTGAAGGGTAAATAATTCCAAAAAGCCTAAACTTTGGTAATATATAATGAAAAAGCTATAAGTTTAAAAAAACCCCATATCTATCCTAGACTTAAACAGTTTGGATTTTTTTTTTACGGGAGTGACTGAAACGCTATTTACCATGCCACGTTGACTGACACGTGTAGCCATGTGTTCGGGTGACTCATTAGTAAGCAAGGGTTTTCTGATTAAAAAAAATATTTACAACTCTATGTTTTTACTTTATCAAATTTTCACCCACATACCTTATCCTCAGTCTTATCATCTTCTCTAACCAAACCAGTATTCCTCGTCAGCCATCGACTGTGAGTGAGAGAGTTTTGACAGTTTTCTGACATCGACTAGGGAGTGCTAACCTGTTACCCAATCAATCGAGGGACGGAAGGATTCATGAATCTTTGATATCGACGGAGCCTGGTTCGATTGAACAGAGGGAGTCTGGGTTCTTGATAGCTGTTTCGTGTTGTAGCGATGAACGGAGGTCCGATAGCTGCTTCGAGTTGTAGCGAGGAACTGAGGTCCGATACCTGCTTCGAGTTGAGCGGAGTTGAGGGTTAACTCCTTCATTGAAGAATTGACGAACGGTGGTTCGATACTGTACGAAACCTAATTGAAGGATTGAATCTAATGAGGTAACTCCTTCATCTATTTCTACTTATTCGAGCAAGATGAGGGGTTCAATGATTATATTTATACTACTTTAGGGTTACATGTTGTTTACGATTTTGTCAATATTTGTGCATGTAACATCCCAACCTTTTTCAATTTTAAATCTAATTCTAATTAATTTGTAGTGAAACTGATTTTTATTTGGAGTTGTTAAAGGTGAGTATCCCTCACTATTTCTA
Organism: Linum lewisii; assembly: GCA_034768395.1. NCBI lineage: Eukaryota > Viridiplantae > Streptophyta > Magnoliopsida > Malpighiales > Linaceae > Linum > Linum lewisii. The sequence continues at coordinate 23,405,621 of CM068296.1, read as the reverse complement.
CGATGTAGAGCGTGAACGGCTGTTCACGAGAATGTAGTCAAAATCAGGATTTCACGGGGAATCGAAAACATTGGTGAGAAGTTCGCTGGCCTAAAAAGTTGGGTGCGTGTAGTGTGTGTCTTTCTCTGAAAAAGGGTATTGTTCCATTGCTCGTAGCTTGCGAGGTGCTGCCGTAGGGCAGCCGCCATGGCTTCTTCTTCCAATTCAGGCTCTCTAGGAGGTCCTTCTTGGGCTTCTTTAGTGGCAGGAAAGCAGTCAGATCTTCAGTTTGTGGTGGAATCAAGGGAGGCTTTCATTGACAGAGTTTTACACATCCCGAAGGAGGTGGTAGATCTTGGGATCCAGAAGCTCCAATCGGTGGTAGTTTTGTAGTTTCTGGGTGCTACTCCCCCATTGAAGGTCATCCGCAGTGTTCTCAACAGGCTTTGGGGGTTTTGAAGGTGAGGTAATGCTTTCAGTTTTCTCTGATGAGATGTATCTCGTTGAGTTGCAGTCGGTGAAGTTGAGTGAATGGGTGTTGGCTAGGTCATGGCACATTCATCACTCTGCGATGATTGTCCGGAAGTGGTTCTCGGGGATAAAACCTATTGATACCTCTCCAAAGGAGATCCCAGTCTGGGTGAAGTTTAAGGGGGTGCTGCCACCGGTTATAACTCCTAAAGGAGTGAGCTGGTTGGCTAGCCAAATTGGAACTCCGATTAACAAATTTATAGAAGAGGGGCTGGATATTACGGTCTGTGTGGTAAGGAATATTGATGAAGAAATTAAATCAAGTCTTGAGGTGATCTTGGCTGGTGGAGAACATAGTACTATTGCGATTGAATGTAGAGAACCAAGAGTTTATCAGAGGAAGGGTAAGGAAGTTTGGAAGGCCACTACTGTGGCAGTAAAATCCCAGCCACAAGTCTCAGTTTCTAGTGTCGGTAGGCCAGACAATGCTTCCAAACCACATTCTGATGGGGAGGAAGCACCTGGATGCAGTCATGGTGAAACGGCTGGAGGGGGGTGGACAATGGATCTAAAGCCTCTGTGCAGGTGGAGGATTCATCCACCCAACAAACCATTGTTGGTTTGAGCCCTAAAAGTGTTAGAGTTGAATCAGATGGGGTGCTGGTAAGTGATAGTGAAGAGATGGTGTGTATGATGAAACAGTGGAGGACATGCGTTCTAATGCAGGGGCTGATCAGGTACACTCTTCAGAAGTTGGCCAATCTAAATCTACTAATGAGCCTAGTAGGGTGGTTGTTGGTGAGGAAGGGGTTCAGCAGATTACAAAGCCTAATTTCTCAGATTTCATAAGTCATGGTAAAGTCTTGTCCCCCAAGGGGATTGTAATCAGGCCTAAAACTAGAAGAAGATGAGGGTATGGGTTTGGAATGTTCGGGGTTTTAACACTCGTGAATGGTATATAGAATTGCAGTCTTATATAAATAGTCATAATGTAGATGTTTTTGCTGTTTTGGAGCCAAGAACCAGAGATAAGAATACTGGGAAGTTGTTTGCTGAGCGTTTTCCGGGGTGGTTAACAGAGTTTTGCTTTGAAGGAACTCTAGGGAAAATCTGTCTTGTTTGGAGGCCTAGTATCCCTATTAAGGTCATTGATAAAAGCTCTAGGTGGATTCATTGTTTAGTGGATTTACTAATAGCCTTCCATATCACGTTTGTATATGCCTCTACAGATGGTGCAGAGAGGAGAGATATGTATGAAGACTTACAGAAATTGCAAGTGCAGGGGATGCCTTGGATTATGACAGGTGACTTCAATGATATTCTGCATATCTAGGATTCATCTCGTTTGCCTTCAAATACCAAGAGTATGGGTGATTTTAAGGATTTTGTGGGGAAATGTGACTTGCTTGAGCATCCAGCTCAGGGACCTGACTTCACTTGGATCAACAATAGAGATGATGATGTGATTGCTAGAAGATTGGACAGGGCATTCATTAATATCAAATGGAATCAAGTCTTCTCACAAAGTAAGGTGTCTGTTTTGCCGTGCAAATCCTCTGACCATTGTGCTTTGTTGCTAGAGCCAAAGGGGGAGTTGTTAGAGAGAATCGTCCTTTTAAATTTTTTACCTACTGGAGTAAGCACCCTAGATTCATGGAAGTTGTGGAAGAGGCTTGGAATACTCGAGTTAAGGGGAAGCCTTTTGCTCAATTATATGGTAAACTTAAGGCAGTTAAGACTCGTTTGAAGGCTTTTAACAAGGAGCATTACTCTTTTCTGCATAGAAGAGTCCTTGAAGCAGGAGAAGAGGTGGAGGATGCTAGAAGGCAAGCTTTTGTCTGTCCTTCAACTGATGTTTTTTGCTTGATTGATAAGAAGGTTACTAAGTATAAGAATTTACAACTTGGTGAGGAGAGTTTCTTAAGGCAAAAGGCAAGAGCAACTTGGATAAAAGAAGGTGATTCTTGTTCCAAATTCTTCTTTAATTATGTGCAGGCTAGATAGGTGAGAAAAACTATTAAACAGATTAAGAATGAGGATGGTATTATGGTTGATGACCCGGAAGTAATGGCCAAGACATCAGTTAAGTTCTATCAAGGGCTTCTAGGGGGGAAAACTCCTGTTAATAAGGTGGACTGGTCTTCTATGATAAGAGCTACACTTTCAGAAGAAGAGCATGATTTTCTGGCAGCTGGTGTTACAGAGAAGGAAGTTGAGACTGCTTTATTCTCTATGGCTCCAGAGAAGTCAACTGGGCCAGATGGCTTCAGTGTTTCTTTTTACAAGATCTGCTGGAGAATTGTCAAGGCTGAGGTATTATCTACTGTTATGTTCTTCTTCCATTCTGGAACAATGCCTAGTTTTGTGAATTCGGTTTACTTGGCTTTGGTCCCTAAGAAACTAAATGCCACTGAAATGAAGGATTATAGGCCAATATCTTGTTGCAATGTCATTTATAAGGTTGCTTCTAAAGTCCTAGCTAATCGCTTAAGTGTAGTTCTGCCTTCCATAGTAGGGCTTCATCAGTCAGCCTTTGTTAAGGGAAGGTCAATTGGAGATAATGTTTTACTTGCACATGAACTATTGAGAAGTTATACAAAGAAGCAAGTTTCCTCTAGATGTGCTTTAAAGATAGATCTTATGAAAGCTTTTGATTCAGTGGAATGGGAATTCCTGCTTGAAGCACTTGCTGCTTTTGGTTTTCCTCTTCTATTTATTCACTGGATCTCTGCCTGCTTTACTTAGACAATGTTATCAGTTATCTTTAATGGCACTTTGAAGGGATACTTTCTAGCAGAAATAGGCTTAAGACAGGGAGATCCTATCTCTCTTATCTCTTTGTCATTTCGATGGAAGTATTGGCAGGTCTTTTTGCTAACGCTAGTAAGGATGGTAAGTTTATGTTTCATGCTCAATGCAAAGGTACAAAGCTGACTCACATGTGCTTTGCTGATGACTTAATAGTCTTCACCAAGGCTACCATCCCTGCTATTAAAGGAGTTTTGGAGGTCTTGAAGGACTTTAAGGATTGTTCTGGACTTAGGTTCAATCGGGATAAGAGTGAAGTTTATTTGGCTGGAGTGAATCAGCAATCTGCTGATGTCTTGTGTGCTTATTCAGGTATGAGAGCTGGATCACTTCCTTTTAGATACCTTGGTGTGCCTCTCAATTCTGGGAAGTTAAAGAGAAGTGATTGCAGAGTGTTGGTAAATAAGATTACAACAAGGATCTCAGATTGGACAGCCAAATTTTTATCTTATGCAGGCAGACTTCAGTTAATAAATTCTGTTATTTTTGGAGTTTGCAATATTGGATGGCTGTTTTTGTGCTTCCTAAGTATGTTATTAAGGAGGTTGAGGGATTTTGCAATAGGTTTCTATGAGGGGAAAGCTTGGAGAGAGATCAAAAGTGGCTTGGATGCATATTGCACTCCCTAGAGCTGAAGGTGGTCTAGGCCTGAAGGAGTTACATAGTTGGAATGCTGCTAATGCCTTAAGGCATATTTGGTCCTTGTTAACTAAGGGTGGCTCACTTTGGGTTGCCTGGTTATACAAGTATAGGATCAAAGGGCAGGATTTCTGGAATCTGAAAGCTAAATCAGGATCTTGGATATGGAAGAAGTTGTTAAAACTTAGAGAGAAAACTGCTACTATTTTCAATGTTCAAGTTGGAATTGTAAGTTGCAATGGTAAGGATATGGAGAAGTATTGCATCAGGGATGTATGGAACGTCATCAAGCCAAAAGAAAATGAGGCTCCTTGGCATTCCTGGATCTGGTCAGGCTATGTTATTCCTAGCAATAGTTTCATTGTTTGGCTGGTTTTGATTGGAAGATTGACAACGAAGGAGATGATTGCTAGCTGGGGGTTATCAACTGATATAAGCTGTGTGTTATGCAGTAAAGGAATTGATAGTCATGACCACCTCTTTTGGGAATGTCTTTACACTCAGAAGATTCTCAAAGTATTACTGCCAGAGATTAAGAGTGTTAGCTGGAGTTCAGTTATGCAATTTGCTCAAACTCATTTTGGAAGAGGGACTATTGCTAGCAAAGTGAGAGGGCTCATTTGGGTAATGGTTACAAGTGCTGTTTGGCGAGAGAGGTGTGCTAGAATGTATAGTCATAGCAAAGTTGAATTAGAGGTACTTGTTGAGAGATTAAGAAAGGATATTAGGTATTTTGCGTTAGGAATATTAGATGAGCAAGCTATCTTAGCTCATCTTTAGTATGTATATGTGTTTTTTGAGTTGTTTGGAGTGTACAGTTTATAACTTTCAATTTTTGATGAAATGAAACCAACTTTTTCATTGAGAAAAAAAAAATATTGGTGAAATCGGAATCGTATTTTTTAATCGTAAAATCGTAAGATTTTATGAACTGTAATCAAAATATTTAAGTCAACAACATATTAAGAATAAATATGTAATTAAACCAAACATTCTCATGTTTCATATCTATGCTATTTGAGTTGGTGAGACGAAAAAGAAGACCATTATCCAACTTTGAAAAGTCTAAATAAGATTCATCTAAAAAAAGTATGGATAAGAAAAAAAGAGAATGTCGGCTCTTAAGTAGACATTCGAGGAAGTAATAATTAGATTTAGTAATAATTGGATGGTTTTGTTGAGGTTGTTCCGGCCGGATTGGTTTCCCGGCGGAGTTTCTTCCGGCTTCTATTTTTTTTTTTCTTTTTTTTTTCTTTTTGTGGTGTAGTGGGGGTTTGATCTTGAGAGGATGAGGTCATGGATTCGAATCCCACCAACACCCAAAAAGAAAATCCGTGAGGGATGAGCCCAAAGCGGACAATATCTTGTCAGAAAAGGTTGGGATGTTACAAGTGGTATCAAAGTCTCTCCCCATCCCTCTTGAACGATGGTGGGGCAAGCCTCAACGAGGGCGTTAAGTCCATGAGGGGGGTGTATGTGACATCCTAGGCAAATCCCACATCGACAAAGCACGAGAGGATCCATGGCTATGTGGAATAGTTCAACCTTAACTGATATGACGCGTTTTGGGGCGTAGTAGTGGGGGTTTGATCTTGAGAGGAGGGGGTCATGGGTTCGAATCCCACCATCACACAAAAACAAATTCGTAAGGGCTGAACCCAAAGCGGACAATATCTTGTCATAAAAGGTTGGGATGTTACAATGCACGAATCTATTTTTTGTTCTTTAGTGTTAAATTTGGGACCACCTGCAATTGTTTATGTCGTGGCTAAACAACAATGTATTAAATACATGTTCTTTTGTTAGTATCTGTGTTTGAATCCTCCTTTTGTTCTTTACTGTGAAAGTTGCCTTTGTTTATGCTTTGCTAGACCACATGAACAGGGAACACCTGCACTTGCTGTGGATTATTTGAAGTTTGTTTTTGTGTTAGGATGGGTGATGAGTTGATCAATATTATGATACGGCATGGAGGACGGGATCTACTGCCATTAGGACACCTCTTAGTGTCCTCATATTAGGACACCTCTTAGAACCGTAGGATTAAGAAACAAATCTAATGGACTAAATTAAAATGAATAAAATAGTCATTTGGAACTAGTATATATAGTAAATAATATTAGGGTTTCACCACAAACCCTAATATTTTAGGATCCGTCGGTAAAAGAAACAACCGCTCTGAAATATTTGGAACCAACACGTCATATTTGTTCGTCATTCTCCGTCTCCAGCCTTGCCGTCGTTCTTCGTCTCCAGTCTTGCCACCGTTCTCCGTCTCCAGCCCTACCACCACACTCCGTCTCCATCCTCGCCGATGCACGCTGTTTCATGGCTAATATTTTTGTCACTTTTGTTTCTCTCCCGATTCAGGTCTGGTTGTTTGTCTCCTTCCAATCCCGGGGTTTTGTCTCCTTCCGATCCCAGGGTCTCTCTTTTGTCGGTCTCTAAGGTTGCGAGGCTTGACTTTTTCTGGCTAGCAACACTTTCTTTTTTTTTTCCTTTGCTTTCCCTTTGTGTTGCTGTATTCGGCCTGACAATTGGATTGTATTTCATTTTCTAAAGTCCTTTCTGATGTAAAGTCACTTTTCCTTCTGATTGTAAACTCACGGTGACCAATGAGTTAATGATTTGTGGGTTGCATTTGGGAGTTGACAATAGTGCTTAATTCTATGTTAGTGATGTATTAATGGTGATTATATGATCATTGCATATTCTTGTTTCTATTTTGATTTTGATTTTCTGGAACATTGTTCCTAATATAAAAATGGAACATGGAATAAAACTAATTCTATGGATGAATGTTCCTAAAAATGAAAACGGAACAATGAATAAATATATTATAAAACGGTTGTCTATATGATTGTTCCTAAATATGGAAACGGAACAATGAACAAAAATATTGTAAAATTGCTCCCTATATGATTGTTCCTAAATATGAAAAAAGGAACAATGAATGATTATAAAGAATGGCTGGTTGATCACTGGAAAAAGTATGACCGAAGATTGTAGACAACCAAAAAATAGAACCGTAGTGAGAGCTGAAAAATTAAAATGTTTTAATTAAATTGCAACTAAAGATCTTGAAAAATAAAAATATGCAAAATTAAAAATATATAATTACACTCTTATCCTTTTAGCATGGACCATTAGATCTCCTATTAAAAATTGAATGGTGATGATTAGTGTCCTCATATAAGGACACTAATGGGTGTCCTCATGTGAGGACACTAATGGGTGTCCTAACGATAGAAATTCCTCATGGAGGACGTATGGATTTTAGCGGCAGTGAACCGAGATACGTAGGTGGTGAAAAAAATGTGGTTGGCTTCGACACCGAATACATGTCGTATCGCACCCTCATTGCTTGTGCGAAGGAGGATCTGGGTTATACTATTGTTCATCGCATGTGGTGGCTCCCACCGAAGAAGACGATGGCATCTGAGTTAATGGAATTATTCGGGGACATGGAGATTCTTTACGGACTAATGATAGATGTGAAAAAGAGTTGAAGATGGACAGGTTGTTATGTTCTTTGAGGTGGAGCATGAAGTATCTGGGGGTTGGGACAATGAAGCCGGTAACTTGGGAGATGATGAGGGGATTAATTCGGATGACGATGATGGGGCAGAAAATTCAGTTCAGCCCACATTCGTTGTTGTGTCGGATGAATCAAGTGAGTCTGATCAAGGTGACGATCTCCAAGGGAAGAAGAGAAGAATCCGAATGGTGTACTATAACTCAGGAGGAGAGGAGGTTCAACAGTGCAGCAGTTCCATGTTCTTTTTGCCTGGAAATTTGGGTAATCCTCTCCACTTATCAAAAGAGGTTGTTGAACGTAGCATGTCAGACATGAATTTAACATTGAATTCATTGTCGACAGGTATAGGCAGTCATCCGGGAGTGATCACGTTTGACCAAATTTGTCGGACGAAGGAAGTTACGATGCAGCATATTACGAGCCTATCCAAGAGGTAAGAAGGGATTTCTCTAATGTTAGACTAAGGCAAGGTATGAGGTTCATAAATTCAGCTACTTTTAAGGACTTTGTTGCAAGCTACTGCTTGTACATAGGGGCTGACATTCTGTGGCTAAAGAGCTTCCAGTAAAAAATGGAGGTTGTGTGCAGAGATCGATGTGGTTGGAGGGTTTATGGCAGTTGGAATAGTATGAAAGACTCGTTCATCTTGAAATGTCTCAATGACAATCACACCTATCCTCGTGCGTTGGAGAGCAAGCAGGCTTCTGCCAAGTGGATTGCGAAGACATATATTGAGAAATTCTGTATTAATCCCAAGTGGGATGTTAATGATATGAAGCGGGAGCTACAACTCACATACAGAATTTGAATAAATGATAACAAGTGTTATCGTGCAAGGAACGAGGCTAGGATTCTGTTGGAGGGTACCTTGGAGGACGAATATAAGAAGCTCCGGCCATATGTTGCTGCATTGCAAAATGCTGATCCGGCAGGATAATTCATTTTAGAGATCGATATACGCACGAAGGACAAAGTCACATTCAAGCGTATGTACGTTGTATTCTCAAGCCCATTCAAAGGATTCTTTGCTGGGTGTCGGCCAATAATTGGATTCGACGGCTGTTTCTTGAAGGGGGAGATCTCGAGAATGTTGCTTTCTGCAGTTGGTAAGGATGGGAACAACCAAATGTTCCCATTGGCATGGGCTGTCACTGAGGGGGAAACCACAAGTTCGTGGAACTTGTGCAAGGGCAACTTCGTTTGGATCAAGGGAACGGATAGACAGTCATTTCCGATCAGCAAAATGTAAGTTCATATGTGCTTTACCCGTTTCTCGTTACTTCACCTATTTTCGATGAATTAGTGTAGCTGGCCAGTGTCATGTTTTTGTGTCGTTTATTGATGACAGGGATTGCACTTTGTATTGTGTCGTTTATTTTGAAGAATGTGCACTATGTTGTGTCGTTTATTGATGACAATGATTGATTATTCATATTGTGTCGTTTATATTGTGTTATCCATATGACAGAGATTGATTCAAGCCCTGGACCATTGCCTTCCCCACGCGGAGCATCGAAAGTGTGCATGCCACGTGTTTGCGAAATAGAAATTGAAACACGGCACAGCCGCCGCAAAGGATGCATTTTGGAAGGCTGTGTATTCCTCTAACCAAGTTGAGTATGATAAGCATGTTAATCGGTTGAAAGAGTTACAAGATGAAGACACAGATCAAAAGGCGTACGACGACTTCATCAAACAAGAACCAAAAAGGTTATGTCGTGCATTTCTGAGCACTGCTGCCAAGTCTGATTCAGTGGAGAGCAATGTTTGCGAGTCATTCAACAACGCAATCACAAGATTTAGAGATCTCCGAATCATCAAGCTGCTAGAGGGGATCCACTCTTACATTATGATTCGGATGGTTGACCAACACAAGGCATTTGCTGCCATGAGGGATGTGATTTGTCCAAGCATCTTGGAACAGATTGAGTGGATAAAAATTGAAGCGAGGACTTGCATAATTCAGCCGAGTTTGGACGACGTACTAGAATGCACCAATCATGGTAGAGGACTTATCGTCGATTTACCTCGCTTCAGATGCACGTGTGGCTACTAGCAACTTAGTGGAGTCTCATGCCTGCACGAGATACGACATCAAAGGATACGTGGATAAATGGTATTCAGTTGAGTTGGCCAAGAAAGCTTACACTAAGGATGTTCCACCATTACCTAGACGAGAGGATTGGGTAGATGTTGAAGGACTTCCGGTACTACCTCCTCCTTACAAGGTTATGTCGGGACGTCCGAAGAACAATAGAAGAAAGGAACTTGGGGAAATATCAATGAGGCCTTTTTTTATGGGAGTTAGAATACTGATGAGGAAGACGGGGGCAGTGATGCATTGTAGCCGTTGTGGACAAGCTGACCACAAAGTGAGGGGATGCAAGATGACATGCGAGGAGGTTGCTGCTTTACCTAAACCACCACCACCAAAACCAGTCGGTCGACCACGTCGTAGGCCAATCCAAGAACCGCTGCTGGAGGAAGAAACTGATCAGGTAATGAAGCTCTATGGTTTATTTCGATGTTAGCAAATAATGATGTCTTGATGTTGCCTATTTACTATGAGTTTTTGTCTTTCCTATTTCGACAGCCTCCACAACGGAGAAAAGTCAGGCGTAAGCACTGTAAACACCTCGGTCACAATATCCGGGGTTCCCAATTATAAGAGGGGTTCAGCCAGGTGGCGCTGGGAGAAACACACTACGAACCATCGTCGAGCGAGAGATCGGGCAGGCCATGAGAGGAGTGGGTGTCCATATCTCGCCGGAGACAGGAAATCAATATTTTGCGGTAAGGGAAATATTGAAATAGTATTTTAGTAGTAGTCACCTCCTAATTTAGGAAATGAACATTGCCTGAATATTACTGGAATCGTGTTGCAGAGTGGAGCTGGAGTTAGGCTCGAAGAAGTGAAGATTAACCCAGACGTCATCAACCAGTCACAACAACCGGGCACACAGGTTAATAACCAATGAATGTTAGTCGGTTCATCGGTTAAAATAATTGCAAGCCTCTTAAGGATTTTTTTTCCCACAGTGGGTCGGTGTAGATTTTTAATTCCCAAAAATAGGGTCTTTGATCAATTAATCTCCAATCTAGGGTAAAAATATGTTAACTAGGCATGAATATCCCTCAAGATTTTGACGATTTGCAATAATAAAGTTTATATGCATTAAATCGCCATAATATTTGATGATTTAGGATTTGTGGTGATAGACTTTCATTTTCTTATTCTTTATCATATTTTTCTTTGTTTCTTAGTTTCCTTTTTCTATCATTTCTTTCTTTTTTCCTTTGTTTCTTTTGGGTCATTTGGTTTTTTTATAGAATATTATATTTTTTTAAACAAATTTGACAATATAAATTATTTTTATGATATAAATAAATATGAACTTTATTATATGTAGATACGTCAGGTATGGATACTGAAATGTTTGTTAAAAAATTTGGAGTCGAACTCAAAACGAACCGTTAATAAAAAAACTAAAACAAAATTAATAGATATGATTATCCAGACTTAATGAGAATTTGATTGACCGCTTCAGTTTAGGGTCCAATAAATTTATCGAATTTTTTTCAAGTATGGATGATTGATATTTTTTCTCACCCGTCATACTTTCAGGTACTGGTAATTACTCACATTTAATAATATTATTAGTCGTATCTATTAATTTTCTTTTAGTTTTCGAGTAACTGTTCGTTTTGAATTCGACTCCAATTTTAAAACATATATTTCAGTATCTATACCCTACTCGTATCTCCATATAATAAATTTCATATTTATTTATATCATAAAAATAATTTATATTGTCAAATTTGTTTAAATATAAATAATAATTTATAAACAAACAAATGAATTGAAAGAAACAAAGGAAAATGAAAGAAAGAATGGAAAAAGGAAACAAAGAAAGAAAGGGGAAAATCTTAAATATGCATGGTATGTTTAGTTTTGACACCTAGGATAATGGTGAAATATGAAGCCGCCACGTCACCCGCCTTAATTCCTTATTTTATTCTTCTCCTAACACCTAACTTAATCTTAATTTCTTTTTTTATTCTTCTCTTTCCCTAATCTATTCTTATCTTTCCGGCCCAACTTAATTTGGATGATGAGTAATTCAAGTTATGAACCCAACCAACGAAAATTCATACCGTTAGGACACCTCTTAGTGTCCTTGTCCTCAAATGAGGACACTAATATCCACCATCCATTTTTTTTTTTGTTAAAGATCTAAAGGACACTATTAAATGAGTATAATGGTAATTGAATTTGTAAGTTTCAGATTTTAAGGATAATTCCTTAATTTAATGACTGATTTTGCGAATAATTGCTTGATTCTTTGATTGCAATTAATTAGGTGGAACAACCAAATTTTTTTCACGACAACCCGTGTTTATAACCGATAGTTTTTTGTAGGTGGAACAACCAAATTTGATTTCGTGTAATTGATCTGTTTTTTTTTTCTTCTAATTGGAACAACTAAGAGTTTCAACAATCAAGACCTACTTTCAAAATGCTATAACAATCAACAAATACGTTTTATGTAATAAAGCTCTACACTTGATAGTTCTGGATCATATAATAATGGCAAGATTGAATTACCAACCGGTAGAAATAAAATATGAGTAAATCATTGTACTAAGTTGAGTTCCACACACAAATTGTTCCAACATGTCTTAAATGGAACACAAATCAGTTTTGAATAATTCACTAATTAATTAAAATTTCACCATGTCTTGTACTAATCAGTTTTGAACAACATTTCTTCAAAGGAACATAAATCAGATCCCTAGATGTCTAGTGACATTCTGTCATGTGCAAATATAACATAAAGCCACCAGTAAAAAACATGAACAAATAGAATAATTGGTCTAGAGATTGCACACACCGGCTCTTTTCTTCTACCACCTGAACAATATATATGTTATCCAGAGACGTGATCAATTTCAGACAAATGGAATCCCATCTATCGATTGCATAGATAATACATGGTCTTCTTTGGTCCGCTTCGACTCCTTATGTAGTAGTTAGTTCTTGTGTTGGTAAAGATAACTAGTAGATGCATCCTGCATAGACGTATTACAAGGAAATCTCTAAATAAACTAAAAGCTTTGCATCCTGAATACCAATATTACAAATACCCATTTTAATTAACTAACCTTTGTAGAATTAACACCCTTCGTTTCCCTCTTCTCGACAGCTTTATTCATCTCTTTTCTAACCAGTGTACATCAAGGGACCATTGTTATCACCTAAAGATATATGTACTATGTTCCAATAAAACTACTTTGTACAGATAAATAAAATCCCTCATTGACAACAACACATGCATATATAATCTTTACCATTTTTCATTTCAATCTGTTCCAGTGAACCTGTTTAGGAACAAAATGATACAATATGAAATTACAAGTAATTCTATGTTCTAGTTATAAATTGCTGGAATTGAGAACTATTTATTGGTTCTGAACACTACTCACTTCACTATTAACAATCAACAATGACACGCGCATAAATCTTAACACTATTCCACTATTAATAATTAACGACGACAAAAGCATAAATCTTAACACTATTCCACTGTCAAAGAGAGACACAAAGTAAAATTGCATTTACTTTTTTTCCTACTCTGTTCCAGAAAACTGATTAGGAACACTGAACATTACACAAACTCTTCAACAGTTTAACAATGCACAAACTCTTCACCATTGAACATTGAACCACGCATATATATATAATATTTAACCTTATTCATGTTATAAGAGGTGAAAATCATACCTCGACGGCTCTGTTCCACATGTACCTAAGTGGAACAATGATTCATTCAAGAACAAGTAAGATTAATGAAAGGACCGAAATCAAAACCATAAAATATCAAAATAATCATAACACCTACTTGAATGAAATATCATTACGAAATTCCCAAACTTGAGCTATCGGGGTTTGCAATCTTGATCCCGCTGCCCTTTCAAATCTGAGAGTGTAATTAAAATAGGATGCAGTGGTGCTGGGTTCAGACTCTGTTCCACATGTACCTAAGTGGATCAAAGATTCAATCCAAGTGGAACAAGGAACAAGTAAGATTATTTGAAGGACAACAATCAAAACCCTAAAACATTAAAAAAAATCACCAAATCGTAGTTGAATGAAATATGATTGGGAAATCCCCAAACCTGAGTTGTCGGGGTTTGCACTCTCGATCTAGTTGTCCTTTCGAACCTGGGATCGGAAACTAGAGGCAGTGGATCTGATTTCGGGCTTTGTTCCACATGATTCTAGGTGTAACAAGGATTCGAAAGTAAAAAAAAAAAATTACATGAAAGACCAAAATCAAAACCACAAATCATAAAACCTTAGTTAACTGATTGAAAATCCAAACCTTAGTTTTTGTAGTTTGCATGCTAGGTCCGGCCGCCCTATCGACTTTGGGAGAAAATTTTGAGGGTGTTTGGGAAGAAGCCCGACCATAGTCAATCAAAACTCTTGTTCTGACGATCGGCGTCAGATTCCGTTGAAAAACGGAACCCCTCTTTCCTTCCAGTTCATGTGCTCTCAGCCGTTTATATCCCGTCGACGACATTTGGACGGCAGGATTTCGCCAGTGATGTGGGATACCTGAGTGCATAGCAAGTCGACGGCGACTCTGTCGAGGCTTGATTTTCGGCGGAGAGAGTATCCCTATTTCGGTGTTGAAAAGATTTTAGACTTTATGTTTCTCTCTTCAGTTCATGGAAAGACCTAATTAATTAAGACTCCTCAAATTCAAAAAGTGGGATCTGATTTTCAATTTTTTCCAATTTTACCCACGGCTACTTACTACCGCCAGATCTACTCTATAACCCTCCTGATATAAGGACACTAAGGGGTGTTCTAATGGTAACAGATCCAACCAATAGTTACACATGCACGTCTCAAACCCAATTATACCATTCTAATCACATTCTCATAATTGTTTTTACATATTCACAAGTTAAATAAGATTAACTATTCAATCTATTATATATATATATATATAAGCAAGGCTAGCGCTCCCGGTACCCACAAGGTATCGGTACCCTCTGCCACATGGGGCTTTATGATTGGTCGATGAAATTAGTCCACATTATATGCACAATTAACTCCAAATTTTAAATATATTACTATTTGGTCATTGCTTTTTCCGAAAAATAATTTTAACTTTTTCATCTTCTCCATTTACTCTTATATTCATTTTGCATTTAAAATTATAAAGCTATTTTCACCGTCAATTTTTTTTTGAACTATTCGGAAATACTACAAACAATTTGACAACCCACAATCAGGTAAAGAATATCACATCATGCAGAGTTTCGTTAGTTTGAGTCACCTATATTAGGCTAGGCATTCAAAAATTGATCGAGATGACTAGCACCCTGAATTATATAAAACTAGGCAATAACCCATTCTTGTACAACTAAAGGTTTAGATTTAAACGAAAAATGAGAGAACTTGGACCACATCAAGATGCGTCCAACTGCGAAGTTTGAACTTCATAGCAATTACCATCTAGTGAAAAGGTATTTACCTGGAAAAAAACAAAACCAAACCCACATCATTGTGGCAGCTTCCTTGACTGATGAACTAGGACTCGGAGATTCCACCTCTCTTTCAATATCGATATCACCTTCTTCGTCCGTACCACCTCTATTATAGCCATGAAATCTTCAGTCCTTACAAAACTTCCAGAAGATCCTACACTACAACAAAAAGGGAAATTAGTGGCAGGCGGCGGGCCTGTCTGCGAGTAAGTTACTCGCAGACAGTTGGGCTTACTCGCAGACAGGAAGCGCCTGCCACTAGCTAGTGGCAGGCGGCCTGCGAGTAAGCCCAGTCTGCCACAAGCTAGTGGCAGGCGGCCTGCGAGTAAGCGCGGCCTGCCACTAGCTAGTGCAGGCGGCCTGCGAGTAAGCGCGGCCTGCCACTAGCTAGTGGCAGGCGGCCTGCGAGTAAGCACGGCCTGCCACTAACCTCGCGCCTTTCTTTCTCAAGTAATACCAAAAACATGGGCACTCTGTCCTCCTGACCTCACTCCTTTCTTTCTCTCTCTATCTTTCTCTCTATTTCAAATTATATTATCTGAGTCTCTTCCCACCACCGCCTTTCTCTTTCTACTCATCTCCGCCACATTCCTCCTCCTCCCTCCCACTTCCACCGCCGTCATCACAGTCCCACCATCCCTCTCTTTCCCTAACCCACGCCTCCGTCAGGCCTACATTGCTCTCCAAACATGGAAACAAGACGCCATTTACTCCGATCCTTTTAACTTCACCTCCAACTGGAACGGCGCCAACGTCTGCTCCTACTCCGGCGTCTTCTGTGCTCCTTCCCCTTCCAACCCTACTCTCCGCTTCGTCGCCGGCATCGACCGCAATCATGCCGACATCGCCGATTACCTCCCTCCCGAGCTCGGTCTCCTCTCAGATCTCGCTCTCTTCCACATCAACTCCAACCGCTTCTGCGGCGTCGTTCCCAAATCATTTCATAGGCTTAAGCTCCTCCACGAGCTTGACCTCAACAACAATCAATTTTCGGTTAGTTGATGTATCTGGAACCACCATTGACAAAGGGTTTTAAGATGGGGATGAAACGATTGGGATAACTAGAAATTTAGTGACCAGATAGCAATGATAAAAAAGTTAAGTGACTGCCTATAAACGAAAAGGGATGAAACAGAAAAGACCAGAAATTTAGTGACCAGATAACAATAATCAGAAAGTTAAGTGACTTCCTAGAAACAAGGGGGATGACACATGAAAAAACAGAAATTTAGTTACTAGACAGTAATAATCATAAAGTTAAGTGACTAATATTAGTGGCAGGCGGCCTGCGACTAACCACGCGCCTACCATTAAGCTTAGTGGCAGGCGCCTGCCACTAACCTCACGCCTGCGAGGAGCTTACTCGCAGACAACGCCTGCCACTTAATGGGCTTCCTCGCAGCAGCTTTACTCGCAGGCCCAAATGTGGTTAGTTGCAGGCAGCGCCTGCGAGTAAGCTCCTGTTTTAGTGGCAGGCTGCCTGCCACTAACCTCGACGAGGCCTGCCACTAAACCATCCTTCTGTTGTAGTGTTATCAGAGGCTGGTTTACAGGACTGCGTTTTGCATACTGTTCGAGAAAAGGCTCGACTTCACTAATATATATTGACGATGACAGCTCTTCCACATTTTTGACTAATATAGATAGCCCTGAACACCAATAACCAATAAAAGAAAAGGAATAATGAACCTTGACCATTTTGCACTATGTCACTGCCTACTCAAGAGAAAATAAGGAAAGTAATAGTTCAATTAACCATTCATCAATTAAAAACTAGTCACAACCATCATCAAGGCAAGATCAGAAGCCCTGAGAAAAGATACCCTTCTGTGAATAGCAGAAACCTCAGCCATTAAAATCAAGGAGGAGTTTCACATGAATGGTTTCACAAAAGACACCGTGGCACGAGAATGAATTCTTAGAAAACTTTTACCACTTAAAATTCAAGAAGTCGGCATCAAAATAAAACCACATCACTTTTATCCGTAAGCTTAAAGGAACACGTGCTAATTGCATTCTACCCAGGTTCATCAAATGCATAAAGTAGGTTAGAGAACATGGAAACATTTAAGGTATTAGAAGCAACGAGGCATTAGGCTTGCACATTTGAATGTCACACAACAAAGTCATAATCAACATATTAACAATCTATTGCTAATTTGGCCAAAAATAGGGTCAGACCCTATATCCAGAATCCAGAACTCGGTCTGTTCACCATTCAATTGTTCAAGCATGTCAAATTTCTTTGTCTATGCGTGAAAGAACTTAGAACCAACCAATGTGGAAGAGAGGAATTGGAACCACTCCCATATAAGAAACATTTATATCACGATTTTCATTTGGCTGCTAACTAAGGTAGGTCTATAAGAAGCAACATATATGACTACAGCTATACGGTAGGACAAAAGAACATACTTGGCTTGCCTCCGACTTTGCTCGTGCAACAATTTGTCTACCATCAGCAGCTAAGCCAGCCAGCCACAACCGTAGAGGAGTGCTTAACCACACAGTAGCAAAGATGGGAAGTCAGAGAGAGTTAGAGACTAGAAGTATATAATTTGCACATAAGAGATCAGATGGCTATACTTGCCATTACCCATAAGGTTCAAGTTTCATGCAATTTGGATATGCAGCTAGATCAAAACAAGAGTGACAGGGATAAAATAGGAGAGTACAATACCAGAATGCCGATGAAACTTGTGAACCTTATTGTGTCGGCCACCGTCAATGCTTCGGTCTTCTCCAGCGACTTTTTCTTCCGTCGTTAATTCAGCTAGCTCGTCGTATTTCCCGTTTGCAAATCACATGGAAGGCTAATTCTATGACGACGAGAAGTCGTTGAAAGCCAGTTCGCCGAATTGTATCGGCCCTCGGCAATTAATAAGCTTCATCATACTTTATTTGGAATTACGCTTCGGTAATTAATAAGCCAATTCGTGGAATTACCAACGACGGTGACATGCAAGATGCTAAAGTGTTCTCCATTTGGGTATCCTCCTCCATTCATTGCGTCAAGCACCGGTTGAGTAGGGCAAACGACGTCGGAATCCAGTGCAGCAAACGAAGCCTTAGAGCGGAATCGATGGACCAATTTCAATATCTCGATCGTCTGCCGGGAAAAAGAACTTCAGGGGAGGAATATGATAGCATCAGAGTAGAGACTATTTTGGTTGTTGTCTAAAAGATTGATGAATGAAAATGAATCGGCTCGTTAAAACAAAATGAAAATAGGAATATATGACAAAACAAACGGTAATAGAAGGAAAAGTTAAATTAACTTTTCGAATGATTGAATAAGCAGACAATAATATCTTTAAAATTTGGGGAGAAAAAGTGAATTTATATGGATATTTTATTACAACCAATCATATAGCGCCACATCGCATAGGGTACCAGTACCCTGTGGGTATCGGAGGCAAATATAAAAGAGACCCCCTTTTATTCTTCTTATCCTTGAGTGTAGGGATTCTACCAATCACCATTAAGTAATTAATTAATATAAAATTTAATATTAAATTCTGTCAATAATAAAAACACATATTAATAAATAAAATAATGCAATGGAACACAGCCACACTTTTTGCAAAATTAATAAAAAATGAAAACAGTTTCTTTATGTTCCATAATCTTAGGATTATCTCTCCTTTCAAAATAGCATTTTTCTTTTGTTTTCTCTTATTTAAAAAACACAAAGTGTACATCCTACGTAATTTTAGTATTTCAATAAAATTAATTATTTTTTCATACAAAATATTTTTAATTTTCAGGTTTACTCTATAAAATAATCATACGCATTTTTCATTTTCAATCAATCAAAGATCTTATCTTCATTTTATCTTTTTATTTTTTTAAGTTGTGACTGTATAAATATTATTAAAAGCTTATTCTAAATGATTCATATCAAAACTGAAATTAAAAAAAAAAGTTAAAAGTTAAAGACTTTAACCACTAGACCAACAATTTAAAAATACTATTTTATATGATAATCTATATATGTATCCAATATCTACGATACATATAATCAATCTCTTCTTACAACTATGATTTATATGTTTGACTTAAGCCAACCATTATCGTCAAAACTAAATGAGAATGATAATTTTAACGAACTTATATATAAGAATTAAATTATCCATAATTTAAAATGTAATTTGAAATAATACACAAAGTAAATTCAATTTTATTAAAAGAGGGTTCAAACATGGGTTATAATAGTAAAAAAAAATGTTTCATTGACTATAAAGGGAGAAACGGTCTATTCTATAATTCTACAATACAAATCAGTTAAACTGTTTTATATAAACGCAATCAGTTTTCTAATACAAATCATTTAAAATATTTTAAATTTTCAGGTTTACTCTATAAAATAATCATACGCATTTTTCATTTTCAATCAATCAAAGATCTTATCTTCATTTTATCTTTTTATTTTTTTAAGTTGTGACTGTATGAATATTATTAAAAGCTTATTCTAAATGATTCATATCAAAACAGAAATTTTCAATTAAAAAAAAGTTAAAAAGTTAAAGACTTTAACCACTAGACCAACAATTTAAAAATATTATTTTATATGATAATCTATATATGTATCCAATATCTACGATACATATAATCAATCTCTTTTTACAACTATGATTTATATGTTCGACTTAAGCCAACCATTATCGTCAAAACTAAATGAGAATGAGAATTTTAACGAACTTATATATAAGAATTCAATTATCCATAATTTAAAATGTAATTTGAAATAATACAAAAAGTAAATTCAATTTTATTAAAAGAGGGTTCAAACATGGGTTATAATAGTAAAAAAAATGTTTCATTAACTATAAAGGGAGAAACGGTCTATTCTATAATTCTACAATACAAATCAGTTAAACTGTTTGTATATAAACGCAATTAGTTTTCTATATAAATGTTCTCTATGAGAACACATTCATTATCATAAATAAGTTTTTTTTAATTTCAATAATCATCACTATAATCCTAAATATATATATTAATATATAATAATAGAGGTAAGACAAAAAATAATTAAAATGAGGCAGATAAAGAAACGGAGATTATATATTATCTATTATCTATGGCCAAAAACAAATTTGTAGCCAAACCTTTTCGAGAAATGTCAAACATAGCCAAAACTATTTGCATCACATTTTTTAGACCAAACTTTTATTTTTTAGGACAAACATAGCCGACATTCGTTAAAATTTTAACACCGTTAGTGACTGTACAAACGGAGCTGACATGGCATTCACTTGACCAGTCAACTAGACGCCATGTCACATGCCATGTCATTATTCAAATTTAAAAATAAATTAATTAATTTATAACAAAAGTATAAAAAAATTAATTTAAAAGCTTCAGTCCACTACAAAAATCCGGCACCTTAGCGTCGGTCAGAACCGGTTTAGCGTGTTGTGACGACGCTAAGGCTTTGGCGTCGTTGCTGACCGACGCTAAGGCTTTTGGCGTCGGTCAGAAAAGCGACGCCAATTCCACCGACGCTAAAATTTAGCGTCGGTTGTTTAATGACCGACGCTAAACCCTTTTCACAAGCGACGCTAAATGATGGTCCGACCAGTCCGGGCGAGAACCAAACCAATTTTTAGCGTCGGTTACTAGGTGACGCTAAATTTAACAACCGACGCTAAAGTGGTCAACCAATGACCAAACACGTGTTGACTGCGTCCTAGTTAGCGTCGGTTATAAACCGACGCTAAATGACCAATGACCGACGCTATTTACGGGTCATTTTAGCGTCGGTTCAGACCGACGCTAAATCAGTATGACCGACGCTAAATATGTTGTACAGTCAAAAATTTTCTGGCCATTTCAGCTCCTTATCTCATACTCTTCTAGTGCCAACCTGCAAACCTGTAAACCGCAATTTCATTCATGGAATGCAATATTAATTATACCACACATTACTAACCAACGACATAGATAACTAATATGCATAACATACCGTATAATTCTCATAATATTAATAACTACATATGTCCATGTGTAATATATCAGCATAAATATTCACTCTCCCTCTCATCACTCATCCTCCTCATCCTCCTCATCATCCTCACCCTCACCCTCACCCTCACTCTCCTCCTCCTCATCCTCATCCTCACTTTCCTCCTCCTCCTCCAACGCCTGCAAGGTGGCTTTCCCCTTCCCTTTAGCCCGAGCGGAGGATCCTGAAGCTCTTGATCACAACCGACGCTAAACCCATTATCACAACCGATGCCAAAAAATGATCGGTTTGCACCGTTGGTTTGGTCCGGAATCAACTTTAGCGTCGCTTTTTGGATAGATGTTAGCATCGGTCGATGTTTGACCGACGCTAAACCCTCGGTCAAACGCGAGTCAAGGGTTTAGCGTCGGTTATCTATCGACCGACGCTAAATTCTTTCCTACCGACCGACGCCAAACGTCTCTTTTTTTGTAGTGGTCGACATCTTCCTCCACCACCACCAAGCTTCAGCCGCCGTCGTTCCAGCCGCCGTCGCTCCAGCCGTCGTTGCTCCAGCCACCGTCATTGCTCCAGCCGCCGTCGCTCCAGCCTTCGTCGTTCCAGCCGCGTCATTCCAGCCGTCGTTGCTCCAGCCACCGTCGCCAGTCGTCGTTGCTCCAAGCCGCCCGTCGCTCCAGCCGTCGTCCTCCACCCGCCACCACCAAGCTCCAGCCACCGATGCTCCACCCGCCACCACTAAGCTCCAACCACCGACCTCCTAGGGCATGGAAGAAGAAGAAGAAGAAGGAAAAAAAAGAAGAAGAAGAAGAAGAGAAGAAGAAGGAAGAAGAAGAGCAGCGGCGGAGAGAGGGAGAAGAAAGGTCAGCAAGTTTTTTTTTTTGGGTTAAATGTTTTTTTTGGTTAAATATTCATTTATTATTTAGTGAATAATTTTAATTAAAAAATATTATGTGGCAAAAAAGTTGTACACATCAGCTGACACGTCATTCTGTGGGTTAGATTTTCGTTAACTTTGACGGAAAAGTTAACGGAAAACAAAACATTGCCATTTTTGGGATTACGAAAAGTTTTGGCTATGTTTGACATTTCTCGAAAAGGTTTGGCTACAAATTTGTTTTTGGCCATTATCTACTAATCTACTAATATATATATACATATATAAAAGCACCCCCTCTTTATTCCTTCTCTCCTTAACTCTAGCTATTCAACCAATAGAAAAATTCTGATTTATTTAATTTTCCTTTAAATTTTCTTTTTTCCCTTTTCATGTCTCTCCCACGTTTCAACCTATGAAAACAATCTTTTTTTTTTAAAGTTGAAAACAATCTTCTTATTTCATTTTTTTTATTCACTAATCAGTTACTAATTTACTTATGAGTTACTATAGTAGTATTTTTTATATTTTAAGTTGACTATTGCTTTCTTTGTTTGTTTTAATCCAAGATGATCAATTAACAATACATAATAGAATTGTTCCCATTACAATATGATAAATTATTACATTTTAAGGAAATTATTACTTTAAAATATGTAACTAATTTTATTATGAATAATATGTATCTAATTATTAACTAATTGATTACTTTTAACATACAACTATCCTCCACAATAAGGGGTAATCAAGCTTTTTCCTTCCAATATAAATGCAAGAAACATCTTCAACTAGGACATCAACAATAATATACAGATTTTACCAAAACAACAATAATATACAGAGTTTCAAAATCATGCATTACTAATGATATAATTTGTTGGATCATATGAATTATTTATTAAATCAGTATGATGCAACTTTGCTAAAATTATGGTTCAATCATGGTTCACCAATAATTTATAGAAATTTGAGAGGTTGAACCAAATTAGACTTACTGATTTGATCGTCTACTATGATTATGAAAACCATGTTGATATCTCTATATCTACAAAATTATGACTATTTTAATGAAAAGTAAGAAAAATATGTATAGTATAAACAAAGAGAAAACATAAAAGTAGGGAGTGAAGAATAATTTATAATGTCTGTATTTAATACAACGAGTACTATTTATATGATAAAATTATAACTTATAGATGACTAATATGATTATCATTCACCAAGAATTAAAAAGTATATAAAGACATTGATTTTCATGATCAACCTAGGAGTTTTATAATGTAAATAATTAACAGTCAAAATCCAATTATTTATAACAAGTACATATATTTTGATTTTGACGGTTGCAAATTCGTGTTTATGTATTCTCCCCCTATTGTTAATTTTAGGAATTTTACCAATTAAACCATCATTAAAAAAATTCCTCAACACACAAAAATTATGAAATATTCATGTAATTGTTGTGGATTTAGTAGTTTAAATTGGAATTCAAAATAGGTTTTAACTTATGTATTATTTTAATTCTTCAAATTGTTTAGAATTTGAGTAGTTAAATGGTTAATTTTTAGCTTACTTTTGATCATGTTACTAGATTAGCAATGGGTACCCACGGGTTCGGATACCACGTATCCACTACCCACCCGTTTAATATACGGGTATTACCCGTATCGTACCCATCCCGCGAGACTAAATGGGTACAAAATCTAAACCATCCCCACCCCAAAATGGGTTTTGGGTAAACCTGCTACCCATCAGATGAACGCCAAATCTCTTTGCATATGGATTACATAGAAATTTCGAATGGAGCTACAATTTTTAGAGCAATAGGGTTTCGTGATGGAACCAAATACTGATCGATTGAGAAGTTAAAGTGAAGAACTAAATTCATAAAGAAGAAATTGGGTTTGGTACGTTAAACATAGATGACAACGTCATTTCATATTGGGTACCTATCGGGCTGGGTATGGGAATGATACCTTCAAACCCATCCCCACCTGTTACCCACTCTAGCTGGGTACCGGGTTTGCCCATACCCGTCAAATCTACCCAGTTAATGGATGATCTCCGCCCAAATCGATTAGATTTTGGGTGGGTATCACGTTCTCGGGTACCAATTGCAAAACCTACATGTAGTTTAATATATACTATTTTGTTAACACTTGGAAGTGTAAGTTCATAAATACTCATTCCTAATAATAAAATAATTGGTGTAACAATTCAAATAAATTTTCAGTGTAGCTAATTTTTAAAAGAATTTTCATATTTATTTCACCAAAGTATCAATCTAACATATTAGCTACACTGCATATTTATTAGAATTATTATAATTATGTACACATATGTGTAGGAAATGCAAAAATAGTTTGATGTCTCTTCAAATTGAGATTAAAGAACATTCACAAATCACACATGCATGAATCTATTTTCAGTGTACATGAATAGAGACAATGCTAGCATATCATGCATGAACCCCATGTATGGTAGTTTTAGTAGATATCAACGTCGTTCAACTTTGTTACATAATTATGATTTCAAATCCATTAATGTAATGACATAAATTTTATTATAATGTTACATTATATTACAGAATATGATCGGTGTGATGTTACAAATTACAATACATTATAGAACATGATTGGGATAACAATCTCGCATAACACACTTGCAGATAATGTTAAATAGTGAAGGTATTATCCCATATTTTGCAATATATATATATTTCTTAGTAGCATTATTTATTTATAAAAAAAATATATTTTCCCTTTGATTTAAGTTCTATTCTACTAATTTTTTAAGAAAACTTTCTATCTATAATTAATCACATAACAAATAATTCTTGCAATTAATATTATGAATGACTGGTGACTTTCGCAATAGTTATAATTTGAATGGTTAGATATATTGAGTATTACTTAGAGGTAACACAATATTGTTTCTGTATTATGTGAATTTAACAAAGTATAGAACGTTGAGCTCGAGTGGTATAAATTAATAAATTATGAATAGGGAGAAAATGAAAATGTTGTTTTACTCAAGCCCGCCCTAGTATAATTATATAAGGATATAATTTACCCCCTTTTATTCCTTTTCTTCTTAAGTGTAGTGAATTAACCAATCACAATTTTCTTATTAATTAATTCTTAATTGAGTAAATTTTAAATGATAAATAATAATAGAAAATAATCTATGTCACTCCCACGTTTTTTACCACCCACTTTGGTGGGTTTTTTTTTTGTTTCATTAAAACCTTTTTTGTACTTTTTTCATTTAAAAGTTAATAAATAATTAGCTTATTGTAAATATATATTGGATTTATTTTTAATATTTCATTAAATTGAGTAAACTGATAATAAGTAATGACTAGCTACCCTATATTATTAACATTTCAATAAACGTATATAATATACCTATTGAGATTCATGAATATTTTATCATGTTTTTTATAATATTTTTTTAGGGAAAATAGCACTTTGACCACCTCTCTTTGTCAACTTAACATATAGCCTCATATACTATAAATTATTTTCTTACCCCCTCCTACTTCAGTGTTTTTGTATTTTGGGTCATTTCGTTTTAACTTTCGTCTTCTTATCACTTAATTAACGTACATCCAGCACACCACATCAACTCTAATAACCACATACTAGCTAACTAAGTATTTTTAACTGGGAATATAAATATATATAATTACATATGATTAAATTAACGGATAAAACATGTGGTTATATAACTCTTCATATTTCACCATATTATTCGCGATACCTCCTCCAGTTTTCCTCCCATACAAACTTTTCGTCTCCGACCTCCGATATCTCTCTCTGTAGATTTATATTATATAAGTAAATTTAGAAGACTATTTTTATCCTTTCTCTAGCTAATTAATCAATCATAATTTTATCATATTAATTAATCACGGTTTAAATACATTTTAAATAAAAAATAAACTGTTATTCTCACATTTTTGTGATGTTATCCATGTTTTATTTGTTTTAGTACTTTTTATTATTATATGTTACCTTTCTACGCATAATTTATACAACATTAAGGGGATTAATTAATTTATAATTAAATCTTGTGCTTAATGTTTTTCCATTCTATAAAAAAATCTATAAGAAGTTATTCTCCATACACTAATAAGGGATATATGGATTCTCGAGAAGAGAGGAACCATGGTGGTCCCTCCCGGATCGCCTGGATCTCACGAGTGCGGAATGAACCATAAAAGAAAATTTCTATTAGCGAATCACAACAATACACGTTACAAACAAATAATAAGTAAAATGATATTCTCTTTTCATTAAACTCTCACATTTTTTTGGGATAGTAACCACGTTTATTTATTTTATTTTATTTTAAATTATTTTTATTACACTGTCAAATAATTTTTTATAACATAATTTTTTTTTATATTTACATTAATATTCTAAATATTTATTGAGTTTAAAATAAAATTCCATTAAATTTTCAATAAAATTATAATATATATTTATTGATTAATTTGTATTCATTGTCTCTTTACTTTATACTTTAAAACAAATGAAAATTAGCCTTTTAAAACAATGATTTTACATTATTTCATAATTTTCCCTTCCATATGAAATTGAAATGTTCATTTTCAATCTATTTTATGTATTATAGAAAAAATTATTATAATTTCACTTTCACAACTCTCTAGCCCACAAAAAGATTTTCTCTCTCCCAAATTTATAAATTTCTTATTCTCTTGAGAAGTACGAGCCACAAATTTATGAAAAAATTTATTCAGTCATCGATTGTTTTTTTATTTCACTACAATTAATTAAAATGAGTTGATCATTAGGATAAAGAATTGGACACTGGCCATTAGAAAATATAAATAAGGGTTTGGTTCAAATGCATCACACACAACAATATTATAAGGGTCTGAGAATCCAAATTCTGCATCATGTGTTTAGAGTTCGTTGAGCATAATAAATGAATAACTAATCTAGCAAGACATGATAAATAACTAAGAACCAGCATCTATCAACATAGATGAAGACAATCAACAATCTCCAATATCATAATGAGCTATTTTTCACATTTCATTAAAATAACGCATATGATAAATATCTATTGGGTTTCATGATATTTTTATTTTCTTCTCCAATTTAAAAAAATTGTTACTTAGAAGTTCATGATATGTTAATAATGAAATAAAAACACAAAAAATAATGATCTAACAATCAATGGTGAACACTCCGGTGCACCCACTAACATTTTGATAGATAAACATGTTTTTAATATCTTTTTTTTCGAGTAGTAATCTACATGTTGTTAAAGGATATATAAGACGATTTGAACAAAAAACTAATTTGGTAGAGATGATAATCTATCATATTGAGAAAAAATGCAACTGTAGAAAGAAACCTGAAGAACAATAGGTATAATCTTATACTATGATGACTAAAAATTGTAATTAAGCTCAATTTAGACTTATTAAGATTAAATCTATTGATATAAACGATTAGTTCAATAGAAATATCACTCTAGATAGCACAAACGTCAGTGGGTGTACCCGGTGCACCCACTTTTAGTGGATGCACCGAAGCGTTTACCAACAATCAATGGAAAAATTAGGAAAAAAAATATAGAAAATATATGTCAACAACATAGGAAATGTCAGTCTACAAACATAAAATCAAATCCAAGCACATGATCTCGAAAAATTTCAACTACAGTTGGTATGAAACATGTTCACAAAAGAAACACATAAACAAGTACTACACACAACCTTACATACAAATCAAAAGGTGCAACTCCAACTATAGCCAATATTTACAAACACTAAGAATATTGAGATCCATTACCAATAATTTAAATAAAAACCCCCATGGGCTAAAATGAAAAAATGCATTAAAAATAAATAAAAATACTAGAAATATTATTTCCTGCTATTTTTAATTAATCATCCATAACATTTTTGAATATGTAGTAAAATTCACTTACATTTAGTTTAATTTTAGACTCTCTTTTCCATTTAAATTTTTCATCCTTAATTCATTCTCTATTATACTCGATCTTTAATCGTGTCTTATTTTTTAATATTATTTTATGAGGTTTTAGCTATTGAGGTTAATATTAACTATCTACACATGGCCACTGGTCGGACGATTCAGTGGCAACAAACGAAAGTGGTGACATTGGGAGGAGTTCTAAGAGATTATAAGGCACGGACTATAGATGCCTTCATGACCTATATTGGGACATGTTCAATAACCTGTGCAGAACTCACAAGCATTGTCATAAGCATGGAGAGAGCTTGAAATGTTGGGGTGAGAGTCCTAGAAGTGCAAATCGACTTCATATGTACAGTTAAACTCTTATCAACGACCACGTACTTGGACCACCAACATGCAACAATCGTTTGTCAATATAGAAGACTGCTAGAGAGGAACTGGAAGGTTACTTTAAAACACATCTATAGAGAGGCGAACCACTTCGAGGACGCACTGGCGAATAAGGGTCATGGAGCTGACTGAGAACACACACGGTAGAGTGTTCGAATAGCATAATTAAATACTAGGAGCGGTATGCCCTTATGAGAGAGAGTCAGAGACTCAATTAATTTTCATTCTTCCTAAAAAAAGTATGTTGCCCGCTGCAAAGCGCGGGCCACAAGCTAGTAATATATAATTCAACTAAGATTGTACAATGATAATAAAAATAAATAAGAAATAAATACTCAATAAAAATTTATCGTCAACTTTTTTTAGAGTATTAGTGATACACACTTGCCAGATTTTGGATTTTTTAACTAAACCATAGATTGCTAAATTCATATATTACTAAACTTTCAAGTTCATATTTGATTGGTTGATGGTCTTGATCATGCATAAGTTGGGTCATGTTGCATATATGTATGCAATGTTTTGAAATGTCTGAAAGAACTATGTTTAAATTTTCATACCATTTGAGTATGTTAATTTCGGGAATTGTAGTCAGGATCCACTAAATCACGAGTTAATATGATTATATGAGTTATATATATTGTGGGTTCATTGGTACACTGATTGGTTGGGTGGCAATAATTGTGTAGTTAAAATTGATAAGCATCAGAAGATTTGATAAGATTAGTTAAGATTATTTTCCTGATTCTGTAATTAATCTATTATTATTCTTGTAACTATTTCGATATTATAAATACACATACTGAAGCACACGGTTGGGTGTGGGTAAATCTTCCAACCAATTTCACATGGTAATCAGAGCCTCAGAATCATTCTTTCCCCTCTCTCCTATTTTCGGCACTCTCCTTTTCTAAAACCCTAGCCGCCGTCTTCCAACAAACAAAACCCCGCCGTCCTACCCCTTTTGTCTTCTCCGACTGCTTCCTTTTTTTTCCTCCATGGCTACTGCTACTCACCAGCTACCTGCCCCACCGTCGTAGCTATCTGTCAAGCTCGACGCGAACAACTACGTGCTATGGAAGCTCCAGATTGAGCCTTTCTTGGTCGGTTATGATCTCATTGGGCACGTTGATGGTTCATCTGTTGCCCCGGCACGTACCACGGCGGACGGTGCTACCTCCCCTCAGTATACCAAGTGGTATCGCCAAGACCAGCTCGTCTTGGGCTGGCTAATCAATTCTTTGTCCCCGACTGTCATACACACCTTGGTCGGCGTCACCACGGCGCGAGAAGCTTGGGTCTCGCTGGCGACCGCGTTTGGATCTGGCAGCCCGGCGCAAATCAGGTCAATTCGGTCACAACTCATTGAAATTAGATTGAATAACGATAGCATGACTGACTATTTGCAGCGAGCTAAGAGTATGGCCGATCGGCTACAAGCTCTGGGTGAGCCGATACGGGAGAAAGATCTCGTCGAGTATATCACACACGGGCTGCCAACGCAATAACGTCCCTTGATTCGATCACTGCATAACCAGATTGTACCGGTCAGTTACCTCGAGCTACACGGCCTACTCATCTCTGAAGAGTTGGAGTTGTCGATGGAGGAGGCTGCAAACTTCATAGAGCCGCAGGCTCACAATAGTGCTCCGACTTCCAGCTGGCGCGGGGGGCCCGCCGGCCACGGAACCAGAACTCCTACCCCAATCTGGGTCGGCCGAGCTATGGCTACCGAGGCCAGCAGATGCAGCCACGATCGCCATCGAACCCGTTCGCCTACACAGCCGCCTCTCAATCAACGCCCTCTCATCTGCTTCAACTGTAATGGGTATGGACATCACTACCGTATGTGTCCTTCTCCACGAGCCAACCAGCCGCCACCACAAGCACACTACTCGACCTCTCCATCCAACCAAGCGCCGGCATGGACCCTAGACTCGGGCGCCACTCATCACCTAACCAGTGACCTAGCCAACCTAGCCCTTCACTCCGAGTACCGCGGCACTGAGCAAGTCCAACTGAGCGATGGTAATCTCGTCCCCATTACTCACTCTGGTTCAGCTTATTCTACAATAAATGGTTCATCTGTTGCACTTGATAATATTCTTGTTGTTCCATCGGCGTGTCAGAATTTATTGTCGATTAGCGCTCTAACCTGTGATAACAATCTGGGAATTTTGTTCTTTCACAAATGGGTGTTTATACAGGACCTAGCCAGCCGCCAAATTCTCTACCAAGGCCAGAGTAAAGACGGACTTTACTCCATTCCGCTTTCCCTTCTCCACCGCACGCAGCCGAGGGTGAACTCCATTACCCTGTCGACGTGGCACTGAAGGATATGACATGCTAACATGGAGAATGTGAAGAGGGTCCTCAGAAAACTATCTATTCCTTTTTCTAATAAGCATATCACGAACATTTGCCAGGGTTGCTGTGTCGGGAAGATGCACAAGCAACCATTTACTTTATCTAATTATCGTGCTTCGGGTCCTCTAGACTTAATTTGCAGTGATGTTTGGGGTCCTTGTCTGGTTGACTAAGTTGATAGGCAACGATATTACATTATTTTCTATGATCATTATAGCAAGTATTGTTGGGTTTATTTTGTTCGTTTCCGTTCTGACCTTCTCTAGGTTTTTATCACCTTTCGCGCCATGGTTGAGAATTATTTTGGGAGACTTATTCGTTCATTCCGTGCAGATTGGGGTAGCGAGTACCAGAGGTTGTCGCAATATTTGACAAAGGAAGGCATTATATTTCAAAGCTCATGCCCACACACACCCGAGCAGAATGGGTGTGCAGAACGGAAGCACCGCTACATCACAGAGATTGGTCGCACTCTGTTACACCAGGCGAAACTACCACAGGCTTATTGGACTTATGCCTTTCAAGCTGCTATTTATTTAATTCACAGGTTGCCGAGCTCGTCAATTGGATACGAGACCCCGTATGAGTGCCTTTTCGGTGTCGCCCCTGACTACTCTCTCTTACGAGTTTTTGAATGTTTGTGTTTCCCTTGGTTGAAACCCTATGCGACGAGCAAGCTAGATCCTAAGTCGTCACCATCTGTTTTCTTGGGTTATAGCTTGCGCCATAAAGGCTACTACTGTCTAAACTTGGCGAATTTTAAAATACATGTTTCCCGCCATGTTCTGTTTGATGAAGATGTTAATCCTTTTCAGGTGCCCGCGGTATTCAACTCGACGCCACCACCATCAAACCATCAGCCGAACCAGCCAATCCCAACATCTCTCCTACTGCCTCCTCTCCTCCAGCCGACACCTCCAGATCAACCACCAAACACTCCAGCCACCACAGCCCCGTGCAACAACCACGAAACGAAACTCATGTGCCGACCCCGGCTCCTACCTCACGGCACCAAATGGTTACACGATCAAGAACGGGAACTTAAAGCCATGAACTTTCACAGCCACGACGTCCGATATCGAGAAGGAGCGACGTGTTTCACAGAGGCCGTTCGACACAAAGAATGGCGGGATGCAATGGGAGAAGAATTTAATGCTCTGCTACGGAACAATACATGGGTGCTAGAGCCACCAACCGCGGCACATAAACCCATTGGCAACAAATGGGTATTCAAAGTAAAGCGGAATCCTGACGGAACGATAGCACGGCATAAGGCACGTCTGGTGGCGAAAGGGTATCACCAGCAGGAGGGCATCGACTACACGAAAACTTTCAGTCCGGTAATTAAACTTGCCACTATAAGACTCATTTTGTCTATTGCTCTATCTCGTGATTGGATAATTAATCAATTGGATGTGTCGAATGCTTTTCTACATGGGAATCTGGATGAGCTCGTCTATATGGTGCAACCACCGGGCTTTGTGGACGCCTCACGGCCAAATCACGTGTACCGACTTGTCAAATCACTCTACGGACTAAAGCAGGCTCCACGCGCCTGGTTTTCTTGACTTGCGAGATGCATTACTAGAGCTTGGCTTTGTTGGGTCGAAACGGATAGCTCTCTTTTTTACACCGCGTCGCCAACTCCTTTATTTATTCTGATTTACGTGGATGATATAATCATAACAGGGGCATCAACCGAGGCCGTACGAACATCATCAAGTAACTGGCCGAGCGGTTCATGGTAAAAGAATTGGGAGCTTTTTCATATTTCTTGGGAGTTCAGGTTGCACGTACAGCAACATGCATGCAGCTCACACAAACAAAATATATCGGAGACCTACTACAAAAAGCAGGGTTAAAAGATTCAAACCGGGTGGCCACTCCTTATTATCATCTGAAGAAGAGGACACGACACCGTTCGATCGGCCGAGTGACTTTCGTCAATTACTCGGTGGCCTATAATACTTACAAATGACGAGGCCCGATATTGCCTACGCGACGAACAAGCTGTCTCAATCCATGCATGACCCAACAATATCCGATTGGACCCAACTCAAGCGAGTCCTATGCTACCTCAAAGGCACAATGACGCAAGGTATAACTCTACATCGCCACCCGTCACATTCACTAACAGTTTATACCGATGTAGATTGGGCAGGTGACACGAGTGATAGACGGTCCACGAGTGCCTACGTCACATTTCTAGGCCCCAATATAATATCGTGGTCGAGTCGGAAGCAACAAACTGTTTCCCGATCATCCACCGAGGCAGAATATCGAGCGCTCTAGCTACTGCCGCCTCTGAAGTACTATGGCTAAACTCATTATTACAGGAAATTGAGTTTCCTCCGACGGCTTCGCCAACCCTATGGTGCGACAATATTGGCGCTACATACCTAAAGAAGAATCCAGTTTTCCACGCTCGATCGAAACACTTAGAGATCGATTTCCACTTCGTGAGAGAGAAGGTTGCGAGTAAACATCTCCACGTGGCTTACATATCCACTAAAGACCAACTGGCCGATATTCTGACGAAGCCGCTGCCAGCACCTCGCTTCACGACTCTCCGGCTCAAGCTCACAGTCCATCCGGCCATTTGCTTGCGGGAGGGTGATAAACATTAGAAGATTTGATAAGATTAGTTAAGATTATTTTCCTGATTCTGTAATTAATCTATTATTATTCTTGTAACTATTTCAATATTATAAATACACATACTGAAGCACACGGTTGGGTGTGGGTAAATCTTCCAACCAATTTCACAAAAATGTACTCAACTTTTGTCATAGTTCAAATTGGATTTAGACATTTGCAAGCTAAATGGACTAGATTTGAGTTCAGTTTAATAATGGGTGGGTTAGTTAAGTTACATGTCAGTCAGATTTTTAGTTTAATAGACATATTTGACTGACAACTTTGACGTAAATTAAGTGGAATGATGACTAAGAGCAAACCATGATATCTAATATAGGAGGAAGAAGGAGTTCTAAACAATAGTGAGATTTTTTTATACGGGATGACAACAAAAATTGATGGACATGCGAATGACTGTTCGAAATAAGGATAGAGTTTTGTGTAACCTCCGTTTCTCATCCAAACCTGGTTTTTGGGTACCCGCGACCGTTCTATCTGAAATGTGAATTTGAATTTAAAATGAATATAGATATCTATTTGAAATGAGATGGTTACACATACACGTCCGGTACCCACAATATGAACAATTATTTTTTAAAAATATTATATAATTAATTTTTATTAAAAAATTAACTGACCAACCGGTCGGGTACAAAACTAATGATAAAGAATAAGAAAATGAAAGTCTTTCATCACAAACCCCAAATCGCCAAATACTCTCGCAATTTAATGTATATCAACTCCATTATTGTATTAGCAAAAAAAAAACTCCATTACTGTAACTCGCCAAAATATTAAGCAATATTCGTGTCCAATCAACATATTTTACCCTAGATTGAGAATTGATTGGCCAAAGACCTTATTTTGGGAATTAAAAATCTCCCAACCCCATGATGGGAAAAAATCCGCCTCTTAACCGTTAACCGAACGACTTGACCAATTGATCGATCGACTTCGATGGATTACGTCGAAATTAGTCAAAATGACCATAATTGTTAACAAAATATGAATAAAGTAGGTTAACATCTATTTCTGTAAATAAAATTTAAATACTTAACTAATTAATCGACCATAGTCGATAAACCGTTCTACCAACCCTAAATTCGGAAGGGTCAAATACTTAAGTAGTCCCAAAACTTTGGGACGAGTTACAAACTTAACTCGTCCCTAAAACTTCGTTTTGTTACAGAATCGTCCTGTTAGTATGGACTCTGTTACAACGTGATACTATTTGCCACGTCATCCGATCCACTTTAGTTAAATACTAATTAAATAATTGACCCGTCCCAAATCAACCTAATCAATTCGGTCAACTGAATTCAAAACCGAAAATCAATTCAGTTTCATCCAACAATGGTGTTTGGTTTGTTAGTCCCTCCAATGGCGCCTGCGGCTTCTCCAGGATCTTGACCGAGTCCAGCGGGCCAAGAATTTCAGCAACTTGAGCATAGCAAGTGATGTGATCCTCCACAGCTGCCCAAAGACCTACAGCTATTCCTACACCCCACCAGGGTCCCCGGTCAAAGGCAGAACCCTAGGGCCTACAAGAAGCGTGTAGGGCCAAGGAAAGCCCTCTAACACATCATGAAGCCAAGGTATGTGACCAAATATAGGCTCAGGCCACCCCCAGCAGGTAGGGGAGCTAAAATAAAGAAGCTGCTTGATATGACCCGGCCCAGCTGCCCTGACGCCAATCGGTACCCCTACACCCCACCAGGGTCACCTGGCCGAGATAAGACCCTAGGACCTCACAAAAGGCATAAAGAGCCTAGGGCAAGCCATCTTCAAGCCCTAAAGCCAAGGTACGCCCTGAAATATCGACTAAGTCCCTCCCTTGCAGGTAGAAAGGCTCCACGAGATGGAATGATATTCCAGGCCATGCTGCTGGCCGAGGATAGAAGCCTTAGCACTGGAGAAAAGCCTCAGCCTGCTCCTAGCCTGACCTCCAGGAGCTCTGAAGAAGAAGCTCGTCACTCGAGTGACCCTCTAGAAGCATTTCTGGAGTATAGGAGGAAAAGAGCCCAAGAATACTTGGCCTGGAGAGGAGAGCTTCCAAAGAATGACCCTGAGCCGAACCATGAGAAGAAATGGAGTCTTTGGCCCCGAGGCGTGACACTTAGACCAACCCAACCCCCGGAGAGCTACATCAGGAGCTACTTGGATGCCTACCTGAAGCTTAAAGAAGAAGGCTCGAGCGGAAATGGAGAAGGCCCAAGGAGAGAACAGCCCCGAGCCCTAAACCGGCAGTCGGACCGATTAGAGGAATTCTATGAAGCCGGCCACGAAGAACATGTCATTTGGATAAGGCCCTTGCCACTGAACCAGCCCGGAGCATCAGGCCCACGACCGCCACCCGCATCAAGCCCGACGGCCGGCCGGTCAGGCCCACGACCGCCACCATGGCCCAACTGGCCCGAGCAGCCCAATCGCGGCCGAATTAGGGTTTTTGACCTAATTTATGTCTTTTATTCTGCTTTAAAGACTACAACTATTATTTTATGTTTTATTCCTTTTTAGTAGGATTATTTAGGGGTTTTAGGATTCTTTTAAAGTAGGACTCTTTATTTTATTATTATTTAGGAAGTAGTCTTTAGGGAGGAGGGCTTGTTCCCTCACCTATAAATAGAGGCCGCCGGCCACCCTATGTAACCAAGACTTTTTATGAAATAAACCCCCCTTTGAAAGAACTTTGTTCTGAAAACCTTGTCGTATCTGCATGTTGCGATACTGAAGGATCGACTTATCATCAAGAGCATCCATCTCTTGGCGTGGCGTCTACGACTTGATACTTCTGGTTCCCAGCTGTTATATAGCTGACGGGTCAAAGTCCTCATCCGCCCCCAGTTCCCGACGGTTCTACCTCGTTGCACGGTGTCCAACTTGCGGTGTTTAAGGGTTGTCTGCCCACGATTGCAGCGGTTCACATCAGTTGGTATCAAAGCACGGTTCAGCTCATGGATCACAATCTATCCCAGTCTCCAGGTTCTCTTGGATTCATATCCTTTTATTGCTTTCTTAGAAAATTGATTCGAAAATTCCCTTCTATTTCAGTTCTTGTTTCAGTTTCGAGTTAAGAAAAAGAAAAGAAAGCAAGGCCACCTTGCCACGTTATTTCCTTTTGTTGTAAGTTTATTTCTAAGAAGTGGGGATAGAAAATTGCTTCCGTTTGCTAGCACTAACCATGGCAGATTGGAGGCTTGCCAAGTTAGAAGCTAAGTTGGGGGATGCTTCCCGAGTCCTGCAACAGGTACAGGCGACCTTAGCCCGATTAGAGGAAGAGGAGCCCCTGGCTCCAAGGCACCAGCCCCCGCCCCAGCCCTGGCACCAGCCCCGCCCCAGCACCGGCCCCGGCCCCAGCCCCGACACCAGTACCCAGCCTCAGCGCTGTCCAACCAAGCCCCAGTGCCCCAGCGCTCGGCCCCAGCCCCAGCGCTGCCCGACCAGGCCCCGGCGCCCCAGCGCCCAGCCACGGCGCCACCACCGCCCGAGCGCCCCGCACCGGCACCCCAGCGCCCGAGCGCCCAGCCACGGCGCCACCAGCGCCCCGACCAGCGCCCAGCGCCTAGCGCCCGAGCTCCCAGCACCGGCGCCCGAGCGCCCAGCACCGGCGCCCGAGCGCCCAGCGCCCGAGCGCCCAGCCCCGCGGGCCCCAGCGCCCAGCCACGGCGCCACCAGCGCCCGACCGGCGCCCAGCGCCCAAGCGGCCCCCGCGCCCGACCAGCCCCCGCGCCCGACCAGCGCCCGACTTGATACTTCTATTGGCGTGGCGCCCTCGACTTGATACTTCTAGTTCCTAGCTCCTTTATAGCTAGCGGGTCAAAGTCCTAATCCGCCCCGATTCCATAGGTTCTCCTTGTTGCTTGAAGATCGACTTGTGGTGTTCAAGGGTCGTCTGCCCACGGTTGTAGCGGTTCACATCAGCAAGGGCCCTTGGTACGTCCTGCTTCACCGATGAAGGTTCTCGCTGTAGTGGCGGTGATCTCCGACAATCGGCTTCCACGACCGCGGAGGCGGTGAAGCGGAGGAAGAAAAGGTAGACGATGATGAAGCAGAGTGATTCGAAGTTGGAGCTGTGGCTACATAGGGTTCCAGGGATATTGTTCTTGAATAGATCAATGGTTTTTGCGTCCCTGTTTACTAAGCCTGGGAAGAAAGGGGTTAATCCGGATGTCATGGTTTTATGGGAGGTTAGCTGCATTTCGTTTCTTCAATTAGCACTACAAGAAAATTACCTCCTAACATCGAAAGTCTAACAGCGGACAGGAATCCGCTGTTAGATTATACTGCCTAACAGCGGACAGGAATCCGCTGTTAGATTATACTGCTTAACAGCGGATAGCTATCCGCTGTTAAGTATTCGCTGTTAAAATGAAAATTGGGCAGGCGCCAAAAAATCCCGCCTCGGCGGGAATGTAAAATTTTGGAGGGACACCTAACAGCGGATATTATCCGCTGTTAGCAAGTCCGCCGTTAAGGATTGATGACGTGGCAATCCGTGTGCCCACCCCAGCCAATCCGTGTGTTTTGTTATTTTATTTACTTATTTTATTTTATTTTTTTGTTTTTGCTGCCTAGTTATGCAGGAAACCTAATTGGAGGGAGGAGAAGAAGAAGAAAAATGAAGGAGGAGAAGAAGGAGAAGGGAAGAAGGAAGGAAGAAGGAAAGGAAGAAGAAAGGAAGGAAGAGAAGAAGAAGAAGGAAGGAAGAAAAAGAAGGAAGAGAAGGGAAGAAGAAGAAGGAAGGAGAGAAGAAGAGAAGGAAGAAGGAAGAAAAAGAAGCAGAGGAGAAGAAGAAGAAGAAGGAAGAAGAAGAAGAAGAAGAAGAAGAAAGAAGAAGAGAAGAAGAAGAAGAAGAAGAAGAAGAAGAAGAAGAAGAAGAAGAAGAAGAAGAAGAAGAAGAGGAGAGAAGAAGGAGATTAATCAAGATCTAGAATAGAGAAAGAAGAAGAAGAAAGAGAAAGAAGAAGAAGAAGGAAGGAGAAGAAAGAAGAAGGAAGAAGAAGAAGAAGGAAACAAAAAGAAGAAGAAGAAGAGGAAGATAAGCAGAAACCTGCTCCGGCGAGCAGGTTTCTGCAATATTTTTTAATTCTGATCGGAACTCTAACAGCGGATAACATCCGCTGTTACATTTAACAGCGGATATAGAGATATCCCTGTTAGGTTTAACGGCGGATGCGTATTCGCTGTTAGATATCCTTACGTTAGTCAACCTAACAACGAATACGTATCCGCCGTTAGGAATGCTAACAACGGCCTATCCGCTGTTAGACTAAATAAAAATCCACTGTTAAACCTCCTTTTTTCTTGTAGTGTAGGTTATCAAATCAGCTTGTTAATTTTGTTCTGGGCTGATCATGATGGCATGATTTTTCTAGGTGATTCGATATTATTGCTATTTTAGCAGGCGCCATTAAACTTCAATTAGGTTAGCAGGCACCATTGGAGGACTGAGTTGGATGAAACCGAACTAATTTTTGGTTTTGATTTTAGTTGATTGGTTTGATTGAATGAGTTAGGTTGATTTGGGTCTGATCTATTATTTAATTAGTATTTAACTGACGTGGATCTGATGACGTGACAAATAGTACCACATTGTAACGAAGTCCATACTTTTAGGACGAATCAGCAACAAAACAAAATTTCTTAATGAATTTGTAACCCACCTCAAAATTTCGGGACTACTCAAGTATTTCATACAAATAAATATCTACTTGCGCAGTAGCTATATATAACAGAAGAAAATATCATTTTCCCAAAATAAAACGATAAAAAAATGAGTTAGCAATTCGCCATTCACACTTCTTTCTTTTTCATATAGCAATTCGTTTAAAACAATTTAACAAAACACCCCTCAAGTTTCAAACCCAAAGCGCTCTCTTTTATGAGAAGTGAAGGGAGTCAAGGGACAATTACTGACATCTCCGGCAACAAATCGACGTTGCTGCTCTGACTTCCGGCGAGGCATTATGGAGATTTCTCCTTCTCCAATCGGTTCCAGCAACAAAGAGTTCCAGAAGATCTACCAGGAGTGGTTCAGTTACGCTGATGCAGGTAAACCTACTGTTTTGATACTGATATCTCTACGTCTATGACCTTTTCCGTGTCGTCAGTTTGTACTGTGCGAAAAAATTGGTTGCCTGTTCTTCTTCTGCTAATCGATTGCCTGTTCTTCTTCTGCTCTGTGTGCTTTGGTTAGATGGAGATGGTAGAATCACTGGTAACGACGCTATAAAGTTCTTCGGCATGTCGAATTTACCTCGTCCGGATCTTAAACAGGTGTTGCTTTCGTACTGTTCTTGTGATTATTTTGTGCATTAGGTTCCTAGGTCCTTGCTTGATTTTGATGGTTTGTGTTTGCTGTGCCGAAGGTGTGGGCTATGGCGGACACCAAGAGGCAAGGATACCTTGGCTTCAAAGAGTTCGTCGCTTCTATGCAGGTTCACATTAGTGCAGTCCTTCCACAGTTCTTTCTGTTTCGCTTCTTAGCTTCTGTGGAGGCTGGAGATTTATAAATTGCTGTTTTCCTGATTTTTTTACTATTTTGGTTCTGTAGTTGGTTTCTTTGGCACAATCTGGGAAGGAGATATCAAATGATATCCTTCACAGCGATAGTAAGATGTTCAAACATGACTTAATGCTGAGCTTATATTTCGCTAGTTTTGAAGCACATAGCTGATCTGAGTAATCTGTTAATGTATCTGCAGTTGATTTTGAGAATCTTCCTCCTCCCATGATGGAAGGTTTAGCAGAACTTTTGGCGGTAGGTTCCCTGTCACTATTGCATAACTTTTTTTCTGTATTTCCATTTTGAGTGGTATATCTTAGGTTTTTGAATTGTTGAGCAGAAGAGAAAGAAGTCTTCCAAATCAAGTGATGGTGATGCAAATGGTAAGAACATTTGGTACGGTGTTTATTTGTAACTCATTGTTGCTCTAATACCCACATTGAGTGGTAATGATGCAGGTAGCCCTCCTCAAGAAACCTCACCTTCGGTACGTTGGTTTTCTTCTTCGAAATCTGCAAAGAAGGTTTGTTCTGTTCCTAAGTGTAATTTTTGTTAATTATCATAGTATGATAGAGTTCTGTTTGCTGTATGATAGTGAGCTAGTTTCTGCTGAATATTAACTTACTGATTGCATTTAGGAAAATGTTGTGCTTGGTTTCTGTTGCTCAGGTGTTTATCCCTCCTGTTTAGAGCTAATGTCTAGAGCAGTGTCACAGGTAGCAGGTTGAGATGCAAAGATCTCCTGGAGGTTCTTTGTGTTGAGATGCTGTTATGCAGCTATTGCTGTACTCATGGTTGTACCCATGGTTGTTTGTTCCAGGGAACAGAAAAAGTTTCTCCTTAGTGCTGAATCTTATAGCCTCCATTCCTTGATCTTAGTTGGACTTCTATTTGTCTTATTAAGTGGTTTTGAGATTGTCACTCACACTTCGTTGCCTTTTTCTAGGAATCCCTTTGAAGGGGAAGAAAAGGTGTATAGTGTTGTCACTCTACGTGTTCATGAAAAACTAGTCCAGC
The DNA here is from genome assembly GCA_034768395.1 of Linum lewisii. Classification (NCBI taxonomy): domain Eukaryota; kingdom Viridiplantae; phylum Streptophyta; class Magnoliopsida; order Malpighiales; family Linaceae; genus Linum; species Linum lewisii. Next base: position 23,364,890 of record CM068296.1, on the reverse strand, counting down.
TCTATTCTAGTGACTATGTTGCATATACTCTTTGTTGCAATGTGTGTTATCATTTCCTTCTGTTTTCTTCAGTTGACAATATAATGACCTTTCCTAACCCCTTGCATTTCATGTATGCTTGTGTATTCATGCAATTCACAGGTCTCTCTGTCTTCTGTGACATCCATTGTTGATGGTTTGAAGAAGTTGTATCTTCAAAAATTGAAGCCATTGGAAGTTGCTTATCGCTTCAATGACTTTGTATCTCCACTACTAGTAAGTATGGGTATTCTTAATTTAGTTTCACTCAACATCAGCATATAGATGACCATATTCACGTACAATTTTTACCTAAACCTGTATTGATCTTGAATGATCATTCTTCTTTGTGTTATTCTTATTGCAGACCAATAGTGATTTTGATTGCAAACCCATGGTTATGCTATTGGGACAGTACTCCACAGGGAAAACAACATTCATTAAACATCTACTTAAAACTGGCTATCCAGGTGGGAGTCTTTTTATTTTGGGTACTGGGAGTGATAATAAGACTATTGCAGGCTTCATGTTTTGTATTAAGTATCATTCCTGTTTACTGTTTCTGCAGGGTCTCATATTGGACCTGAACCTACCACAGACAGATTTGTTGTTGTTATGGTAATCAAACAAGTCCCTCTTTGCATCTATTTTATTTTCAGACTTGAGGCAATAGATTATATCCGCATTCTGCATACCTTTTAGAATGAATCACTTGTCTTTATCACGCGGTGGTCTTTTTTTTTGCTCTTAAAATTATGATGGGAAATCCCTGCATCTCCATGGAGTTTCCTTTTCTTTTAGGAGATCATACAGTTTCATGGTATTACATGTACTTTACATAGGAGGGAATTGATACATGTAGAAATACGTATCCTGTTTAGGTAGTTCTTGATAGCAGTATCTCAATAGTAATAGGATACCTTATTATAGAAGAAAGTTTACTTATTTAGGACTCCTACTTTTGGTAGGAGTCCTGTAGGGTTGTGTATTTAATCCTTATCTCCGGCTTAATGCCTTAATACAACTTCTTACGATTCTTCTAAACCTTCTTTCTCTCTTTCAATATGGTATCAGAGCTGTTGCTCGATACTTGCTTCCGCCAATTCTGAAAACCCTAATCTGCCGTCATGACAGATACCACCCCTCCCGAATCTGACTCTAAATCTCAGGGTACGATGTCTATCAACTCTAGTTCAGACTCATACCCCAGACAAGCTGTCATCTACAAACTTGATGGCTCTAATTATCTCCACTGGTCGAAGTTAGTTCTGATATTCATCACAGGACGAGGTAAAGCCGACTATCTCCATGGAACAACCGAGAAGCCTGCTAAAACCGAAGCTAAATACGAGCAGTGGAATAATGAAGACAATCTTGTTCGAGGATGGGTGATCTCCACAATGCAGCCGAAAATTGGAGAAAACTATCTCCTTCACTCGCCAGCCAAGTCTATCTGGGATCATGCAAAGAAGACTTACTCAACGACTGATAATACGTCAGCCTTGTTAGAGATTGAAACCAAACTCTATAATCTCAAACAGGGAAACATGAGTACGAATGAATACTACAATGCTCTTAGTCGCAGCTGGATGCAATTGGACCAATTCGAAGCTCAAGAATGGTCCTCAGCTGCTGATGCCGAAACCTTCAGGAAGTTCGTTGAGAAAAAACGAACCCTTCAATTCCTGTTAGGTCTAAATCATGACCTGGATGCAGCTAAAGGGAGAGTTATGGCCACAAAGCCTTTCCCAGACCTGGAAGAGGCAGTTGCTGAAATCCGCCGAGAGGAACATCGTCGTCAGGTCATGCTGTTCGAGTCCAAACCTGTGACAGAAGGATAAGCTCTAAAAGCTGATAATTCAGCTACTGCCTTACTCAGCAACAAACAAAACAGCAGCAACCTAAAACAAAAGGAAAAAGAGGGTGTTGCTCCAGCTATATATTGTGTTCAACACTGCAAGAAGCCGTGGCACACAAAAGCCCAGTGCTGATTTCTCAATGGTGGAAAACTAGCTGATTGGAAGCCTCGTTCAGAACGTCTTCCTGAACGTCGTGGTCAGAATTCACGGGCTAATGCTGCCACCAATACCGTTACAGGAGACGAGAATCAGTTTTCTAAGGGTCAACTTGATGCACTCAAGAAGATGTTCTCCGAAGTTCTCCAAACGGGACAATCTTCTAACAGCAGTTCTGCTGATTTTTTCACAGGACACTTTGCACAAGGTAACTCTCTTCAGGCTTATTCTCTTAAGTCTTGTAATTCAAATGCCTGGGTTCTAGATTCCGGTGCATCTGACTCTATGACTGGATGCCGTGAATTAATCAATGATCTTCAACCGTATCCCAGGAAGGCTGTGGTACGTGTGGCCGATGGAAGTCTAGCCCCTGTTACTGGCATAGGTTGGATTAGACTATCCCAAAATATCACCTTGTCTCCAGTCCTTTACGTGCCACAATTAACTTGCAACCTCCTTTCCATTCGGCAGTTAACCTCAGATCTGAATTGTGAAGCTAAATTTCTGTCTACTGGTTGTCACTTACAGGAGATGGGGTCTGGGAAGATGATTGGGGTTGCTGAAGTTTCAGATGGTCTCTACATCTTGAAGGATGACACACGAGGAGGAATTAATCATAAGGACGATCAGAAGTCAGCTAATAAAGTTTCCAGTTTAGATGGTAGTAATGATGAAGTTATGTTTTGGCACTATAGGCTCGGCCACCCTAGTTTTGCTTATCTCGAACATTTGTTTCCTAAGCTTTTCATTAATAAAAGGGCTAAGTTTTATTGATGTGAGGTGTGTCAATTAGCTAAACATACTTGAGCTATCTATCCTGGTATTGGATATCGTCCTACTCATCAATTCTCAATCATTCATAGTGACATTTGGGGTCCTATGAAGATTAAAAATGTCAATGGCGCAAGATGGTTTGTGACATTTATTGACGACCATTCTCGTCACAAATGGACTTATCTTATGAAGGAGAAAGCTGAAACTAAGTCTATATTCCAGCACTTTTACACTATGGTTGAGGCCCAATTCCAAACCAAAATTCAAGTCCTGAAAACTGACAACGCCAAGGATTACTTCAATAGCATCCTTAGCACTTTTCTGCTGGAAAAAGGAGTTGTTCATATCAGCTCATGTGTTGAGACACCTCAGCAGAAATGGGATAGCAGAGAGGAAAAATCGACACTTTGTTAGAGGTTGCCAGGGCATGTATGTTTGCTAGACATGTGCCAAAATATCTATGGGGAGAAGCAGTACTGACAGCTATATATTTGATCAACCGAATGCCGAGTAGAGTACTGAAGTTTCAGTCTCCTTGAAAATTACTTATCAGTCAGTATCCACAGATGGTCAGTCTCTCATCCAACCTGCCTCCTAAGATTTTTGGTTGTACAGTGTTTGTACATGTTAACCCTAATCAAAGGTCAAAATTGGATCCTCGAGCTCACAAGTGTGTGCTCGTTGGTTACTCCACCCACCAGAAAGGATATAAGTGTTATTCTCCTGTAACTCGTCAGATGTATCACACGAGAGACGTTACATTTTTTGAGTCACAACCCTATTTTAAAAGCACTGAGTTTCAAGGGGGAATACTTCTGAAACTCAATTGTGGAACTTGATCACGATTGAAACTGAGACAATCGAAACTGAAGAAATTCCAAATTCAGTTACTACTTCCAACAACGAGACAACTACTCCAGAACAGATGCCTACTGAAGAGCATCACGTCCACGGGGAGCAGTCTCGTCCAGAGTTACAAGTTTATACTAGACGAGGCAAACGTCCAACAAACCTGTTATTCAGCCAGAGGAACCTCAGACGATTGTTGAAGAGATAGCTCCTCAAACTGATGCAGACTTGGATGTTCCTATTGCTATCCGGAAAGGGGTGCGAAGTTGTACTCGTCATCCTATAGGAAACCATATCAGCTATGAAGGTTTGAGTGCAAAGTACAGGACTTTCATAGCCGGCCTTGATAATGTTAATATACCAAGAAACATAAACGAAGCGCTCCTATGTCCTAAGTGGAAACAAGCTGTAGAAGAACTTCGAGCATTGCAGAAAAATCAAACTTGGGATATGGTCGATCTTCCTCAAGACAAGACAAGCGAACTGTGGACTGCAAGTGGATTTTCACTGTCAAACATAAGTCTGATGGTTCTGTAGAACGGTTCAAGGCAAGATTAGTTGCCCGGGGGTTCACACAGACATATGGTATAGATTATGAAGAAACCTTCGCTCCTGTTGCAAAGTTAAACACAAATCGTGTTCTACTAAGTCTGGCAGCAAATCTGGATTGGAATCTGCATCAGTTTGATGTCAGGAATGCCTTTTTGAATGGAGAATTGTCAGAAGAAGTGTATCTGAACCCTCCTCCAGGAATAAATTTAAATGGAAAAGTATGCAAACTGAAAAAGGCACTGTATGGTCTCAAACAGTCGCCAAGGGCCTGGTTTGATCGATTTACAAAGGCTGTCAGGTTACTACCAATGTCAATCGGATCATACCTTGTTCGTAAAACATTCAACGGATGGAAAAATTGCTGTTTTGATCGTGTATGTTGATGATATCATCATTACAGGAGATGATACCAAGGAAATTCTGCAGCTAAAAGGCACTCTTGCTACTGAGTTTGATTTGAAGGATCTTGGAGAATTAAAGTATTTTTTGGGAATGTAAGTGGCTCGATCGAAAAAGGGAATCTTCCTATCCCAACGCAAATATATCCTAGACCTACTGAAGGAAACTGGTATGTTAGACTGCAAACCAATGGAACCTAACAAACGGCTAAGTCGAGAAGAAGGGATAGCCTCAGTTGATAAAGGAACCTACCAACGCTTGGCTGGGAAACTGATTTACTTGGCTCACACTAGACCGAATATATCTTACTCAGTGGGAATTGTTAGTCAACACATGCACAGTCCGAACGAAGAACATATGGAGATGGTTTACCGAATACTGAAGTATCTGAAGTTTACTCCAGGAAAGGGGTTGTTATTTAGAAAGACACACCAACGTGGGATCAATCTCTACACTGACTCAAGCTGGGCAAGCGAGTTGACTGAGAGACGATCAACTACAGGTTATTGCACTTATGTTTGGGGGAACTTGGTAACTTGGAGAAGCAAGAAACAAGAAGTTGTTTCCCTAAGCAGTGCCGAAGCTGAATATCGTGCAGTAACATCAGGAATCAAGGAAGGTATTTGGCTGAAACGGGTTCCGAGTGAACTAAAGATGAGTACCTCAGATCCCATACAGGTTCTTTGTGACAGCAAATCTGCCATCAGCATAGTCAGAAACCCAGTTCATCACGATCGGACTAAGCACGTGGAGTTGGACAGACATTTCATTTCCGAGAAGGTTTCAAGTGGAGTGGTGTTGCTAGAATATGTTCCTACGAGTAAGCAAATTGCAGATGTGTTCACCAAATCCTTACCAAGAACTAATTTCGAAGAACTGATTCACAAGCTGGGGATGTACAACATCTACACCACCCAGCTCGAGGGGGAGTGTAGAAATACGTATCCTGTTTAGGTAGTTCTTGATAGCAGTATCTCAATAGTAATAGGATACCTTATTATAGAAGGAAGTTTACTTATTTAGGACTCCTACGTGTATTTAATCCTTCTCTCCGGCTTAATGCCTTAATACAACTTCTTACGATTCTTCTAAACCTTCTTTCTCTCTTTCAATAATACATGCGGTGGAAAATATTTTGCGGAGAAGTTTAGACTCGGTTATATCTTTTAGGTCTATCTGCTTTCTTTTGCTCCCTTGACGTGCTTCCTAACAGCAGCTTTAGCAGAATCTCCCATTTGATTTTTTTTTCCTTCAGGATTCTACCAGTTTATTAATGGCTTCAGCGGTTAGGAAGGCACTCTGCCATAGATGTGCTTCCTAACAGTAGCTTTAGCAGAATCTCCCATTTGAATTTTTTCCTTCAGGATCTTAGCAGTTTATTTCTGGCTTCCGAAATTCAAAGGGCACTCTGCCATAGATGTTCTTCATGTACTTTAAATAGGAGGGAATTGATACATTGTGGTGGAATCTGTATGTAATTAAGGTCGACATTTTGCAGAGAAGTTATTAGGCTGCGTTTTTTGTGCCTTTTAGCTCTATCTTCTTTCTCTTGTTCCCTTGGTATAGCTTTAGAAGAATCTCCTATTTGATTTTTTCCTTCAGGCTCTTAGTAGTTTATTATTAGCTTCAGCGTTTAGGAGGGCACTCTGCCATAGATGTTCTTCTTGTAGGAATCTTAGCAAATTATGCAAATAGGCACCGAGCTTTACCAAGCTTGATGGTTCTTGATTTTGACACTATTAGCTTTTTAAAATTGCGCAGTTCTTCGAATATGTATTTATATAACTGTTATCTCTACTACTATCCTGCTTTCCGTGCTACATTTTAAAAGAAAACTATTTTCTGTTTTAAAATTACGGAGTTCTTCGAATGTGTATTTATATAACTGTTATCTCTACTGCTATCATGCTTTTCGTGCTACATTTTAAAGGCTTACGGCTCCTCTATCCAATGAGTTCTACCAACGTTAAGTTTATGCACCTCCGTCGCTTCTCTGATGTGTTTGTGTTGCTAAATTGGAATTTTGCATCTGCCAGTAAGTTGCTGCAACGTTAAGTTACACCATGGCTTTTTTGTGCAGTCTGGACCAGATGAGAGAAGTATTCCTGGGAATACTGTTGCAGTTCAAGCGGACATGCCTTTTAGTGGACTAACAACTTTTGGAACTGCATTTCTGTCAAAATTTGAATGTTCCCAAATGCCGCATCCTGTAAGTGTTGTGATATGTTTGTGATGGATGTTTATCTTGAGGTCACCTTCTTAGTGTGAGAATTTTTTAATTTGGTGAAGCTGTTGGAGCACATCACATTTGTAGACTCACCTGGAGTGTTATCTGGAGAAAAGCAACGAATTCACCGGTCTTATGATTTTACGGGCGTTACATCATGGTTTGCTTCAAAGTGTGACCTTATTCTGCTTCTCTTTGATCCTCACAAACTCGATGTAAGTGATGAGTTCAAGCGTGTGATTGCTTTCTCTACGTGGGCATGATGACAAGATTAGGGTTGTTCTTAACAAGGCAGACCAAGTGGATACTCAACAAGTAAGAAAGCATTTGAATCACCTCATATGATATATTGGCTGTGTTGTACTGTCATTCACTTGTCCTGAATATTTGAATGTAGCTGATGAGAGTCTATGGAGCCTTGATGTGGTCGTTGGGAAAAGTTCTCAATACTCCTGAAGTTATGCGTGTCTATATAGGGTATGCTTCTTTAGTGGTAAATTTCTTACTATTATTGTTTAGTGAGGTGACCGTTATACTGCTTATCATGTAAATTTTCAATTGCACATGTTATAAATAGCTATGCTTTATTCATTCATATTCACAAATAAGTCCTTCATTTTGGAAAATCTTCATACAAGTACTATATTTTGAATTGGTTGGTTGTTACAAAATTAACATAGCTGATGATGAACCTCCTTCCTTCCTGTTTGTTAGATAGACTTCATCGGTCTTCCATATTAATTTGCTCCTTTCCCCCCCTGCTTACTTGTGAACTATGTTGTTTTTTATTAAGGTAGCAATCATACTGATTATAGGAAGGGGTTATCAATATTTTTTTTTGGTTGGTGTAAGTGGAAGAATCTTATCTTCATCTTCATAAGACATGATTATGCCCGTGACTAAATACCACGAGGTCACACCTATATTGACAGTGGCTGGAATATTAAAACCAATATTCTACAGAGGGAGAATTGCGTAATTCTGGGAAACTGACATATTTTATGCTGTCATTGTCGCATCTGAATGATCATTTGTTTGATTTCATTAACATAGGAATGCATGCTTTGTTACTCTTTATGTCCTTATCAGTCTACCAATGTGTAGGCCTCAGTTGAATAGGTAGTTTGAGGACTCTGTACTCTTGTTTGTTTCTCTGCTCATATGCTGTATTTTGATGTGTCCCATCTTGCAGCTCATTCAATGACAAACCAGTGAACGAAAATGCTGTTGGCCCCCTTGGGAGAGAGCTTTTTGAGAAAGAACAGTCTGACCTTCTTGCTGATCTTAAAGATATACCTAAGAAGGCTTGTGATCGCAGAGTGAGTTCCACTTTCTTTGTTTCGAAATATTGCATAGCCTCTGCTCCAGTTATGTCTCCTTTGAAGTTTTATTTCGTATGGAATCACTAATGATGTTTACTTGTGATAGATCAATGAGTTTGTGAAACGCGCAAGGGCTGCAAAGATACATGCGTACATTATTAGCCACCTTAAGAAGGAGATGCCAGCCATGATGGGGAAAGCAAAAGCTCAGCAAAGACTTATCGATAATTTGGCAGACGAATTTGGAAAGGTACATTTATCCCTCCTCTATCCGAACGCCTCAAGACAGCTCGCAGTTTCATTGTTGTATTGGATGCATGAACTCATCAGTTCGGCTTTCAATGCTTTTGCAGGTTCAAAGAGAGTTTCACTTGCCACCAGGTGATTTCCCAAATGTAGAGCAGTTCAAGGAGGTTCTAAGTGGCTACAACATTGACAAGTTTGAAAAATTGAAACCTAAAATGATCCAAGCTGTTGATGACATGCTTGGGTATGACATCCCCGACCTGCTGAAGAACTTTAGAAACCCATACGACTAAGGAGGATGATCCAAGGATCATTGCAGATGTAGATTTCAGAATCCATATTGTGGTCTCTTGAACGATATCTTCTGGGTTGATTTATCATGTGTAGGATACGGCACAAAATTAAGATCTGTTATATAAATTTGAAACTAAAGTACCAGCAGCTTTCCTGCCGAACTTGTCCATTACTGTTCTTTGAAGCAATTCTTTATTTGACTGGATTCCAAGTATGAATGGATAAACCCTATAGACTGACTTAATAAGGTTAATGTGGCAGGGATGGATACGGCTATTTGCCTTGTCCCCCATCCTTCAATCGAGCCTGGGCCTGGCTGTGATAAAATTCTCGATATATCATATAAAAGTTCACTATTATGTTAGTCCGATTTGATCAATGATAATGCCTCCTTGTTTCTGCAAAATTTACTCAGAATCTAGACAATTCAATCCTTCCTCTAGAGTAATTTACTGAGAATGGATTCTTGAAGAGTTCTCCATCGTAACGGTCGAGGATCATTTTAGCTATTTTCTGGTTAACGTATAAGCTCGAAGACTTTGATTAGGTGTATTCAATTCATGATTAATGATGTTATGTTCAAGAGTTTGTGATTCCAACTCATATAAGTTAAGCATAATTGTCAAATGTAGTATGAGTGTATGACTGAATGTGCCATTGCTCCAACACCTTGATTGGACGAAAGGTTAGTGCAAGAACCTTTTCCTCGAGTTCAACCTAATGCCAATGGCAATGAAAACCAAGAACGTCCCCATCAAGATGTGGAAGTTGGAAATGAAAATTAGCGGACTCATGTAGAGGATCTGCACTTCAAAGTAAGCCTAAAATTCTAGGTTGACTTCATTTCGAAAAGGTTAAGGTTAATGATGTTTGGAAGGCTAAATGAAACTATTGTAAATAAGTTTTTAGACAGTGATTCATTCAATATATAAAGGGAGAAGGTGGATTACTATTGACTAAATAGTGTTTGCTTCCTTAAAGCATGTGACTGGGCTTTTCAGAGTGCCTTGGGCTTATGCTAGCCCATTTTGTGGCAGGTGACGCTCCTACCTCGGTTGGGCTTGCTTCATTTGACATTATGAGGATATTGTTACTCAATGTGCCACGACCGACTCTTCTTCCTGACCTGCCCTCTCTCAGTGCTTCTCTCGACCTCTCAAATTCTCCATGCCTTTGCCCTTTCCGACCTGCTATGTGCCCCTTACGCTCTTGAACTCTTGCATCAGGCTCTATCGAGTCAAGCTCTGTTGTTGTACTCTCTTTCTATTCCCTGGTGTTCAGATTGTTGGTGCAGAAATAACTCAAGATGAAAAGGTAGCAGCCTTGAACTCTTATAAGGACATGGATTTTCAGGAGGAAGGGCATCAAATTGTTTTTCCACCAGATTAGAGGTTTCAGACATCATATGAGGTAGCTCCAAGCTTGAGTTGAAGGACCTGCCTTCACATATGGAGTATGCTTATATGGAAGGAGACTCCAAGCTTCTGGTTATCATTAACTCAATCATCACTCCTTCTCAGAAGGATGAACTCTTATCTCTACTCTAGAAGCATGTTCATGCTATAGCTTGGAAGGTGACAAACATAAAAGGGATTGACCCTTCTTATTGCATGCATTAGATAGCCTCAACAACGTCTTAATCCTAATATGATGGAGGTTGTGAAGAAGGAGGTAATCAAGCTCATGGATGTGGGGATCATCTAACCCATATTTGATAGCAAGTGGGTGAGTCCGGTTCATTGTGTGCCGAAGAAGGGAGGAGCCAACTCCCCCACGAGAGAAAGTTCCTTATCTCCACCGTTTCCTATTCGCCTCTCGGATCCTTATTGGGAGTGCTTTTGGAAGATTCACCATCTTTCACCCACTGTGGGAGCAGTGATCGACTTCGATGATATTCAGATGAGATATCCAGATTTCCACAACATATTGGTTTACAGGTTCTGTATCGATTATAGGAGATTGAATGATGCTACAAGAAAGGACCACTTCCCCCTTCCTTTCATTGATCAGATGCTTGAGCGTTTGGCGGGTAATGAGTACTACTGTTTCCTGGATGGCATGTCTGGGTATTTTCAGATTCCTATTGCGCTAGACGATCAAGAGAAGACTACTTTCACATGCCCATTTTGTACTTTTGCATATCGCAGGATTCCTTTCGGACTCCGTAACACAACAACTACGTTTCAGAGATGCATGATGAGATTTTTGATGAGCTCATTGGAGATATTATGGAGGTATTCATGGTTGAATTCTCTGTCTATGGAGATTCTTTCACTCAAGGCTTGAAGAACCTTGAGAGAGTCATTCAGAAGTGCGAAGATACAAAATTAGCTCTTAGCTGGATAAGAGCTATTTTATGGTGAGGGATGGAATTGTGTTTGGGCACAAGATTTTGAAGAAGGGTATTGAGGTCGATTCGGCTAAGATTGACACCATTGCTAAGTTGCCACCTCCGTCCTCTGTCAAAGCAGTAAGAAGCTTTCTAGGTCATGTAGGATTCTATAGGTGATTCATATCAAAGATTTTTCTAAGATCACATTGCCTATGACTCGGTTGTTAGAGAAGGTTCCCTTCTACTTTGATGAGAATTGCCTGACATCTTTTGAGACTTTGAAGAACAAACTCGTGTTTGCTCCTATTGTTGTGGCTCCAGATTGATATCTACCATTCGAGCTTATGTGTGATGCGAGTGATTATGTTATTGGAGCTGTCTTGGGGAAAAGGATTGAGAAGCGTTTCAGACCTATCTATTATGCTAGCAAAACCTTGAATGAAGCTTAACGCAATTACACTACTACAGGGAAAAAGATGCTAGTGGTAGTCTATGCTTTTGATAAATTTTTCCCTTATCTTGTTCTATCTAGTGTAACTGTCTTTACAAATCATGCGACTATCCGCTACTTGATGAGCAAAGGAGATGTTAAGCCGAGGTTGATTCGTTGGATTCTTCTTCTACAAGAATTCGACATCGAGATTCAGGACAAGAAGGGATCAAAGAATGTTGCTGCAGATCACTTGTCACGGTTAGAGGGACCTGAGCAGAGCAATGATGATTATCTAGCTGTTCGAGAATCTTTCCCAGAGGAGCATCTATTAGCCATCATGATTAGTGAGGTAGAAGGACCTTTGGTTTGCAGATCTGACAAATTTTCTAGCCACCGACGGAGTAAGGAAGGACTTCTCTTGCCAGGAAAGGAGGAAGTTCTTCAATGAGTCAAAGAAGTACTTTTGGGATGATCCTTATCTATTCCGGATCGGCTCCTGCAATGTCATTCGGAGGTGTGTCTCTCTAGCTGAAGCTCATGACATCATGAAGCATTGCCATTTAGGACTGTTGGTGGCCACCATGGAGCGGACCGTACTACTCGGAAGGTCTTGTCTTCCAGCTTCTTTTGGCCTACCATCTTCAGGGTTTGCTAGGATTTCATCAAGGCGTGCGATGCATGCCAACGAGCAGGTAAGATCTTTAACCGAGATGAAATGCCTCAACAAGTTTATGTGGTAGTTGAGATATTTGATGTCTTCCCCATGTCTTTTGGTAACAAGTACATACTCGTGGCTGTGGATTATGTGTCGAAGTGGGTGGAAGTTGCAAGCTCTTCCCACTAATGATGCTCGAGTCGTTGGAAAGTTCCTTAAGAAATTGTTCTCTCGTTTTGGTGCACCTAGAACCATAATTAGAGACCGTGGAACTCACTTCCAGGCTCAATTTGATAAGGTGTGCCAGAAGTTTGGTGTGACTCATTGTTTGTCTACGGCTTACCACCCTCAAATGAGTGGTAAAGTAGAGGTGTCAAACCGGGAATTGAAACGGATCCTTGAGAAAACCGTCGATCAATCCGAAAAGGATTGGTCCACCAAGCTGGGTGATGCACTTTGGACATATAGAACGGCGTTCAAAATGCCTATAGATCTCCATATTTTCTAGTATATGGGAAAGTATGTGATCTGCCAGTAGAGCTCAAGCATCAAGCCTACTGGGCCCTTAAAGGAAATTGCAGGTTCTGGAGCTAGAGGAATGGAGGAATCGAGTTTATGAGAGCTCAAAGATCTACGAGGAGCGTACCAAGAAGCTCCATGATTCACGCTTGAAGGGAAACAAAGAGTTCAAGGAAGGAGACCAGGCCCTCCTCTATAATTCATGTCTTCATCTCTTCCTGGGAAAGCTGAAATCTCATTGGTTCGGTTCGTTCATCGTCTCTAAGGTCCTACCTCATGGAGCTGTAGAAATTTCTAAACCAGGTGAGGAGCCCTTTAAGGTGAATGGCCATCGTTTGAAGCTGTACATCACTGGTGAGTTTGTTGGTGTGACAGAGAAGGTCTGTCTTGAGGCACAACAAACTAGGTATCGTCTGACTCAAAGCGTTAAAGAAGAGCGCTTTTCGGGAGGCAACCCGAGGCTGGAGTCCTTTGAATTTTTTAGTAGAGTTTGTGGTAGCGTCGTTTGTCAGTCATTGTTGTGCCTGTCCTGGATTGTCTAAGTTTTGGGTCTTGGTAGCCATGAAATTTCATTTCCAAATTATTGGTGATTTTTAAAAAATTTTTGAACGAAAATTGCACGATTTCACTATAGGGAAACAACCAATAGTGCGCCTGGGAGCACAAGAAAAGTGCGCCGGCGCACTTTTTCAAAATTCGTCAAATTTCAAAAAAAAAAAGTGTGCCGTACCCTTTTAAAAAGTGCAGCTAGGCGCAATTTCCCCCCAGAAACAAAAATTTCTTCTCTCCCTCCTTTTTTCGATCAAACTCCCAAAATTTTCCCTCTTTCATTCGAAAAAAACTAGCATCCCCCTTTATTTTCCTTCGAATTTCGGCCATTAAACCTCCATTCCTTACCAATTTTCACAGACCCACATATTCCGGTTCACCATTTTTCATTACCCATCCATTTACGAGCATCCCAAGCCCGATTTCACACGTTTTCATGAGATTTGAAGCTAAAACCTAGTTTTGGTGTTCTTCTGGTCGTTAGTTGATTTTTGTTGGGATTTTGCTCGAGCTTCCTTGAGGTAAACTGTTCTACTATTCACTATGGTTCTTTTGACATATGCCATGCTTGATTTCATTGACTTTGATTCGGGTTGATTTTTTTGGTGGTTCACTCATTTTTGCGATTTTGATTTGATTGAAATTGTTGTTGCCACTGATTATTGTAGCTCGTATCTTAGTTTGTTTATGCATGTGAACCTAGTTGAGCTCGATTTGAGGGTATGCTTTGGGAAATTGGGAATTTTTCGTCAATTGTGTTTCGCATATGCTATACGATATTGATGACTATTACTTTGCACTGGACTTATTAATCATAATTGTGATTTGTGCTTATGTATTCGATGATTATTGCCATGTGCTTGTGTTTATTCATTGTGTTTCCCGTGTCCTGAACCGCATTGTACTATTGTTATGCTGCCCGATGTTCACTGTTTTTTCCTTATCTCCCTTAGACCTTGTCTCAAGCTCTAAGTGTGGGGTCGGGTTTCCTTTATTAATATGGGTATTTCTAGTTGCAGATTATGGACTGGGATTCGGCAGAGCATTTTTTAGCATACCTGGTTGGCGGTAATCACCCTATCGGCGAGGATTCTGATGATGAGGAGAGAGTTCCTACCCCACCCTTTAGTCTAGTGCCTCTTCCTAGACCGGAGGAGCCAACTCCCCACGAGAGAAGGTTCCTTATCTCCACCGTTTCCTATTCTGCCTCTCGGATCCTTATTGGGAGCGCTTCCGGAAGATTCACCATCTTTCACCCACTGTGGGAGCAGTGATCGACTTCGATGATATTCCGAGGAGATATCCAGATTTCCACAGCATATTGGTTTACAGGTTCCGCCGGGGCAACCTTCTTCATCTCTGTGAGATGATGGAGGCTGCGCCATTACTTCCACTTTGAGAGTTTTGGTCAACTTTTAGTTAGAGCCCGAACAAGAGGAGCAGGAGTATTCGACACATTCGATTCGCCCTAGGAGGACGGTGGTTCCATGAGTCCTTTGAATCCTTCGCAGCTCTACTAGGGTTCGAGGTTGAGTAGGATGATGTTCTTCACTTGGGGATTACAGATTATAGAGAGTAGAGGGTTATCTGATCCGAGCAGGCATGGACAGACCTTACTGGCCTGTCCGAAGGTCATAAAACTATGCGGTCCACTTACCATTCCATCAAGTGCCCGGCGTGGCGGTTCCTTCATATGGTCTTCTGTTGCACTTTCTGCCATCACAACAATGAGGGGTATCACTTTTACTAGGAGGAGTTGAGGTTCTTTTGGGCCATCCGCACTGGCACCCGTCTACAACAGGGTTATGTCATCGCCAACTTCTTCGGGGGCCGAGTCGAGCGGGTCACCAGGCTGCGTTCCCTTCCTGGCGGGTGGTACATCTCGAGGATCATCGAGACATCTAATATGTTGGAGGATTCTTTGGGATTTGTAGATCGTTGGGTAGATGAGGTCTACCTCCTTGTCGTTCCACCTAAGCGGTTGGGGTCCCGCCATTTACTTCTACATGGCTTAGTTCTGTGGCCAGTGGTTCCTCAGAGAGATAGACGTGCCCAGCTGGATGGTGAGGGAGCACATCAGGCCCCTCAGGAGCCAAAGCTAGATCCAAAGACACAATTCGACGTCCATACATCCTTCCAACAGTGGTAGGCCACTTTCGTTGCGGGCAGACAACCGTGGCAACAACAGGTCATCCGATTCTAGGACGAGCAGCTTGCTTGGAACGCCGAGCAGATGGAGTTACTCCAAAAGATCCGGGATGGCCACCCACCTCAACAGTGAGACAGAGACTAGTGGGATCAATGTTCCAGAGTCGACATCAGGATTTGTGTTTTGTGTTTTGGACTTTGAGTCAATTTCTCTGTTTTGAGTCTTTGTTGAACTTCGTAGTCATCAAGTTAGGGGATGTTTTGTATCCTGTTTTCTCTAATCATATTGTGCACCTTGTTTTCTATTCTATCAGGAACAAATTGGTACCACAAACAATATCGGTCCATTGCGGACAATGCGAAACAAATTGGTCCACAAATTGTTTTTTATGGGGTTTCCCATTGCGCACAATGTCCTGTTTAAGTATGAGGTGGGATGTTATTTATGAGGGTTGCTGTGACTCTGATTGGAGTATACTCGATTCTTGACTTGCAATGCTAAATTGGACTTCAATCTTTTACAATGACGTTTAGACTGTTTTATTTAGAACCTGTGACCAGCGTGCTTGCACTAATATTAAATGAATCCGGTCAGAACAGATTATAGAATCACTCTTGTAGCTTCACCTTGAAATGTGCATCATGATTTGAGTTTCACTAGCAGCTTTTATGAGATTTGTGCCGCACCGGTCATTACATCCGTCTTTATTTTATTCTGAGCGGTTTTATTTGACTTGTACTTCTAGAACTTGCATGATACCTATTTGAGATTGCTGGGTAACACCACTCTAATATGACAAAGGTACCAAGTTTTGAACTTCTTGTAGCCAAACAACCTACCCGACACTATTTCCTTTAGGATAACCTCGTTGAGCCTTGG
This sequence comes from Linum lewisii, assembly GCA_034768395.1. NCBI lineage: Eukaryota > Viridiplantae > Streptophyta > Magnoliopsida > Malpighiales > Linaceae > Linum > Linum lewisii. The sequence goes on along the minus strand of CM068296.1, from coordinate 23,348,678 downwards.
CCTGTTTCTTGGGTTACACACACATTATACAGCCTTATTCCATGTTCTTCTTTCCCCGTTGATCCCGTGTGAATGTGGTATGAGGTTGATTGAGTCCAATTCCAAAACTTGTGCAAATTGCTAGACTAGGATGATAAGACTTAGAAGATCGTCGTACTAGTTCTATTCCCACGAAAAATAAAAATATTTTTTTACTTAAATTCCACGTAATTTTTGGAATTTTGGAAAAAAAATTAGAATATAAAAAATAGTCTTTAATAAGTGTTGTAAAAAGAGCTAGGTCGATCCGGCAACCCAAAAAAATGTCATGTGAGAGTACTAGTAGAGGCATAGTAGTATAGGAGGGTTCTCATTTGTATGAGTCGTGTCTTGTATTGGTCGTAGCTAGCAATACGTCAAGGCATGGGTCTAGAGGCGGACTAGGTTGAGTCGAATACCACTTCATACTTTACTCACTACTTCCAGATTATTCCCTACCTTCACCTAAGCTTCATTACAACCCATTCGAAAGTCCTTTTGATTAGAGTTGGTGTTATCACAGTGATGGAGACTGAGGTTGACGTGCAAGCTTATGGTAAGTAACTTGTCTCTAAAAATGAATGAGCGTATAAACAGGTCCCTAAACATAGAGAGTGAGAGTTCCCCCTTGTACTAAATATGTCTGTGTGAGAAAGTCTACTCAGCTCGGTTGGCAGTGTGCATGATGGGTGATTACTACTTGTTGTGTGCAAAAAGTAGTGAGATCTGGATTTATTTGGTTGATGTTCTTGAATGTGTGGGTTACATTTTCTAGATGGAACAGTAGAAACTGAATTGTTAGGGATTGGGCTTCGATTTGGTTTATCTTGTCATATGTGAGTTTGAGTGTAATTATGAGATTCCTTTGTTTGAGGACGCTAGATTTACCGCGTTTATCTTGCCACATTTGAGCGACATTCCGCTCGTTTGACTCTTATTTGTTGTAGTTTCTAGGAACTTTCATGCAAATTGCGTAATTTTTCCCCGACCCTCTTTAGGGCCGTTTGATGTTGTTTCGAGTGTTTTAATGAGATTTCAGGTTACCACATTGTGGAGGACCTTTCTACGAGCTCGACGCTTCAAATGGGGACCAATTCGAAGTTCGGACGGAGCGGGAATCATCGAAAGAGAGAAAAAATTCCTCGCCTATAGGAACAACAAAAAGTGCGATTAGGAGAACAAGAAATGTGCGCCGTCACACTTTTCTATGCATCCCGACGCATTTTTTCCCACTTTCCGGATTTTGGGTTTTTTAACCCTAAAACTAATGTGGAAACATTCATTATTCAATTCTCGACATACTAGACACTCTCGGAAGGACATTTTGGAGTTTTGGAAGCACGATTGGGCGAAGGAAGCGAAGATTAGCTAGAGGATCGATCAAATAGGTGAGATTAGTTTCTTTCGGAGCAAGATGACCTTCTCTCCAGTGTTTCTATCTTTCCTAAACCCAAATTTGAAGCTGTGTGAATCCGTTGATTGACTATATCATAGGGTTCTTGCTTCATCTTTGATTTTGCGGTTCTGACGAAGGATGTGAGTCATTCTAGAGTCTAGGAAGTCATTAGGATCTGTCGGTATCTTGACCATAAGATCAGTAAACCTAATCTCTTTGCATTATCTCTGTGGCATTATCTATGCATTCTTGAGAATTCATAGGTTGTGTTGACTATAGGAACCTTTGGATATGAAAGGATAGCATCTCTACGACCTGATCAAGGAGTAGAGATTACCTAAGGGAGTGTCGAGTCATCAAGTCTATTGAACCGAAATTGCATTGCATCATCCGTCTTAACCAAGCTAGAGTGGATTCGAGTCTGGGCAACCTCCTTAGTCAATCTTGAAAACCCCAATTTACTTATTTGCTTACTGGCTACTCTCTTGCATATTTAGATTAATATTAGTTCACAACCAATTGAAAAACCAAAACTTTGAAACCCCAATAGCTTTACACACATTGTTGAGTAATACAGCAGAAAGACCCTTTGGAAAAAGTGATATTGCTAGAGCATTTTAGTGAGTAAATTTGGTGTGCATATTTCTCGCATCATATTGGGACACTAGTCATCAATTTTTGGAAATTGTTATCTTCTAGATTCTTGATATAAGTTTGAGATTGTGGGATACTGTGTTAAGATATTTGGAGGTAATGGAAATGGCTTCAATGTTTCTTTTATCAACAAATCTTATGTGACTTAATACTAGATTGATAATTAAGGGTCCCTTAAATTTTCCTTAATGTTGTCTTTCCCTTGCAATTCTAATACAACCTTTATGACATTTATTTTGAGTTTTTTGTGACTCAAAGGAAAAAAGGCTTGTTCAACTACGATTGTTAAAAAGTTGGAAAATTATTTAAGAAGGATGTTTGATAGCAACTAATGTGAACCAGAGCTATAAGAGAGCAAAGACTCGACAACAGTGAATAGGTGATCAAACCGATTGAAAATAAACCAAGGATATGTCGATATTTGAACTTGAAACCTATAACTATAAGGACTAATGGACCCTAAGTATCAAAGTGAATAGGACCGCAAAACTAAGGGTGAATAACCTAGGTTTTGATAAACCAAACTTGCTAACCTAGAAACATCACGCCAAGTGATCACTACAGAAACGAGGTTCAAAGATAACATGTCTACTAAGCATACTAGGTCATATTTTAAGAGGTCTCTAGTCTATACCTGCTCAAACAATGCTAAGTGTTAACCAGATTGACAAAGTTGTGGTTGAGATTCCACAGATCATCACTACAAATAACTAAAAATTATGAAAACAAAACAAGGTTGCAAAAATTATGAAAACAAAATAAGGTTGCAAGACTGCAATGAATGTGGGAAAAAAGTCTTAAAACAAATAAGGACAAGTCTTAGACTCGAATTCCCCTAGGTAACTAAGATACTCTAATTGATTCTCAACAAGGAAAATTGTATAAAAATAGGTGTTTATAAGTCATCACAATTCCCTTTTCTCTTTGGCCTAAAGGTCACACATTCTCGTGTCTACTAACCTCGCTAGCTAACTACTAATCTAGGCTGGACTTTCGCATATGCATCTAAAACAAAGTTGTTGCACAAGTTATTGAAACTAAGAACTGCTCCTCACTACGAACTAGTCTAACCGACCCTCTCTCGAGTGAAACCGGATAACCTAGCATGAAATTTCAATGTTCTAAGAAAAGACAACTCATTAATCAAGTCAAGCCAAATTAACTCATCATTCAAGCATCCTAGAACACCCAAGGTTCATCTAATCTAAGCACAAAGAGTTAGTTACTCATAAGTACGAACAAGAGATCAAAACTCATACAAAATTCATGGAAATATGGTTTCTGAACTAACTATACTAAACGACATGCCTAATTAGAATATGAAGAATGAATATTTAAGCCTAGGGGGATGGTCATATAAACTTCCTAATTTAAATCCCCATTCAATCGAACGTCCAAATGACTTAGTTGTGGTTGATTCTTGGCATCAATATTGATATCAAAGTAGTCCCAATGAAGTTTAAGATGTTCAGGGTAGGAAGGGTCTAGTTGTCGTTCCGATTTGGGAAAAGTTGCACGAAATGGGTAGTACACTTACACATTCGAGTAAGTGGCCATGTTAGTGCCCCCAAACTCTGTTAAAATTTTATTTTTGACGGATTTTCTCCTCTTTTCCCTTCTCTCTCAACTTGAAAACCCCATTGATGAACCAAGGTTTTCTCACCTTCTAACTTTGATTCGCAGAGCTTCGTAGGTCGGATCGAGGCTCCATTTCTTCCTACGAACTCCAGAGATCGAGGCAAAGAGATCTCTTGATTAGATTGGGAGTGGGAGGGCTGCTATTTTTTATCGGTGAAGATGAGAGCTACATCTTAGAGCCTCATCTTCTATTCCAGGTGAGGGATTTGCATCGATAGGAGATTTTGAGTAACATGGGAGTTTCGATTCAACCTAGATCAAAATTAGGGTTTTGCATGAAATTGATGAGAGTAAAATTGGGGAAATCTTGATTGGAGTTCCTGATTGGTTGATTGATTATCATTGTTGTGTATTATGATGTGTTGGGTGATCATTGAGGCTAATAGACCTAGATAGAAATGAGAGTAGGACTGAAATTGGGTTGTATGATGATTATGTATATTATATCGTTGTCGGTTGTGGTTGTAGGAGGATGATCCCAATGAAGGTCATCCTGTGAAGGATGAACATGTGTGTGATCCTAGACTCTCATCGGAAACTACCCCTATTCCCTTGTATTGTGCAGGTGGGTGGCTGGTGAGGCTAGCTATCACCTTGTTGTATTTTGATTATGAGATGGATGATGGAATTGTATGTGATATCGAGTTCTGGAAATGAGATGGAATTATGAATTGGGGAGGAAGATGGCCCCATTGGTGTACCTTGTTGTGTTGTTGTGATTAAAGTAGAACCAGAAGGAGCCTACACTACCCCACCCTTGAGTCCGGTGCCACAGAGGTAGACCATAGTGTTTTGATAATGGGGATTAGTTGTGTTGATTGCGTCTAGTGCCATGATGGTGGACCATCCTATGTATATTGTTGACAGGGATTAGTTTCTTTCCCTGTGTGTGAAACTGTGATGATGGATTTCGAGCACGAGATCCTTCTTTAAGGATGCGTCTTGGACCTCCCAGGAGAGGGGGTGCATCTTGAGGCGGCGGTGTAGGATAAAATCCTTGGCGCTTTATAATAAACACTTAGATTTGATTCTGAATTGTGATTGTGATTGTGATTGAGATTGAGATTGCTTGAGCATGATGATTGATGTTGATATTGTTGAGATTGGGAATGAATTGTGACATGTGATCTATGATGTTGTATTTCTGATATTGATAGCGAATGATGGTAGTTAGAGAACTGAACATGGGTGATCACATAAAACTGCTTTAGGGATTAATAATTGGATAGACATTAGATTGAATCCCATTGCTAGTAATGATTGTGTAGTGTTGGGATATCTCTTTGTGGTTAGTTTGGTGCGAGGTGAGGTGTTGCGTCACTCAGTTTCATTAGGAAATTGACCCCCCTTTCTCCCATCTTTCAAATAATCATGGCTAGGTGTTGACTGGTGTTGGAATTACTATCGATGCTAGTTGAAGTGTTGGTTGAGATCACGAGGTAGACCATTGGTGGTTTGGACTTGGAGTTGACTCTTTTGTTATTTAGTTGACTAATTCATTTTGGGATTTTGTATAGGATTTGGATTTTTCATTTTGTTTTGTTATTTTGGAAATTTTTATTAATTTTTTTTTAACTATTGGAGGGCTCCTTATCATTTATCTCCTTTTCTTTTGAGTAATTGTATCATTTTTAATTACTTTGGTTCGACAGTGACATCCATTCCCAGACTAACCATGTTAGTTCAGGGTGGGCCTTATAAAAATGCTATTCACATCAAGTTGATAAAGGTTCCATTGATTCACAGCTGTCATAGTTAGAATGGTTCTGATTGTTATCATTTTTATAAAAAGAGTAAAAGTGTCGAAATCGTATATGTTTGATTGTATCCCTATGTAACAAGACGTACTTTGTATCTCTCCAAGGAATGATCAACTTTGTATTTAACTCGAAAGACACGCTTACAACCAATTTTTTTTTACCTGGAGGTAAATTAGTGAGCTGCCATGTACCTGTCTTTTCTCAAGCATCTAATTCAGACTGGATGTCTTCCATCCATTCAAGTGAAACAACAGCCTGTTTGTAAGTTTTTTACTCAGGTAAGCTATTGATGTTTCAAGAATGAGAACGATAACCATTAGATAGTTTTGAATATGATAAAACTTGAGTAAGGAGATACTTACATTGCGATGATGGTGGAGTAGTAGAGGTTGTAAAGAGTTTATAGTGATAGGCTTGAAGATAAGAGGGTAAATGCCTAGTTCTAGTTGATCGTCTAGATTCATGAGCATTATTTACAAGAGTGGTATATGCTAGTTGAGTGTGAGAAAATTCATTTTCTATAGGCGAAGTGTGAGGAGGAGGAGATATGGTCATGGTATTTTCATATAGGAGATTTTGAAGAGGAGAATTACAAATTGGCAAAGGAGAATTTGTGTGTTGCTACGGTGTTTGGCAAGTTTGAGTGGGAAGATTGATAGGAAACGATGTTACTAGTTGGTGTTTATCTGAAAAATTAGGTGGTGGAGTACTGGGAAGACATAATTTGGTTTTGGAATTAGTACAAGGGAATACCGTTTCATGAAAAATCACATCCCTAGACACTGAGAAAGTTCTGTCATCCAACCTCATTTGCTTGAAACCTTTCACACCATGGACATACCCCCAAAAAATGTAGAGAATAGCCCTATGATCTAGCTTCAACCTGTTATGAGATAAAAAAGAAGCATATCATATATATCCAAAAACTCTCAAATGGGAGTAATTAGGTGAGTGTTAGACAACATATTATGTAAAAGAGGAGTGAACATATATAGAGTTAATCAAATGCGTAGCATGGAGAGACGCAAAGTTTTAGAATTCAAGAGTCAAATTAGCATGAAACAAAAGAGCCTTCGTAACAAATATATAAAACATGTTGATGCTTTATCTCAACTACCCCATTTTGTATTTTGTTGGATGTTTGGACACAAGTCCTCAGATGAACAATCCCTCTATCAGAGTAGAAAGAAATATTATTAAACTCTTGACCATTTTCTATGCGAATAATTTTGATTGAAATTGAGTCTGGACATAGTTACAGAAACTGAATATAAATTTATCTTGTATATCAGACTTATGTTTGATCATATATATCCAAGCATGATGGAAAAAAAACATAAACGATAGTAAAAAAAAATATCTATGACCCTGAACAAAAGTAATTGAACAATATCCCCATATATCAATATCCAGAAGATCAAATATAGAAACAAAAGTAGTGGTGTTGGTTGGAAAAGGCAATCGTTTTTGTTTTGCAATAGGACAAATATCACAATTCCAATAAAAAACATAGTAAAAAATAATGTCGATTAAACAAACCGAATTCAAAAGCTTGATTTTGTAACTAGGAAAATGTCGTAAACGGTAATACCAATGATAAAAATGATCAGTAGACTTGCTGACATGTGCTATAGACGAAGAATCTATTTCCAAGTGATATAATCCTTTTAACAAGCTTTGTTGAACCAATCATCATCCTCTTTGATTGAAGGTCCTGTATTTGACAAGAAGCAATATAAAAAGTTAGAGAAAGAGGAGACATGTTGGCATTTTACTTACTGGCGCCATGTTGAAAAGTAAAACCAGGAACAAGAAGAGCATCATGAACTAAGCTTCAAGGTTGACAAAAATTAACAAAACCAACATGAGTAACAACAACTCTTTCCCTGTTAGGTAAGTAAACATAAAATTCTCAACATAAACACAAGTTGTAAATAATGAGATGTCAGACACAATATGACCCAAGTAGGCAAAGATCTAGATACAACTAAATTGACACAACTACAAAAACTTGAAGATGTATTTGGCAAAGAAGATGTTGATGGAGCCAAAGTTGTAACAAAGCAAGTTTGACTAATATTAGTAGAACCCGGCTCTGGATTAAAGAATTGACTCATAAACTGTACCATTTGATGGTATGTGTTCAATATTCCAATAAAATGGAACATCAGAAGATGAAAAATCAACAAGTAGTTTAATGCCAACATATTGAGCATAAAGTTTTAATCTCATCTTATAACCAAGAGGATATCCTATCCTTTCGAAGCATCTGTCAATCGTATGGCCAGTGTCACAGCAATATGTACCTACAAGGCGAGAGTTCGACCTACCATATCCAGAACCAGGAGGCCTATGTGAATTAGGACTAGGGTTAGGGCCAGGTGGTTTATATGAACCCATAGAAGGAGGCCTATAACAACATGAGGATGAAACCTTGACGAAGGATGCTCCTAATCAACAAAAGCCATAGACCTACAACAGGAACAGTCGGTGGCATCTGAAGCTTCTTTTCTTATTCAACAATCATTGAGAAAACTTAACTAAGGCAAATGATTCATCAACATAACCTGAGACATTGGCGTTTTATATGAATCTCCAAGACCACGATGAAAGCAAGTTACAACATCATATTGCCTTCGATAACGAACTAAAGTGAGTCCACATGAATCATCTGTACAAGGATAACACATCTACAAGCAGGAATTAGACTAAAATTTGCAAGTTCACCCCACCAAGAAGTTAGCTCCATAAAAACTTAGAAACAATCATTGAACCTTGCTCGAGGGCAAATATTTGCTCCTGTAATTCAATAATCTTGAAATTACTAGCTCGAGAGAATCGCTCACGAAGAGCAAACCAAACATCATATGTTGAGTTGTACCCCATATAAGAACAAACAATCGTCGTAACAACTGATGTCAAGATCCAGACAAGAAGTAATTTGTTGTTGTGATTCCGAAGAGGTGCCAAAAGACTATCTATAGGAGGTTGCGTAATCCTACCCTCAAGAAACTGAAGCTTGTTCTTCGTTCCAATAGCCATAGTCATCGCTCTTCACCACACAGAGTAATTGGACTAAGAGAAGAGGAGTCACAATAGGCGGTGAGAAAATTTCCCCTAGATGAATGTAATAAAGACTTGCTCAATCAATGATATGAAAACGAGTGATATGATCCACTACAGCTCTAGAAGAATGAGGAGGCGACTGTGGTGACATACCAGTAGTAACATTTCCAATGAACGCCATGGTTGACGAAAAAAATAACAAAGAATAGTTTAGAAGAGCGAAATAGTCTAAAAGAGTGAAAGAATCGTTTGGAGCGAAGAGGAAATAAGTTCCTCTGCTCTGATACCATATTTAATGAAAAGAAGAACAGAAAAACATATTAATTGATTGTTAAAAGATAAAGTACAGAGGAGAGATAAACGTAACTTATATAGCCTTCTCATCTTGATAGCTCAACACTTGTAAAACTGTGTGTTTTATATCCTCTAATAACCTAGCTTATTTAACTGCAACGTAGTACTAATATCTAGGCACAATCTGAATCATTCTCACCAAAAGTATATACTCAACGCACCATTCAACACTATCCATTAAGGTTACTAGTAAGCGAGGCAAATAAAAAAGATAAGAATGAAGGGAAGGAAACGCTCGTGCACTACATTCCTTTCATACATGGAATCACTCTTGGGCGCCACCTACAGCTGTTTTTGGCTTTGAGATCTGATCATGCCTGAAACATTGAAACAAATAAAAGAATAAATTATAATCGTTTAACTAAGCAGCCACCTACTTCATATAATATGTCACAATAATTAAACAACTAATATTTACTTGATCTTGCGGTACATCTGATATATCCCAGTTCCAGCTAAACATACATTCACACTGAATAAGTTGAGATTTTTCTGCCAGAATAATTAACAACGCATCATCCACCACTTATCCAATCAAAAAAAACAATCAGTATTAATATGGGTCATTGGCTTGACACTAGAGAAACAATTCATTATTTTACCGGAGTGATTGCCATGCTATATCTAGACCATACAACTCCAGTGGCTACAACAGCTGTAAACAAATATCAATAAAGAAATATAGATTAATTTGCGTATTAATTATAGAACGTAGCTATAAATTGTATATTTATGTTAAATCTCTATTCGTTTTAAGATCAACTTGATCAAAATTACGAGAATTGTACAAAATATTTAATCAATTATTGTATGGCAAAAAGTTGTTGATTTTCAGATATACCTATTTGTTGAGGGTAAGATATGACGTCAGGTGGTTTAGCGAAGTCTGCGATGTTAGCAATGCTGATTCCCCATTTAAATGTTGGTGCCCAGAAATGTACTGCATGCATATACATTGATAATACGTAAACATTTATTTGAGAAAAAATACATTTGGTGTAGAATAATATGATTAATATATAAAAATTGTAACATGAAATTAGAGAGAGAGAGGTTACAGACTAGTTTTGGGGCCTGCAGGATGGTTCCAGAAAGATTGGAGTTTTACAAATGTCCCCATTCTCTTCCTACGCTTTTGTGTTTGTAATGTATGAATGTTTGTTTTTTCGGATTTTACCTAAAGAGTAAGAAAAAAAAAAATAGCAATTACAAAATTAGTTAATGGTGAGGAATTGGAGATCCACACTTTTTCTTTGGTTGGCTATTGTCGAGTGTGTTGAGAAAGAAGCTTGTTTTTTTGACACATGGGTAAATAGTGAACAAATAGAAAATTAAGTTGCCGAATAGTATAGTTAGAGAAACCCATCAATGGTATTAGTTTTTTTTGGTAGGAAACCAAGGGTATTGGTAAATTTGCATTATATGAAAATAAATAATCTCTTTCATTTTCCCCATAGATAGCTTCAAAAGGAGGCAGAGAGATAACAAATATAAGTCGAAAGGAAATTAAGTCCCTACTCAAGAGGTCAAGTCTACTTCATGATCCTTGGGAGGTTATTCAAGGTCATGCGTTATATGTAGCGGATGACCATGTTACTTGAATAACGAACCATTTTAGAGCGACATCTAAGAGCATTAGGCATCAACCTTATGTGAAGTATCTATTCAATAATAGCTCCTTCTAGGATGCAAATGACTTTTTCAACTTGAAGGTAGGAAAGGACCAACTCCACATCTCCTTCCATGTCAACCTGCAAAACACCAGACGAAAGACACCAACAACATACATCCTAGGAAATTTCATCATAAAAGAGTCGAGTATATCTAGATAAGTGGTTCAATCTAACTTTAGAAGAGTTCCTACAGAGTCTCGTAAGACTTGTCAGCCAACCATTGATAAAAAAGACGGTAGATAAAGAAGACATATGCTCAACAACACGATTAATCAATAAGCATGTAAGTATGATCAATGACACTCAATCACCATGCCTCGATTCTCGTCCTTGAACCAAGAGATGACCACATCCTCTAGAGACGATAACACTTTCACGATGAGAGACAAGACTCCTTGGTGTTTGATCGCACCCGGAGGTGGGGTCAAAGATACCTAACTAGCCTAGGCCCGTATTCCCGAGAGTTCTCTCTTCACAACCTACACTTATCTAATGAGTTAGTCCAAATGAGGGTCAGGTGTGAGTTCCTCGAGTAAAAAAAACCAAACAATTGCAAGTATCAAAGTCAGCCAAGGTCAACTAATGGTAAACTCTAACCGAACAAGTCAACTGGGAATCAAAGAGCATGAAAAGTGAGAGTATCAAACTAGGGAACACAAATGAAAGCAAAAAGAGAGGTAAATGAATGATGGAAGAACTAGAGCAAACAAAACCAAGAGATCACAACCACGCCATTCCATCAATTAGACAGTTGGAATGTAAGGACCCATTCCAGAATTAAGCTTCAAACCGATTCAAACAGGAAAGCAGTAGACGTTGCGTTTGGAGCAACGATTGTTCCATCCTAAGAAGCAATGGGCATTGCGCTGGAGGCAATGAATGATATGACCTGCAGTTAGAAAAACTTAATCATGGTAGTTTCATTGAAAAAAAGAGGGGAAGAGGCCGATGGCGCGATAAAACAGAGAAGGAGAGGGAGAAAGTCAAAGGTTTAGCCCAAGAGGCTTGGAGAAAGAGAGGAAGGTTGATTAGACTTATTAGAGAGGGTGATTCAGAAGTTCTCGGGTAATCTTGGTGCAAGGTTCGAGGATTCTATGATGGTTGTGTTGGTTCTCAAGGAATGAGGTGTGTCGGTCAAAGGAGGAAGAAAAACTCGATTTACCTAGGCGAGGGCTTAGCGTCGATAAGTTACTGATGTGAGGAATTATAATCAGACTTAGTAAAATTATAGGTTGCATGAAATTGGAGAGTTACAAATGGTTGATTACGTGTTGATGTGTTTGGTGTTTGACTTGATATGCTTGTGTTGACTTTTTTGGATGTTCGGTTGACTAGGTGGCTAGGATGAGTGATTAAATTCTGAGATGGTAATATGTACACATGAGTGTACTTATTGGGATAGTAGTATGTTTGTTGCAGTAGGATGATCTCAATGAAAATTCATCATGCGAAGGATGAACAAGAGGGAAACCTCAGATCTCACAACATGGCTACCCCTGTTTCTTTGGTTTTTGATGAATCAAAATATGTCACTTTAATTCCCCATGATTGATACATAATTGAATGACAATTGAGTGGTTTATGTCGTCTTTTGATTGGTTTTGCGATAATTCCTGATAATTAATCTTAAATAGCACTTTGGAACCCTTGTGGTCCATCTTCACGTTTACCAAGATGTTTTTGTTTAGTTTTCAAGTCACACTGTGATAGAGCACCTTATCACGGAGCCAGAACGGCAATCGATTTGGAGTCCGAATGCTCGCGGAAATTAAGTTTGAACAAAATAGTACAGTGCTGGCCGCACAAGCACCGCGTGCGACGGCCACCCATCACCAATCTCGAAGCTAGGATTGAAGGTACCATAGAAGCAGTGGGATTTCCGTGCAGGCGCCGCGCGCTGCAGATCTTGGGCCTATAAAAAGGTAGTTTCACCAACTTTTGAATGATTTTTTTCTCTCTCTGAAGCACGATTTCGATGAGCCCAAAAGTCCTCCGGGCCTACAAAAAAATATTCAGGGACCATAAATCATCCTCCTTTCAACATCCTTCATCCCATAGACCATAGAAACTCAAGACGAAGATCGAGATTCATCCGAGTTCGAAGAAATTGGCAGTCGTTTCTTCCCTTTTCTTCATAGGTTGTATTCTTCAGAACTCTAGTATGGCTTACTAAACTCCCTAGGGTTCTGATATGAACCGATCCGCAACCGTGGGTGGTGACCCTATACCGATAAGCTAATGAACAAAGACGACGAGTCTAACCTTAGTAACCGGCGGTGGATAGGACTTGGACCCGCTAGCTATAGAGAGCTAGGAACCCTAAGTATCAAGTCGAAAGTGCCACACCAAGGGGAGTTACCCAAGATGATAAACTGAACCTTAAGCAATGCAACAACGAGCAAAGACTTGAAGGAGTAAGAACAAAAGTTCTGAAATTTCTTTGTATATAATTCAAGGGGTTCACCTTACAATGATGCCATAGGCCTTTATTTATATGTGAGGATTGGCCTAGGGCTTCTCCTATTCCTATTCGAACTCTAAGTCTAAAATAATAAAGAAACATAAAAGAGTCCTAAATAAACTACTAAAAAGGAGAAAATCCGAACTAAAAGGAATAGAAAAGTCCTAAAATAGCTAATTCCTAAACCGGCAAGGAAACCCTAATCTGGGCGCGTGTTTGTGTCCTTCTAAGATTAGGTGTTCGTGTCTGTGCCCGTGTCCGTGTCCTCCAATGAATAGGTATCCTTTGTGTTTCCAACTCCTAAAAGGATATGGAATAGTAGGGGTTTATCTTGATGTGACAAGGAATCCTTATGGCTGAAGGATTTCTGAAAGGCACACATAGTTTGGTGGCTCAACCCTAAGCGCGTCTGGCACGGGCCCTGGCATCGGCCCTAGGCCAGTGTCGGGCTCGGCCCTTTTCCGAGCTCTGGCTCGGTGCTGTGCCTATGTCTTGCTCTGCCAGGTGCTCGTCTGTCTTTGGCCTGGGCTTGGTGGCTGATAACGTTGTAAACCGTGGTGAAATTACTACCCTACTAAAAGTAGGATAGATTGAATTTCTCGGGGTTCTTCAAATCGTTTACTCAAAGAAGTAAGCAAATTATTCCAGTTTAAACAAGTTGTGAATGGTGTGAGTTCCACAACTTCTAATCTATTAAGTGAGGAAATTGAAATGGAATTAAAAGATAAATCGATTGAATAAGGTTGATTAACAAATTGACAGACAAAGCTTAGACTTGAATCCCCCTAAGATTACCAGGACATTGGCGATCACAAAACCGACGACTTTTAATTCTAATTCATTCAGTTCTCAGACACCACCATAACTCATTACCCTTAGGTCTAAGTTCCACAAATGTTCTCTCTATCAGATCTAACTACCACGATTAATTAACCATCCGTGCGTTCACTTCTGCAACGGAAAACTAACTGGTGCAATTGATTGAGTTTAATGAGTTACTCTAGAAGCGGATTAACCCTAAATGGTTCCTACGAAAGGCACACTCCATTGAATAGGTTAATTGATTGATTTGATGTTCTAAAACAAGTCGGACGTTCGCCAACTATCCTGATTTGAACAAGAATCTAATCTAGGTGATCAAGCTAGAAAAGAAACACAACACGAAGAACAAATCAAGTATGCAAGAGAAACTGTCTGAATTAAAATATAATTATCGCCGATCCGTGACCGCTTTAAAGCCCCGAATCACTTAGGGTTCATCTAATCTAAGCTTAAACAAGTTTAGCTACTCATGTTGAAAGCAAGAGAATCGAAGACAACATAGGAGTTCATCATACAAAGGAAGAACAGAGAAGAATTGTAAAACCTTATTCTGACGACTCCGGCGAAGCTTCGAACTCGAGAAATCTTCACTCCTAGCTCCGAGCACTCCGAGGTGGAAAAATGGTGTCAGGATCTCTCCGGGAACTCCGAGATGCTCTCTAAACTCTATTTATCTCTCTGAATTGTCTATTGAATCCTCTCCACTGAATGATGCGCCACTGCTTATATAGGGTTTGTCCAATTCAATGCCGGAAAAGTGGGAAGTTCTCGGCGAGAACTCATGTACAAAATATTTTCCACTGGCTACGAGAATTTCTCATTAGTTTCTTCACAAGTTCTCGGTGAGAATATGGATGTTCATACGAGAACTTCTTCACATTCATTCCTCAAATCAACGATGAGAATTCCATTTATTTTCTGAATGCCTTCTCGCCGAGAACTTAAGTGCTAGGCAAGCTTCCTTAGTTCTTTGATCGGTTTGGGTTCTCCAATCATTTCGGGTCATTCCTCGAGGCTCCATTGCTTCCGACACGTTTGATAGCTACTTATTTTATGGTCAAAACCTGTGTACTCAACGAGACACTAGAAAACACATCAAATATACCTGAAACTGGCCAAAGTAACCAATTCGGTATGAAATAGCGTTAATGACTGAAAACTCACTAAACTATCCCAAAATTCGTGTTACAATCAATGAAATGTCACTTAAACGGGGCTGATAATCACGATAAATCTAGTGTCATCAGTGGCAGCATCCGTTTTGGTAAGGCCTTGAGCTCAAGCTCGGGCTCAGTTTGTCTCAGCCCTCTGTGTGGCTCCAGCATCAGTCATCGGCTTGGCCCTTCCTTCAGCCCTTTCATGGGCCCTGGTCCAGGGCGGTCTCGTCCCTACATCAATTCCAGGGGCCCGCTCGGCATCCGCATCTTAGCTCGGGGCTGGGGTGCTGGTTCCTTCATTTTCAGTAGGGCGTGGTCTTTTCTCACGATCCTCTCCTCATCTTCTTTGTACCTCGCCTTTCTCCCAAACTCTAGGTGTTCTTTGAGGATTCGTGTCTGTGGTGTCGTGGTCGCGCCGGGCTTGGTGGCCGCGATCACTTCAAGGCACCTCTTGCGTATCTGCATTTGAGATTTCTTCTTTATTTATTTTTTGACTTTTGTTGGATTTGATTTTGTCGAAACTTGGGATGAATGTACTTTGATTATGATATTATGGAATGCTATGAACAAGGTACTCAATAAGGGATGGACCTTCAAGAATTTTGGGAATTGCATCTTTCTTTATGAGAGGAAGTCTGGTCCTTCCAGATTTCATCGTGAGAGCCGCATCTTCCTCCCGATATCATCTTTCCTCTTCTCCTCCTTCACCTTGATTGTTTGCTCGCCCAATGAGGACATTGCTGTGTTGAATTTGGGTGGGATATGCATGATTGGGATATATTGTTACCATGATCTTGACTGAAATGGGTGGTGATTGTGGCCAGTTTTTGGCAAATGTTTTTCATTCTATCACTACTTTCTCATTTCCCCTCGTGGCTTGTACTCGTTGCATTGCTTAAATCCTTTGTGAAGTGTCCATTTTCTTAAATTGTTTATTGAGAACGAAGTGGTGTCTTGGCTTAGTGAATTGTGTGAGAACTGTGGTATGACTTCACAAAAACAAGATATGGGAAACCTAGCCAATTACTTGTCCTATGTCGAGGCAGTGGTACTCTCTTCCTCGCCTTTCAAGGATTCACTAAAGCGTTGTGCAATCGTCACTTCGAGGTAAGAAAATGCCCTAGTGATTCTTCTTTTGCGAATGAATCTTATCTATGTTGAATTTCACCCCCTCTTCTTTTTCCCACATCTCACTTTTTCTTTGCTAAATTTTTCTTTCTATGCTAGCTAAATATCTAGTTTTTCTAGACAAAATTGGTATTTCCAATGGGAGACCCGATCAAGGCTCAGATCAGGTACAGAGCAGCCAGATTCCTTTCGGTTTCTGTGTCCTCCTTAGCTGGGAAGGGTTGAGAAAGAGAATGCCAAAATTGGGACGAGCAACGGGCAGGCACTAAATGGCACTCGTGTTCGAACCCCAATAGAACTCCCACGAAGCATCTAAACTCTAAAATTGGCACATTGGCCTCATTTGATCACACATTCGGAACCCCTATCAAGACTCGATCACAACATCAACTGGATAACTCAAATTCAAAATGAGACCAAGTCTTACAAAAAATTTCAAAGGGGATGAAAACTCATAGCCAAATCGGTAGTTCATTAAAAAACATAAAATCAAGTTCCTAATCTATAGCAAGCATGGGAAAGGATGATGGTCGTACCACAAGTTCTCACACATCCGACAAGATCACAAATACCTCATTAACTTCACCATACGAAAGGTGGCAAACCAAATGAGCAATAATCATGTAGAGAAGTAAATGAGAGTACGCGAGGAAGCAATCATACACAGCTTCAAGGGAACGTCAAAACATACATTTCCTCATAGCATCCATTCAATTCCTTATCAATCATCCAAACAAGAAGAAACAGATCAAAGCATAGACACGTGGTAACCCCCCAACAAGCATCTATCCACCCCACACTTAGACGGAACGACCCGCGAACGAAACCAAGATCCAACTACTACCGAAAAAACCTAAACACAAGTGAGTATCAGACACAAACGAGAGAAAATGGAGAGCGAGGCTGAAATCTCGTCAAGTGATGAAAAGAGAAAATAACAAAACATGCAACCACGAACACGTCAATATCACATCCGACAAACACCATAAATAATAGTAATAGGACAACGAATATGCGAGATATCGTGGTCCATCATCACCATCCATGATAAAAATTAAACACGAGAAAATAATCACCCAAACATACAAAGAAACGAAAGGAAAATGCAGCACTCATCCAATGTCATAGGATGAATAAAAGAAAGGAAACAAAGGAGGAAAATAAGAGTAGGACACCCGGGGTCATGGTCGAGAGGACTCTAAGGTTATGGTGGTGCAGGTGGGTGATCATAGAGGGGGTGGGGCCATCTAAAATGGATGGCGGAGGAAGAAGTAAGGAGCATAAATTTGGCGGATTAGGTGCTTGGAATAGAGGGGGATGGAAGGGACGAGAACAAATGGAGAAAAAAATATTATTTTTGAGTTTGAAGAAGGGAGAGGGGAGTTGTTTCAAGTAAGGAAGAGGAGGGAAAGGGGAAATGGGGAAATGGAAGAAGAAAGTGGAAAATGCGGGAAGCGAGGGGTGGAGCGGTAAAGGCCAAAATAGGAGTAGTGTGAGCGGTAGGTAGAGCTCTCGATTCAATCAACTCACATGCATAGCAAAGGGAGCGAAGAGGGAAATGTTGTAATGTGTGTGACCCATGTTGTTTCCCTTGGTTTCGATTTCAACCAAATATCAAGAGTAACCCTAAAATGAACCAAAACCCAAACCCTTGGATTTATTTTCGGCTTGGTTGACCTCAGTTACAACTCAGGATTTGGTCAAACCAAAAAATTGACAACCAACTGTTATTCTTACTCATAACTCTAAACAAAGAACTCAAAATATGGATCCTAAAAAAACACGTGTTCTTGACTGGTTCTCCACAACTCTCATGTTGATTACCTTGAAAAAAAACCACTCTAAGTGGTCATGAACACAAAAATTAAGAAGATGTGTTTTATAGAACCGAGTGAACTTCCAACAATAAACCACCTCTAAAAGATATCCTTACTCGATCCAAACCATCAAAAGTGTTCCTTATCATCAGGTGGAACTTTCATCTGAATTTCATCTCAATCTGAGCACTAGAACTCCATGAATCTAATCTTGAAGTTGTAGGTTCAAACTGAGCACTAGACTTTCTCCTTATCTCTACAAACTCAAAATTCCACTTCAAAAGGATATATATTCTTTCCCGACATCAAAGGGAAAACTTGAAAAACTAAAGCTATAATTACCCTGATCCACTTCAAAAGGATATATCTTCTTGCCCCGGAATGTCTAATGAAAGCAAAGTTAACAATCATTTCAAATGGTCAACCTTTCGATTATTTCTCACTCACAAGGGACCTCAGAGAAGGGGATCCTCTTTTCCCTCTCCTTTTTGTAATTTGTTCGGAAGGACTAGCTCTTATTATCAATTCTAAATAAAAAATTGGCAGGGCTAAAATTTAATAATATAAGCCTGGCGCTTAGTCATCTTAGTTTGCTGATGATACTTATTTGTTTCTTGGAGTATCGGATGATTATATTACCAATCTCATTGACATGTTTGAGGTTTATCAACTGTATAGCGGCCAAAAAAATCAACTTAGCCAAATCTTCTGTTACTTTTAACAAGGGTACACCTGATAATTCTAGAGCTCGGTGGAGTACTATGCTAGGCATTGCAATTTCAAGTAATCAGGACATCTACCTTGGACTTCCATCTGTTTTCAAACGGTCCAAAACTGAAAGTTTTAAATTTCTAGAAGACATTCTAATCAAAAGAATAGATTCTTGGAAAGGGAAATGGTTATCGTCAGCTTCTATGGAAGTACTCATCTCTTTTGTCCTTATAGCTCTCCCAATGTATGCAATAACTTCTTTTCTTATTCCGAAGGAAAACATCAATAAACTTTATCAGGTCATTTGAGATTTTTGTTGGTGTAAAGTGGTGAAAAGAAAAAAAAATACATTGGACTGGGAGAAAATGTGTCTTCTGAAAGAGGTGAGCGGATTAGGATTTAAGGATTTTGAGACTTTTAATCAAGCATTACTTGCTAAACAAATATGGAGAATTTTACAGGATCCTGATTTGTTATTAGCAAGAATTTATAAAGCAAAATACTTTTTGAATTTGTCTTTAATGCAAGCAGAAAAGGGCTCTAATCCCTTTCAGGGTTGGAGAGCCATTCTTAAAGGTTGAGAGATATTATTAAAGTTGGACATAGATTTTTTTGTAGAAAATAAGGATAAACACCCTTACTGAATATTATTAACGACACGTGGTGAGCATACGCCAAGTTGGTCGTATCGTAACCACTGCACAAGATAAGAATTCGGAACAGAGAAAATAGAAGTGCCTAATCCCAGGACATGCCCAGAGTTAGCTAAGAAATTCGCAGCTTTATTCGCTTCACGGTAAATATGTTCAACCTTGACTTCCCAATCCCTTTTGAAGAGCTGATTAAAGCGATTGATCAAGGCCGAATGTTGGTGCTGCGTACGAGAAGAATGCAGAATAATGGAGACCGCAGCTTTAGAGTCAGATTGAATGCAGAGTTTACGAATACCTTTAGACCAAACAAGCTCTAAACCTTCCAGAATCCCACGCAGCTCAGCTCTCATAATGGAACAGGTTCTCAGGTTCGAAACAAATCCACAAATAAACCTGCCATCATGATCGCGGATCAAATCACCAGTCGTGGCCGAATTTGAGATAGAGTAAAATGAGCAATCGGAGTTAAGGGTACACCATCCTTCACCCGTCGGCCGCCACGCAATTAGGAGGGCCTGTCGAGCTAAACCCGCGTTTCTCAACCCGCTTGAAAGGTTTTCCAGCTCGACGAAGAAAGATGGGCCCAAAACTTAGCCTGATTCATCGCTTCCTCGACCGTCCACCTAGAATCTTGAAAAACAAGAAGGTTCCTGTCCTTCCACAGAATCCACACTACCAACTCGAACAAAACATTGTTTCTCGAATCACCAATAAACCGGGTCCACCAAGCAATGAAACCCAAACGGCCATTAACCTGAGAGATGGTCTCTAGCATTAACCTTCTCCAAAATTCTGTGGCAAAGCTGCAGGAACGAAGAATATGATCCACCGACTCATCATGTAGACCACATCTAGGACACTTCTTATCAGAGGTGAGGTGCCTACGAGCTCTTTCCACATTAGTCATAAGCTTTGCATCAGAAGCCAAATGAAATGATTAACTTTGCTCGGACCCTTCCAATGCCACGCTTTCTGCCAAGCAGCACCCCCTATATCAACCGCTGACAGGATCATCTTACTAAGCCTCTCCATACATAAGGTAAACAAATAGGGAGAGAGAGGGAACCCTTGCCTCAAGCCTCTAGAAGGACATAATTCATCAGAGCAGTTACCATTCCACAGAACCTGGAAAGAAGAAGAGTATGCAAGCTATGATAGTCTCAATAAGGTTATCCCTGCCAGAGTAATCGTATCCCGAACAAACTCCCATTCATTTTTATCATAGGCCTTGGCCAAGTCAATTTTAATAATCATACAGTGATTCTTACGCTTCCAGTAATGAAGAGAGTGAACGACTTGCTGAACCAAGAGAATATTATCTGTGATATGTCTTCCCGGCATAAAACTGGTTTGCAAGGGGTGCGTAAGACTCACCATCAGATTTTTTATCTGATTAGCAAGACACTTATTAATTGTCTTGTAAGCGACATTACAGAGGCTAATCGGTCTGAAATTCAGTAATAAACGTGGGGTTTTGCTTCTTATGAATAAGAGTGATAAGGGTATCATTCACAACTGCTATCTTTTCAGGACTTCTGAAGCAACTGATAATAAAATCCACAAAACTAGCCCCAATGATGTCCCAAGAGTGTTGAAAAAATATGGTACCAAAACCATCCTTGCCAGAAGCTTTGAGAGCTCCCATGCTCTTAATGGCGGCATGAACTTCACCAAAAGTCATCTGCAAAGCAAGGTCATCCTTCTCCGAGTCCGAAATAGAAGTCGAGAAACCCATAATACGGTTACTGCTGTTTCCCGAACCCTGATAGAAACTAGAGAAATAGGAAGTAGCCAACTCAAGAAGATTCTCCTGATTATCAATGCAGACCCCATCTGCATTCATCAATATCAGCATCCGATTAATGATCTTTTCTTGAAAGTTGTCAAGTGAAAATAATGAGTGTTCCGATCCCCTTCGACAATCCATTTGGTTCGAGCTTTTTGTACCCATAAGGACTCTTCTTGCCAAAGCACAAGCTCAATTTTTGAGCGAATCAAATTTTCCACGTCAATATTGGCCGATGAAGGGTAATTCGAGACCGTAATTTCAGCACCCTTCAGCTCATCAATAAGCCTCTTCTTACGCTTAAAAATATTCTCAAACACATTAATGTTCCACTTCTTGAGAGTAGAAGATAGACTGTCCGGCGCAGAAGGAAACCCGCTACCTGCCAACCAATTCTTCCCAATAACATGATCATAACTAGCGTGAGTAAGCCAAGCAGATAAGAAACGAAAAGGTTTATTATTGAAGGACAACACCTGATTAACTGTACGAAGCAGGATGGGACGGTGGTCTGACTTAAGCCGGTGCAAGTGGACAACAGAAGACTCGGAAAAATTCTGAATCCAAGCAACATTGACCAACGCCCGATCGAGACTGACGAGAACATTATTTCTCGCCCAGGTAAAGCGGGGACCTGAAAAAGGAATGTTAGTGAGATTACAAAGAAAAACCGTATCAATAAAGGATTTATTTCTTGTACGAACAAAAGCACTTCCCCCTTTCTTATCCTTTGCAGAAAGAATGACATTAAAATCCCCAATGACCATCCACGGTTTAGACATAGTCGAAGCAAGGCATTTAATGGCGTCCCAAAGAAGGACCCTAGTCGTTGGCGTCAGACTCGCATAAACTGCAGTGATGAAATAAAATGAGTCATCAGCCAGTTTCCCTTTGGCTTGAATGAATTGGTCACCAAACTCCAGCACTGCCAAATTGACAGCACCCGGGTCCCAAATAATCCAAACCCCACCCGGAAGCCCCTAGCATCGGATCTGAAGGAGGCAACAAATCCCAATTTGCGAATAACCTCGTCAACTTTCCGTTTACTGATCTTGGGTTCTACAATAACATCAATTTGAAACTTATAAGACGCATACTACGACTTGAAGGAAGGAAGGAACGACTTATGGGCTGCCCCACAGCAATTCCAAGCAAAAACATTAGGAATAGACATAAGAAAAGAAAAAGAGAAACTCCCTTCAAGGCTCGTTACTGGAGCGGGGCAGAAGAGCTCCCCGAAGGAACGACATCCACCATAGCAACATCATGTTCTGTCTACTTCATCTGCTGGTTAGCTTTCACAAACGGGCAGAGTTAACCCCTTCATTGGACCGAGCACCACCTTTTCCACTAGAAACTTGCGCAATAAAAAAGGCTTTAGAATGGCCCTTGTGCTTAGACCCATCCGCTAAACCCTTAGTCACAATACCTAAGGATTTTTTAAAGTGGGACTTAGAAAGGCCCACCAACTTCAAACCACCTTCAGCTCCTGAAATGGGTTTATTGTTAGACTCCTTTTCAATGGGATTATTAAAGGGTTCCTTGCCAAGATAAGAAACAGGCCCGGCAAATGGGTCCTTAACCAGCACTGAATCCTTAGCCTTCTCTAACGGTAACACAAAAGGATCGGCTACCACCACGGAAGGAAAGAGGGATTAGAATTCGAAATAACTTCCCTATTTTCTTTTTCCAAATCATAATCCTCCGCCTGAGAAGATAGATTTTCCTTATGTGTTACCAAATCAGAAGGAGCAGAAATCTCCTTGACATCCTCTTGGGAGGTAAGCACATTAATTTTTCCTCCCAATTTCTCCCAACCTGGATTCCTTTCCCACCACCGGAGGCTTACCGCCGGCACCACCCGACTTGTGTCTTATGGTTTGACGTTTCACTTTCATCCACGAACCAAAGTCTTCCTCGACTTCTGGATGATCCTCCGAGATACCTTCTACTTGGAACACCGGGTTTGTTATCACTGCCTCCAGCAACCCATTAGAAACATTCTCAACCACCTTTTCAGGTCAGACGGATTCTTCATGGCCGTAACACCCACATGTAAAACAGATCGTATGAAGCCCTTCATACTCAGTAAGTCTAACCCTTCATCGCAACCTATACTTAGATAAGAGATGTTTAGAGGTATCCACCTCCACACACAACCTTGCGAAGTTACCTCTGCTACCTTCAAGCGTTGTGTGTAGGGGTGGGAAATGGGTTGGGTATGGGTACCCATACCCATATATCGTAGGTACCCATACCCATAATTCCAAAAGATCCATCCCAAACCCGATACCCATATGGGTAATGGGTACCCACTACCCATATGAAATGGGTAGTGGGTAACCCACACTACCCATACTACCCATAATAAAAAATATGCGACGAAAACTAAAATTTCAATCAACTTCAAACCCGACTAATCTTTGTAGCTAATAATCACTTACAAGTTTCATCACATAACCACGTCCATTACACCATTACATGAACAGACAATTCCACTATCAAATATCAATTTCAAAAAAGAAAAGAAATGTGGCGTGCTGTTCCGACTTCCTTCCTTTCCATGTTGATGATTTAGGTGGTATATTAACCAATAAGCAAAGGAAACCGAGAAGGAAGAAATAGAAACACCAAAACGGGAGAGCGGGAGAGGACACTAGAGAGAGTGAATGTGGCATGTGGGTGTGGCCGTGCTGCTAAGGAGTAAGGAGTGAGGAGGAGTCACGGCTCAGTAACTCACGACTGGATGAATTAAGAATTAGTTAGGACTTAGGTTAGGAGATTGGTCTGGGAGGGGATGTGGGATGTTGCTGCCTAAATGCTAATGGGTAATGACTAATGAAAACTAAATTATTGTGGGTATTATGGGTACCCATGGGTAAACCCATATGGGTAGTGGGTACCCACTACCCAAAAAATGAGTAAAATCAATCCCAAATCCCAACCCGTAGTGGGTTATGGGTACCCATTACCCACAAAATTTCGAGTTGGGTACGCGGGTACC
This sequence comes from Linum lewisii, assembly GCA_034768395.1. Lineage (NCBI taxonomy): Eukaryota > Viridiplantae > Streptophyta > Magnoliopsida > Malpighiales > Linaceae > Linum > Linum lewisii. The sequence goes on along the minus strand of CM068296.1, from coordinate 23,324,580 downwards.
CACTACCCCAACCCCAAGTTCCCACCCCCTAGTTGTGTGGTCGATCCGAACTGTGTTTCTGATATTATCCCTGATCATTTTCAGAATAGCAATGTCAAAATACTCAAACGGAAGCCCTAGAAGGAAAACCCAGACCCTAAGCATGGGCAAATCAGACTATTCGAGACAAAAATACGGACGTCAAGCTTGGATCAGGACATAATGATCATTAATTAACCACGACCCTCCGAACATCACTCGTTCATAGTCCGTAATCGTCTTGAAATTAACGATGTAAAACCCCCAACCAATATCAGAAACTTGAGTTTTTCCCTTCTTAGCCCAGATTCGTGGAAGCTTCCTACTCATATAAGTGAAGGATAAACTCTTCTCGAATGTATGGCATTCTCAGATTTGTGATGAACTCTTCTTTTTTCCACGTCATGAATGCAGATAGTAGGGAATTTTGGATCATCGTCCTCCTCTGCCGCATCCAACTCATCAGAAAAGGACCAATCAGTACAATGGGTATTATCGGTAGCACCCCACCCACCAATAACCTTATCACGGAAGGACGAACCTCCTATCGGGCTTCCTTGGACATCAAAATCCGATCTGAGTACCTTGTCTAGCTTAGCTCCTTCAGCATCGGTAGCACGAGCACGCTTAACGACTTTCAGAGGGGCGCTGTCATGGATGAATCCGGCGGAGCCGCCGGAGGATCCATCAACGAAACAGGAAAGGAAGAGAGGAAACAGCTTTTTTTATGAATTGAGCTTTGTTTGTATTCATCAAAACATGGAATCACAGTACAAAAGACCGGAAGGAGAGACTAAGAAACTATACTACCCTTACAATACTATCCACATCATGTCTACCAAGAGCAAAATTCAGCATTTCACTCTTGATGTCTTCTAAGACATGAGAACTACTCCTATAATCTACCCCCCCCCCCCCCCAAAGATACGATTACATCTCTCCTTCCAAACATTACAAATGAGCACTCTCCAAAGCAGCTTTCTAGCTCTTTCGATTACAGTCTCACCAAACGAAAGAGCTTTTTTATTAGAGCTTTTTTCTAATTCTCTTTTTTTTTTTCTAAAGTTGGACATAGATGGCAAGTTGGAAATGTTGCCCACATTAATCCTTTTCTTGATCATTGGATCCCATCGCATCCACCTTCTTCCCCATTTTTAAATTTGAGGGATTCAATTATTGATTTTCCTTGTTCGGTGGCCGGTTTCATTTCTAATGGATATTGGGATGACAACAAAATTAAAAGTATCCTTAGAGAGGATTCAGTTAAACAAATTCTGTCTGTCCCAATTCCAGGAGACAAGTGATGGATAAAATTATTTGGTAATATACATCCTCTGGTGAATATTCTGTCCAATCTGGGTATGAGGTTGCAAGGGAAATTAAGTCAGGTCCTCCAGAGTTTGACCCAATTGGTGTAGTGGATTCGAAAGTTTGGAAAGAATTATGGAAAATTTCAATTCAACCTAAGTTTCATTTCTTTCTCTAGGGAATTCTAAAGCGATCTCTTCTAGAGAAAACAGAACTTAATAATAGAGGGCTTGAATTACAGTCATTGTACCGTGTTTGTTGGGATGAAGAGGAAACAACTGAACACCTATTTTTTAATTATATTCGCACAGTCAAAGTGGCTAGCTTATGTAATATACCAATTCATAATTTTAAGGGTCCTTCTTTTCTATATGCGTGAAGGAAAATTAACTAAGAAACCTATGATTTTAAGAGTGTCTTTCTTATCTTCTGGTGGAGAGTATGGAAATCAAGAAACTTAGTGGTGTTCAAATTTACCCAGGATTTCCTAGAAAAAAATAAGGGATCAATTTTTTTTTCAAATCAAAGAACAACTAGATAATTTCCCTCACTCAAACAAAACCCAAGTTGATAAATCCAATGCTTTAAAACATATTAATGTGCCTTTGTGTAAAGGAGTGATGAATGTTAATACTATTTCGGTTCAGGTTGGGTGGGGCAATTGGTTTTATCATAAGAAGTTTAAATGGGTTGCATATTTTTTCAAGCGGTAAAAGTTTTAATGCAATCACATACCCTTTTACCATTGAATGCCTTGCAATTAGGTAAGCCATTTTTTGGTGTTTGGAACCGAATCTGAAAAGTATACTGATAGAAGGTGATGCAGAACAAGTTAAAAAAACATAGCACAGAGTAAAGTTTTGCATTCAACGGCTGGGGCAATTGTTCATGAAATTAGACAATTGATCAATGATCTGGTCTTCAGTGAATATAGGACTATTCGGAGGTCTCAAAATAACATTGCACATTGTCTAGCCAAATCTACTCTGGCCTTTCTACCACACTCTTCCTGCCTGATTAATGTAAGTCCTTTTGTTTAGTTAAATGGTCGTGGATAAATCTCTACACACACCCCCTCCTCCCTTCCCTTCCTCTTGTTCTTTTTTTAGTTACTAGGATGACTCACAATCTACGATATCTCTTCTTGAGATATCCCGGAAAAAAAAATCATGATTTGTCATAGGGGTGGAAATTCAATCGTGGCTATTCGGCCCAACCAAATTTATCGGTTATCGACTAACCAAATTTGAATTTATCCAATTAAAAATTGATCACAAGCATATGACTTTGGAGTTCTAAATTGACCAAATTTGACCAAATATCACACATAGTTCCAAATACGTCAATTAAATGTCCAAATCGAAGAGAAATAAATAATTTAAATGTCCATAAACGTGATTAAATTTCCAAATCATAAGTTAAACGTCCAAAATTATGTAACATTGTTTAAGTTTTTATGAAATAGTACAAATCTAGTCAAATTTCATTAGGTTACAGTCACGATTGGGGGATCTACTACCATCACAACACCTATTAGTGTTCTCATATCAGGACTCCCTTTAGAACTGTAGTATTTGGGAACTATATCTAATGAACTAGATTATAATGGACAAAATAGTCATTTGAAATTGCTATATATAGTAAATAATATTAGGGTTTCCACAAGTCCTAAAATTATACCATCAACTGCTAAAACACCTCTCTCTATCGACCCTAATAGGCAATAGCCGCCACCCGTCGTCCCACAAACCTCGTCGGCCGTCTCACTCCGCTGCACTAGCACGATGGAGTTGCCGCACCAGCACTCCATTGACAAAGAGTCGTCGTCGTGCCACCTCACGCGAACCTCGTGGTTCTCATGAATCTGGCCAATAAGTGAGCGTGGAACAAGCACCGCCGCACAGCTTCGTTGGACGCTGCTATGCAACCTCCCGGCACTGTCGCGTTTTGGAGAAGGAGTCGTCGTCTTCTTCATCATCCGTTCGAGCCTCCATCTTTTCCGGTATGATGTACCTTGGATATGCCGTTTGTGATAGGTAGGGTCTTGAGTCAAGGACTCGAGTTCTTCCAGGGGATTTTCGATCTTCAGACTTGGGTCAGCGCGAAGGGGATCTGCACTAAACAATCCTCTAATTTCCTTCCCTGCTTTTGTTTTTTCTCATTGGATTATATGGTCTTCTACAATTATACAAAAAGATGGAATATGGGTTGTGTACTATTTAGATTATTGGTAGAATTAGCTATCAAACTATGTGCTTTCTATGGGTTGAATTGTCAGATGAAAATTACTGTAATTGGGTTATTGAGTTTATTGGGTTACTCAGTTTATTGATTCTTGGAACCGGTTGTTCCTGGAATCGTTGCTTTATGAATCAGATCTGGGATTTGGTAACAAGTTGTTCTAGTTGACGATTTAGGAACATGTATTTTGATACCAGATTTTAAATCTGGATCATGTAATTTTGCTAAATAGGGTCTAGATCTTCATCTTCATCTTCTTCTTGAATGTGTGTTCCAAAATTTTAATTAGGAACAAAGTCATCATCTTCATCATCTTCTTCTTTTTGTGTTTGTGTTCCGAATTCCTAATTAGGAACAAGGTTCAACTAATGTTCCAAACTAATTCTAAAGTTATTCTTATTTTTTACAAGAAGATTGTTCCTAAATATGAAAAATAAACAATGAACAAAGATACTATAAAACGACTACCTATATGATTGTTCCTAAATATCAAAACGGAACAAGAACAAAAATATTATAAAATTGGTCCCTATACAATTATTCCTAAATATGAAAAAAGAACAATGAACAACTATAAAGAATGGCCGGAGAAGAAAACCGAAAAAGTATGATCGGAGAAGCAAAAAGAACGTGCAGAAGGCAAAAAAATAGAACCGTAGGGAGAGATGGAAAATTAAAATAATTTAATTTAATTGCAATTAAAGATTATGGAAAATAAAAATCTTTAAAATTAATGATATACAATTACACTCCTATCCTTTTACATGGACCATTAGATCTCTCCTTAAAAATGGATGGTTATGATTAGTGTCCTCACATGAGAACATTTAAGGGTGTTTTGATGGTAGAAATCTCCCACGATTGGACCAAACTATATTTGGCCACCACCGGGATCTACTACCATGAAAACACTGATGGGCCCAAGTTGAATTCGCCCTCGAACACGGTCAGGGCGGTCCGTCACTCCAGGGCGGTCCTCTGTCCGCCTCAGCCAAAGGATCGCCTGTCGCATCTACAGGAGGCCACCGCCCATTACTGTTGACAGTGACTCGCTGCGGCCCACTCAGAGCAGGACACGTGGACCCTGCCAGACCAATGGGACCTATAAATAACAGGGTCCCCCATTCAGAAGAAGACACGACAGATCTGGGACCATACGCCTGATACTACAAGCTTCCGCGCTGTACGCTAAAGGCTATCGGTTCCGCCCACACAAAAAGGGCTCTCGCCCGGTACTTCTCTGTAACCCATTCTCCCTACATTATCCCCATACTTGCCATCCTACATATACTAACTCGTTGCACATCCGCCTTGCAAGGTACCTTCCGCCGAGACACTCCGAGGACGGATTCATTGCCTAAACCTCCAAAGAACCACAGTATTGATCCACCGGTCCAACTGGGCGGATCAATTGGCGCGCCAGATAGGGGGCAGCAAAACGTTTTGTTCCCAAAAGACAAACAGCATGCAGAATTTGGAGGAAAATCCCACGAGTGGAGTCCCCACGGAAACGCTCGTCACCCCGGCCAAACAAATCATATCGGCGGGTGTCCCCCGAGATCCTCGTCTTTCCGTAGACCCACCCTTGGGAACGGCTACACAAACACCCCATCCAATCCGCCCTCTAGGCCTTGGATTACTACGAGGGGAGCCCCACATCCCCCCTCCGTTGGAAGATAGAACGGCGGCTGATCCCGCTGCTGGGGACCTAGCGTCACAAGTAGCCGATCTACAAAGACAGAACGCTGAAATGGCAGTGATGATGAAGTTCCTGGTGGCCAAAGCAACCCCCGGAAATCGCACCGAGGGCTCGTCCGGCGGACTGGCAACCGGCATGGAGGACTCGGACAAAATGTACCGACTGTTCCTCCCTCGCCACCAGTCAGGCCCAAGGCAACTCGCCATGCGGCAGCCTCTGGACAAGAGTCTCCTCAGCTTTCCTCCCCCACAAGGATTCGTGCCACCAGCAATCAAGGCGTACGACGGAACTGGGGATCCCGACCAGCATCTGTTAACATTCACCATTGCCATGCAGATGTTCACGACCCCGGACGCTACCTACTGTCGTACGTTCCCTGGAACGTTAACTGGAGCGGCACTAACCTGGTATGGAGGTTTGGCAGAAGGAATCATAAAGAATTGGGAAGATTTCTGCCAACTCTTTCTACAGAAGTTCTCAAACCAAAAGGAGGCGGGACGTAACTTGTCCGCCTTCTGGAACTTGAGACAGAACCGGTCAGAGACTCTTCGGCAGTACTACGAGAAGTGGGCCAAGGCGGTCGCAGCGGTGCCCAACCTCGCGCTGGACATTGTGCTCCACCACATCCAAACCACCACGCTTAGCACCGAGCTAGTGAAGGACTTGGTCTGGAGAAAGCCGAAAACCCACACCGAGTTGGAGACATGTATCCTCCAGTGTGCTGAAGTGGAAGAGAATGTCGCCATGATACAGGGCGGGTACGGGCGCTCAAGCGATCAGAACAGAGACAAAGGATACCAAGGGCGAAAAGAGAAACGACCAGACGACAGAAGAGACAACCGCCCTCACGGAGAGGGAAGATCGGAACAAGGGTACACCCCCTGTCGGAATCAAGGCGAAGGCTCATGTACGTCCTCCAAGAAAAGAAAGGAGGATTGCGGTGGCCGGCCCCGTTACCCAAAGCGGCATTGAAAAGGGGGAACCCAAATGAGTATTGCGAGTTTCATGGGCAGAAGGGGCACGACACGGAGGACTGCCGGGAACTCCGCAGTGAGATTGAGCGAGCCATAAAGAATGGTGACCTCAAGGAATTCATCATAAGTAACCGAAGGAGAAAAGAGCGGGAACGCTCAGAATCACCAAGACAAAGAGAAAAGGAAAGGATAAAGACACCCCCTCCGAAGGCGGGTAGGCACACGCCCCCCAGAAAGGCGAGTGTTTTCGACAGAATAACGGATGAGGAAAGTCCGGATACCCAAAAGGAGGGCGGAAAGCCCAGATACAAGAAAACATGCAGCATGATTTTGGGAGGAGAGGAGGATACGCCCCCGAACAGAAGGGTCGTTGGTGAATGTTCCATGGTCAGACAGTCGGATAGAGAGCCGCCATTGACGTTCACATCGGCAGATTTGCGCGGAGGAAGTCCCAGCACCCAAGCGATGGTGATCCGTGTCATCATTGAAGACACTCTAGTAGAGCGGGTGCTAGTGGACGAGGGCAGTTCGGCGGATATACTCTCAGCCGATGCTTTCAGCAGAATGGGACTAGACCCCGCCCTACTCAAGCGTTCTAAGATCATGCTAACTGGCTTCGCGGGAAATGACGTACCTGTACTGGGCGTGATCACCTTACCCATCACATTGGGGGACGACGATCACCAGGAAACAAAGCACATAAAATTTTACGTCACCAACTGCAATTCGGCGTATAACATGATAATGGGGCGGCCCAGTTTGGCCGCTTTCGAGGCAGTTTCCTCCACAGTCCATCAAGTCATGAAGTTCCCTACGGCGAGAGGAATCGGAGTAGCATGGGGAAACACTCCATTAGCACGAAAATGCTATAGGGTGGCTCTCAAGAAAGAAGAGGCATGTTTTTCAGTGGATACTAGAGACGACGCGTATGTCCGCCCAGAATCCGCGGAGGCGGATACAGAAGTCCCACTATATCCTGGTAATCCTGAGAGGGTAGTACGGCTGTCCGCTCATATGCCGGTCCCAGACCGAGACCGCACAATGGCACTGCTGAGAGAGTATGCTGATTTGTTCGCATGGAAACCCCAGGATATGCCTGGGCTGGACCCCGCAATCATGCAGCACCACCTAGCTGTGAGAGCAGACGCCCGCCCCGTGTCGCAAAAGAAGCGGACAGTAAATTGGACAAGAAAACAAGCGGTCCAAGAGGAAATAACCAAACTGTTGGAAGCAGGCTTCATCAGGGAAGTCCAGTACCCGACGTGGCTGTCAAATGTAGTTATGGTGGGCAAGGCGGATGGAAGCTGGCGGATGTGCATAGATTTTACCAACCTCAATGACGCCTGTCCCAAGGACCCATATCTGCTGCCCAATATCGACCAACTGGTGGATGCCACAGCAAACCATGAGACGTTGTCTTTCTTAGACATGTTCTCGGGATATCACCAGATCCCTTTGGCAAAGGCGGACCAAGAAAAAACGTCATTCTCGACGCCCTTCGGCAATTACTGCTACAATGTGATGCCGTTTGGCCTAAAAAACGCCGGAGCGACGTACCAGAGGATGATTGACAGAGTTTTTCAAGATCAGCTGGGTCACCACATGGAAGCATACGTAGATGACCTACTGGTTAAGACCAAGGCGGGTGATGACCACCTGGGAGACCTTCGGAAAACCTTCGACACCTTGAAGGCGTTCCAACTTCGCTTGAATCCGAAGAAGTGCGTCTTCGGCGCCTCTTCAGGGAAGTTTTTGGGATTCATGATCACCAGGCGGGGAATTGAGGCGAACCCCAAAAAGATAGAAGCTATCATACAGACACCACCCCCTAAGACGGTGAGAGATGTCAAAACGTTGACGGGGCGGTTAGCGGCAATGAACAAATTCATCCCGAAGTCCGCCGAGAGGCAGGCGCCATTCTTCGCCACTCTGAAGGCGGCGGCCAAGTTCTCATGGACGGAAGAGTGTTCTAACGGCTTTTGAGGAACTCAAAGCATTCCTCACCACTCCGCCGACGCTAGCAGCCCCGGTTCCCGGAGATGAGCTATACCTGTACGTCGCCATCGCGGCTACAGCTGTCAGCTCAGTTCTCGTGAAGCGGATGGACAAGGAAGAACGCCCGGTCTTCTACACGAGCAAGTCGTTAGTAGATGCCGAAACCAGGTATTCACCACTGGAGAAGTCAGCCTACGCGGTGATTATCGCCTCCAGGAAGCTGCGCCCATACTTCCATGCTCACACAATTCACGTTGTGACGAACTTACCACTCAAGACAGCTCTCAGGTCCATGGGAGTTGCAGGGCGCATGTCCAAATGGGCGGTAGAGCTCAGCGAATATGACGTACACTTCCAACCCCGGACAGCCATCAAGGCACAGGCTCTGGCTGATTTCGTGGTCGAAGGATGTGTCCGGGCGGACGGACGCCCGGATGATTACTGGGAGCTCTACGTGGATGGGGCATCAAGCAAGAACGGAGCGGGGGCGGGTATAGTGTTAAAAAGCCCCCAGGGAGTCCTACACGAAACCGCCCTCCGTTTCAACAGGCCACGAACCAACAATGCGGCGGAGTACGGGGCGCTCATTGCAGGGCTCAGAATGGCCAAAACCATGGGAGTATCCCATCTCAAAGTTTTCTCCGACTCCGCCATTGTGGTCAACCAGCTCAGCGGGGTGTACGAGGTCCGGGAGGAAACTCTGGCCCCGTACAACGATCAAGCCAAGATCGCCCTCAAGGGTTTTGAAACAACGGAGATCCATCAGGTGGCAAGGGAAGACAACGCCCACGCTGACGCTCTCTCCAAGCTCGCTACCGCTCTCAATTTCAAAGAGGACAGGATGATCACCGTGGAGAAAGAAAGAGAAGGTGAGTGTATGGCCGTCGATGCCCAGACAAGCGTAACACCGCCCACAGCGCCACTCCCGGATTGGCGTGCGCCAGTACGGACTTTTATTGAAATGGACGCCCTCCCGACGGACCGAGCACTGGCTACCAAGATTCGTAGAAGAGCGGCAAGATGTGTTTTGCTGGATGGCGAAATGTATCGTAAGTCCTCGGCAGGGCCATACTTGCGATGCTTAAGTGATGAGGAGGCTTCTTTCACTTTGAGAGAAATCCACCAAGGCGTATGCGGGATGCATATAGGCGCCAAAAGCCTGGAAAAGAATATATTATTGCAGGGGTACTATTGGCCAACAATCCGCCGAGACTCGGAAGAGCTGGTCAAGCGATGCCACAAGTGTCAGCTATTCGCTAACACGCACCACCTGCCCTCCACCGCTCTCCAGCCGATAGTTTCACCATGGCCGTTCGCCTTCTGGGGAATGGATTTGCTAGGACCGTTCCCAGAAGCGGTGGGCAAGAGAAAGTATATCATCGTGGCGGTAGATTACTTCACTAAGTGGGTTGAAGCCGAAGCTCTTGCCTCCATCACGGCATATCAGGTGCAGAAGTTCGTGCTGAAAAACATCATCACTCGCTTCAGCCTTCCTCTGGGATTTGTCTGCGATCACGGCACTCAGTTTGATTGCACGGCGTTCCTCGACTTTTGTGAAGATTTCAAAATCATGGTTCGCTTGGCGTCTGTAGCATATCCCCAGGCGAACGGGCAGGCGGAAGCCATCAATAAGCTCATCTTGCAAGGATTGAAGAAGAGAGTGGATGCGGCGAAGGGAAAATGGGTCGATGAGTTGCCCAACATCCTATGGGCGCACAGGACTTCGTACAAAACAGCCACAGATGAAACCCCTTACACCCTGGTATATGGAACCGAAGCAGTCTTACCCGTGGAGGTTAATCTGCCTAGCCTTAGGATTCAGCATTTCAACCACGCCAGCAATGATGCAAGCTTACATCATAATCTGGACATGTTAGAAGAACGAAGGGAGGATGCAGCTATCCGCCTGGTAGCTGAAAAGGAACAATTGGCGCGGCGGTACAACGCTCATCTTCGCCCTCATCACCTGGAAGAAGGTGACTGGGTAGTTCGAAAGGTTTTTCGGCCGGTCCCCCAACAGGGCAAACTAAACGCCAATTGGGAAGGGCCATACAAGGTCCGTGAAGTGATCGGTCCAAGTACCTTTAAACTCGAACGCCCTACCGGCGAACCCATACACAAGACATGGAACGCCATGCACTTGCGGAAGTACAGTGCCGAGGAAGACGAGGTCTAGCTCACTGCTACCTTCCGTCCGTTTCTTGACTTTTGAATCTTGTGCAAGTTTTGAAAACAGCCTACTAAGGGCGTGTATGTAAGGAAAGGAAGACTAGTGCACTAAAGATATATATAATATATATGATATTATGTATATCAATGGACAAGTCCTACTAAAAGCATGGTCGGGTTCGAGTTCCCCCTGGGCGGAACTTAACCCCTGTGCCAAGTTCGGGTTCCCCAAGGTGGAACCCAACATACCTCTTCGAATTCGGATTCCCCAGGGCGGAAACCAATTCGTCATCGTTCGGGTTCCCCAGGGCGGAACCCAACTTTCCCCCAAGTTCGGATTCCCCAAGGCGAAATCCGTCCCTGATACCCAGGGCCGATTCCTCAGGGCGGAATTTAACTTGTTCGGGTTCCCCAAGGCGGAACCCAACATACCTCTTCGAATTCGGATTCCCCAGGGCGGAAATCAATTCGTCATCATTCGGGTTCCCCAAGGCGGAACCCAACGTTTCCTCCAAGTTCGGATTCCCCAAGGCGGAACCCAACACTTCGATTGTCCAGTTTTCCCCAAGAGGAAATCTACCTCAGTAAAAAATGCGAAGTTTGCACGAAAAAAAAAAAAAAAAAAAGAAAAGCGGATGACAACTGGATAACAATGGTATTTCATAACTTCATGACAATGGCGGATACGTTTGGTACAAAAGACAGGAAACCAAAAAGGAGCAAATTTACAGGACATGGAATTACTAGCGCCCGCCCGACGACCCCACCTTGTCCGCCCGCGACCTCTCAGCACGAGCTTTCTTCCTCAGCTCCTTGTGGCGAAGGCTCACCTCAGAAAAGGCCTCCGACAACAGCTCCTTGCGGCGGTCTGACGGAATCACTTGGGAGTCAGCAGATTCTTCTTTATACTCCTGCGCCATCAGCCGCCGAGACGCCGAACGGAACATCTGCTCCTGATTCCAGGAACAGTCCACGTTCCCCCGTCGGAGTTCGTGGCGTACAGCAGCAAGGGTGTTGTCCAAGGCACCTTGCACCCGATCGCCCAGCTCCTCTTCAGTTTTCTCGGCGATGGCCTTCTCCACATCCGCCTTCAGCGCCTGAAGGGTCTCCTCCGTTTCTTTCAAGGCGAGGTCGCGGCTTTCCAAGTCCTTTGTTTTGGCCCCCAGATCCTCGGCCATGACTGCCTTGTCGGTCTCCAAGAGGACCACTTGCTCCTTCAGAGCGTCCTTATCCGCCTCCGCCTGGGACAGGGCCGCCTCCACCTTGTAGCGCCTCTACTGCTCCGCCTGTAAGTCCAACATGTGTTCAGTGGCTTGGTTAGCGTGCGCAACACGGACCAAATCCAATTGATAAGAGGTAGTTACCAGAAGCCGGGCCGCCTCCTCGTCCATTTCCTTCTTCGCTCTGGAATACTTAGCCTTCCACTGCTGAGTGGCGGCCCGAGCTTCCCGCAGCTGATTCTCCAGCTCCTCAGCACCTTGGGGCTGCTCGGCCCTAAGCGCCTTATCCGCTGAAAGCAGTGCGCCGGCGGTTCCCAAAAGCTGCAAACAGAAGCAATCCAAAGATTACTTACACGCCATCTGGAGGGCAGAACAAAACTAGTGTATGACATCGCGAAAAGATCTTACCCTGGCTCCAATCGCCATCTGCTCCATCGCCATACGGCGAACCCCATCCTCCGACCGGGGGTGGTCGATATCCCAGTCGGCTGCCAGTTGGAGGGCGGCTCGCGTGAGAATCTCGTTGCCGCTTAAGGTTGGCTGCATCGCCGGAAGGCGGGCGGCGCTGTACTCCCCAGAAGAAGTATGGGTTTTCGAAGAGCTTTCCGACCGTTTTCTCTTCCCGGAATCTTTACTCATGGGGAGCTTGCGGCGCTTTGCCTTCCCCACGTTCTGCGATGGCGGACTCCCGGCCGGCTCGGTTCGTTTCTCCAGGCGATCATTGTCCGCCTGCTCTTTTCCCGGGTGGGCGGTTCGGGCGGTCTTCGTCCTCTGCTGCTGATCCGCCACCGGAGTTTCAGGTTGCGGCTGAGTATCAGCGGACGCTCCCCGCGTTTTGGCATTCAGCAACGCCGCGAAGATGGAGCTCTCTGCACCAAGTCAATATCAAAACAAACATATTAGGCGTTTTTGAAAGAATAAGAATGGATATATACTAAGGGCGCCCAACTACACGAGCATCGCTCTCAAAAACTGTCCGCTCACCACCGCCGCCTAGCCAGGCCTTCAGGACGCTCCGGCCCCTCTTCTTCAGATTGTAATTCCAGGTGTTCACCCAGTTCACAATGGCAGCATCATTCTCCTGAAGGCGGCTGGGTTTATTGAACACCTCGACGGCCCCATACGACCATGTAGGTCGAAGGCGCTCCGCCCAGAACGCATCCTCCGGTGAATCAGCTTTGATAAAGAAAAAGCTGTGCCACCACACGGAGTCCGCCTTGATGGCACCATAAACTCCGCTCCCTGAGTGCGCTATCCTCTTTGAGAAAGTGATGCCATTTTGGTTAATCTTGGCTCTGTAGAGATGGCGGAATACTCGGGCGCTGGGAGCGACATGCCTCTTCACACATGACACCTGAAACGCTGACATGATCGCCCAGGCGTGGGGTTGGAGAGCTCCTAGGGACGCTCCTAACAGATCCAGGACGTCCAGCTCCCAGGGATCCAGAGGGAAACGGAGACCGTACATAAGCGCCCCCACCCAAACGCCCACCCATCCGGGCGGACAGTTTCCTATTGAGCAAAGGCGGGCCGGAGCAGCGTACTTGAAGCGTTGAGGCATGTCACAATCGTTCAAAATCTTCACCAGGGCGTTCGTCTTGACATAAGGAAAGTATCCCGGCCCGAACACTTCCCGGCAGTCTGCAGGTGACCCCTCCCACATCTGCTCCCAGGTTCTAATCTTGTACCCATACTTCTCCACAGCCCCGGTGTCAAGATCAAAACCCCAAGCCTCCTTGGTGAATCCGGCTTGCCACGACGCGAACCGGCGAACGCTGTTCGAGTTGGAATTCCTGAACCTGGCTTCTGCCTGACGGCGGAGCTGCTCCGCCGAAGGAGAAGGAAGTGGATCAGCGTCCTCAGCAAAGGTGTACTCCATGTCAAAATCGGCGTACGGGTTGAAGACTAAATCGGAATCCTCCGGATATGGCATCTGTCCTTTGAGTTTGGGATCCGCCGCATCCGACCCTTCCTCATCAAACTTTTCTTCCCTGAAGGCCTCGGGGGACAGAGGCGGACTCGATTGACGAGACGGAGAAGACGATGACGAATCAGAAGATGACGCATCCGCCCCCGATCCTCTCCTCCCTTCATCATAACCTCCTACAACAGAAGGACAAGGGGCACAAATCAGAAGAGGAGGAGGAACAAACACCAGGGGGCGAACGGATACCGGAGCCGTGCTTGTCCCGTCCTCTTGGGACGGGCGGGCGGCAGAGCGTCGACGTTCCCGCATGTCTCTCAACACACTCTCTAAAAGGTCATAATCCACGGAGGATGATGACCCACTAGACGACATCTCACACGCCAAAGAAGGGAATAGAAAGGGCGAGGCACGCAATACAAGCAAAAATGCGAAAGAAAAAATAAATGGGCGGATAAAATCGAATGCAAGAAATCTCAAAGAAACCTACTTGCTTCGGCGGAGGAAGACGACTCAGAATCAGAAGGCATCTTCGGTAAATGTTTTGGAAGACGGCGGACAAGGGCAAGGAGTTGTAAGGGTAAGGCGGACAAGGAGGACAAGGCGGACAAGCTCAAGGAAATTGGAAAGGAAGGGCGGAAGCTCTCAAGAATTTCGTTTGACAAGCTGAGGTGCCGAAAGGAAGGGGGGAGAACCTCTATTTATACTGATGACGTGGGTAAGCGAAACGTCGCCGAATAAAATCGAGCCACGTGTCCCCCAGGCAGCGGGCGAATAGGCTACTAGCCTGCACAAAGGAAAGAAAGCGTGCAAAAAGGGTGAGACATGTGCAGGTTCACCTCAAAAGAAGAGCTCCACCCGTTTCAGTCACCGGTAACAGCATCGGCAACAAGTTAGAACTCGCCCCCCCCCATGGCCAGGGCGGTCCTTCACTGCAAGGCGTTCGAAGCAGTTCCATAATATCGCCTCGAAGCCTCTTACGGCCTCGAGACCATACTGGGGGCAATTGATGGGCCCTTGAGTTGTATCCGCCCTCGCACATGATGAAGACGGTCCATCACTCCAGGGCGTTCGAAGCAGTTCCATAGTATCCCCTCGAGCCTCTTACGGCCTCAAGACCATACTGGGGGCAATTCATGGGCCCAAGTTGAATTCGCCCTCGAACACGGTCAGGGCGGTCCGTCACTCCAGGGCGGTCCTCTGTCCGCCTCAGCCAAAGGATCGCCTGTCGCATCTACAGGAGGCCACCGCCCATTACTGTTGACAGTGACTCGCTGCGGCCCACTCAGAGCAGGACACGTGGACCCTGCCAGACCAATGGGACCTATAAATAACAGGGTCCCCCATTCAGAAGAAGACACGACAGATCTGGGACCATACGCCTGATACTACAAGCTTCCGCGCTGTACGCTAAAGGCTATCGGTTCCGCCCACACAAAAAGGGCTCTCGCCCGGTACTTCTCTGTAACCCATTCTCCCTACATTATCCCCATACTTGCCATCCTACATATACTAACTCGTTCCACGTCCGCCTTGCAAGGTACCTTCCGCCGAGACACTCCGAGGACGGATTCATTGCCTAAACCTCCAAAGAACCACAGTATTGATCCACCGGTCCAACTGGGCGGATCAAACACCCCTTAGTGTTTTGATATTAGGACACCCCTTAGAACCATAGGATTAGAGAGTAGATCTAATGGCCTAAATTAAAATGGACAAAATAGTTATTTGGAACTAATATATATAGTAAATCATATTAGGGTTTCACCATAAAATCCTGAAAAATATAATCGCCTAAAAAAAGTGCTCTCAAATCTAGAACTCAACCGCCGCCGCCACCACCACCCACGCCCAAGCCATCCTCATCTCGTCGCAAGTCCCTTCCACAGACGCGAATCGCCCATCCGTTGCCGTCGCCATCACCACGGACGCCAATCGTCCAGCCGCCGTGATCGGGAGATTGGGCAGCCGTCACCACGGCGCCAATCATCCATCTGTCATCGTCGACGCACGTCCTCCATACCCTCGTTGTCGTGTCGCACACACCGTCGTCGTCGACGCACGTCCTCCATACCCTCGTTGTCGTGTCGCACACAACGCCGCCGTCGACGCGCGTCCTGAACACCCACTGCCGCGCAACCTTGCCGTCCTCACCACATCGCAGCCCCCTGCCGGTTCGTCATCCATATCAATCACCACCACTCTTGCCTCCTTCGTCGTCATCCTCAGGCGGTAGTGGAACGACAAAGCATAAATCCACCGCCAGCGACGTCAAATAGATCCATAGTAGGCACCTTCTTAGGAACACAGGCCAAGTATGTATAGGGTTTAGATATAATTTTATCAAATCTGATTGTTCCAAATTTGTCCCGGTTGACGATTTAGGAACATATATTTTAAAAAAATTGTTACTAAATTTAAAAATGGAACAATTAATAAAGATATATTTTAAGAAGATTGTACCTAAATATGAAAACGAAACAATGAACAAAGATATATTTTAAGAAGATTGTTCAAAAATATGAAAACGGAACAATCAACAAAGATATTATAAAACGGCTCGCTATATGATTGTTCCTAAATATGAAAACGGAACAATGAACGACTATAAAGGATGGTCGGAGAAGATGAAAAGAAAAAATATGGTCGGAGAAGCAAAAATAACGTACAGAAGGCGAAAAAATAGAACCTTAGGGAGAGATAGAAAATTAAAAATAGAACCCTGTTTGTGATCTCTATGGAGGTGCTGAGCTGTTTGTTTAGTCAGGCCATCAAGTCCAAAAAGTTTCAGTTTCATCCTCAATGCAAGGCTGTTGGTGTTTCACATTTGAGTTTTGCAGATGATCTGCTTATTTTTACTAAGGCAAATGAAGGAGCTGTGAAAGAGGTTACTGATATTCTTAGTGATTTTCATAAGTGGTCTGGACTCCAGTTTAATCCTGACAAGGGTACAATATATACAGCTGGTATCCAAGGGGTTGAGGAGGATAATCTGGTTCGAATCTCTGGATTTTGCAAAGAGGAACTCCCCTTTAGATATCTTGGCATGCCTTTAAATGCATGGAAGCTTAGGCGTTGTGATTGCAAGGCTTTGGTTGATAAGATCACACGTAGAGTAACTGATTGGATAGCAAGGAAGTTATTGATCCGCCCAGTTGGACCGGTGGATCAATACTGTGGTTCTTTGGAGGTTTAGGCAATGAATCCGTCCTCGGAGTGTCTCGGCGGAAGGTACCTTGCAAGGCGGACGTGCAACGAGTTAGTATATGTAGGATGGCAAGTATGGGGATAATGTAGGGAGAATGGGTTACAGAGAAGTACCCGGGCGAGAGCCCTTTTTGTGTGGGCGGAACCGATAGCCTTTAGCGTACAGCGCGGAAGCTTGTAGTATCAGGCGTATGGTCCCAGATCTGTCGTGTCTTCTTCTGAATGGGGGACCCTGTTATTTATAGGTCCCATTGGTCTGGCAGGGTCCACGTGTCCTGCTCTGAGTGGGCCGCAGCGAGTCACTGTCAACAGTAATGGGCGGTGGCCTCCTGTAGATGCGACAGGCGATCCTTTGGCTGAGGCGGACAGAGGACCGCCCTGGAGTGACGGACCGCCCTGACCGTGTTCGAGGGCGAATTCAACTTGGGCCCATCAATTGCCCCCAGTATGGTTTTGAGGCCGTAAGAGGCTCGAGGGGATACTATGGAACTACTTCGAACGCCCTGGAGTGATGGACCGTCTTCATCATGTGCGAGGGCGGATACAACTCAAGGGCCCATCAATTGCCCCCAGTATGGTCTCGAGGCCGTAAGAGGCTTCGAGGCGATATTATGGAACTGCTTCGAACGCCTTGCAGTGAAGGACCGCCCTGGCCATGGGGGGGGGGGCGAGTTCTAACTTGTTGCCGATGCTGTTACCGGTGACTGAAACGGGTGGAGCTCTTCTTTTGAGGTGAACCTGCACATGTCTCACCCTTTTTGCACGCTTTCTTTCCTTTGTGCAGGCTAGTAGCCTATTCGCCCGCTGCCTGGGGGACACGTGGCTCGATTTTATTCGGCGACGTTTCGCTTACCCACGTCATCAGTATAAATAGAGGTTCTCCCCCCTTCCTTTCGGCACCTCAGCTTGTCAAACGAAATTCTTGAGAGCTTCCGCCCTTCCTTTCCAATTTCCTTGAGCTTGTCCACCTTGTCCTCCTTGTCCGCCTTACCCTTACAACTCCTTGCCCTTGTCCGCCGTCTTCCAAAACATTTACCGAAGATGCCTTCTGATTCTGAGTCGTCTTCCTCCGCCGAAGCAAGTAGGTTTCTTTGAGATTTCTTGCATTCGATTTTATCCGCCCATTTATTTTTTCTTTCGCATTTTTGCTTGTATTGCGTGCCTCGCCCTTTCTATTCCCTTCTTTGGCGTGTGAGATGTCGTCTAGTGGGTCATCATCCTCCGTGGATTATGACCTTTTAGAGAGTGTGTTGAGAGACATGCGGGAACGTCGACGCTCTGCCGCCCGCCCGTCCCAAGAGGACGGGACAAGCACGGCTCCGGTATCCGTTCGGCCCCTGGTGTTTGTTCCTCCTCCTCTTCTGATTTGTGCCCCTTGTCCTTCTGTTGTAGGAGGTTATGATGAAGGGAGGAGAGGATCGGGGGCGGATGCGTCGTCTTCTGATTCGTCATCGTCTTCTCCGTCTCGTCAATCGAGTCCGCCTCTGTCCCCCGAGGCCTTCAGGGAAGAAAAGTTTGATGAGGAAGGGTCGGATGCGGCGGATCCCAAACTCAAAGGACAGATGCCATATCCGGAGGATTCCGATTTAGTCTTCAACCCGTACGCCGATTTTGACATGGAGTACACCTTTGCTGAGGACGCTGATCCACTTCCTTCTCCTTCGGCGGAGCAGCTCCGCCGTCAGGCAGAAGCCAGGTTCAGGAATTCCAACTCGAACAGCGTTCGCCGGTTCGCGTCGTGGCAAGCCGGATTCACCAAGGAGGCTTGGGGTTTTGATCTTGACACCGGGGCTATGGAGAAGTATGGGTACAAGATTAGAACCTGGGAGCAGATGTGGGAGGGGTCACCTGCAGACTGCCGGGAAGTGTTCGGGCCGGGATACTTTCCTTATGTCAAGACGAACGCCCTGGTGAAGATTTTGAACGATTGTGACATGCCTCAACGCTTCAAGTACGCTACTCCGGCCCGCCTTTGCTCAATAGGAAACTGTCCGCCCGGATGGGTGGGCGTTTGGGTGGAGGCGCTTATGTACGGTCTCCGTTTCCCTCTGGATCCCTGGGAGCTGGACGTCCTGGATCTATTAGGAGCGTCCCTAGGAGCTCTCCAACCCCACGCCTGGGCGATCATGTCAGCGTTTCAGGTGTCATGTGTGAAGAGGCATGTCGCTCCCAGCGCCCGAGTATTCCGCCATCTCTACAGAGCCAAGATTAACCAAAATGGCATCACTTTCTCAAAGAGGATAGCGCACTCAGGGAGCGGAGTTTATGGTGCCATCAAGGCGGACTCCGTGTGGTGGCACAGCTTTTTCTTTATCAAAGCTGATTCACCGGAGGATGCGTTCTGGGCGGAGCGCCTTCGACCTACATGGTCGTATGGGCCGTCGAGGTGTTCAATAAACCCAGCCGCCTTCAGGAGAATGATGCTGCCATTGTGAACTGGGTGAACACCTGGAATTACAATCTGAAGAAGAGGGGCCGGAGCGTCCTGAAGGCCTGGCTAGGCGGCGGTGGTGAGCGGACAGTTTTTGAGAGCGATGCTCGTGTAGTTGGGCGCCCTTAGTATATATCCATTCTTATTCTTTCAAAAACGCCTAATATGTTTGTTTTGATATTGACTTGGTGCAGAGAGCTCCATCTTCGCGGCGTTGCTGAATGCCAAAACGCGGGGAGCGTCCGCTGATACTCAGCCGCAACCTGAAACTCCGGTGGCGGATCAGCAGCAGAGGACGAAGACCGCCCGAACCGCCCACCCGGGAAAAGAGCAGGCGGACAATGATCGCCTGGAGAAACGAACCGAGCCGACCGGGAGTCCGCCATCGCAGAACGTGGGGAAGGCAAAGCGCCGCAAGCTCCCCATGAGTAAAGATTCCGGGAAGAGAAAACGGTCGGAAAGCTCTTCGAAAACCCATACTTCTTCTGGGGAGTACAGCGCCGCCCGCCTTCCGGCGATGCAGCCAACCTTAAGCGGCAACGAGATTCTCACGCGAGCCTCCCTCCAACTGGCAGCCGACTAGGATATCGACCACCCCCGGTCGGAGGATGGGGTTCGCCGTATGGCGATGGAGCAGATGGCGATTGGAGCCAGGGTAAGATCTTTTCGCGATGTCATACACTAGTTTTGTTCTGCCCTCCAGATGGCGTGTAAGTAATCTTTGGATTGCTTCTGTTTGCAGCTTTTGGGAACCGCCGGCGCACTGCTTTCAGCGGATAAGGCGCTTAGGGCCGAGCAGCCCCAAGGTGCTGAGGAGCTGGAGAATCAGCTGCGGGAAGCTCGGGCCGCCACTCAGCAGTGGAAGGCTAAGTATTCCAGAGCGAAGAAGGAAATGGACGAGGAGGCGGCCCGGCTTCTGGTAACTACCTCTTATCAATTGGATTTGGTCCGTGTTGCGCACGCTAACCAAGCCACTGAACACATGTTGGACTTACAGGCGGAGCAGCAGAGGCGCTACAAGGTGGAGGCGGCCCTGTCCCAGGCGGAGGTGGATAAGGACGCTCTGAAGGAGCAAGTGGTCCTCTTGGAGACCGACAAGGCAGTCATGGCCGAGGATCTGGGGGCCAAAACAAAGGACTTGGAAAGCCGCGACCTCGCCTTGAAAGAAACGGAGGAGACCCTTCAGGCGCTGAAGGCGGATGTGGAGAAGGCCATCGCCGAGAAAACTGAAGAGGAGCTGGGCGATCGGGTGCAAGGTGCCTTGGACAACACCCTTGCTGCTGTACGCCACGAACTCCGACGGGGGAACGTGGACTGTTCCTGGAATCAGGAGCAGATGTTCCGTTCGGCGTCTCGGCGGCTGATGGCGCAGGAGTATAAAGAAGAATCTGCTGACTCCCAAGTGATTCCGTCAGACCGCCGCAAGGAGCTGTTGTCGGAGGCCTTTTCTGAGGTGAGCCTTCGCCACAAGGAGTTGAGGAAGAAAGCTCGTGCTGAGAGGTCGCGGGCGGACAAGGCGGGTCGTCGGGCGGGCGCTAGTAATTCCATGTCCTGTAAATTTGCTCCTTTTTGGTTTCCTGTCTTTTGTACCAAACGTATCCGCCATTGTCATGAAGTTATGAAATGCCATTGTTATCCAGTTGTCATCCGCTTTTCTTTTTTTTTTTTTTTTTTTTCGTGCAAACTTCGCATTTTTTACTGAGGTAGATTTCCTCTTGGGGAAAACTGGACAATCGAAGTGTTGGGTTCCGCCTTGGGGAATCCGAACTTGGAGGAAACGTTGGGTTCCGCCTTGGGGAACCCGAATGATGACGAATTGATTTCCGCCCTGGGGAATCCGAATTCGAAGAGGTATGTTGGGTTCCGCCTTGGGGAACCCGAACAAGTTAAATTCCGCCCTGAGGAATCGGCCCTGGGTATCAGGGACGGATTTCGCCTTGGGGAATCCGAACTTGGGGGAAAGTTGAGTTCCGCCCTGGGGAACCCGAACGATGACGAATTGGTTTCCGCCCTGGGGAATCCGAATTCGAAGAGGTATGTTGGGTTCCACCTTGGGGAACCCGAACTTGGCACATGGGTTAAGTTCCGCCCAGGGGGAACTCGAACCCGGCCATGCTTTTAGTAGGACTTGTCCATTGATATACATAATATCATATATATATATATATATATATATATATATATATCTTTAGTGCACTAGTCTTCCTTTCCTTACATACACGCCCTTAGTAGGCTGTTTTCAAAACTTGCACAAGATTCAAAAGTCAAGAAACGGACGGAAGGTAGCAGTGAGCTAGACCTCGTCTTCCTCGGCACTGTACTTCCGCAAGTGCATGGCGTTCCATGTCTTGTGTATGGGTTCGCCGGTAGGGCGTTCGAGTTTAAAGGTACTTGGACCGATCACTTCACGGACCTTGTATGGCCCTTCCCAATTGGCGTTTAGTTTGCCCTGTTGGGGGACCGGCCGAAAAACCTTTCGAACTACCCAGTCACCTTCTTCCAGGTGATGAGGGCGAAGATGAGCGTTGTACCGCCGCGCCAATTGTTCCTTTTCAGCTACCAGGCGGATAGCTGCATCCTCCCTTCGTTCTTCTAACATGTCCAGATTATGATGTAAGCTTGCATCATTGCTGGCGTGGTTGAAATGCTGAATCCTAAGGCTAGGCAGATTAACCTCCACGGGTAAGACTGCTTCGGTTCCATATACCAGGGTGTAAGGGGTTTCATCTGTGGCTGTTTTGTACGAAGTCCTGTGCGCCCATAGGATGTTGGGCAACTCATCGACCCATTTTCCCTTCGCCGCATCCACTCTCTTCTTCAATCCTTGCAAGATGAGCTTATTGATGGCTTTCGCCTGCCCGTTCGCCTGGGGATATGCTACAGACGCCAAGCGAACCATGATTTTGAAATCTTCACAAAAGTCAAGGAACGCCGTGCAATCAAACTGAGTGCCGTGATCGCAGACAAATCCCAGAGGAAGGCTGAAGCGAGTGATGATGTTTTTCAGCACGAACTTCTGCACCTGATATGCCGTGATGGAGGCAAGAGCTTCGGCTTCAACCCACTTAGTGAAGTAATCTACCGCCACGATGATATACTTTCTCTTGCCCACCGCTTCTGGGAACGGTCCTAGCAAATCCATTCCCCAGAAGGCGAACGGCCATGGTGAAACTATCGGCTGGAGAGCGGTGGAGGGCAGGTGGTGCGTGTTAGCGAATAGCTGACACTTGTGGCATCGCTTGACCAGCTCTTCCGAGTCTCGGCGGATTGTTGGCCAATAGTACCCCTGCAATAATATATTCTTTTCCAGGCTTTTGGCGCCTATATGCATCCCGCATACGCCTTGGTGGATTTCTCTCAAAGTGAAAGAAGCCTCCTCATCACTTAAGCATCGCAAGTATGGCCCTGCCGAGGACTTACGATACATTTCGCCATCCAGCAAAACACATCTTGCCGCTCTTCTACGAATCTTGGTAGCCAGTGCTCGGTCCGTCGGGAGGCGTCCGTTTCAATAAAAGTCCGTACTGGCGCACGCCAATCCGGGAGTGGCGCTGTGGGCGGTGTTACGCTTGTCTGGGCATCGACGGCCATACACTCACCTTCTCTTTCTTTCTCCACGGTGATCATCCTGTCCTCTTCGAAATTGAGAGCGGTAGCGAGCTTGGAGAGAGCGTCAGCGTGGGCGTTGTCTTCCCTTGCCACCTGATGGATCTCCGTTGTTTCAAAACCCTTGAGGGCGATCTTGGCTTGATCGTTGTACGGGGCCAGAGTTTCCTCCCGGACCTCGTACACCCCGCTGAGCTGGTTGACCACAATGGCGGAGTCGGAGAAAACTTTGAGATGGGATACTCCCATGGTTTTGGCCATTCTGAGCCCTGCAATGAGCGCCCCGTACTCCGCCGCATTGTTGGTTCGTGGCCTGTTGAAACGGAGGGCGGTTTCGTGTAGGACTCCCTGGGGGCTTTTTAACACTATACCCGCCCCCGCTCCGTTCTTGCTTGATGCCCCATCCACGTAGAGCTCCCAGTAATCATCCGGGCGTCCGTCCGCCCGGACACATCCTTCGACCACGAAATCAGCCAGAGCCTGTGCCTTGATGGCTGTCCGGGGTTGGAAGTGTACGTCATATTCGCTGAGCTCTACCGCCCATTTGGACATGCGCCCTGCCACTCCCATGGACCTGAGAGCTGTCTTGAGTGGTAAGTTCGTCACAACGTGAATTGTGTGAGCATGGAAGTATGGGCGCAGCTTCCTGGAGGCGATAATCACCGCGTAGGCTGACTTCTCCAGTGGTGAATACCTGGTTTCGGCATCTACTAACGACTTGCTCGTGTAGAAGACCGGGCGTTCTTCCTTGTCCATCCGCTTCACGAGAACTGAGCTGACAGCTGTAGCCGCGATGGCGACGTACAGGTATAGCTCATCTCCGGGAACCGGGGCTGCTAGCGTCGGCGGAGTGGTGAGGAATGCTTTGAGTTCCTCAAAAGCCGTAGAACACTCTTCCGTCCATGAGAACTTGGCCGCCGCCTTCAGAGTGGCGAAGAATGGCGCCTGCCTCTCGGCGGACTTCGGGATGAATTTGTTCATTGCCGCTAACCGCCCCGTCAACGTTTTGACATCTCTCACCGTCTTAGGGGGTGGTGTCTGTATGATAGCTTCTATCTTTTTGGGGTTCGCCTCAATTCCCCGCCTGGTGATCATGAATCCCAAAAACTTCCCTGAAGAGGCGCCGAAGACGCACTTCTTCGGATTCAAGCGAAGTTGGAACGCCTTCAAGGTGTCGAAGGTTTTCCGAAGGTCTCCCAGGTGGTCATCACCCGCCTTGGTCTTAACCAGTAGGTCATCTACGTATGCTTCCATGTGGTGACCCAGCTGATCTTGAAAAACTCTGTCAATCATCCTCTGGTACGTCGCTCCGGCGTTTTTTTAGGCCAAACGGCATCACATTGTAGCAGTAATTGCCGAAGGGCGTCGAGAATGACGTTTTTTCTTGGTCCGCCTTTGCCAAAGGGATCTGGTGATATCCCGAGAACATGTCTAAGAAAGACAACGTCTCATGGTTTGCTGTGGCATCCACCAGTTGGTCGATATTGGGCAGCGGATATGGGTCCTTGGGACAGGCGTCATTGAGGTTGGTAAAATCTATGCACATCCGCCAGCTTCCATCCGCCTTGCCCACCATAACTACATTTGACAGCCACGTCGGGTACTGGACTTCCCTGATGAAGCCTGCTTCCAACAGTTTAATTATTTCCTCTTGGACCGCTTGTTTTCTTGTCCAATTTACTGTCCGCTTCTTTTGCGACACGGGGCGGGCGTCTGCTCTCACAGCTAGGTGGTGCTGCATGATTGCGGGGTCCAGCCCAGGCATATCCTGGGGTTTCCATGCGAACAAATCAGCATACTCTCTCAGCAGTGCCATTGTGCGGTCTCGGTCTGGGACCGGCATATGAGCGGACAGCCGTACTACCCTCTCAGGATTACCAGGATATAGTGGGACTTCTGTATCCGCCTCCGCGGATTCTGGGCGGACATACGCGTCGTCTCTAGTATCCACTGAAAAACATGCCTCTTCTTTCTTGAGAGCCACCCTATAGCATTTTCGTGCTAATGGAGTGTTTCCCCATGCTACTCCGATTCCTCTCGCCGTAGGGAACTTCATGACTTGATGGACTGTGGAGGAAACTGCCTCGAAAGCGGCCAAACTGGGCCGCCCCATTATCATGTTATACGCCGAATTGCAGTTGGTGACGTAAAATTTTATGTGCTTTGTTTCCTGGTGATCGTCGTCCCCCAATGTGATGGGTAAGGTGATCACGCCCAGTACAGGTACGTCATTTCCCGCGAAGCCAGTTAGCATGATCTTAGAACGCTTGAGTAGGGCGGGGTCTAGTCCCATTCTGCTGAAAGCATCGGCTGAGAGTATATCCGCCGAACTGCCCTCGTCCACTAGCACCCGCTCTACTAGAGTGTCTTCAATGATGACACGGATCACCATCGCTTGGGTGCTGGGACTTCCTCCGCGCAAATCTGCCGATGTGAACGTCAATGGCGGCTCTCTATCCGACTGTCTGACCATGGAACATTCACCAACGACCTTTCTGTTCGGGGGCGTATCCTCCTCTCCTCCCAAAATCATGCTGCATGTTTTCTTGTATCTGGGCTTTCCGCCCTCCTTTTGGGTATCCGGACTTTCCTCATCCGTTATTCTGTCGAAAACACTCGCCTTTCTGGGGGGCGTGTGCCTACCCGCCTTCGGAGGGGGTGTCTTTATCCTTTCCTTTTCTCTTTGTCTTGGTGATTCTGAGCGTTCCCGCTCTTTTCTCCTTCGGTTACTTATGATGAATTCCTTGAGGTCACCATTCTTTATGGCTCGCTCAATCTCACTGCGGAGTTCCCGGCAGTCCTCCGTGTCGTGCCCCTTCTGCCCATGAAACTCGCAATACTCATTTGGGTTCCCCCTTTTCAATGCCGCTTTGGGTAACGGGGCCGGCCACCGCAATCCTCCTTTCTTTTCTTGGAGGACGTACATGAGCCTTCGCCTTGATTCCGACAGGGGGGTGTACCCTTGTTCCGATCTTCCCTCTCCGTGAGGGCGGTTGTCTCTTCTGTCGTCTGGTCGTTTCTCTTTTCGCCCTTGGTATCCTTTGTCTCTGTTCTGATCGCTTGAGCGCCCGTACCCGCCCTGTATCATGGCGACATTCTCTTCCACTTCAGCACACTGGAGGATACATGTCTCCAACTCGGTGTGGGTTTTCGGCTTTCTCCGGACCAAGTCCTTCACCAGCTCGGTGCTAAGCGTGGTGGTTTGGATGTGGTGGAGCACAATGTCCAGCGCGAGGTTGGGCACCGCTGCGACCGCCTTGGCCCACTTCTCGTAGTACTGCCGAAGAGTCTCTGACCGGTTCTGTCTCAAGTTCCAGAAGGCGGACAAGTTGCGTCCCGCCTCCTTTTGGTTTGAGAACTTGTGTAGAAAGAGTTGGCAGAAATCTTCCCAATTCTTTATGATTCCTTCTGCCAAACCTCCATACCAGGTTAGTGCCGCTCCAGTTAACGTTCCAGGGAACGTACGACAGTAGGTAGCGTCCGGGGCCGTGAACATCTGCATGGCAATGGTGAATGTTAACAGATGCTGGTCGGGATCCCCAGTTCCGTCGTACGCCTTGATTGCTGGTGGCACGAATCCTTGTGGGGGGGAAAGCTGAGGAGACTCTTGTCCAGAGGCTGCCGCATGGCGAGTTGCCTTGGGCCTGACTGGTGGCGAGGGAGGAACAGTCGGTACATTTCGTCCGAGTCCGCCATGCCGGTTGCCAGTCCGCCGGACGAGCCCTCGGTGCGATTTCTGGGGGTTGCTTTGGCCACCAGGAACTTCATCATCACTGCCATTTCAGCGTTCTGTCTTTGTAGATCGGCTACTTGTGACGCTAGGTCCCCAGCAGCGGGATCAGCCGCCGTTCTATCTTCCAACGGAGGGGGGATGTGGGGCTCCCCTCGTAGTAATCCAAGGCCTAGAGGGCGGATTGGATGGGGTGTTTGTGTAGCCGTTCCCAAGGGTGGGTCTACGGAAAGACGAGGATCTCGGGGGACACCCGCCGATATGATTTGTTTGGCCGGGGTGACGAGCGTTTCCGTGGGGACTCCACTCGTGGGATTTTCCTCCAAATTCTGCATGCTGTTTGTCTTTTGGGAATAAAACGTTTTGCTGCCCCCTATCTGGTGCGCCAATTGATCCGCCCAGTTGGACCGGTGGATCAATACTGTGGTTCTTTGGAGGTTTAGGCAATGAATCCGTCCTCGGAGTGTCTCGGCGGAAGGTACCTTGCAAGGCGGACGTGCAACGAGTTAGTATATGTAGGATGGCAAGTATGGGGATAATGTAGGGAGAATGGGTTACAGAGAAGTACCGGGCGAGAGCCCTTTTTGTGTGGGCGGAACCGATAGCCTTTAGCGTACAGCGCGGAAGCTTGTAGTATCAGGCGTATGGTCCCAGATCTGTCGTGTCTTCTTCTGAATGGGGGACCCTGTTATTTATAGGTCCCATTGGTCTGGCAGGGTCCGCGTGTCCTGCTCTGAGTGGGCCGCAGCGAGTCACTGTCAACAGTAATGGGCGGTGGCCTCCTGTAGATGCGACAGGCGATCCTTTGGCTGAGGCGGACAGAGGACCGCCCTGGAGTGACGGACCGCCCTGGAGTGACGGACCGCCCTGACCGTGTTCGAGGGCGAATTCAACTTGGGCCCATCAGTTATCATATGCAGGGAAGCTGCAGTTGATTGAAACTGTTATTGGAGGAACACTGCAATACTGGATGTCCAATTTTGTTTTGCCATCCTCTTTGATTAAAGATGTGGAGAAGATATGTAGTAGCTTCTTATGGGTTTTGAAATAGGTCAATGGAAGGCTAAGGTTGCTTGGAACATTGTGGCTTTGCCAAAGACAGAAGGAGGCTTGGGGGTGAAGGATTTTAGGTCCTGGAACTCAGCAAATATTGTTCAACACATCTGGTCAATTCTGTCTAAGGTCGGTTCGTTGTGGATTGCCTGGTTGAATGCTTACATGTTAAAAGGAGAAGTTTATGGGATGTCATATCACCTTATGGATCTTGGCACTGGAAACGACTCTTGAAGTTACGAGACTCAGTTAAGACTTTTATTAGTGCTGATGCAGATGGAGACCTGTTATGGAATGGTAGGTATATGCCTAGATTTAAGCTAGCTGAAGTTTGGGAGGTGATTCGAGCCATAAGTAGTGTTGTTGATTGGTATAGCCTAATCTGGTCGGGGTTTGTGATTCCAAGGCGTTCTATAACTTCTTGGCTAATCTTCAGTGATAGACTGGCTACCAGAGATAAGATCAGGCATTGGAATCCAAGTATTGATCCAAGCTGTTTGTTGTGTGGTAGTGCAGATGAGACGAGAGAACATTTGTTTGCAGAATGTGCCTTTACATTGGTTTTGATCCAGGCGTATTTGCCTGAAATAGTTGGTTGTAGTTGGAGTAGTATGATAGTTAAAGCAAAGCGTTGGAATGCTGATAGTGTGCAGAACAAGCTCAAAAGGCAAATATGGAGGGTTCTTGTTAGCATGATCTGGATAGAAAGATGCCGAAGAGTGTTTATAAATTATAGGGGCCTCAATGAGTGTGGTAGAAATTGGTAGGCCAATTAGAGAAAAAATTTTGATTTTTGCACAAGGGCATAGAGAGGAAAGTAGTATACATGTAATTGTAAGTAGACTAGGTCCCTTAGTCCTTTCTTTTTTGTATTGTGATACCTTGCTTTTTGATGAAATATAATCGGCTAATTCATAAAAAAAATTAAATTGATTTAATTTAATTACAATTAAATATATTGAAAATAAGATAAAATAAAATTAAAGATATCAAATTACAATTCTATCGTTTTAACATTAGCCATTAGATCTCCCCTTGAAAAATAATGATTATGATGAGTGCTTTCATATCATTTTTTATGTTATAGCAGTCCTGTTTTGATGGTAGAAATTGCCGCCACCACCATAGTCATTGGTTTTCAAGCAAATTCAACTTTGATGACCAAATAAATTTACGGGTCGTTTGTTGCCAAGAATTAGATGGGAGAGAATTGAAATAGCTAGAGAATTAGGGATTCTTGTCTATTTTGAAAATAGATCGTTTGGACGAGTGAATTAAGGAGATTCTTGAATTAAAAAAATAAAAAAAGACAAACAAACAAAATTAAATAATTTGACAAAGACCAAATTACCACAATTTATTCCCCACCTCCCCCCTAAAAAAAGTTATTTTTGACAAACCACTATCAATTCACCCTAGAATCTACACATTCCCTTCTTGAAAGTGGGGAATTCAGAGAGAGTCTGAATTCTCTGAAAGGGCCCACCCTGAGAATTCAATTCTAGCCAATTCTCCCTCTTTTTTTGCAAAACAAACAATACATTTACCCAAATCTCCAACCCACCCAATTCTAGGCAATTCACTCGCCCCAATTCTGACCACTACTGACTGATTTTTAACCCCCAGTATAGCAGTCCTGTTCCACATAATAGACGATCATCAATTGGAAGTGACATCAAGATCCCTTGGAATCTTAAAAACAGTTGAGGCATAGTTTTAAACTAAGAGAATAGCATCTACGATAATTAGTTAATTACAGAGATATGGTTCCTTCCTTGAGACTGTATAAATAGTTAAATACCAAATGACAGCAAATAACACGACGACAACAAACTACAAATGATGTTCTTGCCTAGTGGCGGTGTTACTTAGACCTACAAGCCCATGTACACAATAACACAACCAAGTCTACAGTGGCGTCTCTTGTATTGATACAGTGCTACTGAAAGAGCTGCTGGCTGTTTTTAACCAAATGCCCACACCCTTCCTGGGTTAGCCTTCTCTGTTGGTTCGTTCTTGTTCTGGCTTGGTGACTCACTCTCGCTGCTTTGGCCTTTCAATCCCAGTCCCAGATCCAGAGTACCAGTCTCCCGATCCTGATTCAAAGGCAAGAAACCAAGAAAGAATTATAATTTGATTCCCAAAACTAATCCTGATGCTGTTCTATGCAACAATGGTCAGATTCCCAAACAACAAGGATCAATATTGAAGCTTCACCACCATTTACAAGGGACAAAGTCTATGTTAAGAAGTCTGTATAAGGATTGAAACCAATTTCTTTTCATCTCCTACCCTATAGCTTACTTGCAACCCTATGATTCTTCTCAGCATTCAAGCAAATGCTGTTTATGAACTGAATGGTTCTAACAAAGCTCAAACAGAAGGCTGTCATGCACAGAACGAAACATAACTAGGATGATCCTCAAGATCAACGAACATACAAAATATCAGACTTCACAAGCTAAGCTGAGGAGACGATAATGGCATTTCAACTCAGCCTTTTTGATCTTTCTGTGGAAAGCCAATCAAGGAGAAGAAACCAAACACTAAAAGTGATACCTGTGCGCCCTCCTCCTCGTCCTTGATAGGTTTGTCATCCCCTGGCTCCCCATCCTTGGAAGCCATCAACTCATTCTCCTCACTTTCATTCCCTCCAACATCAACACTTTTGGCTGCTTTCTTCCTCTCTTCTACCGCTGCAATCTACAGTACCAGTATTTTTATAAAAAATCTCAATCTACGAACAATTTGCGGAAGGATAACGAAGCCACGTTTACAGACGCTGAATTGAAACCCAATCAACCCAAACAAGACCAGCAAAATTGAAGAGAAAAAGAACTAAAAGCAAAATCTTAATTAAGTGACAAAGACTCACCGGAGTGTAACGGTACCTCCTCTTGGGAGGTTCTTCTGCGGCGGAAGAACCATCTCCTTCGCCACTTCCGGCGAGAGGGGTCCACCTACAGAGTAAGAGGCGAGACCCGTTGTCACTGCCGTTGCTCGCCGTGGCGTTGATACTACCTCTTCCTCCGCCATGGCGGTGGCCGTTCGACTGAGAGTGCGAGCTGTGGTTAGCTGCTGGTGGTGGAGAAACGTGGACCCACTTCTTCCTCCACTTCCTAACCGGACCGTTGAACACGTTCGCTGTAGCCGACGGCCCGTAGCGAGAAGAGGCGCGGCCGATCCGAGACCCGACGCCTTCCATTGATTTCTCACTCAGTCAGCTCAACCCTAGGGAAGCTCAAGTCAGAGAGCTGTCGCCCGGGTTCAACGAGCAGGGATTTAAGCGAAACGAGGTCTCCGTTCCTGTCTGCGTTCGGTGTCTATGACATTGATTGACTGAAAGAAAGGAGTGAGTAAGCACTGCGAAAACGGGTTGAATGCACATATCATCACTAATATCTCTTACTTGCACAAAGTGATCATGTAAAATTTTCTAACTTCCTACAATGGAAACAACCATATGAGAACACTACTAAAAATCGTTAGATTAGATATCTAAGATATGATTGACAAATTTAAAACATTAAAGAACTCTCTCTCCTAGTAGAGCATACTCTCTTCCGTTTGTGAAGGACCTCGCCGCCTACCCCACCGTCACCGCCCCGCCGACTCCCCCTCCTAGCCGCCCCTTCTTCCCATTCTTCCATTGACGGAACAAACTGTTCCGCTCACCGACCTCATAACCCAAAAAACCTTCTCACTTGCACTGAACCAACCATTACAGCATTACCCTCACTAGACAGAAATCCAACAACCAAAATCTCTCAAAAAAATCTATGGCCGGCCAATTCATAAGCAGCAAACAGTGTTCGATTATCTCCATAAGAAAGAATGTGCAACGTGTTTGGAGACTTAAGGGCGACCTCAGAGTATCACCCCCTCCCCTAGAGAACCACTTTCTTTTTACCTTCTTCGATGCGAAAGACAAATCTCGCATTGAAGAATCGAGCTCATGGTCGATAATGCAGTCTCATCTCATCCTAGCTGATTGGAACAATGTCGGGACACCAAAATATGTAGTTATCGAACACACTTATGCTTGGGTCATAATCTTTGGCATAACACCAGACCTAAAGAATGCTGACAACATGGAGAACATTGCAAGATTGTTCAAAGGAATGGAAGATTTGGATAGTAATGTTTAGGCTTCACAAGAGTGGTCGACATATACCAGAGCAAGGATTCTTAACTCCATTATCCACTGGTTTCTAATGCCTAAACGACGATGGTACTCTTGAGAAGTCCGAATTTATTTACGAAGATATCTCTTACTTTTGTTGCTGTTGTGGTCACATGGGACACCATATCCTACTGTTCTATCCGTTTGGCCAATATAGCGTTATTCGAAGCCAACCCAATAAGATATGGGATCCATATGCGCATAGGCACTCCAATACAAGTGGCCATCAACCAACGACAAAGTCCAGTTGCCGGAGGAAAGCTCCAACTCCTCCTCCAGCCACTGCAGCTCTCCGACGTACATGGAGATAGTCAACGAATCGCCAACCCAACTAGGTACAGACCCCCAAACCCCAACCACAGTCCATGCCACACGCCATCTCCCTTTCTACCTTGTCAGTTCTTATCTCAATTTCCATTAGTACCTACCTAGAATCCAGGACCCATGTTGCATCTCACCTGTCCAAAATCCTCCACTAACCAAATTCCCTCGAAACCTAGCCGCCACACTCATCCAGCAAAATTACCAACAACAAATGGGCCCAACCCAGCATAACTCACACAATAAACCCCTGAATCTCACTTCTCTAATAGACCAACCCAAGTACACATAATTTTTGCGGGGCCTCGCTATTTACCACTCAAACCTCCCATATGAAAGGACTCAAACCATGTCACCGGCCCATCTAACCCACTACCTTCTAAAGCAAAATAATCCACACATAACCCAAGCCATCTATCGGCCATCTGAAAAGGAAAAATAACCAACTCCCTATCCTAATTAACAACCGAAACAACCACTTCCCCCCACATCCCTCTTCTCAACAACCAGTGGAGGATAACACAGTAACAAAGGCAAGATGAAGGAATCCCAACCCAACCCACATCTTTTCGCTACTAAATGAGCCAAAAACAACCCAGCTATTATATCCCCATCTCAAAATTGAAGAGAAATTAGACTTCAATGCTGGTACTCCCCCCCTCCCCCCCCAAAATACCAATCGACAGAAGTTTAAAGCAGCAAGCATTCTCAAAACTGATAATCCTGAAGAAACCTCCTCTAACTCTGAAGACATGGCTATGGTGGCAAGCCGATTGCCATGTTAATCCTATTGTTTTCGAAGCCCACCTAATGGAACTACCTAGCGAGGGACCAAAATTCACTTGGAGCCACAACAACCAACATGGGAATCTCACTAAGAAGAAGTTAAACATGGGACTTTGCAATCTTATTTGGAGTGAGTTGTTTCCCTAAGTCCCTTGTCTACCAAGCATTGTTTAGCCTCCGACCATTCCCCGCGTATACTGCTTTCCGAATCACAAGACAATCACGGTCATCGTTGCTTCTACTATGAGGTTGGATGGATTGGGAAAGAGGAGTATGATGATACAGTGGAGGAGGGATGGCAGGTAGTTCAAAGCTCAAATTGTAACTTAAAGAGATGCGCAACCAAGCTCACCCACTGGAAAAACAACACCTTGGGTAAAAACAAAGCCCACATAAACCAGCTTCTCGACAACCTTCAACTTCTCAACCTTCAACCCACCACCCACACACCAATGAAGAGGACATTCACATAAGAAGAGAGATTTCCCAACTATCAGCAGGATGAGGAAGTTTATTGGGCTAAAAGAGCTCATGTAAACTAGCTAAATCTGGGAGATAGAAATACACGTTTTCCCATAATTTGACAGTTCAAAGAAGACGTCGCAATCAAATTAATAGTCTCAAGGACAAGCAAGGAGTGTGGATCGAGGACTCTGCTGAACTAACGACACACATCAAGGATTTCTTCCACTCATTGTTCTCAGGAACGAAGAGTGTTACTGACCTCTCTATTTTGCAGGATTTCCCGAAGATGGTGAGCTCATTGATCAACGCTAATCTGTGCAGGCCAATTACCATTGACCAAGTTAAATATGATGTGTTTCAGCTTGGCCCCCTGAAAGCCCCAAGGCCAGATGGATTTCTTGGAATGTTCTTCCAAAAGCACTAGAACAAGGTTGGTACATATTTTTTTAATTAGATTATTAGCTTTTTTGCCTCCTCAGTCTTCCCACATGCCTGAAACGACACCAAAATCGCGCTTATTTGAAACTTCATCACCCCGAGAGAATCTCGCAATTCAAGCTGATCAGCATCACCAATTTCAGGGCAAAAAACATCTCCAAAGTCCTCTCTAGATGCCTAAAACCATACATGCCAATGCTCATCTCGAAACTTCAATCGGCCTTCACGGGAACTTGTTCAATCAAAGACAACTTCATTATTGCAGACGAAGTGATTCATAAGTTGAAGATTCGAAAGACTGGTCGCAGTTATGATTTTCTATTGAAAGTCAACATGATGAAGGCCTTCGACCGTGTGTTGTGGGATTTTCTTCTTGCAACTCTTGCTGCCATGGGGTTCTCTGCTATATGGATTAATTGGATTGAGGCTATTATCACTTATGTCCGCTTCTCGGTGCTCATAAATGGAAATGCTTTGCAATTATTTAAACTAACCCGGGGGCTTAGGCAAAGCGAACCTCTCTCGCCATTTCTTTTTATCATTGTCTCTAATGTGCTCTCTTTTCTTATTAAGAAGGATCTGGATATGGGTATTCTTAAGGGAATCAAGCTTAACTTTCGATGTCCTATGCTCAGTCATATTTTATTTACAGATGACACCCTGGTTTATGGTAGAGCTACTGTTAAGGAGGCCATGCAAATCAAGCTAATTTTTCAGCGTTACAACCATATTTATGAGCAGGCCCTCAATGAGGATAAATACTCTCTCTTCTTCTCAAAGAATAATCCAGACATGATCTATGAGATCTATGTAATCCTTAATGTTGCACGTGAAAGTCTCAGTTGGGGAAATATCTTGGCATGCCTACAGAATGGGGATCGTCCAAAGTCGATACATTTTCCTTCCTACTCGAAAGACTCCACTCGAAGGCTAGCATGTTGCTTTCTCATGGAGGAAGAGAAATTCTCTACAAATCAGTGTTGCAGGCCATTCCCTCCTATATTTTCTCCTGCTTCATGCTCCCGGATAAGCTTCTTAATAAGATGGACAACCTTGTTCGACAGTATTGGTGGTCAGGGAACTCGAAACGCAGATCAATCCACTGGTGTGATGCAAACAGAATGAACACTTTGAAGTCAACAAGAGGTTTAGGTTTCAGAAGTTTCGAGGAGTTTAACCTGGCTTTCCTCGCAAAGATCGATTGGAATATTATTAAAAACCCTAATGCAATCTGGGTACGACTTTTAACAGCTTGTATTTTCCAAGACATGATTTTATTAATGCCTCGAAGCATCATCAACGCTCTTGGATTTGGAGTAGTATACTCAAAGGAAGAGTATCACTTCTTCTCGGTCTTAGAAGAAACATTGGAAATGGAATTGACACACTGACTTCTGATCCGTGGTTGCCGGATACGCCAAACTTCAAAGCTAACTCCGTCTCTATTTGCAGCACCTCTGACTGCATTTTGCAGGCTCAAAACACTTGGAACAGAGAAATGCGTGATTCCCTCTTTCTGATAGACATGGTCCGACAAATCCTTACCATTCCAATAGGACCAAGAAGTCGTCATGATCGCTGGATTTGGCATTTTAATCCTAGAGGAAATTTCATGGTAAAGTCTTGCTATCATATTCTCAGGAATCAAGCGTCGCCCTCTCATTCGATAAAAGAATGGAAATGGTTGTTACATTTGAAAATGCCATCGAACCTCAAATTCTTTCTATGGAAAATGTGCAACAACGCTCTTGCGAATCTCACCAATTTGGACAAAAGGAATTGTGATCCTTCTATTATTTGTCCCTACTGCAACCGCTAGTCAGAGACCCTGTCGCACCTCCTGTTTCACTGCAACGGTACGAAGGAGTTGTGCATATGGACGATCTGGAAATCCATAGAGGATAGGGTTTTCAACAACTCTCCTCCCTCTATCCACGGTCCCAAGAGGAGCTTCGAAGGCTGTCTTTATGATCTTCTGAGACTTCGAGATACCAACTCTCATCCTAGAACCATCCAACACGACCAACTCTCCTCCTACCAACCGCCGAGTAGTGCTCATAGAACACTATTGTGTGACAACTCCTTTCAAGGAACCACCCAGAAGGTGGGATATTGTGCTATTATGTTTAGCACGGATGGTATAGTGATTGATGGTAAGGCTTAATCCTTTTTGTGTAGAACCCCAACCTGTGTCGAAGCTACTGCCCTAAATCATGTTATCAGGCTTGCTTTGTTGTATCCCTATCCGACTATCATTTACTCCGATTGGTGAATGGTGGTTGATGCCCTAAAGGAAAGTCGCGATCAACGGTCATGGGATTGTGATGCGATCCTGGAAAACATCACGGATGCCCTCATCGAGGCTCCTTGTATATAGATAAGACACTGCAATTGACAATTCATCCATCAAGTGGACCGCATAGCTAGACTCAGTCAAGATAACCTCAACCCTCCGGGATGGCTTAATGTTTTCTTCTAAGTTTAGGATTGCGATTTTCTTTAGTTATTTTGTGGTTATTCTCGGCTTCACTTCTTCATACTTTCCTTTCAGGTATGACTTGTAAGCAACTCGTTATCTTTTATTAATATCAATACCCTCTTTGTAAAAAAAATATCTAAGATGAGATGATAGATAGAAATTGGACGAAATCATCATTTTGGTACAATATGAAGTGATTTTGCTACAATATAAAGTTGAGGGCTTTACCCTAGGTCCTGGAAAAAAACCCAAAAACCAGAATTAAAATTGAAAAATAAAAAACTCTACTTCCCCTTTAACTTTTCTCGACGCATTCAGTAAATTTGTGTCACCGACAAGTAGTAGCACTACAACAGAACGGAGGTTTTGTCACAGGCCGTCTGCGACAGAAAAAGCGGCCTGTGACAAAGCTCGTCGCAGGCGTAAAGATTTGTCGCAGGCAAGTGCCTGCCTGTGACAAGTTTGTCGCAGGCGGCCTGTGACAAGGAGTTGTCTGTGACAAGTTTGTCGCAGGCAGCCTGCGACAAAGCGTTGTCTGCGACAACGCTTTGTCGCAGGCGGCCTGCGACAAAGCTTTGTCTGCGACAAGCTTTGTCGCAGGCCGCTTGCGACAAAGCTTTGTCTGTGACAAGTTTTGTCGCAGGCCGCCTGCGACAAAGCGTTGTCTGTGACAAACTTTGTCGCAGGCGGCCTGCGACAAGGCTCAAGTGCCTGCGACAAAACTTCGAATGACCCCCTTCTTCGACGACCCTCAGCGATCAGTTTCTCCGAAATACTCTGAAATTTTCTCCGAATTCTCTCCTCCGAATACTTCCTCCTCCGACTTCTTCCTCCGGCGGACAATACTCCCCTCTCCGAGCGGTTCCTCCTCCTCCGGCGGTCTGTTCTTCCCCCTCCGACCGTCTCCCCCTCCTCTGGCGGACTGTTCTTCTTCCTTCGGTGGTCTGTTCTTCCCCCTCCGACAGTCTCCCCCTCCTCTGGCTGGACTGTTCTTCCCCCTCCGACCGTTTCCTCCTCCTCCGACTCGTTCTCCGGCGGACTGCTGAGGAACGACTGCTTCCTCCGAAGGTATCTGCTTGTATCCTTTTGCATTTTCTCATTTTTTGGTATTTGCTGAACCTGACTACTGCCATCTATCTCCAGATACACCCGCAATCTACGGACACGTAAACTCCAGCTTCTATCTGCAATCACGCTCACGCTCACCAACAGAAGGTATTCTTGGTTAATCAGCTGATCAAATTCACCATTATTCAACTTGATCATCCCCTAACTGATTATGGTATAATGTATGTTGTCTAGCTATTCAAACGGAGAATCTTCACTTGTTCATCGGATTCGGACGTTCGTTCATCTGTCCGAGTTAGTTAGGTAAGATCATATGTTCTTCGTTTTGACTTTCTTTACTATTTCGTTTTCTGGTTCCAATACTATTTTCCTGATCTTTGAATTCGTGGTGATTTGCAGTTTGTTCTTGTTCTTGCGGCAGTCCGTCGGGTTTCTTTTGTCATATCGTTCTTTCGAAGGATTTTCCTTCCGGTAATTGTTTTCTCTTAATTTTTTTCATAATTAATTAAAATAATTTTGTATTCTAATATGATTATCTTAAATTTTTTGTACCAGGTTTTGTATTATATTTGTTCTCGTAGAAGTTTTTGATTTCTTTCATCTCCAGGTACAAAATTTATATAAGTAATTGGCCCCTTTAAAATATATGCATGTAAAGAAACCGATTGAAAGAAACTGATTTGATATAAATATATGCATGTAATTGGCCCTTTTATAAGTAAAGTATTTACAACTACAAATTATATAAATTATAAATGCTTGAAATTATAAATTATAAATTTTAATTTATAAGTGAAATATATGCATGTAAAATATTAGTACGCTATGCACCTTTTTTATGCATATAAACTATTCACCTTTGTGATGTATAAGTGAAATATATGTATGTAAAATATTAGGTAGTAATACACCATTTTTTATATACACGTGAAATATATGCATATAAATTATTAGGTAGTAACCTATATATTTAACCACTTAACATTACTGTATATATTTACCAACTTATGTCAAACTAAGTTTGTAAATACAGTATTTGAATGAGTTACTGTTATAATTAGGTAAACTTAGCGTAAAGCTAAGTTGATTACAATTTTTTTTTTATTTTTTCATTACTTGATAACAAATTCAAACTAACACTCATTAGTTCAATATAGATGGATAAGTCTTGGATTCGAAAGCCGCGTCATACTCATGAGTATTACGCTGGCGTTCAACAATTCCTTGACTTTGCAATCTCCAACGCAATTGATGGAGTCAATATACTCTGTCCTTGCCCAAAATGCAACTTCAAGAAGTGGAAGCCACGAGGTGAAGTTAATCAACACTTGCTGGCAAAAGCATTCCCGTCTTCATACGATGTATGGAATTTGCATGGAGAGTTAATCACCGACTTCGGAGCATCAACTTTTATACTTGAGCCAGAACTAATCATTCATGATCAAGAAGCAACTCCGCCATTACTGGTTGAGGAACAACCAGTACTTGAGCCAGACTTATTCCAGAACATGGTCAATGACGCATTTGAAATACAGGGGTCACATGATAACCCCAACGTGCGTCTCGATGATGATGAATTCCCACAAGGAGGCGATGTACCAATGCCAGATTTACCTAGCATGCAACCAGATGATGAGTTCTTCCGCATATTGAAAGATGGTGAAGTGCCATTATATGATGGTTGTACAAGTCATACCAAGTTGTCTTTCATGATCAGCTTATATCACATCAAGTATATGCACAAAATCAGTGATAAAGCAATATCAAAGATACTGGAGTTGCTTCGCAAAGCTTTTCATACCGCCAAAATTCCAACATCTAACTATGAAGTTAAGAAGACAATCAGAAAACTTGGGTTGTCCTACACCAGAATTGATGCATGCAAGAATGACTGCATCTTATATATCAGAGAAGATAGTGAGGCTAAGGAATGCCGAGTGTGTGGGGTGTCTCGATTCAAGGATGTGGGGAAGAATACAGGTGGAAAAAGGCGAAAACCTCAACCCGAGAAGGTCTTTCGGTATTTTCCATTAATACCTCGGTTGAAGAGGTTGTACATGTGCCCTTACACAGCAGAAGATATGACTTGGCATGCTACGGAGAACATAGCAGATGATGGTATGGGTAGACATCCTAGAGACGCAGAAGCTTGGAAAAATTTTGATTCCAAGTACCCAGAATTTGCTGTTGATCCACGAAACGTCAGACTTGGGCTTGCAACAGATGGCTTCAATCCATTTGGTACCATGAGCATAAGTCATAGCACTTGGCCGTTTGTGCTAATCCCATACAACACTCCACCGTGGTTGTGTATGAAGCAGACAGGTCTTATATTGTCTGGCATCGTTCCTGGTCCTAAGATGCCTGGAAATGACCTAGACGTCTATTTGCAGCCACTGATTGAGGAGTTACAAACTTTGTGGGTTGGTGTTCAAGCTTATGACTCGGTGAAGAAAGAATCTTTCACCTTGAGAGCAGCATTGATATGGACTATAAGTGATTATCCTGGCCTTTGCAACTTGTCGGGATGGAATACACACACAGCACTGTCGTGTCCGACTTGTATGTATGATGCAGAACCACTTCGGCTAAAAGCTTCTGGGAATAAACCATGTTTCATGAGTAGTAGGAGGTTTTTGCCAATGAATCATCGGTTTCGATCCCAAAAGTCCAAGTTCAATGGGAAAGTGGACAAAAGGAGTCCACCGAAGGTTTCTACTGGGACTGAGGTTTTGGCACAAGTGGCTAATATTAATGTCACATTTGGTAAGACACAACCGAAAGAATCGGGACCAGCACCACAGTGGAGGAAAAAAAGTATTTTCTTCAATCTGCCGTACTGGGAATTCAATCTGTTGCGTCATAATCTGGATGTGATGCATATAGAAAAAAAATGTTTGTGATAACATTTTGTTCACTTTGCTCAATGACAAGAACAAAAGAAAAGACCATTTGGCTGCAAGACAAGATCTGAAAGAAATGAAGATTCGAAGCCAATTATGGCCTTTGGATGATGGTAAAACATGTCCTGCTGCCTCATTCACTCTCGATAAAAAGAAAATTGAAATGGTCTTGAAGTCATTGAAGGGAATGTCATTTCCAGATGGGTATGCTAGCAATATCGCAAGGTGCGTGGACCTAAATAATCGGAAGATGCTAGGCCTAAAGAGTCATGACTCGCATATGCTTCTACATGACTTGTTACCTCTTGCGATACGAAATGTGTTGCCCGTCTCAGTTGCAAGGGTCTTGGTTGAACTTGGCTCCTGCTTTAAAGAGTTATGTTCTCATGTGGTTAACATACCTGAGCTTGACCAGCTTCAAGATAGATTTGTCATAGCTCTATGTCACATGGAGATGATTTTTCCGCCGTCTTTCTTCACTGTTATGGTACACCTAGTCTTACACCTAGTTGATGAAGTTCGACGGGGAGGACCAGTTCAGTATCGGTGGATGTATCCAATTGAAAGGTATACTCTTACATTCATTGTCTTCCTATGTAATTGAGTATGTTCTTCGAAACTGATACCTACAATAATTCATTATTTAGGTACTTGGGTAAACTAAAAACCTTCGTTGGAAATAGAGCACATCCAGAAGGATCAATTGCTGAAGGTTGGCTGTCAGAGGAGCTGTTCAATTTCTCATCATTGTATTTTAACGATGATGTGGAGACAAGATACAATCATCCAAAACGTGTCGCGACTGAGCCAGAAGTTCTGACCGATGAACAAGCCTCCATCCTCATTTCTAAAGGTGTACCCATAGGAAATGGTGACTCTTTCAAACTATCACAATTAGAGTGGACTCAAGCGTTTCATTACGTGTTGGTGAACAGTCCAGCCGCACAACCATTGTTGAGGTAAATAGCTTGTTACAAGTTGAGCATATCCACCAATACCAATTGTGCAATACAAATGTTAACATATATTTATCTTCTAGAGAATGTGAAGTGGAAACTAGAAGAGAGTTGGGAAGGCGTGCTAGTGAAACTGCGATAAACAAAGCGGTGCACAATTTAACATATATTTGTTTGTTAGGATTGTAGGATTGTACTATGTTTTTTGTCATTTCAGTTATTATGACAATTTAATTAGTTTGTTTCTATTTCGTTTAAGGTATTTAGTACGTTGTTCTAGTTCAATCCGGCAGAAAATCAATAATGACCCAATCTGTGTGGGGTCAGCCCACGAAAAATCCAGCAAAAAGCAATGAAAAAAGCCCGACGAAAAGCCCACTAAAAGGCAGGCCCACGAAACCAGTCCAGTATGAGGCCCACGAAAAAACGGGCGAGCTGGCCCTGCCGGAGGCCCAAGAAACAAGCAGGTCGGCCCGCCCAAATCCTTTGTCGCAGGCAGTGGTTTGTCACAGGCCGTCTGTGACAAAGCTTGTCGCAGGCGCCTGTGACAAACGACGGCCTGCGACAAACGTTTGTCACAGGCCTTGTCTGCGACAGGCTGTCTGTGACAAAGTTTGTCGCAGGCAGTCGTTTGTCACAGGCCGTCTGTGACAAACGTTTGTGGCAGGCGGCCTGCGACAAACCACTGCCTGCGACAAACTTTGTCACAGACAGAGCCCGCGACGAATATCTGTTTGTCGCGGCTCATTTTGTCGCAGGCAAAATCGAACATCGTCGCAGGCGCCGCCTGCGACAAAGTTTGTGCTTTGTCACAGGCCCGCCTGCGACAAAGTTCGATTTCGCCTGTGACAAAATCCCCGTTCTGTTGTAGTGTAGTGGTCGCCGCTAAAATGAAAAAGTTGTTGTATGATAGTGTCGCCGCCCAATATCAGTCAAAGAAGATGTAGCTACTCAATCGTCCTTCATTGAAGAATGGAGGTCTTGGATATTCCAGCCGTCTTCGAGTCGAAGAAAAATGCTTTCATGTTGCCGCTATTGAAATGACAAAGGAGCGAGCAAGCAACTATATTCAATCAATTGAGTACAAGGGAAAAAAAAGAAATAGAATCAACCATCATCCTTACTTTCGTCCATTAGTTACAAATATCCAGCAGTAGCTCCTTAGAAGAAAAAACAATTACCCTAAAACAAGTTTCGAGGAAGTCTCTAAAATATACGGAGTTTACCGGCGAGACCTGGGAGGGCAACCTGATTGGTAGTCAAACCACTACTAACTTGTAGTAGATGACTAGTCT
The DNA here is from genome assembly GCA_034768395.1 of Linum lewisii. Taxonomy (NCBI): domain Eukaryota; kingdom Viridiplantae; phylum Streptophyta; class Magnoliopsida; order Malpighiales; family Linaceae; genus Linum; species Linum lewisii. Next base: position 23,282,111 of record CM068296.1, on the reverse strand, counting down.
GTCTATAACCAATTTTCCCAAAACCCCCCAGTAACTAAGGTAAACAACGTAATAAAAGCACCCATTTCAATACTAGTGGTTCCGGAATAGTGAAGAAAAGGGGATTTGATCCCTTACAAAGTTGTTACTAACTAACAGTTGCTAACGGGGATGATGTTTCTTGTTCCAGAGTTTCTTTGAGCCACCGAAAATGAATAAGAGCTTTAATTGTCGGGGAATCAAAGGGGAACAGACTGAAAAATGTAATATTTTAGTTATTTTTCTATTTCGATATCCTAATCCTGAGATGAAACTTCATATTCTTCGCATAATGTGTTCCTAAATGGTAATAATAGAAACCAATCGTTGTAATGGGAATCAATTATTGTTCCTAATTTTGGGTTTAGGTACCGACCAAATGGTAGTTCCCAGTTTTGGTTCACACATAGCTATACTAAATTTTCTTGGAGACTGTCATTCTTGTTGAACTAAATCTTGATCATGTTATTTATTTCGGATTTAGGTACCAAGGCTGTTTTAGTTGTTTGGAATTGACTATTTTAGTTGTTTGGAATTGGGTATAGTGAAGTGATTAATTACTCCATCTAATAACCATTTCCTAATTTCCTCTTTTTGATTATGTTGTTCCTAATTTTCATGTGTGAGTATCAACATTTGGGCCCATGTTTGTAGTCCTTTGTGCTATGTTGGAATTTTGGTATAAAAAATTAGCTAAGGTTATGTATGTAGTTTATGTTCCTAATTTTGATTTAGTTATAAAATGTTAAATTCAATAATTTTTAAATTAGGTACAGTTAATAGATTGTTATTAGCTTAAATTGCAAATTTTGGATTCAATGCCAGAATTCAGAAAAAATGATCTTCCCCTTGGTTTATTGTTTGGTGTTTCTAGACTTTTAATGTTGTTGATTTTTTTTCTTTTTTGACGAGAATTAATGTTGTTGATGATAGAAAGAAAAAGGGAAAGATAGGTGTTGACTTCAAGGGAACTGCAAACAAAGAAAATGTTAAAATATGAAGAGTTGTGTACCTCACTTTGTTTAAATGAATGTTTATGGAAAAGAACAATGAATTTGGTTTTGTTAGTAAGACATGTATAAGAAAAAGTATTACCCGTGAGATATCGTTGTGGTCCTAAGAAGATAATTGAGGTTGTACGCATGCCAACAATCATAGCGACAAAAACTAAAAAGTTAGTCGAATTGGGCTTTGCTGGAACGAACAATAATGTGCAAGGAGTTCAATAGGTGGGTTGTTAAATGGTATGACCTTTCTAGAGTAAAACATTTTGAGTTGTTAGACATGATCCACTTGGTATAATTTTTGTTGTTGTCACTAGAGTGTATGGGTTGTCTCGGGGGAAGAGGCATGTCATAAATCAGATTGCAAAATATTCGAACACATTTCTTACAAATATGGCGATATCAAATGGCCAACAATTTGGGAAAAAAAATCAAAAGAGGTCGTTTCACATAGTGATTGGCAAGGACGTCTGTTGGAGGAGACAAAAGTGAAAGTATGAATAAATAGCAAGAAAGTTGCCACATGAAAAGTTTAGTGAGTCAGAACTGGAACCAGGAAAGCGCAGACCACACGCCCAGAAGTTGAAGGAACATGGATGTGAACAAAAGGATGTCAACGCTTGTTATAATGATCTCTCTACTCTAGCGAAATAGAGCATTCAACATCACTTTCTAAATTAAATAAGGAAGGGAATAGGAATATTCTATTCAGATGAAGATATTTGGAAGAGATTGATGATATTGTACGTTATTGCAGTGCTTCTTTATCCCCGATCACATTTGGATGCCAATCTAAAGTACCTACCTTTGATGGTCGATGGGTTTGTAGGTAGCAAAGTTCACAAATACAATTGGTGTGAACACATAGCAGAATATTTTCACATAGGGTTCAGGGATGCAAAAGAGTGCATGAATAAGGGGAGAACTAATATGTTTCTTTCTGCATATATGAATCCCCTCATCATGGTAAGACAATCTAAACATGTTTTTGGAAAACCTTGAATATGTTTAGTTTTCTAGTTGCATATATTTACTTCATTTTACAACTTTGTTTTTGTGAGAAACATGGATGTTCATAGAGTAAATCTGGACCATCATGTGCGAATTGGGATAATGATATATTTAAACTTGTGAGAAATCAAGTGAATTTGAAAGCTTGGAACATGTAACACCCTGTCTTGAATCACCATGATCGTCGGCCCCATGGTTATATCAGGAATAGGTGTCATGGTTTGACTCTAAAAGCCAAAACCAGAATTTAGCAACATAACTTAAAAGTAAAATGAAAAAAAATCAAATATTAAGGGAGCTTTCCTCAATAAAATTAAATCCAATGTTTATTCAAAATTGCCAACATCAAATCTCAAATACATCGAATTCCCAAAGGTCAACTGAAAAGAAACAACAAACGACCTCCAAGTCCTTAGTCACAATCTTCAACCATCTAACTCAATTGTTCTACTGACATTCGTTCGGTCCAAATCTCTGCTCAACACTATCTCTAACTGAAAGGGGGGAAAGGAGGGATCAACTTCTTAATGAGTCTGAATGTGGCAACTTTTCACCTATGCGCCGAAATAAACCATAGAGGTCCACCAAATGCCTTCAACCATATAAGAACAATGAGACCACAAATTCTACGTCTACCAGCTATTATCCCTTAGAATAGTTCTAGTTGATCACATCATAAGATTTACTCTAAAATGCTCAACAATTATCCACAATATACATCCATATTATGAAATTATGCGTATACAACATTAACCAGTTTCTCTAATTCATAGTTAGTAGTCCTAAAGCAGTCTAGGCGATCAACCAGTATCAGTTCTCTATACTAGCATCATCATACCACAATATCATCAACATCAACATCAACATATATCATCATTCACCAATTCAACAACATAGTTCTCAACACCAAATCATGCCACACTCAACACCAAACATTCAATCACAACCAACCTCAGTCACATCCACAGTCAAACAACCACAACAAATTTATATCTAGGTGTTTAATTAGGCGCCAAAGAGTTCCGCTACACCGCCATCGTCGACTGATGCACCTTCCTACAGCATGAAAGGTCTACGCACTCCCCTACCACATGGAGAGTCCAACACAATCCTCAATTCTCAACAGGATTCAGGCCTCATCATCATGTCACCTTCTCTCAGCAAGAAGTGAAATGCCAACCTTAATTCTAATGTCAAGGTGATATACCCCAGTAGACTGGACTATGACACACTACAAAAGGTGGGATAGTGTAGGATCCTTCAGGTTCTATAATTCTTAAGTAGTAAATAACACACACAATCATTCAGTTCACTCTCATTCCCATCTTTACACTTTCACTGTTTCCGTTGTTTCATTCACAATTCCCATTCCTACATCACAACATAACTCATGATCTCATATCAAACTCATAACACTAGGGTGATTGTTAGCCTCATTGGCCACACCCACTACAAAAGAATGGGAACAAGGATAGTTTCCATTGAATGTTTAGGATCACCCACATGTTAACCTTAACTAGGATAACCCTTCATTGGGGTTATCCTCCTGCAACCACACATACAACAATACGACATTTGTATATCACAACAACACAATTCCATGTTTATCCTACTCTCTCATCTATCTGGATTCTAATAATTCCCAATTATTACCATTCACAACATAACCACATAACAAACACAATCACTACAATCAAGCACAACAATTCCAACCAAACCAAGTAACACCATTCATATCAATTAAACCAAGTTCATTCGCTCTCAATTTCTTTCAATCCCTAATTTATAGTCTTTGTCTAGTTATGATTACTCGTGTGTTAAATCTTAACCTATCAACGCAAGGCCCTCATCTTAGCCAAGTATGACTGTTGGATTAAAAATCATTAGTTGGCATATATGTATAAAGTTGCTATTTTAAGATAAGACATAAAAATTAAGTGACCAATTATGTAATGTGTCATGGGTACTAAAATGCCATGAAGATAAAGTGTAGAAATCAAATGAGTCATTTATAATTTAATGAAGGGCTAAATTATAATTGACCAAATAGTCTTTTGGCTATAAAAAGGGTTATGGTCCCAAGGGCTGTTGACGAGCCAAGCCGCTTGTGAGCGGCTCGGAGCTCGGCTTGGTAAAATGACTAAAAAGCTCGCTCAAAACTTGGATCGGCTCGATAGTAAATGAACCAAGCTCGAGCCTACCTTGGCTCAGGTCGGTAAGCTTGTGAGCTAGCTTGGCTCTTCGACTTGTTGAGCATGGCTCGCGAGCTGACTCTTTTTCTAGCTCGTTTACGGCTCCCGATCGAGCTAGCTCGAATAATATAGCTCACTAGCTAGCCCGTTAAAGACTCGATTAAGAGCTCATGAACCAGCTCGATTATGGGCTCAATCATTTTTAGAGTTACTAATTGGCGTTTGGAATACCGATTTAAGGTTTAGGCAATAGAAATCAAGGTTAATAAGGTTTTGTGGTGTAAGAATAACGATTCAAGGTTCAAACTCGATACATTAATAAGGTTTACGGATTAATGCGTAATGAATTTTGGTTTATACTTGATAGATTAAAGTTTAGAGTTACTAATTAGGGTTTGGAATAATGATTTAAAGGTTTAGCTATGGAAATTTTGGTTGATAAAGTTTATGGTGTAAGAGTAACGTTTGAAAGTTTAAACTCGATTGATTAATAAGGTTTAGGGATTGATTGTAATGATTTTGGTTTATACTTTATAGATTAAAGTTTAAAGTTACTAATTAGGGTTTGGAATAACGATTTAAGGTTTAGGCTATGGAAAATAAGGTTAATAAGGTTTATGGTGTGAGAGTAACGTTTCAAGGTTTAAACATGATACATTAATATAGAGCCAGACTTTTACAACCTCTCCATCTTCAACCAATTCCTCTAACCATAAATTTCCCATTTACGAGTTCGAATTTCTAAGAAACAAAGAGTACTACCATTGATGTTCTCCTTTCAACCACAATGAATCTTGTAGAGAAGTTTTGAAGGAAATTAAAGTTGGCAAATTGACTATCCCTAAAAATACACACATCACCATGAATACTACATCGCTTCCTAAAGACCCTGGAATTGGGGAAGAAGATGCACATCTTTTCAATCCAGAAAGTTTCTGTAAAGGAGTTGCAAAAGCCCTATGAAAAACAATCCAACAGTGGCTCTGCCGTTTTGGATAACTTTCCAGCCAATAAGGTATTGTTGTAGGCTTGTAGGTGTAGCCCCTAAAAAATACCACAATGGTGGTTTAGGTGAAGGAATACCACATTGGTGATTTAAGTGAAGGAAGGAAGCCATCAAGTCTTATAAATAACAAGGCTTAGACATTTAAATGAATAGACTGACATAATGTAGAGACTTAGATGGTACATGGATCATCTAGTCTTAATGAGTTTGTATTGCGCTGAACTCTTTTTAAGTAAATTATTATGGGTTTGAGCCTAACTTCAGCTTGTTAAGGGTTTTTATCGAGCTGACCCGACTTGAGTTTGTTAACAGTTTATATGGAACTAAACTCGACTCGAGCTTGATCTTAAATTTTTTAAGTCGAGCTCTGCTCGAGCCTAGAATTTATGGCTTGATTCGAGCTCAAGCTGAGCTCGACAAGCTTATTGAGCTCGGACTTGTGAACGCTCATTTCAAGCCGAGCTCAACAAGATTGTCGAGCTCATTTCAAGCCAAGCTCAATAAACTTTTCGAGCTCGAATCGGGCTTCAGTCGAGCTTGAGCCCCAGCCGAGCTCGAGCTATAAGCTTTTTTAACGGGCCGAGCTCGAGCCAGCCATCCGCCTTATTGAGCCGAGCCGAGCCTAAGTTTGGGAAAAGCTCGGCTCGGCTCATATACAGCACCTAAGTGTCCAAGGATTAACTCACATCTCATTTTCTTCTCATACCCAATTAGAGAGAATTCTAAGAATAGAGGAACTATATTTTGGAAGATCCATCTCCCACCTTACGAAGATCCGTCTCCCACTTGCGTTCTTCGACTATGGCTTCAGGTTAGTGCTTCCGCTATGTTTATCATCTTCTTCATCCTAATCTACCAAAGGTTTTCAAGAAATTAAGACTAACAAGTGGCATTAGAGCGTCTTTGGTTTAGATTACTTGAAGATTTATGATAAGTTTCTTGAAGAAATTTTAGTTCATGTGTTTGTGTTCTTTTTTTTCTTCATGCTTATGTGTTTGTTGGAGACTAGAATTTTACGATTCTCTACTCCTATCGAGATTAAACTCTTGAAGACTTTCTACTCAACCCTTTTGGAGACTAAAATCATTGCAATTTTCTACTCCTTTGAGATTAAAACCTTCATGGTTTTCTACTCGTTTTTGTTTTTGGTTGATTTGGTTTTGCATTAATGTTGAAGAACAATTTCTGTATGTTTCTGTTTTGTTGTAGATTTTTCAGTTTTTCACTACAGCCTTTAATGTAGATTTTCAGTTTTAGTTTCCACCCTACGTTTACTGTTTTAAACATGTTGTTTCTGTTCTTGATTTAATAACACGAAAAGGTCGTTGTCCGGTGGACTCAAACTCATGTCCATCAACTGCAAGGTAGAGTAATTTACCGTTGTGCCAAATGATTCTTACTATATTATTATAATTCTCTTTCATAAATTAAGTACGGAGTATGATTACTTACTCTACCTTACCTGAATCACTCTGGGGAGATGCATTAAAGACAACAATTTACATTCTGAATAGGGTACCAACTAAAGTAGCTAGAAAGACACCTTATGAACTTTGGACAGGTCGAAAGCCTAGTCTAAAGCACTTCCACATTTGGGGATGGCTAGCTGAGGCAAGGCCTTATGGTCCAAATGAAATGAAACTGGACTTCAAAATAGTTAGTAGTTACTTTATTGGGTATTCTGAGCGTTCAAGGGGATATAAGTTTTATGATCCCACTACTCGAACAATTTTTGAGACAGGAACTGCGGTATTCTTCGAGGATGTTGAGTTTGGGGGAGAGAAATATGGCTAGGGACATTTCTTTTGTGGAGGATTTGAATTCCAATTTGGATTCAAATTCAAATCCTACTATCACTTTTGATGTTATTCGTCAAGAAGTGAATCAAGAACCTCAACAAGAAAATATCGAAATTCTTCCCATTCAAGATGAGGTAATTTCCCCCTTATAATAACCTCAACCACTCGAAGAAGTACAAGTGCCATTAAGAAGACCCGCTAGAGAGTGGAGAAATACAATTTCAGATGATTATATTGTATTTTTCCAAGAACATCAGGATGATCATGGTGTGATGGAAGATGATCCAATCAACTTCTGTCAAGCCATGAAGAGTTCTAACTCTCAAAAGTGGATTGATGCCATGAATAAAGAGTATAATATTATGGAAGACAATAAAGTTTGGGAACTTGTCTCATTACCAGAAAGTGCAAAACCAATTGGTTGTAAATGGATATTTAAAACCAAGAAGGATGCAAATGGCAACATGGAAAGGTACAAGGCATATCTTGTTGCTAAAGGCTATACTCAAAAGGAAGGCATTGAATTTACAGAGACTTTCTCTCCGGTTTCATCGAAAGACTCTTTTAGGATTATTATGGCACTTGTTGCTCATCTTGACCTTGAGTTACATTGGATGGATTTTAAGACTGTGTTTCTCAATGGAATCATTGAGGAAACTATTTATATGGTGCATCCAGAAAACTATGAGTCGGGAGACCCAAAGAATATGGTTTGCAAATTGACAAAATTCATTTATGGACTCAAGCAAGCTTCTCGTCAATGGTACCACAAATTCCATCAAGTAATTGTCTCATTAGGTTTTGAGATGAATATTATGGATGATTGTGTGTATCATAAGTTTAGTGGGAGTAAGTTTATCTTTCTGGTTCTATATGTCGATGACATATTGCTTGCCACTAATGATATAGGCTTGTTGCACGAAACCAAGAGTTTTTTGTCTAAGAATTTTTTAGATGAAAGATATTGACGCCTCTTTTGTATTAGGAATTCAAATACATTGTGATCAAACTCAAGGTGTTCTTGGATTATCACAAAAGAGCTATATCGATAAAGTACTTAAGAGATTTGACATGGAATATTGTAGACTAGGTGATACCCCTGTTGCTAAAGGAGACAAGTTTAGTCTCACACAATGCCCTAAAAGTAACCTTGAGATTCAGGAGATGCAAAAGATTTCCTATGCATCAATTGTTGGGAGTCTTATGTATGTTCAAGTTTGTACTCATCCAGATACTGCGTACATAGTTGGGATGTTAGGAAGATATCTAAGCAATCCTGGTATAGATCACTGGATCGTGGCTAAAAGGATTATGAGGTATCTTCAGAGAACAAAAGAGTACATGCTCACTTACAGAAAATCAAATCATATCGAGGTCAATGGGTATTCAGATTCTGATTTTGCTGGGTGCCAAGATAGCATAAAGTCTACATCAGGATATGTATATTTGTTAGCTGGAGGAGCTATATCATGGAAAAGGGCCAAACAAATGCCTGTTACTTCTTCCACTACGGAAACAGAATTTGTAGCATGCTATGAGGCAACAAATATGGAATATGGCTGAGAAATTTTGTCACTGGGCAGCGCATTTTGGAAAATGTTGAAACACCACTCAAGTTATTTTGTAACAACAATTCGGCGGTCTTATATTCCGACAACAATAGAAGTTCTTCTAAGTCAAAACACCTTGACGTTAAATTCCTGGTTATAAAATATAGAGTACATAGTGGACAAATATCCATAGAATACATTGAGACAAACTTCATGATAGCGGATCCGCTCACCAAAGGTTTACAACCCAAGGTCTTTCGTGAGCACACTTCTCGCATGGGTGTAATATCGTTTGAGGATATCATGGTTTAGTGGGAGTTTGTCATATATGCTCAATGAATATTTTGTTTTGTTTAGTTCATTCTGATCATAAATAAAGTATTAAGTCAATTCACACTGGTTTGTTAATCGGTTAAGACCTCATTTAAGTAGGACCAGTTGGAATAGGCATGGTTGGTTACATTTCATGTGATTTCCACGCTACACTTCCATGATAAATTATGTCATTCAATTATGCATATATTGTGACCATTGATGAGTTTAGTCATGATAAAATATGACAAAAGCTTCTTTGATTATGTATGTGTATAGTTGATGGACGAGATTAGTGTAATACCCAAAGGAGATAGCAAATTTTGGAGCTCATAAGGTTGTACAATTTAAGTATACATATATTGTCCAAGTGGGAGATCGTTGGATTAAAAATCCTTAGTTGAGCATATATGTATAAAGTTGCTATCTTAAGGTAAGACACAAAAATTAAGTGACCAATTATGTAATGAGTCATGGGTACTAAAATGTCATGGAGATAAAGTGTAGATACCAAACGAGTCATTTATAATTTATTGAGGGGCTAAATTATAATTGATCAAATAGTCTTTTGGCTATAGAAAGGGTTATGGTCCCCAAGGATTACTTCACATCTCATTTTCTTCTCATACCCCCATTAGAGAGAATTCTAAGAAGAGAGGAACTACATTCTTGGAAGATCCATCTCCCACTTGCGTTCTTCGACTATGGCTTCAGGTTAGTGCTTCCGCTATGTTTATCATCTTCTTCATCCTAATCTACCAAAGGTTTTCCAGGAATTAAGACTAACAATGACGACTCTGAATTCTTTCAGAGAATGTCCCACTAGTTCAAACGGTGCATTGTTTGGAGGTAAAATGAGTGAATTATGAACCAAAAACCATATTGTAGCTACTAGGAAGCTAGTGAGCCTATCATTATTACAACTTTCTACATCAATTCCCAAAAAATTCCTTGAACTCCTTCCATCTGCTAAATTAATCCAGCAATCTAGAAGTTAAAAAAATGGCCCACAAACTTAACTATCAACAATTCCATAGTTAGGGACTAAACATGAAACTCTTTTAAGAGTTTACTTTCAACCCCAAACTAACTAAGTTGTGCAAAAGGATCACTTAAACTTATGATTCTTAGTTGTTTGGTCATTGAACTTTCCTTTGGTTGCAAACAAGCCACCCTTCTTCTCCAACTAGCTCAACAACCTCTAGTCGTCGGTGAGCCTAGGCCATCGCCAGTGAGCCACCAACATTATAAGAACCTTGATTTCCCATCCATCACAACCCTGGATTTGGTTGTCTGAAGGTTCCAAGACATTGCAACAAGTCTAGCCTCTACATCTCGGCTCCGACAAAGTTCCCCGTCGTCGCCATCTGAGGCCAACTTCTACCTCTTCTTCCTCTAGTCCCCAAAATTGAACCTAGAATCACTATCATCGAAGTCCCCTTCTTCCTCCATTCTTTTGATCAGTTCAACTCTTCTAGTCCCCTTCTTTTTTGTCGACGGACATCATGGACAGAACTCTTCTAATCTATTCTCATCCTTTCGTCCATTTGGACCGGCGTCGACCACCGACAAACATCTCTCCCCAATCAGCGTCGTTGGTGCCCTCCTTCTTCTCTCTCTCTCGGCCAATATCAGCACTGCCAAAGCTTTCTTGGTTGTTTCCCCAATAATTCCCATACACACTACAAGAAGGGTTAATGTTGATGTCATTTGGGACTTTGGTCGAGTTCTTTATCTAGGTCGAAAAATCCAAATCCTACCTTCCCAACCTCTTCCAAGCTAGTTGTGTCAAGCCCCACCATCTCCATTGGTCCTTGGTCGTTGCCTCTTAAGCATCTTGTATAATTTAATGTTGATGGTGCGGAGTTGCGAGCTTGTGGAGGTTCCACATGATGGTTTTATAGGACTACACATGTGTGGTTTTGCATGCGGTAGGAACACCATATACAGGCATTGCATACTCCTTTCCACTACAAGAAAATGTCAATTTAACAGCAGAAGCTTAACAGCGGCCAGAATTTGGCCGCTGTTAAATTAAAAAACACGGGAAATTTAACAGCGGCTAAGTGGCCGCTGTTAAATTAGAAAGTTTAACAGCGGCTATGTGGCCGTTGTTAAAATACTAAGCCATGATTGGCTGAAACAGATGACGCAGATAGCTCCCAATTTTATTTGAACCGTTAATTTAATATCAACGGTTTTGATTTCTTCTTCCTTAAAAACCCTAATCGGTCTCTCTCTCTCTCCCTGATCCGCTACTCCCGCCGCCGCCAGAACTCTTCTTCTTCTCTTTTGCCAATAATCGGCAGCCGCCACTGCTGCTTCTTCTTCTTCTTCTCTCCATAACTCTTCTTCTTCTTCTAAAACCACCACTGTTGCTTCTTCTTCTTCTTCTAAAACCACCACACCATTGCTTCTTCTCTTCTTCTTCTTCTTCTTATTCTTCTTCTTCTTCTTCTCTCCACTGCCGGCTCGAGCTCCCTTTTCTTCTTCTCTCCAACAACTCCATTGCTCCCTAATCTTGGCAGGTACATCCTTTCTTCCCTCTCGATTTCATTTTCGTTTTTTGATTTCGTTTTCGTTTTTCGATTTCGTTTTCTGGTCGAGTTGTTAGCTAGGGTTCTTAGCACCCAAACTGATTTCATTTTCGTTGGTGGTTTTGCAGCAGATGAAGCTTTGAGAAGTGGATGGCAAGACGATTCGATGTTCGTGTTAAAGAATCAATCGACGGAGTTCGTGTTCATTAGGAAACTGACGATTTCAGAAGATTCAGTCGCCGGAGCTCCGGCTATTATCGCTGGAGCTCCGGCTATTACTTTAATCGACGAATTGATTTAACAGCGGCCATGGCCGCTGTTAAATTATTTGGTTTAACCGCGGCCACATTTTACCGCTGTTAAATTATTTTCCCATTGGCCAATTTAACAGCGCACGCGGCCGTTGTTAAATTATTTTAACAGCGGCCTTGGCCGCTGTTAAACACGTTTTCTGCTGCGTTAAATAACTGTTTTCTTGTAGTGTTCTCCTAAAACTATTAGCTTTTCGGGTGCGGTGGTCTGGTGTTTTCTCTTTGGTTTTATGTACATGGATTTCGAAGGGGATGCAACTTGTGGCGACTGCTCTGATTACAAATGACTTTTGGCAGTCAACTAGGGTGTGTCCAAGAAATTTCCCAAATGCTGACATCAACTCCTACTTTCATGCTTCAAACAGTTTATCCCTTAGCAAACAGAGCTGTCTCTTCAGTGGCATGCCTGACTCTTAGATATCTCACAGGTGTGTTGTCGGCAATCCTCATCCCTTAAGTAGATTGTAGATAATTTACAACTTGTAATCTTTTGCCTCCTCACGGAGATATCTCAGTAAAGAAAATTGATGAGCCATATATAGCCCATGAGTGATCCAACCTGCGCTCAACTTGAATGATCCCATTGGTTAGATCAAAAGTGGTGTAGTTAGAAGAAGGCCAAATGTCATCGTTACGCCTAGGGTTATAAAGGGCGATCAAACCCCTGCGTGATTTGATTACCTAGATTGATCCTCAGTCGGGTTGCCAATTATTCAGTGACACATGACAACTTGACCTAGATCTAATTAGCTAAAAATACAACATAAGCCCAACATTGATGGGACATGACCTTACACACTGATTTTATGCGTTGGTCATACTCTCCTAAGCCATAAGTCCAGGGCTCCTTCGACTCGCCATGGTCAACCCTCGATACTTCTCTGTTTCCCATATGATCTGTATATTCTTTACCCCCTCTTTACCAAACACTTACTACTTTCTTTTGTACGCCTTGAGAGGAACGCTCATGGAAACTCCAATTTGCTTCAGGAGTCTCAATTCAACCAACTGATCCTCCAAGTTGATTTACTTATTTGACCAACTAGTCTAACTTGGAAGAATAATTGGTGAGCCAGATATGAGGTTAAACGCATTTAGTGGCATAAGTACACTATTTAACAGCCTTAATATGGAGGATACTTTGTACAATGAAGCAGAAAGACATAGGGAAACATTGACTTGGATAAGCAAATGTTGGATTTGGATTTCATGACATAAGTGTTGGAATTATTTGATTCCATGATATAAGCCAAATGAGTGACTTATTTGGTTAAGAGACTTAGACTATTAATATAAATTCATAGCAACACTATTTTTTAGTGAAGGCTTGAATCATAAATTATATTAATAAACTAAAGTTTTGAAATTTTGAATTTTGAATTTTCAGATACAATTTCTACGATTTGAAAATCGGTTAGATTCAAAATCTAAATGAACTGATTTTTGGTTTCCCAATTTTAACCAGTTTTGGGGCTGAATTTTGTGTCAACTTCAGGCTGATTTTGGAACAAAAATTAGGCCCAAAAGCCCTTTGTTTTGCCGTGACTGTATATGAAAGAAAAGGAGGTAAAATCAAATTAATAAGTTTGTTTTATATTTGATTTGAATGAAGGGTTGTGTTGTTCCATGGATGAACCAACACAACTCTTCATCCTCACACCCTTTCATGGACTATAAAAGGTGGTCTCCTCCTCACTTCAAGAATACACAAATTTTATACAACTTCATCTCCTCTCAAAGGTCTCAAAGGTTCTTCAATTTCATAAGCCTTGATTTTGTAGGTGTTAGTAGTTTTATCCCATAAAGGAATTCCTTGTATCCCTAGGCTTTTGAAAAGGGTAGGAATGTTCTTTACAGAAAGTAAGTTTGTTTACGACTAGAGTGTTGTAAGAGAGCGAATTCTAAGGTTGAAGGGACTTAAGTGATCATGAGATCTCCCTTTCCAATCTGGGTACACGAACTCACGTTCTGTATTGTCAACAAGCATTCGTACTTAGGAAAGTACTCACTTTCCGTACTCGATAAACCGATGCGTAGGTTCCAACAGCAAATGCCTTGTAGGAAGATTGACTTAGCGAGTGCACCACTTGACCCTCTGACCCACCCCAACACCACTAGTGACCCAAGTTTGGGAGGAGGTTGACGACGATGAGGAGCTGCCTACTAGAGAGCATTGACATATGATTACTCTGGAGGAGACAATATTCACACCAGTTACTCAAAACCCCATGCTCAATGTTCTGACCAGAAGAGCATCCTCATCCCTCGATCTTGTGGCCACTCAAGACTTCACCAAATAATTCATTGTGCTTCAAAACCAAAATGATCATATAACCATTATTATAATTATGTTGTTCAGCAGGGGGGACTCTACAAGGGACTCCCCCATGGGCGGTTCCATACCCAGTGAGTGGATCGACCACGTGATACTTGATAAAGAAATGTAATGTTTTATTTTATTCACTCTTTATTTTATTCCTTTTCTGTTAATATATAATATCATCAATCCTTGTATAGTTAGTGAGAATATATTCTGTAATTTGTTGCACACTTGTAATAAAACTATGTAACTAATTTTCTATCTATTAATAAACATCACAAGGCCAAAGTTGGCTGGTGAGCCTTTCCTTTCTTTATGGTATTAGAGCGTATTGCCTCACGGTTCAATTAACTGGTTCCCTCCTTATTCCTCCTTCCTCACTGAAGCCTTATTCCCACTGTCCTTCCACCCAAAAACCCTACCATGTCCACAACTTCATCTCCTTCCTCCACCATTATACCTGTAAATCCCCAAACTACCATGAACCCCCAACCAACCGCTAGCCCAACCCTATCACACACCACTTATTTGACCACCAGTCTAAATAGTGTGAGTGGATATATTATACAAGTTAAGTGTGTGTTAACTTTGTAGGTTTTGGAAGTAGAAGCGTATGAGAAAATGCTAGAAAATAATGAAAAATGGTCTTTTACCCTTTACTTGGCAATGGTCAAACCAACTTCGCGTTGGTCAGTGACCACTGCCGAGTCACGATTACAGGTTCGTGACTTGACGTCAGCTCCTGAACTTCATGTTAATAAGTGAACGATGTTAAGTCATGGTCAACGCGGTCGTTGACCCTTGACTTATCTTCAATTAGTCAAGTAGAGAACCTATGAAAATTTCTAAACAAATGATACTCATAAGTTTCTTTTTAAATGTTGGATACTGTTTTGTTCATATCTAAACGTAAGGTATTCTCGGGCTTATTAGCCAGAGAAGAAGGACCAATTACGCAAACTAAACAAAACTAAACAAAACAAGGGAGTGTTATCTATTTTGGTCATGAACCTATAGGGATTGTAATAGAGTGGCCATTAATGTTTACTAGTTGTCATTAATTTATTGCATGTGGTCATTCTATTAACTCTCTGTCCAAATTTTATGTTAATTAGTGTTGGTATCATTAATCCAACTCATCAGTTTTTTTCACCTCTTCAGTGCCATGTTAGCTACTTCACCCTAGACTCAACCCAACTAACCAACTCAACCCAACCTAACTTAATCTAAACCAACCATCCGAAAACCCACTAACCCAACCCTTCAAACTCTTCTTCTTCCCTTCCTTTTCTTCCACACTTTACCATTGATGTCACTCCTACACCGCCATTCTCGTCGACAGTGTCTCACCATAGAGCAACCATTCTCTCTTTGGGTCAAGTTCAGAGCTATGCCGTCCATGAATGATGTCAAAGTTGGTGGATGATGTAGCTTCGGACTCGACCCGAAGAGAGAAGCGTTGTTCCATGGTGAGATGCCGTCGACGGGAATGGGGGTGGATGAGCGACAGAGCAGTGGGAAAGTAAGGAAGAAAATGAATGGAAGAAAAAGAGTTTGAAGAGTTGGGTCAGTGGGTCTTGGGTTGGTTTGTTTAGATTGGATTAGGTTAAGTTGAATTAGTTAGTTGGGTTGTGACTAGGGTGCAATAGCTGACATTATATTTGGTGAGGTGGAAAAATTAAGGAGTTGGATTGATAATATTAGCACTTAGCGAAAATTTTGGATGGGAATTTAATGGAATAACCACATGCAATAAGTTAATAACAACTATGAGTCGCTTGCTTTTCGGGGTTTGGAAGCACATGTATTTGTTGATACATGGAATTTTCAAAATAGTGTTTTTTTAACCCCAATTTTGGGCAAATCCCCTCGTTTGGAAGTAGAGGTTTGAAAAGTGTATTTGTAGTGGTGACAGGTGGAGCTCAATAATATGTACACTTTTACAATGTTGTCCCTGTACACACCACTATATATACACTATGATCAATTCTAGCACATCTTCATTCCCCCCTTATTGCTTCGAATTACTTCAGGTAACGATGCATAATGTTTGGTTTGGTTCAATTTCTCGTCTCGTGTTTGTGTATAATGGTCCACTATATGACAGTCACATATTATTAATGGTAATTTTAAAATGGTATATTGCTGCCCATACCTCCATTGATATCCTCATTCATAAGCAGTAGTGTGTATGTAGTAACAGATACCAAGGATTCGAACAATTGATTTCCCATTCTCCTCTACCATGTCATGGGTATAAGACAACTTGGATTCATCGCACTTGGGCCCCTCTATTAAGAGTGTCTTGTCAATAAGGTTTCTCATCCCAATCTATGCACCCAGATAAAGATGTTCTAGTATAATAGAAACCACATAACCCTTTTTCTTACCTTTGAAAAAGAAAACAATGTCCAAGAACATTTCTTTTTTCTCTTGGTCTAGTACGTCATAACTTACTTTAAGAACCTCCAAGATTTCTCCAAGTGGGATTCTCTTCAGTTTCTAAAAAATGTTGTTCGATTCAGTAACACTTCTTGGAGATTTATGTAAGTCTGGAAGAACTAGAATGACAACTCAAGTAATCAAATTTCTAGAGTCTTCTTAGGGAATAACCCTTGTGATGAATCATAATTAACATCATTTTATACCCCATAACTGATACATTCTTGCGTGGATTTGAGTGTTTTTGTCGTCTTTTAAGTGGCTTTGTACTTAATTTTGTTAATTAGTCTTAAATAGCCTTTTGGGATCCTTGCGGTTTATTTTCACGTTTTCCAATGTATTTTTGTGACATCCTAGGAAAATCCCACATCGACAAAGTACAGGAGAGATCCGTGGGCTATGAGGAGTAATTCAACATTATATGACAAGACGCGTTTTGGGGTGTAATGGTGGGGGTTTGATTTTGAGAAGAGGAGGACATGGGTTCGAATCCCACCAGCACCCAAAAACAAATCTGTGAGGGCTTAGACCCAAAGCAGATAATATCTTGTCAGAAAAGGTTGGGATGTTGCAATTTTTTATTAGTTTTTAGGTCATGCCATGATAGAGATCGAAAGCACGGAGCCATGAGTTGAACGGTGATCAATTTGGAGTACGGGTGCTAAAGATACCGAAGTTTGAATGAAGTTACGACCCATCGGCGTATGGGCGGCGCGCGCACTGAGCCTATAATGCACAACGTCAAACTGCGTTAGACCTCACGTCATCCCTGCATTCAGGAGGTCCGGCACGTGCGCCGTTAGCGCGCCGCCAAGGTGCCCTTGCCAGGTCTATTAAAGACCACTTTTGACAGTTTTTCACATATCATATTCTTCATTCCTCAGCTTGATTTTGACGGACTAGGGTGTTCTCCAGCATTGGGAAATCCACCCTAGAGTCCTAAAATCATCCTCCAATCATCATCCTTCATCCCGAACATCATAGAAACTGAAGACGGAGATTGAAGATCTTCAAAGACCGAAGAATCTGGGGATCATCCTCTACGTTGTCTTAGGTCGTACTTCTTCATTTCTCTAGTAGGTCTTGCTGTAACTAAACCCCATAGGGCTTAGTGAATGGAACCTTAGGGGGATTGATGATTTATTTACACTCTTAAACCCTTTGGATGTTTCGATTTTATAATTGCAAGATGTGATTCAATGCCATGTTCTTGGTTTTGCATTGCGCTCGAGAGAGGGATGTATGTTAGGTCTTTCTAGTTGGAAAACCCATACACAACTCATCGAACACTTGGTGTGCATGTACATTTTGTCAGTTTTGAGGCGAGAGTCCAATTGATTTGATGTTTATGCTTGGTTCTAATGGTCTCGATAGAGTCTTAGGATACATGTTCTTTAAGTGTTGAAAGATCCCATCTTGTACTTGTTTAAATTGTTCATCCTAGGTTGTATAGTTCATGATTGATGATACTTAAGGGGAAACTCGTTTGGCCCTTCATTCTCATCCATTACATTCACCTCGTGTTTGTCATCGTGCGCTCTTTGATTGAATTGTTGACCCCTCCTTCCATGCTCTTTGAGCCATTGCTTGATACTTGACTTGAGCCTTTGTTTGACTTTGTGATTGTTGATCGTCGACCTTCGAGGAACCTACACCTCAACCCCCTGATCACTTCCCTCCCAACAAGTAAGCCAAACGAAGGAATCCCACGAGAATACGACCCTAGCTAAAAGCTAGGTATCATCGTCAGAGGCCCTTCGCCCCCATCACCTTGATGTTGGTATCTACACTTAATTGATTAAAGGGCTATGTATGGGCTGTATATGAGCCGAGCTGGACCACGTTTCGGCCAGGCTCAGGCTCGGCTCAGCTCGACAAGGAATATGGCTAGTTCGGGCTCGAAGTTTTTAGCTCGAGCTAGGCTCGTTAGAAAAATTAGAGTTCGATCTCGGATCGGTATGAGCGTTAACGAGCCCAAGCTCGATAAGCTTGTCGAGCTCAGCTCGTGCTAGGGTGGAAATGAGCATTAACGAGCCCAAACTCGATAATCTTGTCGAGCTTGGCTAAAAAATCTTAACGAGCCGAAACTCGATAAGCTTGTCGAGCTCGGCTTGAAAAGCTTAACCAGCCTAAGCTCGAAAAATCTTATCGAGATCGAGCTCGTTAAAGCTCATTTTGTGCCTAACTCAATAAGCTTATCGAGCACACCTAATTAATTTACTATTCATTTTGCATAGAAATAAAAACGTTCATAATTCTAGTTATTTCCTACAAACATTCCAAGTTATAGTTTTATCTTTCGAGTTCAAAGATTACCAAGTAGTCAAGTGCAATCGTTACCAAGTACAAACGTTCATCAAAACATCAAAATAATTTGAGACAACAACTTCGATAATCATTAATGAATCGAGTTTAAACCTTGAAACGTTACTCTTACACCATAAACTTTATTAACCTTAATTTTCATAGCCTAAATCTTAAATCGTTATTCCAAACCTTAATTAGTAACTTTAAACTTCAATCTATACAGTGTAAACCAAAATCATTACAATTAATCCCTAAAGCTTATTAATGAATCAAGTTCAAACCATGAATCGTTACTCTTACACCATAAACTTTATTAACCATAATTTCCATAGCTTATAAATATCTACAAATACATTAATGCGGAATCAAGTTTTTTTCAGTTGACACGTTAGCAAAAATTGATTTTGAAGGCTCCTCCTTGATTCTCTCTCCTCTACTCCAGATCAGAATGTTGGGTGTTCGATTCACGTCGGGTTCAACATTAGCATTTTTCAAGTTTTAAGTCTTCTCCTTGATTCTCTCATGCTACTCCAGATCAGAAGGTTGCGTGTTCGATTCACGTCAGGTTCAACATCAGCATTTTCCAAGTTTTAAGCCTTCTCCTTGATTCTCTCTCCTGCAACTCCAAATCAGAAGGTTGCGTGTTCGATTCACGCCGGGTTCAATTCCCAAAACCACTATTTATTTTTGTATAGCATTTTTGACATTTTGATAGTAATATATTCACCATTCATAAAAAAAAAATCAGTTTTTATATAATGAATAAAGAAATAATAATAATGTGGGTGTTGTGATTAATTGGAGAGAGAAAAATGGGATTAAGCCGAAATGTAAAGAACCACTAAAATAATTGCTACTTTGTTTTACACATATGCATTATGTACTGTTTTTATTCTTTCTATTTCTTAAATTTCACTTCATATAGTTGCAGGTAAAGATGATATTATATCACTCCCGCTCAGGAGTTGCTAGGACAAAAGCTTAAATATTAAATTGTTATTCCAAATCCTAATTAGTAACTTTTAACTTTAATTTATAAAGTATAAACTAAATTCATTACTTTTAAATTTTAATCCCTAAACCTTGTTAAAGTATCAAGTTTAAACCTTGAAATATAGCCTTAATCTTAAATCCTTATTCCAATTTTCAAACCATAATTAGTAACTCCAAAGACTAAACAAAAATGGAGGATGCTGAATTTTTAGGATGGTGTCCTAAGGAAATAGGCTACTCTCCAAGCAAAGTGGTAGATACCATTAAGTAGGGATGGTAATTGATACCCTACCCTAGGGTATCCTGCCCTACCCTACCCAGTCAACGAGGATAATACCCTATGTTGACCGGGTAAGGCTAGAGTAAGGTTATTCTCTTAGTTGAAAAAGTAGGGTAAGGGTAGGGTAAGGATATGGCCAAAACCCTACCCGCAAAATACCCTACCCTTAACCTCACTATAAATCTAAGTATTTTTTATGTAAAATTACCAAACAAACTATTGTCTACGGTTGATTTGTGAGATGATTCACAATTAACTAATATAAAAACACATTATAACCATTAATTATTTACTTACACATGATTCCAGTTTTGATTTAGAATGTATAATGATGATGATAGTAGAAATTGATCGTAATATTTGTATAACATTACTTTATTGACTAATTTATATATATCTAGTGGTTATATAATATTTTTCATTTTATTTATGTGGTTGAGAATGATGTGTTTTGGTATAATCATTATCGATAAAATTGCGTTATAAGAATATATTAAAATATCTAGGGTACCCACGAACCCTATGGGTATTTGTAGGGTAGGGTAAGGGTAGGATAGTTGAAAACCCGTAGGGTAAATGGTCGGGTATTTTCCAAATTTATACCCTGAGGGTAAGGGTACGGTTGACCCCATACCCCTGACCCTACCCATTGCCAAGCCTACCATTGAGTGCTCCACCCTCGATGAAAGCTTATTGGTCATGGTTCCTACAAAGCAAGTTGAAGCCCTTCAAAACTCTTGTATTGCGATGAAGTTCTTATGTCAAGAAATTGATAACAAGATCATCACATCCAAAGTCGAGGAGAAGATGAATGAGAAACTACAACAACAACTGTTGGAGGACATCTCGAGATCCATTGGTAGCTTATAGATTTTTAGGCCATTGGAGGTGACACTCCATTCCTTCTTTCCCCCTTCAACCTCCCAAGTGCAAAGTTAGAAGAACGTTAAGGGGAGGGAAGAGGAGCCCCACCATCCTCCGCAAGTTATTGCACCACGCTCTTTTGACGCAACTTGGCCATCAAATGCCCATTTTGAAGAAACTGATGGCAATCAAAGAGGTTCTAAGCTGGATTGCATAAATGTTCAGGTATCTTCTAGCTCAAAGAGTAAAATAAAGAGAGCTCATCGGGAGGCACCCCGTGCATGTCTTAATTTAATTTGTCTTCTTTGTTTTCTTTTTAATACTTGGATGATTTTGTTTTGTGGATGCATGGTTTGGTTGGTTTTGTTTTTTGTGATCATAGGCACTTTGACGTGGGAACTCCAAGATATGACTCTACTAAATTCTTCATCATGAGGATCACTTTCCCAGTATCAACTAATACACCCGTCGTCCCTTGGACACGACCGGAGGAGCCATGGACATGAAGCTAGGAGAAAAGCTTCAAGGCCAAGGTCAATGTCTATGTGGATACTTGGATTCAGACCGAGCATGAAGAGGATGACCGACAGATGCTAAGGAATGGATGCCTAACACTGGGTGCCACACTAACTAGTGTCGAGGGCCGAACATAAATAATGTCAGACCGAGGACCAAGAATGTTGATATTGATGCCGATCCGGACACTGATGCCGAACCGAATGGTGATGCCAGACCGAGTGCTGATCCGAGAAGCCTAAGGATGCTGGACCGAGATGTTGATGCTGGAGCGATGCTGGGCACCGAACTAGTGATAACCAAAACTGACCCAATCCTAATGATGGGCCACGAGGCAGATGCGGAGCTGCCAATATTTGATGTTGGGCCAACACAGGCCGATGTTGGGCTTCCGCCAGGCCACTGCCGGATCTGGATGCGAATTGCTAGAATGAATCCAAGACACACACGGATTGCCGAGCCGCGAACCGAGAACCTTGATTTTCCTTGTTCGATACGGAGTGGGAGAGTCGTGCACTGAGCTTTCCATGTCAGGCTAGAACTCTAGCACCGGATTAGGACTTTTTTAGACTTTTTCGGATTTTCCCTTTTAGAGTCGGATTGTTTTTCCTTTTTGAGATAGGTTTCAAATTATTTTAATTTTTTTAGAAGTAGTTTCGTACAAGGAAACGGAGAAGCCTTTGGCCGACCCGATCCTATATATAGGACTCATTGTACACGTTTTGAGGACAGACCCCCTTAGATTAAAGATTGATTTTAGAACTTTTGTTCTTTGTTCCTTCTAGCTTTTGCTTGTTGTTGCATAGCTTTTATGTTGGTTTATCGTGGTTCAAGGTCATCACCCTCTTTGTGGCACCGTTCAACTTGATACTTAGGGTTCCTAGCTCTATATTGCTAGTGGGTCCAAGTCTGTTTCCATCCCAGTTTGAGATTACATTCGATTGCCTTGCCGCCGAGCATTTGGTATAGGGTCACGACCCATCGTTGGTTCATATCACCAGCTCTCTTTTTCACCTTGAATTTTTGCGCGTCCAACATTGGCTTGTTTAAGTGTGGGGTGAGATCATGCAGTTGTGAGGTTGATTGTTTGTTGTGTTGTGATCGAAATGGGTGGTGATTATGTCAATATTTATCATTCTATCACTACTTTCCATTTCCCTTGTGGTTTAAGATTCATTGCATTGCTTAAATCCTTCGTGAAGTGTCATGTCTTTTATTGTTAGATGAGAACGATGTGGTGTCTGTGCTTAGTGAATGTGTGGGAACCGTGGTATGACCATCACCCAATTAATCTTGCTTATAGTAGTTTAGGGACTTGATTTTGTTGGATTAATGACCAATTTATTTAGATTTGTGGAAGACTTTGTAACTACTGGACTCTGGTTAACTGGTTGGTTCTGTAATTTCTTGGCTTTTCTTTAAATCGATTAATTTCTAAAATGGCTTGAGCGAATTAATTAAGGATAATTAATTCGTTGAGGATTTAAATGTGTCAAAATTTGAGTTCGATTTCGAGTTACAAATTTTTGGTCGGGATCTTAAATCAATTGGTTAGACCGATTTGATCTGACCTAAGCTTTGTTGATCAATTAATTCGGCCAACAAAGAGGAGCTAGGCCAAGAAGCATTGCTCCATTTTTGAAGCAACAACACAACAACATGGAAATGGGCGGGCTTAAAGCCTAGGTGGCTTCTCGGACTTGGTATGTGAAGGGAAAAGCCCAACCGACTTGGGTTGTTTCTGTTCAACAAGAAAAGAAGCAAGAGGAGCAGGCCCTAGGGGGTAAGATTTGAAGCAAGGAAGGGGTTGAGTCGATGGGTGATCACGACCTAATGGTCAATCCCAAAGATACCTAGAAAGTTAGGGTCGATTTCATGGGGCCCCTCGATGGAAGGGTACTCAGATAGGAGGAGAGCTAACAAAGGGCTGTGTGGTGCAGGTGCCACGAAGAGTCAAACAATAAAATCAAAGACCACTAACATGAAGGTCAACTTAATAAGAAAAGTCAAGACGAGGCTCAAAGAGCATGGAAAGAGTGAGAACAAGTCAAGGTGCATGCAACCAGGCAATAACAACAAATGAAGGGATCAATTATAAGGAAAGGTAGGTTGGGGGTCCACTTACAAGTTTAGGGTTCCCTACTTAATGGAAACCGGGTAGAAAACGAGTCAATGCAAGACAAGCAACACTCCATGACCCTCACACACCTCACAAAGCTAAGGCCTAGGATCCCTAACGAGGTCCTACTACTATGCGGATGACAATGCAATCGATATTTCGACCAAACTAGCCAAAACCACCACACACGCCAAGTGCTCGATGAAATGCCTAGGTGAGAAAAACACCTAAGTAGGACAAACAACGTGCAACTCTTTTCGATCATGACATGTAGGTAGGCAATCACACCTCAAACCCAAATCCTAGCAAGCATCTATGCGAGTGAAGACCCAATTCACCAGCATACATGATCAAACAAAGTGCCTATTCTCACCTTCAACACCCTTTGCACAAGTCATGATCAATTTTGAGTAAGAAAGTGTGAATAGTGATAAGAATGTTTAAAAGTCTTGCATCAACACAACTCTTCCACACGATTGAAACCACATGAAAACCCAATCACCTATGGATTCCCCCCAACCCAACCCCTAGGTCTACCGTGTCATACAAAGAACAATAACAACCATCAATCATACATGAGCAAACAAAGTGCCTATTCTCACCTTCAACACCCTTTGCACAAGTCATGATCAATTTTGAGTAAGAAAGTGTGAATAGTGATAAGAATGTTTACAAGTCTTGCATCCACATAATTGAAACCACAAGAACACCCAATCACCAATGGATTCCCCCCAACCCAAACCCTAGGTCTACTGTGTCATACAAAGAACAAGAACAACCACCAATCTACACAAAGAAGTGAAGAAAGTAGACATTCTTAGCTCTAGATGGAGTAAGGAATGAATGAGGATGGTATTGAGCCTTAGGGAGTGGCTGGAACGGAGGTGGAGACACCCTTCCTTCTTCAAAATTGCCTTGGAGGACACCAGAAACGAGTTCCCCTTCAAAATGCCCAAATGAGGGGCTTTTATATTGGATGAGGGGGTGACCGGCCGCGGGTTCTCCTTTTCAAGGCCTGCTGCCTTACCCCTCTCCTTCTTCAATTTTTGCTCAAAATTTTTGGACAAGAATGCATTAATTACCCTCAAATCATGCCCACCGAGGGTAGGGTGCGACCGACTCCCTAGCACACTCTACAGACAGCTTCCAGACCCCAACTTCAAGAGATCACTCCGAGAGCTACAAACCTCCGATTGGGGCACCGTTTGAACCGAGTGACACCTAACTTGTTTAGAAATCTCCAATGGTGCAACCTGAAATGACATAAAAACACTAGAAATCGGGTGAAAATGGACTATGAAAGTCCCTTGCCACTACAAATGGTAAAAATGTCAAACCAAACTAAAACACCACGAAACCAATGGGAAAGGTAAGTGAGGGGAAAAAGTTATATATTTTCTTTGCATCAATGGGCTTAAAGCCCATTTGTTTGAGGCATGCAATAACCACAGATGATGAAGAAAGCATAAGGGCTGATCATTTTTTTTTGTAAGAAAGAGGGTTGCAGAGCGAGTTTGGTTTTTGGAATGGAAGTCGAGGGAGAGCAGGGGGTAGCAGTTGACAGTGCAAAACTCGAGGAGAGGACGACGTTGGTTTTGGTTGTCGGGGTATTTCTGTGACGTTCGACAGGGGAAAGAGGCAAGTGGATGATGGGCTCCAATCGATGACACGAACGAGGGGGAGAGATAGAACGAAGTAGGAGTCCGTGATCAGAGAAGGAGGCGTTGATCCGAAATGGTGGCGACCCTCGGACGATTGGAGGAAGAAGAGGAAGGTTCGCCGGAGGTCACCCGAGGCAGCGATGACCGAAAATCAACGTTCCAAAGTTGTGGGAGCGTATGACGATGGCAGTCGGAGCCTTACCGACGCTGAGGCGCTAGCCAGACCTAAGGTAGAAGAAGGGTGACCCAACTTGCACTCTTTTGAAAGTTCAATGACCGAAACACACCCTAGAAAAGTTAAGTGGCCCTTTTTTGGTTTATATATTTATGAGGTTCATTTGGAAGTGTGGCTCTAAGGGACTGTTTGGCAGATCAGTTATTGACAAATCAATAATTCGAGCATAACTCCTTCGTTAGAGCTTCAATCGACGAACCGCCAGAACCGGTGGATTCAGGATGACAAGGCGGCTAACGTGATACAAAAATATGAGGTATCACATCAGTTTATAGGTAAGGGGTTTACTGGTTTTGGTTTCCTTGAACAGTTTCAAATATCGGTTCAGTGCATCAGTTCAATATATTGGTTCAGCTTTGTATTGGCATTTATGGTACTGTGGTATGATACGTATTGGTAACGAAACTAGCCACAATAGTGGCTAGACCTTCATTGGTAATTACGAGTGCTTGGTTGGACTAACTTAGATTACGGGTTATGAAACTGGCTAAGGCCAGAGTCCTTGGTTCTTTAGTATGAGCATTATTGTCTTGATCATCCACCCCTGAATTGCGCAATCTCCTAGGTTTACTAGAAAAAAAACGAATGATTTGGGCAAAATTATTGTTTTGTCCAAAACAGAACCCTAAAACCACGAAAACAAATGCTCGCTAGTAAACATTACTAACTATTGTGTTATATTCCTATAGGTTAATGACCATAATAGATATTAGGTGATAGAGTTGGGACCGTAAATAACCCACAAAAACAGGGGCTTTTTCGTGTCAGACAGCTTCCGCTCAAGGAGGACAGCAAAAGATCGTAGATACGTGAAGTGGAGCCCACATTCCCCCCATCCATATACCTCTCTCTTCATTACTTGCTTTCCTCCAGGCAAGTTTTTTTGTCGTTTTGGTTCGCTTGCTTCTATTATTAATTATTATTAATTATTAATTACCCAGTAGCAAGCAGTAGCAGTAGCAGCATTGCACAACACTCCTCCTCAGTCCTCTGCTGCCTGAGACTGTAAGAAAGAGAAAACACACAGTGTGAGTTAGCTTTTTTAGATCTGGAACTTGACTACTTTACTTATCTCCTCCCCAAAACCCTACCACCATCAACGACGATCTGGGTAATCTATTCTTGCTTTCCTTCTTCTCGCTGCTTCTTGCCTGTTGATAGCAAATGTGGGTCCTTAATTTATGTAAGGCTTTCTTGCTTTTGCTTTTTTGGTTATTTGCAGCTTAATAGAGATCTAGCTTCGGCTCCAGGAGCTTTGATTTATTGTTTCTTCCGTGTAGAAGACCTTGGGTGCATTTTTTATGTTTTGATGCTTCCAGCGTAGGACAAGAGCATTGTTGATTGTTTTTCATCTTTTTGGTTGTTTTTATCGGTCTGCTTTTGCTTGTTGGAGTTGGATGGGATATAATCATATTGTAATATGTATTTGATCTTTGGGAATGCCATGATTCGTGAGTTTTTTCTTCTGTTTTAGTTTGATTCATTGACTTGGTCAAATGTTAGTTTTAAGTCATGGAAAATTGAAT
This sequence comes from Linum lewisii, assembly GCA_034768395.1. Classification (NCBI taxonomy): domain Eukaryota; kingdom Viridiplantae; phylum Streptophyta; class Magnoliopsida; order Malpighiales; family Linaceae; genus Linum; species Linum lewisii. Next base: position 23,255,108 of record CM068296.1, on the reverse strand, counting down.
CAGTGGCAAGTTGTACTAACATTTAACTTTGTGCAATAATAGTTTATCCTCGTTAGGTGTTCAATCCAACTTTGCTCTTCTCTGGGTCGTATCGTATCTAGGTCTCTAGGTCGTATCTAGGATGGTGCAACAAACCATATTGGGATACATATTTTGTTGTTGATGACTCAATGCTGAAAGTAACATATGAAGCAGCATTTCTCAATTGTCAGTATAAAATGCGGTAATGTGCCTTTGTTAATCTTTATCAAGATTGCTAAGTGATTTGCATTTGATAAACTATCAGATGAAACCTTTTGTTTTTCATGACCTGATAGTGAGATTGTGTGCCGTTTTCTGAATATATTTGCTAATGCCATGCTAGGTTCTTGGACTTGAAGTTTGATGGCAGTCACAGACACTCAGAATCCTCTAGTTGCAGACGTGACCTGCAGTACTTTGCTGCAGAGGCTTCAGGTTGAGTCCATAAAAAATCATTTGGAGTTCTTATTTTTAGGATTGAAAGTACACTAAACTCTCTAAGCTTTGGTCTGCTGTAGGAAATTTGGGATGAAGTTGGTGAAAACGATGATGAGAGGGATAAGATGCTTCTTCAAATAGATCAAGAGTGCTTAGATGTTTATAAAAGAAAGGTTGAGCAGGCAGCAAATTCAAGGGCCGAGCTTCTACAAACTCTGTCAGATGCTAATATAGAGCTTTCCACTCTCATATCTTCTTTAGGAGATAAAAGTTCGGTTGGTATTGTGAGTACACGGTGACCCAGTCCTAAAGTTTTAGTGTTTATACACATATTTATAGCACATCATGTCAGCTTGTGTCGTGTACTTTGAAAAGTGGTTTTCTCATAATTGTCATTTGCATAAGGTCAGCCTGAGAAGACTTCTGGAACAATCAAGGAGCAACTTGAAGCCATAGCACCAGCGCTTGAACAGTTGTGGAAACAGAAAGAAGAGAGGGTAAATGAATTCTCAGATGTGCAGTCACAGATACAAAAAATTTGTGGAGAAATTGCCGGGAGCATAGACTCTGATGGGACTCCTGCAGTTGATGAGTCTGACCTATCCTTGAAGAGGTTGAATGAATATCATGCTCATCTACAAGAGCTTCAGAAGGAGAAGGTAAAGCTTTTCAATCCATGTTACATCTTCTGATTGTTCTTATTTCCAGCTATGTGTTCACATTCATTTCTAATTTCTTCTTTTAAACTTATAGAGTGAGAGATTGCATAAGGTCCTTGAATTTGTGAGCAGTGTACATGATCTCTGTGCTGTCCTTGGTTTGGACTTCTTTAGTACTGTAACTGAAGTTCATCCCAGCTTGAACGAGTCTACTGGTGTTCAATCCAAAAGTATTAGCAATGATACATTGGCAAGTTTGGCTAAGACAGTCCTGGAGCTACATAATGATAAGATACAGAGGCTTCATAAAGTAAGTAGCTTTCTATATCAGTTTACTTTGTGATTGATGTTCTTTAATTCCCTTGATGATTAATGCTGTGCTTTGCTAGTCATTTTATCTTACCTGGTTTCAGCCAGCTTGCAAAGCGTCTTGAATTGATTCCTTCCATCAGTACTGGGTTTAGTCATCTGTTTGAAAACTATAAGTAAATTGTCATGGTCATCGTGTTCCATGTGATCTAGGTTCCTGAATTTTTGTAGCTCTCTAATTCAAACCCTTTCTTTATAGCTCCAAGAATTAGCAACTCAGCTCACTGATCTGTGGAACCTGATGGATACCCCTGTGGATGAAAGGAAACTTTTTGACCATGTTACATGCAACGTTTCAGCTACAGTGGATGAAGTGACTATGCCTGGTTCTCTTGCACTAGATCTCATCGAACAGGTACAAAATTTTGGCCAACTTGAAGTGGGTAAGAGGAAACAAATAAATATGCAATCTTGATTTTTGTTGACTCATTCAGTTTCCATTTGATCTTAAAGGCTGAAGTTGAGGTAGAGAGGCTTGATCTGCTAAAGTTTAGCCGGATGAAGGAAATTGCCTTCAAAAAGCAATCAGAACTTGAAGATATATATGCTCGGGCTCACATTGAGATTGATCCTGAGGCTGCTCGAGAAAAAATTATGGCACTTATAAATTCTGGGAATATTGAGCCCACTGAGTTACTGGCCGACATGGATAGTCAAATATCAAAAGCGAAAGAAGAAGCTCTTAGCAGAAAGGAAATTTTGGACAAGGTCGAGAAATGGATGTCTGCCTGTGAAGAAGAAAGCTGGCTTGAAGACTACAATCGGGTACTTCTTACATTTCTTCATAGAGAACTAAACTAGAAAACTTGATCTGCTGTTAACTCAATAAATGATAACTTTTATCTTCCTGTAAGATTTATCTTTAACTGTTGACACTCCGTTTTCGTAGGATGACAATAGGTATAATGCAAGCAGAGGTGCACACTTGAATCTCAAACGAGCAGAGAAGGCCAGGATTCTAGTAAACAAAATTCCAGGTATCCTTGGATTCTGAAATCAGTTTATGGTCCTCATATCCGATATTATCAAAACCACTCACTCTAAATTGGTTGTAATCTTATTACCTATTCATGTAGCTCTGGTTGACACCTTGGTTGCTAAAACTCGGGCTTGGGAAGCGGAACGCGATCTGCAGTTCACTTATGATGGTGTTCCTCTTCTTGCTATGCTTGATGAATACGCCATGCTTAGACAAGAAAGAGAGGAGGAGAAACGGAGGATGAAAGTAAGATTCGGATCTACGGCTGATGAATTATCTGATTACACATCATATGGTTGTTCCTCTAATGTGTGATAATAATATATCCTTTGTGCCTTAGGATCAAAAGAAGCAGCATGAGCAGCAAAGCACAGATCAAGAAGCTGCATTTGGGTCGAGGGCAAGCCCTGCTCGGCCAGTAAGTGCTAAGAAAGTGGCTGGACCTCGAGCAAATGGGGGAGGCACGAATGGAGGAACTCCAAGCAGGCGACTGTCCATGAACAACACTCAGAATGGAAGCAGCAGATCAGGAGCAGCGAGTAAAGACAGAAGGGAGGCAAGGCTTTCTGCTCCTCCTACTAACCAAGTCACAATTTCCAAGGAAGATGCATGTCATGCCTCTGGTACTGAATCAATTCCAGTTTCACCTTAGCAGTAGAACTTCAAAGCGAAAGAGGATCTGAGAGAAATGTAGTTTTGTTATACAATTTGCGACATTAATGATGTTATTAGCAGTAGAGAGTTTGTTGTAGTAGGTGTAGTTGTGAAGAAGACTTTGTAAACTGGAGAGTTCAAAAGCAAGTGTTGTAGTAGCTGTCCTTTTTGTGTATTTCCTGTAGAGGGGAAATATTTGATGATTTTATTCCTCTTGTTATATACTTACAAGGTAACTAATATCCCAAATGTAAGTCAGTAAGTCACTACTACAACTATAATATATTAAGCAAATTCGTACAACCGATTTAGCTAGAGATAGTTAAGCGTGGAGTAGTACTGCCTGACAAGCTCAAGGGTGGGATGAACTTGTAGCTTGTGGCGAAGTGTTGTTAGACGATCCCTGGAGAGTGGCTTAGTGAATATGTTGGTCAATTGTGTTACCGAGGAGAGATGGGTAATGACCTACTCTCGACAAGTTTCTGAATGAAGTGAAAATCAAGAGCAACGTGCTTCAATCATGTTTTTATGAGCCTTTTTTCGGTGAGGAAGATGGCACCAACATTGTCATATAATAAGATGGGTTGGTGGCCTAGATTCACGTTGGAGATCACTAAAATATTGTTGAATCTATAATACCTCGGCAACAATACTGTAGGCCATGCCTCGATATTTGGCTTCCATGCTCCATCGTGATACCACTGTTTGCTTCTGTAATGTCCAATAGATGAGGTGGTGGAAGCGTGGAAGAAGGAAGTTTTTCGATCTCAATCGGCGATCCAATGTTGTTTAGCCGTTTGTTTCCACAGAAGCGCATTATGCTTCCAAATATCTTCTAGTTCGGCTTTCTTGTTTCTTTCTTCCTTAGTTGTCACGTTGGTTCTAGGAAGAATTTGGATGGTAGTGATACGTTCCTTCAAATAATTTTCTCTTTGGACTCGATCTTTGCGATCTTTTTTTACCCATTTGTGGATTTCCCTTCTACATCGCGAGAGTTTGTCCTCCGTAGAAGAATCTGTATTCCAAATGTCGTTGATAACCTGATTAGGGATTGGGTCGGAAAGCCATCGCGTGTCGAACCGAAACAGGGGAGCCGTTTGGTTTCGGTTATTGTGGAGATCCACTCTCAGGGGGGCATGATCGGACCTGATGATAGGTTCGTGGAATATGATCGCTTCCTCAAAGGCCAACCGCCACCTCTGATTGACAAGCCCTCGATCAATTCTACTATCGATTTCATCTTCGTCTTCCTGATAGTTTGTCCAAGTGAAAGGATTTCCATGGAATCCAAGGTCGATGAGCGCGTTATTATTAATGAAATTGCGGAAAGGGTCAATCAACGAGACTGAAACGGGATTCCCGCCTTTCTTTTCATAAGCATTAGTGATGGCATTAAAATCCCCTAGGACGAGCCATGGGTCATTTGTTACATGGAGGAGACTTATTTCTTCCCAAAATGCCCTTCTACAAATAGGATCGTTTGGGGCGTGTAGTAAAGTGTAGTAAAAACCATCATCTTGGTTAATGAAAATATGCATAAAATGAAAAGAGTTAGAAATCACTTGCACATTTATTCCGTTTATCCACCAAAGGGCGAGTCCTCCCGCCGTGCCAACGGGATATTCGTAGTAGGCGTTTGCATAATTTAGCTCTATCATTTTCCTCTCCATGTATGATATTTCATTTTTTGTTTCCATGAGGAAAAAGGATACTTGGGCGATATATACGAGATAGGTCTCATAAATAGTTGATTTTAAGGGGTCGTAGTTAACTTCAGGTAGTGCGCTCTCATTCCTACTTTTTTTTTTGAATGACCTTATGCCCTCTCTCACTATTTCCGCCGTCGATGGCACATTCCCATTGCCTACGATCAGTTTCGATGCAGGAGGTTGAGCCTGCTTCTTGTTGATTTCCGCTATGTGTGTCTTAGTATCTTTCCAGTAATTGGAGAAATTAGGACTCCATTGAGCAGGTGGGCTGTGTGTTGAGGGCATGCCCACTGGGACATTAGGTTGAAAGTCTGTATAGTTTCCTTCTTTCTCCAGAAGTGGGGCAGTCTCCAGGTTTGGCCCATTTGGCCAAAATGGAATACCTTCTGAGTTGAGCACTTGGCCGAAGGCCAGCTCCATTCTCTCATCCAAGCTTGGCAGCCCATCATTGGAGATAAATCTCCAAACCGAAACCCGATACCAGCAGGGGCGAGCAAGTTGTTGATGGGGCTCCATAAAGTTGGGTTCGTTCCCTTTCATTATAACCCCATCTCGTTAGTTGTTTCAAATAAGGTCAAGTTGAGATCCATTCCTGGAATAGAGGCGAGGGAGGAAGATTATGTGGTTGTCGCCGCCTTTCCTCTTGCTAGGACTCTATTGATGTCAGAATTGAGGCCGATAAAAGGGGAGCTTGAAGAGGGACAGTTGGAGTTTATTCCTCAGCTTGTTTCCTGGATGGATTGAGTGTGTTGGGCTGGGAGGGGTTCTGATTAATGTACGTGTTGTTAGCTTGGGAGTTGAGGGTTCCTTGCGTCGGTGAGTAGAGGTTGGCAAAACCTGGTGGGGTTTGCAATACGGCAGGCGACATTGGAGATAATTGAAGACTGGTTGGGGCTTCTTATTCGAAAGCGAAATAGAGATTGGTTGGGTGGATGGGGGAGTTCAGATTGTTTGGGAAGGTGGTTTCTAGGAAAAGGTTTTGAAGAGTCGGAGTAAGGAGTTCGGGGGAGGTTGTGCGACTGTGGCCATCTGGATGGATCAGATTACCTTGGTAATGAGCATGACTTACAGAGTGGGCACTTGTACCCGAGTTCGAAGAACTAAAGACCGGAAAAGGAGAGCTAGTATGAGTAAGCCCTTGGTTCATGAGTAGAACTTCTTTCTCGAGTTCTCCAAACTCGTCCTCCTCAGAATGCGTAGTGGAGTACACCTCGACTTTGAGTGACGGTTTGAATTCGCCTGTAGGAGTTCCTGACATTCCAGCCGCCATATCAACCCTTCTACCTACGCATCCTTCTAGGAGGTGTCCAATCGTCCGCAATATAGACACATGGGTTGGATCCTTTCATACTTGAATGGAATCAAGTAGGAGCTCCCATCTACCGTCTGTAGTTCAAATTTGTGAGTAGAGGATCAGTAGCCCGGACCTCTGCGAACACCTTGACCGCTCTCGACCAGCGGTTCTTTACAAGCCCCGAGGGATCGATGTTATGTAACTCGTGGAAGTAGTTGTCGACAGTCTGATTCATCGGCTCCTCAGACCTGAACAATCAAGGAATATCGAGCAAATGGATCCAAAGCGGTATAGTTTTGAAGCAAACGTGGTCTGCTCGGCCGCATCCATCCCATGACTTGAGGCTCAGTAGGGATCTTGACACCACAAGAGGTTACTGGCTCCATGCTAACCTCCTTTTTCTGTCGAACATATTCGTATTTTTATCGACATCCTGAACGTCTATGTGACCCAATTGACGCCAGACTTTCCTTGTGACTGCTATGATCGCCCCTTTGGAAATGGTTTTGGTGGTCAGGTACCCACCAAGAGATGAGGAGAGTGTTTCCCTAAGCTCTCCTCCGGTAAGATTTGCAGTCAGTTACAGAAACCCGTGGAAGGATGGGAAGTATCTCTGTCAACATTAAGTTGGGCCATCTTGAGAGTAAAATTTCCCTTTCTGTTGTTTTCTAGGAGAAGGTGAGTTATTCTGGGTGTTTTGGAATTGGTAAAATCGTTTTCTCTTACCCTTAATTTACAGAGTATTGGAGCGTCTCATTTATTTTGCTTATAGTTATGGCGGAAACAAATGTTTGTTAGGGGAGGTTTGCTTTTGGGATGAACTAGGTTCAAATTGGGTGCTAGAGTCATATGGGAGCTAGGGTAAGCAGTTATGCGATAGTCCATTACTCCCTTTGTTAGATGAGGATAGCAGATAAATTCACATTGTTCTATCTGTCTTACCTCTGGGGTTTTGGCTTGAGTCTGTGAGTTGTGGTCAGAGAAACAGAGTTGCTGGCTGCTGCAATTAATTTCATCTTTTTTGCACCCGTGGAGCTTAAAGCCAGGTTGAGTAAATGTTTTGCAGGAGATCTTCTTCCCCGAATCTGGCGGTTTCCTTCTCAAGTGTGAAGCTCGCTGTGTCAGATCTATAGATCCGAAACAGAGAGGAGTAAATGTTTCGCTTAAAAAAGGCTTTGCGCAGGGGAATGATCAAAATGGTCGGCTCATTTATGTCTGAAGCATTAATAGGGGAGATGAGGGTTTTTGCGTGGGAGAGATTTTGGTTTCTAAAAGGATCAGCCCCTTGGGTAGGTGGAGCTCAACTAATACTGATAAGCTGGATTTTTTCTGCATCCGACAAAGTCTTGAAGATACTGTGTTCGTGGGTGAGTTTAATGGGAAGGGGGAGGAAGGAGATTAGAGGATCCTTATTTCCATGGGTGAAGAATAGAGCTTAAAACTTTAAGAGACCCTGAAGGGGTGAGGCAACCTCCACTGGGGAGTTGAAAAAAAGAGTCGTTGGAAACTCCAGAGAGAAGTCAGAGAGAAACATCTCTCTAAAAAAATTTCCTTTTTATTTGGTATTCAATATGGTTTGATCGCATGTATGTGTCAAAATAATCCACCCCTTCTTGGATAACTCCTTCTCAAGCATGTGTCTCTCCAATGTTCGATCCGAGTTTTTATTCCTTATAAAAATCTTGATGTATCTCTCTAATTTATTCCTGTTGAGTTTTACCTAAAGCAATGCTAGGAATCAATTCACACTAGGCGATCTGAGACTGTCGAGCAAATGAACCAATTAAATCAATACAAATGAGAATAGAAAAATGAAATTAGTGGGTTGATTGTGTTTGGCTTCTGGATTAAGTGACAGAGCTTTTCTTGGAAAGAGCCCGTAGCTTGGCAACACAACAAAAGAGCCTTCATCGGAAGAATTAGTCTTCTCTCCTTCAACAATGGTAACCTGTTCAGAGGCAGAGCCAATACTAAGGATCATGTCAGGGATAGAGTACAAGAAATTAAAGTACATAATGTAAATGACACTAAGTTTTAACGTGGTTCAACCAAATCCCAAGGGAAGGTCTCTCTTAAGAATATTGGATTCAGAACTTTGAGTCAATGAGAACCTCGAACAGATGAAGTACACCCTCGATTTCTCCCCAGAACCGACCGATATATCTAAACCAGTTTCCCACTTATAGATAGCTAGCTAAACTTCACTTAGTTCATTCTTTACAAGTCATTATATATCTCTACACAACACTCGTCAGGTTATAAGATCGCCATGCGGTCCCAACCGGATATGTTCTATGCAAACCTCACTCCAATGGATGCCTTGACTTGGATCTCTATCTGGTCGTTGCAAATTTAACTGAAACTATGATTCTTTTTATGAAAAATCCTCCACCGCATCCTTCCCACTCTGCATGGCATCAAGATCCATATAAGAACTCAGGTCATGGATGCCACTTGTCAAGTCTGTTTCGAAGCTTTGGAGACAATGAAGCATTTGCTACTTCATTGTGTGATAACCAAACGCTTTCTCCAAATGTTATTGGGTAATCGTAGAGAAATTCAGATTATGTATGTTGGTATAACTATGATTGAAAGTGTTGACAGAATTGCCAAGCTTGCAAGAGATAACATTCTCCCTTGCAACTGGATGGAAGCACATTTATAATTTTCCCATGTCGTTTTTTGGTCTGTCTCTCATTATTACATTTGTAACTTTTGTGGTCAGCTCTTGCTTATATATAATCAGATCCTTCTTGGAAAAAAAAAAAAAAAAGTGCTCCCTGGATCCTCCCATGCAATTGCATCTCAAGGGAATCTGGATCTTGGTGTGGTGACGATTGTTTAAAGGTTGGAACATGGCAGTATTAGACAATGCCCAAACGAGGTTTAAATTTCACCCTTGCTTGGTGGGTTTTGAACGTTCCAAACCGGAAAGTTTAAACGCTCATCTTGAGCCAAATAGAGATGCAACAGAAAATAGTAAAATACATCTTGAAAAAGCAAAAAAAAAAAAAAAAAAAAAAAAAAAAAACAGATGCTATAATGTGGCCCATAACACTTTGGGCCTTTTCGTGTTACTTTGTTACTAAAGAAGAGAAAGGGAAGCAACTACATGGAAGAATTGCAGCTTCTCCAGTAACTCTTTAGCATGGCATGTGGCTCGTCGCTCCACCTGTCGAAACAGTAGCTCACTTAACTCCTCGCCAATGTGGGCATCAACAAGGACGCCGGCCACACTCCGACAGCTACTAGCTAGTGCTCGACCAACCTCAGCTGCATCATCCGGCCGGTTCACTACTAGAGGGCTCCCTCCTTTGCATACCTCAAGCTTGTTTATCATAAATGAACCATTAGCTTCAACCACTTCCCTGAACTCTTGCAGACTTGGTGCGTATATTGGGATGTTGAAACTGTCACGATTCTCGCTCGATATCAAACCCTGTAATCATGTTTAATTTTCAGTTCAGTACTTAACGACGATAAACGGGTTTTAATTATTAATAATGCCCCATATTGCCAATGTACTTATTGCTTAAGGACATCTTAAGTTGACACTTAGACGAATCATTCATGCAAGAGAGTCATTACAAATATATGATCATTAATTACTTACATTATATTTATCTTTGGAATCATGGTGTTGTCATCCTCTCTCTATATAATAATACTAAATTGACAAACAACTTAAGAATGTTTAATGATGATTAATTAAGAAACCATTATGATGAAATTATTAAAATACTGATTTTCCCATCAAGTATTTTGAATTAATGATTCAACTTAGAATTGTATGTAAGTTGACTTCAACTTTACCGGCTACCAAATTAGTGAATAATGGTTTTCCATAGTTAGTAAAAAATATAAGATTCATTCAGAACTCTCTCTCAATAACTCGAGTTATTGGGGTGCAACGGTTCTTGACATAGTATATCAGAACTTTTGACCAACATGATGTCAAAGTTTCGAATCCCGGTAAACACCAATCCGTGCATAAACTCTTACTGAAGCCTCTGTGGTCCCTAATCCAAGTCTTACCGAAACTGTGCAAACCAGCTCAGCTCTTCTTGAGAGCTTCCGCGTTTGAGGGGGCATGTTAGTAACCCTCACTCAATAACTCGAGTTAATAATGGGGTGCAATGATTCTTGACACAAAAATCCTTCCAACTTACATTTTTCCATAATTCATGCTGAATGAACTATACTTACTAAAAAATTGACATATCGGGTCAATCTCATTTTACGAATGGATAACGCTGTAGGCATCCCACCCAGCATGCTGCTGACAGTAGAATGATAATGCCGGCTGGCTCTCAAACGATGAATGACACACCATTATTTGGTTATAAAGACATAAAGCCGACCAAAATTTACTATTCTTGATTGATATATGGGCTCCTAGCTCTAGGCTTAGGGGACATATTCCATAATAACTTGTATCACACTCGATTATATTAAATCTCTAGCAGCACAGATCCACAGTTTTGCTTTCCCTTAGCCCTTTTTAGTGGTATACGATAGGGTGCCATAAACGGTGACTAATACTATAATAATAATAATATAGACATAAGCACCTGTTGGACAAGGTCATTCCATGAATCCTGAAAGTGGGTGCCGAAGAGGAGGCCGGCACCACCTTGGTGGGTCGGGTCAGGTGAGGTTCGACCCAAGCATACGAGGAACATGGTACCACCACTAGTCAACTCAAGAGATCTTGCTTTCAGGAAACCTCCCAAGTCAATACGGAATTGTTGCCTGTATGCACCAACCGTTGACTCTTTAGCTCCATGGATGAACACTTTCCCTCTGTTGTATGCGCTTGATCTCCTGTTCATCACTACTTCTGGCACCTATTTTAAACAATTACTTGATTAGGGCCATTAATTAATTAATTAGGAGTTATTTTATATACTTATATATACGTCCAAGTCTGCATGTGAGTAATTAATAATAATCATACGGTATTTGATTAATATGATTAAGCTCCTAGCTTTTACAATTGTCTTCTTCTGTGTCTATATATGGACAGGAAGTCCTATAGAGACATATAGTCCCCCACCTAACCACTTTAGAAAGGCTTGTTTTGAAATAGGGGGAGACGCGTTAATTTTGGAACAAAGGCAAAACCAAGTTTCAAAGTTTCTCACAAATGATAATGCATGCAACTTACTCACTTTGCCTATTCTCACCTGTGGGTCTCATGATGAGTATTAATCATTATGTCCTTAATCAATTCATATACTATGCTAGACACACTTTTTTATATATTCAATTAAATTTGATTAATCTATATACCAATACTCACGGGATATCGGTACCCTAACACTAAAATTTTATCATATTTATGTTTGAACTTTAGAGTATGAGGGTTTTTGTTTAAGTGTTAGGATATAGTGTTAGAGATTTGGAGATTATTTTTGGAGTTTTAAAATTTTTAATTTGGTTTTATGGTCAAAAGTTAGAGTTTGACGTACAATTTAATATTTAAGTTCATGATGTAGTATGAGGGATATGATTTAGTGTTTAGGGGTAAGCATTATTAATTAATGATCATGATTTATTGCAATGAGTTTAGAACTTAATCATTTGAGTTTTAAGTTTTTAGAAATGTAACTTTTAGTACCAGGCAGGGGCGGAACTAGGGGGAGCCGGGCCGAGCCCCGGCTCACCTCACTTTCGGTCCCGATCGTTAAATACAAGTGTAAATATGTGATATTTTCGAATCCGGCTCAGTGTTATTTTAATTCGGCTCAATTCATTGTTATCGTTTCAAACTTAACTAAATATATTCTAATACGTTAGTCTTTTTATAAAATTCTAATATAGTTAATATACTCAATCATATTAACCATACCCTTCTCTAATGTTAATATTTCGTCAACATGTGTAGAGGGTTGAGTAAGCCCAATACCATTTTATCTCGACTTATGAATGAGTAAAAATACAATATTTGATGATAAATCATTCAAATTATCAAAAAATCGCCGATGGCACATTCCAATTTCATTTTTTCAAGAACAATACTAATAATCTTAAGAACAAACATATCGAGCTCAACGATCTAATGGCAAATAGTATTATATATTGAAAATAAAATAATATATGTAGCGTAATATATATTCTAGTAATAACTTATTATACTATTATTAAAATTTATGCAAAAATGTTTCAATTTCGGCTCAGGGCATCTTCTAATCCTGGTTCCGCCTGGTACCAGGGTATCGGTACCTCATGGGTACAGGCCGTTAACCATGCTTATATATATATATATATATATATATATATATATATTGAAAATGGCACTGAAGTTGATGCTTATCCGGGCAGTCCAGTGACAGCTATCCTATGAGAATCGTCCTAGGAAACCAACATAACTCATATAAAATTTCATGTTATTCACAAACCTAGCTATAGTATATAAATATGCTTCAAGTACACTCCAAGAAATACGACTTTAATTTAATAGATGCGACAGAAGAAAGTAAACCTAACACAAATCAGGGAATTAAGCCGTAAAAAAGAGACGTTAAAATAAAATGAATTACCTGGGAGAGCCAGTGAAGGGAGAAAGCTGAGTGGAAGAAATGAACGGAGTTAGTTGGGAAAAGGCGCTTGTAAAAAGACCCAGGCACTCCTCCTACAAAATACTCAACTCCTCCTATGTCTCCGTTAGGGAATGCAGGAAGCAGTTTGAACAGTGTGTTGAAGTCATTGCTTGGTAGATCAGAGAAGAACGCTGAGAACTCAGGCAACTCCAGCCCCGCCGCCTTGAACCTCTTTACCATGTGTTTTATGATAGCCTCAACTGTGGACACTGTGTTGTTCCCTGATGAACATCCCAAATCCACCACTCGGAATATGGCTTCTCCAGGTTGGAGCTGAACCTTGTCCAGTGCTTCCTCCAGAATATGTACCACTGACCTTGCATGCAACGCCTGCAGATTGCAGAGTGCATCCCCCATAATTATATAAAATAACATATTATAATGAATAAAAAAGATATATGATGCATGTAGTAAGATGAAATAATTACCTGAGCTTTGGAGTTGTTGGCGTAGCTGGAAGCACCCTGACCACCTTTCATGCAAAGCAGCTTCTCCAGCTTCATGCCGGACGTGTTGTTGTTGGTACTGGGTCTGGGAGGAATCCCGACTAGTAGAATATTTTCTCCAGCCATATATCCAGGATCTATAGTATCTATGATTCTGTTATATTCTATATGTTGAATAAGTGGGGAAATGAATGGTTGTATTTATTTATAGAAGAGTTGTTGAGTTACTTTTTTGAATATTATAAATTAATGGCGTGTTGTCCTCCGTAATTTGATGGAGGGTGAAAACTGAAAGAAGGAAAAGGACAAACTCAATTATGATATTTGAAAACCATCATCAACACTTGTTCAAAATTTTATATTCTTTTCTACTCGTAGAGAACTATATGTTATATATCTGAAAATTATTATAAATGTCAATATTGGATTTGCAAACAGCTCAAACTTTGTAGCTATTATTTATTAGTAATACATAGATCATTAAAACACCACATGCAGTGCACTACTTTATTTGATGACTACAAGTATACGTTTAATATAGACTAAAGTAAAAATTAATTATGGACCGGGTAATATAATAAATCAACATCAAGGGGAGAAATATAAAAGATAGAAAAACAATGCGAACAAAGTCTAAGGGAAAACTTCAAACTGTCGGAAAATTTAGGAAAACAAAAAGAGAAATGGCGTCATAAATATGTAAGCGACAAAAACTATGTATTAATGATTCTCGAAAATAAAAACACCTACAAACACTCAACATAACAAACTGATTAAGTGAGGGTCGAGACAATAACAGTATCTCCAATGGTCTTGTAATTTAAAGATTTAACAAGTATGCCACTTCATTTTTTTTTAACTTATAAACCTATTCTCACAATGGATAAACTTTTAAACATTAATTAATAATATAATATAATTAACATATTAAGGGAAAATAGTACTTTGTCCCCTATACTTTGTCAACTTTACAAATAGCCCCCTGTACAAATACAACCTCCTAGTTTGATCACTTTGCATTTTGGATCCTTCCATTCCACCTATCATTTTCATGATGTCAATTGGTACGCATTCAGAACACCACATTAGCTCCAAAAGGTTTGTATTAGCACTCTAAGTGTTTTTTATATTAAGAATATAAGTATATATAATTACAAATGATTAAACCGACAAATAAACCGTCTAATAATTAATAATATAATATAATATAATATAATTAAAATATTATTAAATTAATACATCTATTTGAAGATAAACATGCCAAACTCAATTTAAATCAGGTATTTGATGGAATACTATGAAAAATGTAATTAATTTGTAAAACCCTAAAAATAAATATCTTCAATATAGGGTTGTTGTTATTGAAACAGAAGTACATGAATTGTTGGAGGTATCCCACACACTTCGCATAATCTAAGATGATAAGAATGAAAACACCTCTATAAATTGAATAACAGTAAACTTTATCATTACTAACTTCTCCACATGGAGTCAAATTATTTCATGAGGTTATTGGGTAGTCATCGTGATGGCGACCACTTCATCCTCAACACATGGCTCCACCACCTCAAGTGCAAGGTTTTTCACAGTTTCAAGGACGTCAAGGTATCGCAAATTTTCCATATCATTCAAACCCTCATATCCCCATGTATCCACACTATGATTGTTTCAATCCAACAATGCAACAACAATATACACCGTAAAGTATGCCAACACCGCCGGCCAATACAAGACCTGATAATATGGTGGAGTCCGACGAAATGAGTAATGACGAAAGTCGCAAGCGGTGGAGTGTTGAACATGACAAATTGCTTGCAAGCTCTTACGTCATCATCTCAACTGATAGTGTGAAAGGCAACGCACAGAACAGAAAAAACTTTTGGGAGCGAATAGCAAAATACTATAACGATCATGTTACAAGCATGCAGAATTACGTGACCATGAAGTACATCAACAACTCAGAGCAGATTTGGTGGAGCATATTTGGCAACGTTTTGGAGATGATACTAAACATTGAACCAATGTTGCAATTCTTTTAATAAATGTGTCACTGCTTTCTAAAAATTATTTGTGTTGTTATTACATTTTTAATTTAGCTGTATCAATTTTAATGAAAGACTGATGTTATTTATTTATGTCATCATTCATGATGATGTATATTGGTAGTGAAACATTTAGTTGGCATTTTGATTAATTGAAATTGGTAGGAAATTATTAAAAAAATGATTGATTTAAATAAATAAATAAATAAATAATGTAAAAAAATTAGGAAAAAGAAATGAGTTGATTGGTTAATTGCATAAAGCTTTATGCAAAAGCTTTACGTACATAAAGATTTTGCATAATCTCTCTTCCATAATTTCCACCTCATACTATTTTATGGATTATAATATTTTCACTTAAAGCTTTAAACTTTTAAACCATACCATTGTTTTGTAGTCCCTAAAGCTTTATGTACATAAAGCTTTTAATGCCACCTCATAGTCTTCTATGGTTATAAAGCTTTTTCTAAAAGTTTTAAACCTTTTACACATTACCATTGGAGATGCTCTAAGTTGACAAACACTTATATGCACTATTTTCTTTTAGGGATAATAGGCCGAGAGGCCCCTGTACTATTGAAAGATAACAAACAGGCCCCCCTATACTATTAATTGCACCAAACAGACCCTCCACTTAGAACATATTACAATAAGTCCTTCCATTACAAATGTGACAAATAGAGTTACTGAATTGTTGACACAATTGACACGTCACTGAGCCGTAGGTTGTTAGAGTTTACACGTCAGCCAACTGAAATGTCAGCAACCATAAATGGCTCCGTTCTGACTCAGGGTTATTAGCAACAAATTATCCAAATAGTAAAAAATGATGTCGTTTAGAGTTGCTGACATTCCAATCAACTGACGTGTAAACTATAACAACCTACGGGTCAGTAACGTGTTAACTGTGTCAACAATTCAGTAACACCGTTTGTCACATTTGTAACAAAATGGCTTGTTTGTTATATGTTCTAAGTAGAGGGGCTTGTGCCTATTATCCCTTTTTTTATGAATGATGAAAATATATTAATATATATATATATATATATATATATAGTGAACACTCCAGTGCCCCCACTAAAAGTGGGGGTATCGGTACCCCCACTGACGTTCAATTGAAATTTTGTTCCATTGAAATTTTGCGGTCGCTTCTCCTAGGTACAGTTCCATTGAAATTTTGTTTCTCTTGGTAATTTGAGTATGGATCTGGGAAGTTCAGGAGAAGGAGCTACGAAATCTGTGAGGACTTGGTCTGATTTGGTCTCTGCTCGGAAATTGGACTTGAGTTATATTGACATCCCTGAGTCAACTGTAGTTAATGACGTTCTTCGTATCCCTAAGGAGGTGATTGATGTTGGTTGCGAGAAGTTGCAGAGTGCGGTGGTTGCTCAATTCACGGGGACCCCGCCTCCGATGAGAGTCTTTGCAGCCATGGCCCATGGCACGCCAGTTGTGGGGATATGAAGGGCATGTGGTCATCTTTGTGTTATCGGAGAATTTCTACCTACTGGAGTTTCAGTCGATTAAGCTGTGTGAGTGGGTCCTTGAGCGGTCTTGGCATATACATAACACTGGATTGTATATGAGGAGATGGTATAAGGGTATTAAGCCTATGAGCTTCTCACCTGCTGCTACTCCAGAATGGGTGATGCTTAAGAATGTGCCGCCGGTTCTCATTACGGTGGAAGGTAATAGTTGGGTATCGAGTAAAATTGGCAAGCCCCTAAACAGGTTCGTGAGAGAGGGTTTGAATGTGAGGGTGTGTGTGCTGAGGGACAAATCTTTTCCATGTCCAGAGACAGTTATGGTTGAAGTTGAGGATGATGTAGTGGAAGTTATTGATATTCTAAATTTTCAGGCTCGTGAACACAGAAGGGAGGATGTAGCTAAGGGTAAGGAATCAGGTCCTATGCCTCCTGAGAAGGTTTGGATTGTAAAGGATCAGATTGGTGGTAAAAAAAAAGAGCACTCGGAGGCTTCTACTTCTGGGGAGAAGGTTATCCTTATTTATGAGGAAGCCAGAAAGGTGTGTGAAACGCCTACTGTTGCTGAATCCACTGCTATTGAAGTAGGTACAGGTACTAGCAAAACAAGGAAGCGAAGGATAAGGGCGGAACGGTAGTAGATTGCTTCGGAATTTGCGGTTGCTTAGGCGGAGCAGGACTACCCGGCTTGTCTGAAGTAGAAGACTTGATAGACTTAGACTGAGAACGAGTGATCGGGCGGTGATGCATAAACCTGTGAACAACCTACAAAGAACAAAAACAAACACAACCGGTGTAAAATCGAAGTGTGATGGAAAAGTGAAAGATGGAAAGGTAGAAGAATAAAATGCCAACTCTTCTTTCAAACAGTTAGAAGAGTCCCCGTCAACGGCGCCAATTTGATGAACGCATTTTCACGCTATCGTCAAATAACTACCTTACACAAAGTAAGATAGATTGTATCTCTCGAGGTTTCTTCCAACTGGCTACTCAAATGAGTCGGCGAATTACTCAGGTTTAAACAATTTTGCGTGGTGTGAGTTCCATGTCTTCTAATCTATAAGGCAAAGAAAATGAAATGAAAACAGAAAGCAAATTGAAAGGTTGATTGACTCGACAAGACGACAGACAAGCTTAAATTTCGAATCCTCCTAAGATTACTACAACATTGGCGATCACAAGACCAACGGTTTTCAATCCCGATTCATTCAGTTCTTAGACACCACCATAACTCATGACCCTTAGGTTTAAGACTGGCGAACGTTCGCTCTATCCGATCTAACTCCCAAGATTAATTATCGTCTGTGCGTTCGCTTCTGCAACGGAAAACTAACTGGCGCGATTACTAGTGATTAATGAGTTACTCTAGCAGTGGATTAACCCTAACTGGTTGCTACGAAAGGCACACTCCATTGAATAGGTTAATTGTTGATTTGGTGTCTTAAAGTGAGGCGAACGTTCGCTACTATCCTAAGCTTAACAAGAATCTAGTCTAGGTGATCATGCTAGAAAAGAAACACTGACAACGAAGAACAAACCAAACATGCAAGAGAAACTGACTGAATCTGAATTTAATTACAGCCGATCTGTGACCGCTTTGAAGCCCTGGGTCACTTAGGGTTCATCTAATCTAAGCTCTATGAGTTTAGCTACTCATATTAAATACAAAAGAAAAAAAAAAACAAGGAATACATCTTCAAGTAGGAAGAACAGAGAAGAACTGTAAAACCTAATTTATGATGAATCTGTGACGCTTCAATCTCATAGATCTTCAACTCCTAGCACCGAGCTCTCCGAGATGGAATGATGGCGTCACGATCTCTTCTTGGCTCTTCGAACTCTCTAAACTCTCTCTCAAACTATTAGGTCGGGAAATTAATTCGTGGAAAAAGTATATCTCAAAAGTTGAATCTGCCTCCCTTAAATAGGGTTTTTCCGTAGTGGCGCTGGAAAAGGGCAGACTTCTCGGCGAGAACCTAGAAAGTTCTCGCCGAGAACTTTAGTTAAGAGTCTCCTGTGTTTAAACTCCTCGGCGAGAACTATCGAAGTTCTCGCCGAAAACTTCAGTGTAAGCATGGGCATATTTTGCTTTTGACTTGTGTGGTTTCTGGATTGACTCCGGGCGATTCCTTGAGGTCCCTTCACTTCTCGAGCACGTCCGTGGCTACGTTATTGATGGAAAAAACCTGTGTATTTACAAACACACTAGAAAACACATCAAACTAACCCATAACGGGCCAAAGTAACCAAAACGGTAGGAAATAGAGCAATCGAGTGAAAACACCATAAACTACCCCAAACACTAGTTGCACTCGGCTTGTTGTAATCTGCCATAGTGCGCTGAGCACGAGGAGGCGGTGGACGTGGATTCTGATCCTCCATTTTGGGAGAAGGTGGTGGTGACTCTGACGAAGTGGACGATGCGGATGAAGAAAAGTCCTCCTTCGACTCTTCAATCTTGATGGGGGTAGAGGATGAAGGTGGGACAATTGTCACTTGCTTTGATACTCGCGGTTGCTTAGACGGTGAAGAACTATTCGGCTTTTCTGAGCTCTTTGTCTTGTTAGGCTTCAGCTGAGAACGAGTGAACAGGTGGTTCATATACCTACATACAACCTGCAAGTGAACAAAAACAAAAACAACCGGTGTAAAATCAAAGTGCGATGGGAAATGAAAAGATGGAAGGTAGAATAATAAAATGCCAACTCTTCTTTCAAACAATAGAGAAGAGTCCCCGGTAACGGCGCCAATTTGATAAACATTGTAAACGGTGATCAAATTACTCCCCTACGTAAAAGTAGGATAGATCAAATCTCTCGAGGTTTCTTCAAATTGTTTACTCAAAGAAGCTAACAATTTACTCGGGTTTAAACACGTTGTGCGTGGTGTGAGTTCCATGACTTCTAAACTATAATGCGAAGAAAATGAAATGGAATTAAAAGAC
Source organism: Linum lewisii (assembly GCA_034768395.1). Taxonomy (NCBI): domain Eukaryota; kingdom Viridiplantae; phylum Streptophyta; class Magnoliopsida; order Malpighiales; family Linaceae; genus Linum; species Linum lewisii. The sequence continues at coordinate 23,235,467 of CM068296.1, read as the reverse complement.
AGATTGATTGATTGAGGGTTGGCTAACAAATTTGACAGACAAAGGAAGAACATAACTCCTTACCCTTAGGTCTAAGTTCCACGAACATTCGCTCTATCGAATCTAACTACCAAGATTAATTAACCGTCCGTGCATTCACTTCTGCAATGAAGCACTAACTGGTGCAATTAATTAAGATTAATGAGTTACTCTAGAAGCGGATTAACCCTAAATGATTCCTACGAAAGGCACACTCCATTGAATAGGTTAATTGATTGATTTGATGTTCTAAAGTAAGGACGGCGTTTGCTCTATCCTTATCTTAACACGAAGCTAATCTTGGTGATCAAGCTAGACAAGAAACACAGGAAACGAAGAACAAATCAAACATGCACGAGAAACTGTTCTGATTTGAATCTAATTACCGCAACGAAGAACAAATCAAACATGCACGAGAAACTGTCTGAATTTGAATCTAATTACCGCCGATCCGTGACCGCTTTAAAGCCCCGAGTCACTTATGGTTCATCTAATCTAAGCTTAAACAAGTTTAGCTACTCATGTTGATGACGAAAGAATCAAAGAGAACTAGGGAATTCATCATACAAAGGAAGAACAGAGAAGAACTGTAAAACCTAACTCTGACGACTCCAGCGAAGCTTCAATCTCTGGCAATGTTCACTCTTAGCTCCGAGCACTCCGAGGTGGAAATATGGTGTCAGGATATCTTCGGGAACTCTTCGATACTCACTAAACTCTATCTCTCAGCTTTGAAGTCCGGGAATTGTTATTCCGAAAAGTATCTCGAGTGAATGTAGCGGCTGCCCTTTTATACTTGCTTTCCTTGTCTCAGCTGGAAAAGGGGCAAGTTCTCGGCGAGAATGTTGGAAGTTCTCACCGAGAACTTCTTTGTAAATATAACTCTACATAGCGCCGCGAAAATCAATTAGTTCCTTCATAGGTTCTCGGCGAGAACTTAGAAGTTCTCTCCGAGAACTTCTTTTTAATCCTCTAGTTGAATCTCGACGAGAATTTTCCTTGAGTTTCTGAATGAATTCTCAGCGAGAATATTGTGGATTCTTGGCGAGAACTTAGGTGCTGGGTAGGTGATTTACTTCTTTGATCCATCTAATGTTTCCAATCGATTCCGGTCATTCCTCGAGGTTCCATCGCTTCCCAAACACGTCCAATGGCTACTTAATTGACGGTAAAAATATGTGTACTCAACGAGACACTAGAAAACACATCAAATAGACCCAAAACGGGCCAAAGTAATCAATCGGTAGGAAATAGTGCTAAAGAGTGAAAACACCCTAAACTACCCCTAAAATTGTGTTACAAGCAATGAAATGTCGCTTAAACGAGGCTGATAATCACGTTAATTCTAGTGTCATCAATAGGTCTCATGCCAATTCCAACTCATTCGAAGTACGAAAAAGACACTAAAAAGAAACAAGTTGCTAGTTATGTGCAACGGATTAAAAGCTCACAATTGGCTGCTAGTCGGACTCGAGTCATTTTCGTGCAATTCAAGAGTGACACTACAATCATTAGGGGTGGGAATTGGCTAATTCAGTCATTAACCAATTAAAATCGGTTAACTATGGTTAACCGACCTCCAAGAAGTTTTAACCGAAGATTGACCGAAATAAAATCGGTAAAAAACCGACCAAAATTCGGTTAACCGATTTTTTACCAACTTTGACCGATTTAATTTACTTTTAACCTTAAAATTCCATATAAATTGAATAATATCATAAATTATACACCATGTAAATAAACACTTGTACTAGAACACATTGTTCCATCATTGTTTCGGTCAAAGTCGATTAAGGTCGGTCAAAGTCGGTTAACCATCGTTTAACCACATTTTAATCGTTAACCGACTTACTAAAAATGGTTAACCACCCCCTTGACTGACTAAATAATTGGTTAACCAATAGTTAACTGATTTCGGTCGATTAATCTATTTTAACCATTAACCTTAACCGAATTCCCACCCCTAACAATCATGATTCTGATTTCTGTTCTAACCAGGTTCATTTAGCATCAATGCAGGCATGTTGGTTACAAGTTCTAAGTTAAACAGTCTAACTATCATTGTGAAGCATTGAAGTCAACTTAACATCTCAAGTCAAGAACCGAGTAAATTCCGAACAGAGGAAACAAAATGAACCACGGATAGCAAACAACATGTTCAACAAATTTCAGCAATTTCTAAGAACCTACCCCACACTTAAATTAGATTGCGTCCTCACGGGACTAAAACAGATCAGAGTCATCCAAAATACCTAGAGGGTGATGTTCTATGTCGTGGATGAGGCGGAGAACTCAGAGTGGAGCGAAACAGCTACAAAATCATACAAAAACAAAAACAACAGAAAGATCAAAAGAAAACCGGGACAAGTGTCCCGGATCCACACATAATAAAATTGGACCAAAGTCCAAAAAGAATAAATAAAAAGAAAGGGGAAAAGGATACTACCCGATCACTGGTCGGGTCTGGGTGGTGGTGGAGGCATGTTCAGGTGGTTTTTCAGCTCTTGGCGGCAAGCCAACTCCTCGTCATGCCAAGTATGCTTGTGCTCATGATGGCATTGTGTGATGATCCATTTGGCGTCTTGGTCTGCTCGCCATGTGTATTGTTGCTCTCTCCATGTGGATAGGTTCTCCTCGTAGGTCACTCTGTCCTTCTACCACTGGTGGGAGCCGGTGGAGAAGTGTGTCTGCCATTCCTGAATTTGTGTCAGCATCTAACCATACTGGTCAGCGTACTGTGGTGGCTGCGGTGGTTGCATTTGAGGCTGACAGTGTTGTGGCTCGCTGAAGTCGAATGTCGGCGGATGCTAAGGCTCGTCCTCTTGGGACAGAGCAGTAGCAGGTATATAAGTGGTGGGGGCGACCGACGGGTCGAGGCCAAACTTCTGAGTGACCTCCACGCCCACATGCCCAACTTGAATGCGTGGGACCTCGGGGCCCCATTTGTCATGGAGGCGGGTGATGAGGCAAGCCACAAATGGGCTGTAACACCCATCACAAACTGACCCGGGTTCACCCGTGGTCGAACCGGTTTGAGTGAGATACAACATTTAAATAAAGAAGTAAAACGCAGCGGAAATAGAAACAACTCTTAAATAAAAGCTCAAAGACAACCGAAGGCCTTCATTACATAAAAACCGAAATCCGAAACCAAAACTCAAAACGATTACAAATCTCCCAACCCAAAAGTGTCAACCGAAATCTAAAATTAAAACAATGGTCACTCCACAATAGCTTCCTAATCTTCACTTCACAACTCCAACCTGCAACTCCTCCGAACTCAACCGAACACCTGAAAAGAGAAACTGGGGGGAAATCAGCTTCCTAATGAAACTGAGTGAACCCACTGGGTTTAACTATGCGCCAAACCTAGCTTAGGAGCGATTCCAACTCCACACACAAACAACATCGGAATCTGACACAGCCAATCTCATTTTAATTCCTAACATGGCACTAGGTGATTCCACAAGAACTTACCTCCTCCGGTGTATATACAATTAATAAAATTCAGCAATGTACTCAAGTTATCAATCCCCAACACAACATCATCAACGGAGTCATCAGACGCACGATACAACACTTAGCCACAGTACACCTTCCAACACGAATAGCACCCACATTTATCCATCAACCACACAACTCACAAATCACAGTTACCGACATCGACCACAGCTCATTAGAAGCATTGCACCAGCACAATCCAATACACACAACATACACCAGCCACACACACACACACACTCACACAACACACATGTATCTCAAGTGATTATCTAGATGAGTTCATTAGGCGCCATAAGGAGTTTATCCCGCACCACCCCTGCCGGCCTGACGCACCTCTCTCCCCTGGAGAGGTCCAAGACGCATCCTCTCCCTTGGAGGATACCACGAGACCTTTCCCTTGAAGGAATCGTAAACTTGACTCAACCAAACAAATCACGCCTTTCCCTTGAAGACGTGACCGCACCTCTTTCCCTCGAAGAGGCACTTAGCACCCATAGTGCAGTTTTAGGGGGCAGTGCAGGCTCCTTCAGATTCTAACATTTCATTCAATCACTTCATTCAATTCATCCCTTAAATTCATCTACCAATTTCATTCATCAATTTCTCCTCAAATCCATCCAATTCACATCATCAAGACCATCAACAGTTCCACCATCAATTTCCAACATTAATCCAATTCCAAACCTCAATCCACATATCACAATCCAAATCAATTTCAGAAATCAACAATGCAATTCCAATCACTAAGTCCAACAACAATTCCCACATCAATTCCATCATCGACCAGTTCCAAACCACATGCACAATCACAAGCCAGGCAACCACGCATAGCAACCAAGCAATGTCAAACAGTCAACCCAAGCCCCAAATCCTTCACCCAATTCTATTGTCCAATTCCATTTACTAATTCCCTAAGCCAATTCCATGTACCAATTCCATTATCCAATTCTATGTCATAAATCTATATCACTATCACATTATCAACCCCCCATCCCACATAGCACCACTTCCACCAAAACAACTCATAACATCAGGTCATCCAACAACACATAGCATCATCTCAAACCCAACATCACATAAACCAACATAATCTGAGTCATTCAGTAATCCCACATCACACATAACCACACATCACAAGACATTCAACGCCTCCCACGGCACAAACAGTTTAAGGGTAAACGGCTAGCTCACCGGCCACCCCCACCTGCAAGTACAGGGGAAGCCATGTCATGAGTCGTAGGGTTACCCTCCTGTACGTCCTTTATTGGACGACCCCACATTGGCAGGGTCATCCACCTGTTCATCATTTATAGGGCGACCCCACATTGGCAGGACCACCCTCTTGCAACCACAACCTGATACAATAGCATAATATACATAATTCTCATGTTCACAGACCCGTCCCTCCTATCACTCTTTACTAGTTTCGATCAATTTATCATCCATGTTAATCAATTCTCCCAATCAAACTCATCACAAACAGCCATCAATCATCAACCAATCCATCAATTAACAAATATCCAACAAACATCAAAACAGCATATTTCACAGAACAATCAATTGCAGAACAGTTTTTCCCTTTTACTCTCTTTCAGTTTCATGCAAGGCCCTACATTTTTCTAGGTCTGAATTGTAACTCCTCACACCGACCACACTACCTATCGTACGCTAAACCCTCACTAACAAGAAGATGAGGCTCTAAACTCTTCTAGAAACCCGAACAACCAAGCTCTCAGACACAAAAAACGTAGCTATCCTCCTCTTCACCGACAGCAGCTTACTCCGAAATATTCAGAACTTCTGGGTGTGATCTCTTCCTCTCATTACAACGAACTCATAGCAAGAAATGGATCATCAATCGGACCTCTACAACTCTCCGAATCGAGGTTTGAAGTTTTGGAGATTTCTGGCTGAGACACAAAAAACGTAGCTCTTCCTTCTTCCACTGACAGCAGCCTGCTCCGACCCAGCCAGAACCACGACCAGCGATCTCTTCCTCTCGTCGCCACGAGCGTGTAGCAAGAAACGAATCGTCAATCGGAGCTCTACAACTCCCGGAATCAAGGATTGACCCAAATGAGGTTTTGGTTCTTCAAACACGGGTTTGGGGAAGAGGAGAGGGAGAAATGAAAAATAAAATTGAAGAAACTCCTAAAATCCGAATTTCAATCACTCAATGCTTGAAACACGGCCCACGTATCATCAAATGCACCCCCAAAGTGATTTAACTCAACCCAACTCAAATTCGAACGTCCCGAACTTCGATGGAACCTCAAGAACACTGTTTCAAATGCCTCAATCACCCGAACTCGAGTTCCAAAACGTTTGGTTGGGCGGGGATGTTACAAGTCTCCACAACTTCAAAAGATTTCGTCCCCGAAATCACAACCCAACTCGCTCTAGCAACGAATCCACAATTCACAGCATAACGCCGCAACACAAGGATCACATCACCTCCCGAAACTCCCTTTTAACGGCTCTAGCAACACACACCTTCTAAGGGCACTACTCCCACACTACTTCGAACTTCTACCCAACAGACACGCACAACCGAACCTCAACGGCACTACTCACAACAAGAACACAACCAAAACACAATCAAACAAAACTCACACAAAAGCACAACCGCAACACAAGAGCACAACAAAGAACAACTCAAGGAAGCAAGAATACTACCAGCTAACACCTCCGAGTAGAACTTCACACTTCTCAAACACTCCACCAACCTAGCTAAAATCTACAACAGCTCTACTCTTCCAACCAACCTCCTAGTCTACTACCACTTCCACTCCCAAACTACTCCGACACCCTCTTCACTACAGGAGGACACAAAACGTTTCAGTTGACCAATTTTCAGAAATCACATTTCATTTCAAATCACTTTCCTTTCAAATTCACAACACTTTCCTTTCAAAACTTCACACCCACTTCAAAACAGTTTGAAAATCCCTGGAAAGTCGGTCCTGTGCCGATGCTTCATCCCCTCTCCCTTTGAGGTTAATTACTCCTCCAGAAGAAGAGACGAATCACCAACATAGCAGCAACTAACCAGCTCTGATACCACTTGTAACACCCATCCCAAACCGACCCGGGTTCACCCGTGGTCGAACCGGTTTGAGTGAGATACAACATTTAAATAAAGGAGTAAAACGCAGCGGAAATAGAAACAACTCTTAAATAAAAACTCAAAGACAACCGAAGGCCTTCATTACATAAAAACCGAAATCCGAAACCAAAACTCAAAACGATTACAAATCTCCCAACCCAAAAGTGTCAACCGAAATCTAAAATTAAAACAATGGTCACTCCACAATAGCTTCCTAATCTTCACTTCACAACTCCAACCTACAACTCCTCCGAACTCAACCGAACACCTGAAAAGAGAAACTGGGGGGAAATCAGCTTCCTAATGAAACTGAGTGAACCCACTGGGTTTAACTATGCGCCAAACCTAGCTTAGGAGCGATCCCAACTCCACACACAAACAACATCAGAATCTGACACAGCCAATCTCATTTTAATTCCTAACATGGCACTAGGTGATTCCACAAGAACTTACCTCCTCCGGTGTATATACAATTAATAAAATTCAGCAATGTACTCAAGTTATCAATCCCCAACACAACATCATCAACGGAGTCATCAGACGCACGATACAACACTTAGCCACAGTACACCTTCCAACACGAATAGCACCCACATTTATCCATCAACCACACAACTCACAAATCACAGTTACCGACATCGACCACAGCTCATTAGAAGCATTGCACCAGCACAATCCAATACACACAACATACACCAGCCACACACACACACACACTCACACAACACACATGTATCTCAAGTGATTATCTAGATGAGTTCATTAGGCGCCATAAGGAGTTTATCCCGTACCACCCCTGCCGGCCTGACGCACCTCTCTCCCCTGGAGAGGTCCAAGACGCATCCTCTCCCTTGGAGGATACCACGAGACCTTTCCCTTGAAGGAATCGTAAACTTGACTCAACCAAACAAATCACGCCTTTCCCTTGAAGACGTGACCGCACCTCTTTCCCTCGAAGAGGCACTTAGCACCCATAGTGCAGTTTTAGGGGGCAGTGCAGGCTCCTTCAGATTCTAACATTTCATTCAATCACTTCATTCAATTCATCCCTTAAATTCATCTACCAATTTCATTCATCAATTTCTCCTCAAATCCATCCAATTCACATCATCAAGACCATCAACAGTTCCACCATCAATTTCCAACATTAATCCAATTCCAAACCTCAATCCACATATCACAATCCAAATCAATTTCACAAATCAACAATGCAATTCCAATCACAAAGTCCAACAACAATTCCCACATCAATTCCATCGTCGACCAGTTCCAAACCACATGCACAATCACAAGCCAGACAACCACGCATAGCAACCAAGCAATGTCAAACAGTCAACCCAAGCCCCAAATCCTTCACCCAATTCTATTGTCCAATTCCATTTACTAATTCCCTAAGCCAATTCCATGTACCAATTCCATTATCCAATTCTATGTCATAAATCTATATCACTATCACATTATCAACCCCCCATCCCACATAGCACCACTTCCACCAAAACAACTCATAACATCAGGTCATCCAACAACACATAGCATCATCTCAAACCCAACATCACATAAACCAACATAATCTGAATCATTCAGTAATCCCACATCACACATAACCACACATCACAAGACATTCAACGCCTCCCACGGCACAAACAGTTTAAGGGTAAACGGCTAGCTCACCGGCCATCCCCACCTGCAAGTACAGGGGAAGCCATGTCATGAGTCGTAGGGTTACCCTCATGTACGTCCTTTATTGGACGACCCCACATTGGCAGGGTCATCCACCTGTTCATCATTTATAGGGCGACCCCACATTGGCAGGACCACCCTCCTGCAACCACAACCTGATACAATAGCATAATACACATAATTCTCATGTTCACAGACCCGTCCCTCCTATCACTCTTTACTAGTTTCGATCAATTTATCATCCATGTTAATCAATTCCCCAATCAAACTCATCACAAACAGCCATCAATCATCAACCAATCCATCAATTAACAAATATCCAACAAACATCAAAACAGCATATTTCACAGAACAATCAATTGCAGAACAGTTTTCCCCTTTTACTCTCTTTCAGTTTCATGCAAGGCCCTACATTTTTCTAGGTCTGAATTGTAACTCCTCACACCGACCACACTACCTATCGTACGCTAAACCCTCACTGACAAGAAGATGAGGCTCTAAACTCTTCTAGAAACCCGAACAACCAAGCTCTCAGACACCAAAAACGTAGCTATCCTCCTCTTCACCGACAGCAGCTTACTCCGAAATATTCAGAACTTCTGGGTGTGATCTCTTCCTCTCATTACAACGAACTCATAGCTCGAAACGGATCATCAATCGGACCTCTACAACTCTCCGAATCGAGGTTTGAAGTTTGGAGATTTCTGGCTGAGACACAAAAAACGTAGCTCTTCCTTCTTCCACTGACAGCAGCCTGCTCCGACCCAGCCAGAACCACGACCAGCGATCTCTTCCTCTCGTCGCCACGAGCGTGTAGCAAGAAACGAATCGTCAATCGGAGCTCTACAACTCCCGGAATCAAGGATTGACCCAAATGAGGTTTTGGTTCTTCAAACACGGGTTTGGGGAAGAGGAGAGGGAGAAATGAAAAATGAAATTGAAGAAACTCCTAAAATCCGAATTTCAATCACTCAATGCTTGAAACACGGCCCACGTATCATCAAATACACCCCCAAAGTGATTTAACTCAACCCAACTCAAATTCGAACGTCCCGAACTTCGATGGAACCTCAAGAACACTGTTTCAAATGCCTCAATCACCCGAACTCGAGTTCCAAAACGTTTGGTTGGGCGGGGATGTTACAAGTCTCCACAACTTCAAAAGATTTCGTCCCCGAAATCACAACCCAACTCGCTCTAGCAACGAATCCACAATTCCCAGCATAACGCCGCAACACAAGGATCACATCACCTCCCGAAACTCCCTTTTAACGGCTCTAGCAACACACACCTTCTAAGGGCACTACTCCCACACTACTTCGAACTTCTACCCAACAGACACGCACAACCGAACCTCAACGGCACTACTCACAACAAGAACACAACCAAAACACAATCAAACAAAACTCACACAAAAGCACAACCGCAACACAAGAGCACAACAAAGAACAACTCAAGGAAGCAAGAATACTACCAGCTAACACCTCCGAGTAGAACTTCACACTTCTCAAACACTCCACCAACCTAGCTAAAATCTACAACAGCTCTACTCTTCCAACCAACCTCCTAGTCTACTACCACTTCCACTCCCAAACTACTCCGACACCCTCTTCACTACAGGAGGACACAAAACGTTTCAGTTGACCAATTTTCAGAAATCACATTTCATTTCAAATCACTTTCCTTTCAAATTCACAACACTTTCCTTTCAAAACTTCTCACCCACTTCAAAACAGTTTGAAAATCCCTGGAAAGTCGGTCCTGTGCCGATGCTTCATCCCCTCTCCCTTTGAGGTTAATTACTCCTCCAGAAGAAGAGACGAATCACCAACATAGCAGCAGCTAACCAGCTCTGATACCACTTGTAACACCCATCCCAAACCGACCCGGGTTCACCCGTGGTCGAACCGGTTTGAGTGAGATACAACATTTAAATAAAGGAGTAAAACGCAGCGAAAATAGAAACAACTCTTAAATAAAAGCTCAAAGACAACCGAAGGCCTTCATTACATAAAAACCGAAATCCGAAACCAAAACTCAAAACGATTACAAATCTCCCAACCCAAAAGTGTCAACCGAAATCTAAAATTAAAACAATGGTCACTCCACAATAGCTTCCTAATCTTCACTTCACAACTCCAACCTGCAACTCCTCCGAACTCAACCGAAACCTGAAAAGAGAAACTGAGGGGAAATCAGCTTCCTAATGAAACTGAGTGAACCCACTGGGTTTAACTATGCGCCAAACCTAGCTTAGGAGCGATCCCAACTCCACACACAAACAACATCGGAATCTGACACAGCCAATCTCATTTTAATTCCTAACATGGCACTAGGTGATTCCACAAGAACTTACCTCCTCCGGTGTATATACAATTAATAAAATTCAGCAATGTACTCAAGTTATCAATCCCCAACACAACATCATCAACGGAGTCATCAGACGCACGATACAACACATAGCCACAGTACACCTTCCAACACGAATAGCACCCACATTTATCCATCAACCACACAACTCACAAATCACAGTTACCGACATCGACCACAGCTCATTAGAAGCATTGCACCAGCACAATCCAATACACACAACATACACCAGCCACACACACCACCACACTCACACAACACACATGTATCTCAAGTGATTATCTAGATGAGTTCATTAGGCGCCATAAGGAGTTTATCCCGCACCACCCCTGCCGGCCTGACGCACCTCTCTCCCCTGGAGAGGTCCAAGACGCATCCTCTCCCTTGGAGGATACCACGAGACCTTTCCCTTGAAGGAATCGTAAACTTGACTCAACCAAACAAATCACGCCTTTCCCTTGAAGACGTGACCGCACCTCTTTCCCTCAAAGAGGCACTTAGCACCCATAGTGCAGTTTTAGGGGGCAGTGCAGGCTCCTTCAGATTCTAACATTTCATTCAATCACTTCATTCAATTCATCCCTTAAATTCATCTACCAATTTCATTCATCAATTTCTCCTCAAATCCATCCAATTCACATCATCAAGACCATCAACAGTTCCACCATCAATTTCCAACATTAATCCAATTCCAAACCTCAATCCACATATCACAATCCAAATCAATTTCACAAATCAACAATGCAATTCCAATCACTAAGTCCAACAACAATTCCCACATCAATTCCATCGTCGACCAATTCCAGACCACATGCACAATCACAAGCCAGGCAACCACGCATAGCAACCAAGCAATGTCAAACAGTCAACCCAAGCCCCAAATCCTTCACCCAATTCTATTGTCCAATTCCATTTACTAATTCCCTAAGCCAATTCCATGTACCAATTCCATTATCCAATTCTATGTCATAAATCTATATCACTATCACATTATCAACCCCCCATCCCACATAGCACCACTTCCACCAAAACAACTCATAACATCAGGTCATCCAACAACACATAGCATCATCTCAAACCCAACATCACATAAACCAACATAATCTGAATCATTCAGTAATCCCACATCACACATAACCACACATCACAAGACATTCAACGCCTCCCACGGCACAAACAGTTTAAGGGTAAACGGCTAGCTCACCGGCCACCCCCACCTGCAAGTACAGGGGAAGCCATGTCATGAGTCGTAGGGTTACCCTCCTGTACGTCCTTTATTGGACGACCCCACATTGGCAGGGTCATCCACCTGTTCATCATTTATAGGGCGACCCCACATTGGCAGGACCACCCTCCTGCAACCACAACCTGATACAATAGCATGATATACATAATTCTCATGTTCACAGACCCGTCCCTCCTATCACTCTTTACTAGTTTCGATCAATTTATCATCCATGTTAATCAATTCCCCCAATCAAACTCATCACAAACAACCATCAATCATCAACCAATCCATCAATTAACAAATATCCAACAAACATCAAAACAGCATATTTCACAGAACAATCAATTGCAGAACAGTTTTCCCCTTTTACTCTCTTTCAGTTTCATGCAAGGCCCTACATTTTTCTAGGTCTGAATTGTAACTCCTCACGCCGACCACACTACCTATCGCACGCTAAACCCTCACCTGACAAGAAGATGAGGCTCTAAACTCTTCTAGAAACCCGAACAACCAAGCTCTCAGACACCAAAAACGTAGCTATCCTCCTCTTCACCGACAGCAGCTTACTCCGAAATATTCAAAACTTCTGGGTGAGATCTCTTCCTCTCATTACCACGAACTCATAGCAAGAAACGGATCATCAATCGGACCTCTACAACTCTCCGAATCGAGGTTTGAAGTTTCGGAGATTTCTGGCTGAGACACAAAAAACGTAGCTCTTCCTTCTTCCACTGATAGCAGCCTGCTCCTACCCAGCCAGAACCACGACCAGCGATCTCTTCCTCTCGCCGCCACGAGCGTGTAGCAAGAAACGGATCGTCAATCGGAGCTCTACAACTCCCGGAATCAAGGATTGACCCAAATGAGGTTTTGGTTCTTCAAACACGGGTTTGGGGAAGAGGAGAGGGAGAAATGAAAAATGAAATTGAAGAAACTCCTAAAATCCGAATTTCAATCACTCAATGCTTGAAACACGGCCCACGTATCATCAAATGCACCCCCAAAGTGATTTAACTCAACCCAACTCAAATTCGAACGTCCCGAACTTCGATGGAACCTCAAGAACACTGTTTCAAATGCCTCAATCACCCGAACTCGAGTTCCAAAACGTTTGGTTGGGCGGGGATGTTACAAGTCTCCACAACTTCAAAAGATTTCGTCCCCGAAATCACAACCCAACTCGCTCTAGCAACGAATCCACAATTCACAGCATAACGCCGCAACACAAGGATCACATCACCTCCCGAAACTCCCTTTTAACGGCTCTAGCAACACACACCTTCTAAGAGCACTACTCCCACACTACTTCGAACTTCTGCCCAACAGACACGCACAACCGAACCACAATGGCACTACTCACAAAAAGAACACAACCAAAACACAATCAAACAAAACTCACACAAAAGCACAACCGCAACACAAGAGCACAACAAAGAACAACTCAAGGAAGCAAGAATACTACCAGCTAACACCTCCGAGTAGAACTTCACACTTCTCAAACACTCCACCAACCTAGCTAAAATCTACAACAGCTCTACTCTTCCAACCAACCTCCTAGTCTACTACCACTTCCACTCCCAAACTACTCTGACACCCTCTTCACTACAGGAGGAACAAAACGTTTCAGTTGACCAATTTTCAGAAATCACATTTCATTTCAAATCACTTTCCTTTCAAATTCACAACACTTTCCTTTCAAAACTTCACACCCACTTCAAAACAGTTTGAAAATCCCTGGAAAGTCGGTCCTGTGCCGATGCTTCATCCCCTCTCCCTTTGAGGTTAATTACTCCTCCAGAAGAAGAGACGAATCACCAACATAGCAGCAACTAACCAGCTCTGATACCACTTGTAACACCCATCCCAAACCGACCCGGTTCACCCGTGGTCGAACCGGTTTGAGTGAGATACAACATTTAAATAAAGGAGTAAAACGCAGCGGAAATAGAAACAACTCTTAAATAAAAGCTCAAAGACAACCGAAGGCCTTCATTACATAAAAACCGAAATCCGAAACCAAAACTCAAAACGATTACAAATCTCCCAACCCAAAAGTGTCAACCGAAATCTAAAATTAAAACAATGGTCACTCCACAATAGCTTCCTAATCTTCAGTTCACAACTCCAACCTGCAACTCCTCCGAACTCAACCGAACACCTGAAAAGAGAAACTGGGGGGAAATCAGCTTCCTAATGAAACTGAGTGAACCCACTGGGTTTAACTATGCGCCAAACCTAGCTTAGGAGCGATCCCAACTCCACACACAAACAACATCGGAATCTGACACAGCCAATCTCATTTTAATTCCTAACATGGCACTAGGTGATTCCACAAGAACTTACCTCCTCCGGTGTATATACAATTAATAAAATTCAGCAATGTACTCAAGTTATCAATCCCCAACACAACATCATCAACGGAGTCATCAGACGCACGATACAACACTTAGCCACAGTACACCTTCCAACACGAATAGCACCCACATTTATCCATCAACCACACAACTCACAAATCACAGTTACCGACATCGACCACAGCTCATTAGAAGCATTGCACCAGCACAATCCAATACACACAACATACACCAGCCACACACACACACACACTCACACAACACACATGTATCTCAAGTGATTATCTAGATGAGTTCATTAGGCGCCATAAGGAGTTTATCCCGCACCACCCCTGCCGGCCTGACGCACCTCTCTCCCCTGGAGAGGTCCAAGACGCATCCTCTCCCTTGGAGGATACCACGAGACCTTTCCCTTGAAGGAATCGTAAACTTGACTCAACCAAACAAATCACACCTTTCCCTTGAAGACGTGGCCGCACCTCTTTCCCTCGAAGAGGCACTTAGCACCCATAGTGCAGTTTTAGGGGGCAGTGCAGGCTCCTTCAGATTCTAACATTTCATTCAATCACTTCATTCAATTCATCCCTTAAATTCATCTACCAATTTCATTCATCAATTTCTCCTCAAATCCATCCAATTCACATCATCAAGACCATCAACAGTTCCACCATCAATTTCCAACATTAATCCAATTCCAAACCTCAATCCACATATCACAATCCAAATCAATTTCACAAATCAACAATGCAATTCCAATCACTAAGTCCAACAACAATTCCCACATTAATTCCATCGTCGACCAGTTCCAAACCACATGCACAATCACAAGCCAGGCAACCACGCATAGCAACCAAGCAATGTCAAACAGTCAACCCAAGCCCCAAATCCTTCACCCAATTCTATTGTCCAATTCCATTTACTAATTCCCTAAGCCAATTCCATGTACCAATTCCATTATCCAATTCTATGTCATAAATCTATATCACTATCACATTATCAACCCCCCATCCCACATAGCACCACTTCCACCAAAACAACTCATAACATCAGGTCATCCAACAACACATAGCATCATCTCAAACCCAACATCACATAAACCAACATAATCTGAATCATTCAGTAATCCCACATCACACATAACCACACATCACAAGACATTCAACGCCTCCCACGACACAAACAGTTTAAGGGTAAACGGCTAGCTCACCGGCCACCCCCACCTGCAAGTACAGGGGAAGCCATGTCATGAGTCGTAGGGTTACCCTCCTGTACGTCCTTTATTGGACGACCCAACATTGGCAGGGTCATCCACCTGTTCATCATTTATAGGGCGACCCCACATTGGCAGGACCACCCTCCTGCAACCACAACCTGATACAATAGCATAATATACATAATTCTCATGTTCACAGACCCGTCCCTCCTATCACTCTTTACTAGTTTCGATCAATTTATCATCCATGTTAATAAATTCCCCCAATCAAACTCATCACAAACAGCCATCAATCATCAACCAATCCATCAATTAACAAATATCCAACAAACATCAAACCAACATATTTCACAGAACAATCAATTGCAGAACAGTTTTCCCCTTTTACTCTCTTTCAGTTTCATGCAAGGCCCTACATTTTTCTAGGTCTGAATTGTAACTCCTCACACCGACCACACTACCTATCATACGCTAAACCCTCACCTGACAAGAAGATGAGGCTCTAAACTCTTCTAGAAACCCGAACAACCAAGCTCTCAGACACCAAAAACGTAGCTATCCTCCTCTTCACCGACAACAGCTTACTCCGAAATATTCAGAACTTCTAAGTGCGATCACTTCCTCTCATTACAACGAACTCATAGCAAGAAACGGATCATCAATCGGACCTCTACAACTCTCCGAATCAAGGTTTGAAGTTTTGGAGATTTCTGGCTGAGACACAAAAAACGTAGCTCTTCCTTCTTCCACTGACAGCAGCCTGCTCCGACCCAGCCAGAACCACGACCAGCGATCTCTTCCTCTCATCGCCACGAGCGAGTAGCAAGAAACGAATCGTCGATTGGAGCTCTAAACTCTCGCAATCAAGGATTGACCCAAATGAGGTTTTGGTTCTTCAAACACGGGTTTGGGGAAGAGGAGAGGGAGAAATGAAAAATGAAATTGAAGAAACTCCTAAAATCCAAATTTCAATCACTCAATGCTTGAAACACGGCCCACGTATCATCAAATGCACCCCCAAAGTGATTTAACTCAACCCAACTCAAATTCGAACGTCCCGAACTTCGATGGAACCTCAAGAACACTGTTTCAAATGCCTCAATCACCCGAACTCGAGTTCCAAAACGTTTGGTTGGGCGGGGATGTTACAAGTCTCCACAACTTCAAAAGATTTCATCCCCGAAATCACAACCCAACTCGCTCTAAGCAACGAATCCACAATTCACAGCATAACGCCGCAACACAAGGATCACATCACCTCCCGAAACTCCCTTTTAACGGCTCTAGCAACACACACCTTCTAAGGGCACTACTCCCACACTACTTCGAACTTCTACCCAACAGACACGCACAACCGAACCTCAACGGCACTACTCACAACAAGAACACAACCAAAACACAATCAAACAAAACTCACACAAAAGCACAACCGTAACACAAGAGCACAACAAAGAACAACTCAAGGAAGCAAGAATACTACCAGCTAACACCTCCGAGTAGAACTTCACACTTCTCAAACACTCCACCAACCTAGCTAAAATCTACAACAACTCTACTCTTCCAACCAACCTCCTAGTCTACTACCACTTCCACTCCCAAACTACTCCGACACCCTCTTCACTACAGGAGGACACAAAACGTTTCAGTTGACCAATTTTCAGAAATCACATTTCATTTCAAATCACTTTCCTTTCAAATTCACAACACTTTCCTTTCAAAACTTCACACCCACTTCAAAACAGTTTGAAAATCCCTGGAAAGTCGGTCCTGTGCCGATGCTTCATCCCCTCTCCCTTTGAGGTTAATTACTCCTCCAGAAGAAGAGACGAATCACCAACATAGCAGCAACTAACCAGCTCTGATACCACTTGTAACACCCATCCCAAACCGACACGGGTTCACCCGTGGTCGAACCGGTTTTAGTGAGATACAACATTTAAATAAAGGAGTAAAACGCAGCGGAAATAGAAACAACTCTTAAATAAAAGCTCAAAGACAACCGAAGGCCTTCATTACATAAGAACCGAAATCCGAAACCAAAACTCAAAACGATTACAAATCTCCCAACCCAAAAGTGTCAACCGAAATCTAAAATTAAAACAATGGTCACTCCACAATAGCTTCCTAATCTTCACTTCACAACTCCAACCTGCAACTCCTCCGAACTCAACCGAACACCTGAAAAGAGAAACTGGGGGGAAATCAGCTTCCTAATGAAACTGAGTGAACCCACTGGGTTTAATTATGCGCCAAACCTAGCTTAGGAGCGATCCCAACTCCACACACAAACAACATCAGAATCTGACACAGCCAATCTCATTTTAATTCCTAACATGGCACTAGGTGATTCCACAAGAACTTACCTCCTCCGGTGTATATACAATTAATAAAATTCAGCAATGTACTCAAGTTATCAATCCCCAACACAACATCATCAACGGAGTCATCAGACGCACGATACAACACTTAGCCACAGTACACCTTCCAACACGAATAGCACCCACATTTATCCATCAACCACACAACTCACAAATCACAGTTACCGACATCGACCACAGCTCATTAGAAGCATTGCACCAGCACAATCCAATACACACAACATACACCAGCCACACACACACACACACTCACACAACACACATGTATCTCAAGTGATTATCTAGATGAGTTCATTAGGCGCCATAAGGAGTTTATCCCGCACCACCCCTGCCGGCCTGACGCACCTCTCTCCCCTGGAGAGGTCCAAGACGCATCCTCCCCTTGGAGGATACCACGAGACCTTTCCCTTGAAGGAATCGTAAACTTGACTCAACCAAACAAATCACGCCTTTCCCTTGAAGACGTGACCGCACCTCTTTCCCTCGAAGAGGCACTTAGCACCCATAGTGCAGTTTTAGGGGGCAGTGTAGGCTCCTTCAGATTCTAACATTTCATTCAATCACTTCATTCAATTCATTCCTTAAATTCATCTACCAATTTCATTCATCAATTTCTCCTCAAATCCATCCAATTCACATCATCAAGATCATCAACAGTTCCACCATCAATTTCCAACATTAATCCAATTCCAAACCTCAATCCACATATCACAATCCAAATCAATTTCACAAATCAACAATGCAATTCCAATCACTAAGTCCAACAACAATTCCCACATCAATTCCATCGTCGACCAGTTCCAAACCACATGCACAATCACAAGCCAGGCAACCACGCATAGCAACCAAGCAATGTCAAACAATCAACCCAAGCCCCAAATCCTTCACCCAATTCTATTGTAAAATTCCATTTACTAATTCCCTAAGCCAATTCCATGTACCAATTCCATTATCCAATTCTATGTCATAAATCTATATCACTATCACATTATCAACCCCCCATCCCACATAGCACCACTTCCACCAAAACAACTCATAACATCAGGTCATCCAACAACACATAGCATCATCTCAAACCCAACATCACATAAACCAACATAATCCGAATCATTCAGTAATCCCACATCACACATAACCACACATCACAAGACATTCAACGCCTCCCACGGCACAAACAGTTTTACGGCTAGCTCACCGGCCACCCCCACCTGCAAGTACAGGGGAAGCCATGTCATGAGTCGTAGGGTTACCCTCCTGTACGTCCTTTATTGGACGACCCCACATTGGCAGGGTCATCCACCTGTTCATCATTTATAGGCGACCCCACATTGGCAGGACCACCCTCCTGCAACCACAACCTGATACAATAGCATAATATACATAATTCTCATGTTCACAGACCCGTCCCTCCTATCACTCTTTACTAGTTTCGATCAATTTATCATCCATGTTAATCAATTCCCCCAATCAAACTCATCACAAACAGCCATCAATCATCAACCAATCCATCAATTAACAAATATCCAACAAACATCAAAACAGCATATTTCACAGAACAATCAATTGCAGAACAGTTTTCCCCTTTTACTCTCTTTCAGTTTCATGCAAGGCCCTACATTTTTCTAGGTCTGAATTGTAACTCCTCACACCGACCACACTACCTATCGTACGCTAAACCCTCACCTGACAAGAAGATGAGGCTCTAAACTCTTCTAGAAACCCGAACAACCAAGCTCTCAGACACCAAAAACGTAGCTATCCTCCTCTTCACCGACAGCAGCTTACTCTGAAATATTCAGAACTTCTGGGTGCGATCTCTTCCTCTCATTACAACGAACTCATAGCAAGAAACGGATCATCAATCGGACCTCTACAACTCTCCGAATCGAGGTTTGAAGTTTTGGAGATTTCTGGCTGAGACACAAAAAACGTAGCTCTTCCTTCTTCCACTGACAGCAGCCTGCTCCGACCCAGCCAGAACCACGACCAGCGATCTCTTTCTCTCGCCGCCTCGAGCGTGTAGCAAGAAACGGATCATCAATTGGAGCTCTACAACTCCCGGAATCAAGGATTGACCCAAATGGGGTTTTGGTTCTTCAAACACGGGTTTGGGGAAGAGGAGAGGGAGAAATGAAAAATGAAATTGAAGAAACTCCTAAAATCCGAATTTCAATCACTCAATGCTTGAAACACGGCCCACGTATCATCAAATGCACCCCAAAGTGATTTAACTCAACCCAACTCAAATTCGAACGTCCCGAACTTCGATGGAACCTCAAGAACACTGTTTCAAATGCCTCAATCACCCGAACTCGAGTTCCAAAACGTTTGGTTGGGCGGGGATGTTACATGGGCCCCCAGGGAGCTCGATGGGCAGCTTCTCAGCCGTCGTGTGCTTGTGGAAGAACCGGGCGAAACACCATCCAGGGTGAATGCGGTGGCCCTCATAGACAGCTCGAAAGAGCTGCAGCTCCTCCCGGGAGACGTGGTGTCGGGTACGCCTGTCCTCAACTGCATAACTAAGAGACTGTCTCGATAAGTAATGCAAGAAACGGAACAAGTGGTGAGAAATCTGACCGACATTGGGTAGGCGGAGCTCGGTCTCTAGACGACCAGTGATGTGGCGCTAGATGTCTGGATAAGGCGGATGAGTGGTCGAGCTATTTTTTCCAACCATGAGTGGAATGCGAGTGTTCGTTGGGGTGGATGGCGAGCAGCTCGGCCAGATCGTCGAAGGAGGCCTCGTGGTGCATCACACCAAGGCGGAAAGTGATACGCTTCAGGTGTTGTCTGGATTTGTGCGTGTCCCACTCAAAAGAGCTCTAGAATTCCAGGAGGACGACCAGGGGATAGGCGAAGCCCACGATGGAGAGAGTGAGTAGCCTTGTCGCAACAAGGCTACGGACAAGCAGGTATCATCTTGAGCAGCAGAGTATTTCATACCATCCTTAAGGCGGAATTTCACACTATCTTCTCTGACCTTCAAAGCCAACGAGCCATGTTTGACATCAATAAATGAATCGAATGTTGCCGGAAAGGGTCGACCCAAGATGAGTGTTACATCAACCTCTCGGGTATCTAGAACAACATAATCAATAAGAATGGTAAAAGTACCACAACGGACAGCCACATCTTCTATCATTCCCCTAGGTATTTTGACAAATCTATAAGCTAACACATGATGTAAGCTAATTGGTTTTAGCTTGACTAAGTTCAGTTCTTCATAGAGATGTTTAGGCATCACGTTAATGGAAGCACCAAGATCAGGTAAACTACGTTTAATTTTTCTACAATTGATTATGCAAGGTAAGGTAAAAGAACCAGGATAACGACACTTAGATGGGGGTGGTCGAGGTGGTGTGCTATAGAGAATGGCAGAGAATTCGTCATTTAGAGTGATGGAATACACATCTTCGTGCTTCACGTTCTTAGCAAGATCCTTCAAAAACTTCCCAAGGGGTGGCATTACCTGCACAGCTTCATTGATAGGAACCTTCATCTCTGTGTTCTTCAATATCGTGTACCACTTCTTGAATTGAGAGTCGTAGGTCTTCATCTTCATGGCCTTAGAGAACGGAATCCTAGGCTGATATTGGGTAGAGGTGGCGCAGGGACTGGTGATGGAGAAGGCAGGACAATACTTCCTCTTCTTTGTTGTTATATTCCTCTTTTTCTGTGATATCCTTGATCTCTGGCATGTCTATAACGATATCATCGGTAACCATGACCAGATCAGGGATTTGAGGACTAGCTATCTCTTTACCGCTCCTTGTCATGATGGCTTTAGCATGCTCATTCTTAGGATTTGGATCGATTTGGCTAGGCAATTAACCGAAGAGGCGTCCACTAGACAGAAGACTAACGATGTTTCCTAGTTGACTCTCCATTCTCGGTCCTTGATTTATCTGCACTTGATTCAAAGCAGCTTGAGCCTTGAATTGGCTATCATGATTGTCGAGTCTGGATATGATCTGGTTGAGCTTCTTATCCATTTCACTCTCCTTAGTATCCTGTGGCATAGGTCTTTGGGGCTGCTGTTCTCCAGTGAAACCAGGCGGCCCTTGATAGTTATTATTAGAGTACTGATTCTGGCGACTGCCAGGTGTTGTACCATAATTGCCTTGGTTCCGATGTGGTGGTTGATAGACTCCATTTGGTTGGTTGGTTGGCTTATTTTCCTGGAACGACCCAGATGGTCGGTTGTTATGATTCTGATTAGCTCCAGAGTTGTATGGTGGTCTCTCTTGGAAACTGCCCTATTATTGAGGTTATCGGTATTGGCGGTAGCCGGTGTAGCCATGTTGGTTTTTGGTGAAGCCTTGACCAACAAAGTCAACCTATTCCGCCGACCTGACACCTGCTTTCCCAAAGTTCTAACAACAGCCTCCATTATGAGCACAAGCCCCACACCATTCACAATCAGCAACGAAGACAGAAACTGAAGGAGGGTTGATGGGTGCACTAGCTTTCTTCATGTGCTTCTGGACTTCAGCCTTGATATGTTCTTCAAGGCCTAACTAACTGTTCGTGCCTTCGAATTGTCTCTCCCAGTTCCGTGATTTAGATGCATAACTTGCAAAGTGGGAGGGCGGCTTCTGGAGTGAGAGTAGTACAATCTCCCTCAGCCAAGGAGTTAACCCACTTAGCGGATTCAACATTCATTCATCGGGCAAAGATTTCAGCTAGTTGTCTCTGCTCGAACCCGTGATGAGGACAGTTGTAGAGGAGCTCTTGGAATTCATTCCAAGAATCATATAGGCTGACTCCTTCCTTCTGTAAGAACCTGGCAATGCTACCCTTGTAAGCTGTGGTTCTCGATGGAGAAAAGTATTCCTCTACGAAGTCTTGGGCAAGATCATCCCAATTGGTTTAGTGACCGGGCGGCTTGCTGTTAAGCGACCTCTTGGTGGCGCCTCTGAGAGAGAATGGGAGTGCTCGCAAGCATAGAGTGTTCTTGTCGAGGTTCCCACTCTTAAATGTCTCGCACATGGCAAAGAAGTCCGCTAGATGAGTGCATGGATTGTCATGTGGCTTTCCTTCAAATTGGACATCCCTAGAGATCATTCCCAGGAAGGGGATTTTGATCTCATAGTCAGAATCTGCTTCATTAACCGGAACGGCGATGCTTGACCGAATACTAGTCACGCTCGGCTTATTGTAATCCACCATGGTGTGTGGTGGTGGCAGATTCATTCTAGGAGATGGTGGTGCTGAGTATGAATGAATGGACGGTGTAGGTAAAGAAGAGGAGTTCTCCTTCAACTCCTCAACTTTGATGGGGGTAGAGGATGAGGGTGGATCGATTGTCACTTCCTTCTTCGCTTGTTGTTGCCTTGTTGGTATAGAACTTCCCGGGATGTCTGAGCTCTTAGTCTTTACAGATTTGAGCTAAGAATGACTATTTGGGCGGTTCATATACCTGCATTCAACCTACAAGTAAAAAAAAAAAAGAATAGCCGGTGTAAAATCATAGTGTGATGGAAAATGGTAAGATGGAAAATAGAAGAATAAATGCCAACTCTTCTTTCAAACAATTAAGAAGAGTCCCTGGCAATGACGCCAATTTGATAACGTGCAAAATAGGGTATCAAATACTATCCTACTAAAGTAGGATAGATCGAATTCCAAGGATTTCAAATTGTTTACTCAAAAGAGCTGGCAAAAATTCAGGTTTAAACAAGTTACGTGGTGTGAGTTCCACGACTTCTAAACTATTACGCAAAAGAAAGGAAATTGAATTAAAAGACAAATTGGTTTATTAAGGTTGAAACGATTGACAGACAAAAACTTAGACTCAAATCCCTCTAAGATTACCATGACAACGGCAATCACAAAATCGGCGACTTTCAATCCTAATTCATTTAGTTCTTAGACACCGTCACAGCTCCTTACCCTTAGGTCTAAGTCCGCAAACTTTCGCTCTATCAAACTAACTACCAAGATTAATTAACCGTCTGTGTGTTGACTTCTGCAACGGATAACTAACTGGTGCACCTGATTGATTTTAATGAGCTGTTCTAGAAACAGATTAACCCTAAATGGTTCATACAGAAGACATAATCCATTGAATAGGTTTAATTAATTGATTTGAGGTTCTAAAACAAGGCGGACGTTCGCCAACTATCCTTATTTTAACAAGAATCTAATCTAGGTGATCAAGCTAGAAAAGAAATACAAATTAAGATCTAATTACCGCCGATCCGTGACCACTTTAAAGCCCCGGGTCACTTAGAGTTCACCTAATCTAAGCTTAACAAGTTTAGCTACTCATGTTCGAAATAAGAGAATCGAAAACAACAAAAGAATTCATCATACAAAGAAAGAACAGAGGAAATCTGAAAAAAACCTAATTTTGACGATTCCACGGAGCTTCAATCTCGAGAAATCTTCACTCCTAGCTACGAGCACCTCCGGGGTGGAAAGATCGTGTCAAATCTCTTCGAGAACTCCAATAATCGCTCTAAACTCTCTCCTATCGCTGTGGAAGCCTGAAATTCGGAATATCTTGAATTGAGGTTGAATGACTTCTTAAATAGGGGCTTTACCAAATCAGACCTGGATTAGAGCCAACTTTTCGCTGAAATAGTAAGAACTTTTCGGCGAAACGTTCTTTGAAATTTTTGTCCAAATCTGGGATGAGTTTTTCCTACTCAGCTTCTTCATAAATTTTTTGGCGAAAAGGTTGGGACATTTTCGCCGAAATATTCTTTGGAATATTTTCTTCAAACCTCAACGCTGGAAATTCAGGGGGTTCTTCACAAGGTTTTTGGTGAAAAGGTTAATATTTTTTGCCAAAATGTTCTTCAGAAAGTGGCATTGTGTGAATTTCTGGACATTTGACTTCTCCGATGATTCTGGTTCACTTTTCGTGGGTCCATCACATCTCGAACACTTCTGATAGTTACTTATTTGATGGCTAATACTTGTGTACTGACACAAACACTAGAAAACACATCAAATAGACCCGAAATGGGCTAAGGTAACCAATTTGGTAGGAATTAGCGTTAATGAATGAAAATCCACTAAACTACCCCTAGAATCGTGTTTCAGACAATGGAATGTCGCTTAATTAGGGCTGATAAACACGATATTTCTAGTGTCATCACCCATGTGTGGCATGGGAGTAGTTGTTGGGGTGGATGGCGAGCAGATCGACAAGATCGTCGAAAGATGCCTCGTGGTACATCCCGCCGAGGTTGAAGGTGACACACTTCTTGTGTTGTCTGGATTTGTGCGTGTCCCATTCAAATGAGCTCCAGAATTTCTGGAGCGCGACCAGTGGATAGGCGAGACCCTGGGTGGAGAGAGCAAGTAGCCCATCCTGTTGAAGGCTATGGCGGACATTGTCGTACCACCCGATGTCGTATGCCTCCAAAGAGCCCATGGAGAGGGTCGCGAGAGATGATGTTGGTGGGACGTCCTTGATTCTCCAGTATCTCTAAAAGTAGGCCGGTGGAAGCTTGGCGAGGTAGGGGTGGAGGTCTCGGACAGCTCTTGGGTTTTGGACGCCATGATCAAAGATGTCTTCCGAGATTAGGATCTCCGGAATCAGGGCGAGGATGATGTCGGTGTCCATGGGCTTAGGGGCGGCAGAGGATGAACCGTGTACCCTCTCTGATTTGGCCTTCTTCCTTTTTTCACGATCAGCTTTTGCGGTCTTGAATGTACCTAGGTTCCTACAAAAGGGAAGTTCATGCATGATGCCACAATTAGTAAAACCGACATTCACCCCACACTTGGTCGAAAGACTCAATACGAGGAGAATTGTGAAAAACCGAGTGGGGGTTAAGTCATAGCAATGGTCAGCAACATCATAAGTACAAAAGGAACACAAAGGAGTTGACGGCACAACGACATGAGGTCTAGAGATCAAGGCCAAACATTCAGTCAACACAAGTCAACAATACCGACAAAAATTGCAATTCAACATGGCAATTGATATCCAAACGGTGCAAAAATCATGGCACAATACTCCTAGCATAGTCTATAACAACTAGGTTCAATCAAAGTCGCAAAATTCACACCAAAATAGTGGGCACACAAATTGAGGTAAATCAAAAAGTCAACTGAAAATGAAATTCAATGAAAAGAAACTATAAATAAGTCAAAAGATTCGTATTGAGAAACCCAACAACTAACCTTGAAGACATGATGCAAGAAAAACGATGGAAATCAACGAAATTAGCAGAAAACTTGAAATTGGTGTTTAGGGTGAAATCAGAGCTGCAGAGCTCCGATTGAGGTGATTTAGGTGGCAGACGACTCGTGGGGAGGGGGAAATCAGTGCGGCGGTGGTCGGCGGTGACAAAAATAGGTGGGGGTGGTGGTGTTTTGGGTTGTTCGGCGAAAATGTTGTGATGGATGCATGAAAATGGATAAGGGAACATGGGGAGGGGTTTTAAAAATAGGCTAAAGTTTTCAGCGAAAACTTCAGGATTTTTGCCGAAAACTTGTTTAAAAATATTTATTTAAAAATCGACGAAATTTTGACCTAGAAAAGACCAACTTTTCAACGAAAACATTTGAAGTTTTCGACGAAAAGTCCTTTGAATTTTTTTGGAAAGAAACTGACGAAAAATTTGAACCCTAACTGACACCAAACTTTTCGATGAAATATTTAAAATTTTTGCCGAAAAGTTGTTTTTTTCGGAAAACATGACGCTGGAATTTTAAATAAAACGACAAAAATTTTTGCCGAAAACAATGAAGTTTTCGGTGAAAATCCTAGACCTGGCCCCAAAATTTTATTTTCGTAAAACCAAACGATTTAAACTTCAAAACGAACACAATCAAATAAAAAAATCCCAAATAAATTGTAAAGTAACCGAGGAAACGAGACACGCACAAGAAAAATTAAAGATCACGAATTGACACTTTTGTCTCCCCCCAAAACTGATCAAAACAATGAAAAACTATCTCAATAATTCAAAACTAACTCCAGCCGTGGGTTGCCTCCCATGAAGCGCTCTCGTTTAACGTCCTTGAGTTGGACAATACCTGGTGGCGATCAGAAGGGTGGAGTGAAGAGATGTACGTCCACCTATGCAGCGACTAGACCTTTGAGGTACTTCTTGAGCCGATGAACATTTACCGTGAATGGTTCCTGATCGGGGCCTTTAATCTCTACAGATCCAAGTGGTGTTTGCCTAACCACTATGAAAGGACCGGACCACCGGGGCTTCAAGTTACTAGGGAAAAGCTTCAAGCGGGAGTTATAAAGAGGGACTTTATTACCGGGGTAGAATGCCTTGTACTCCGTTAGATATGAGTCATGAATTCGCTAAGTCTGTTCCTTATACAACTTCGTGCTCTCATAGGCATGAAGGCAATGTTCCTCGAGCTCTGAAACCTACATAAGTCTTTCCTCTCCTGCAATCTCAGGGAGCATGTTTAGATCTTTAATAGCTCAAAATGTCGTGTGCTCAAGCTCAACCGCTAGATGGCATGCCTTGTCATAAACCAGTCGATTGGCGTGGTGCCGATAGGAGTCTTAAAAGAAGCTCGGTACGCCCATAAGGCCTCATCGAGCTTAGATAACCAGTCCTTGCGAGATCGACCAACTATTCTATCAAGAATCCGCTTGAGCTCATGATTTCTCACTTCAGCTTGACTATTTTCCTGAGGATGATAAGCGGTGGACATTCTATGGGTGACGGTAAAATGTTTGCACACCAGATCAAATTGTCCATGAAAGTGGGTGCCCGTATCTCTTATGATGAAGCATGGTGCACCAAAATGCGTGAAAAGATGTTGAAGAAATTTCCCCACCACTCTTGAATCATTCGTGGGTAAGTCTTGCACCTCTGCCCACTTAGATACCTAATCAACGACAACAAAAATGTACTTATTTTTGTTGGAGGGAGTGAAAGTTCCCATAAAATCAATTCCCCATACATCAAATATTTCCACAATTAAAGATATGTTTTGAGGCATTTCATTCCGGTTAGAGATATTACTTGACCTCTAGCATGCATCGCAGTGGTGGACGAAGACATCGCAGTCACTAAAGATGGTTCGCCAAAAGAATCCAGCTTCAAGTACCTTTCTTGTTGTTCGGTTGCCACCGAAGTGTCCACCGACTTGGCCTTGATGGCAATGGCGCATGATGTCAACAGCTTTGAGGTGGGAGACGCATCTTTGGATGATCCCATTAGTTCCAATTTGGTATAAGAATGGATAATCCTAGAAATAGGATTTGTCCTACTTTGTGAGCTTCTTTCGTGCATTGTAATCGAGCTCCGGCGAGATGAAGTCGGAAGCTAGGTAGTTGGCGATGGCGGCATACTATGGCTCATCGGGTGTTGGTGCATTGTTCAGAGTTTGAGCATGGTGGATCGCCCATGGTTTGATGGCAACACTTTGTACCTTTTCTTGTGACTTAAGATGCAACAGCTCATTAGGGAAAGAATCATCAATGGGAGAGATAGGGGACTTACCAGGTTGTGATTCCTCAAGTCGAGAAAAGTGGTCAGTCGCTACGTTTTCAGCTCCCTTCTTATCCTTGATCTCGATGTTGGAACTCTTGTAGCAAAAGAACCCAACGGATCAGCCTTGGTTTAGAATCTTGCTTTGCGAGGAGGTGGCATAGAGCATCATGATCAATGTATATGATGGTATAAGAGAGCACCATATATTGTCTGAACTATTCGAATGAGAACACAATGGCAAGAAGCTCTTTCTCCGTCGTAGTGTAATTCCGTTGAGTATCATTGAGAGTCTTGTTGGCGAAGTAGATGGGGTGGAACCTCTTCTCCTTTCGTTGCCCTCAACTCAGCACCGACAGCAAAATCACTAGCATCACGCATGATCTCAAATGGTAAGCTCCAATCCAATTCCGTGACAATAGGCGCTGTAGTTAGCTTGGTCTTCAGAATCTCAAAGGCTTCAAGGCAAGCCTCATCGAACACAAACGACACATCCTTCTCTAAGAGCTTGGTCATCGACAGAGTGATCTTAGAGAAGTCCTTGATGAATCCTCGGTAGAATCCCACATGGCCAAGGAAGCTACGAACTGTCTTGATAGAGGAAGGTGGTGGAAGGCTAGCAATGGTCTCAAGCTTGGCGCGGTCGACCTTGATCCC
The DNA here is from genome assembly GCA_034768395.1 of Linum lewisii. Classification (NCBI taxonomy): domain Eukaryota; kingdom Viridiplantae; phylum Streptophyta; class Magnoliopsida; order Malpighiales; family Linaceae; genus Linum; species Linum lewisii. The sequence goes on along the minus strand of CM068296.1, from coordinate 23,206,535 downwards.
AAGCTTGGGTACCTTATGTCTAAGAACAATGACTTCGGTAACCATGAAGTGATATTTCTCCCAACTTAGAGCCAGATTTGTTTCTTCACACCGAGCTAGAATCTTATCCAATTTAGCTAGGCATTGGGAGAATGAGTCGCCAGGGACGGAGAAGTCATCCATGAACACCTCCACAACATTCTCTACCATATCTTCAAAAATTGCAAGCATGCATCTCTGGAAAGTAGCTGGAGCATTGCATAAACCAAAAGGGATACGACGGTAGGCAAAGGTACCCACCGGACATGTGAAGGTCGTCTTCTCTTGATCGTCAAGCTCAATCGGGATTTGGAAGAAACCAGACATCCCATCCAATAATCAATAGAACTCATGACCATCCAACCTCTCAAGCATTTGATCAATGCAAGGTAATGGAAAATGATCCTTCTTGGTGGCGTCGTTGAGGCGGCGATAGTCAATGCAGACTATCCATTCCGTTATAGTACGAATGGGGATGAGCTCTCCCTTGTGGTTAGGAACAACTGTGATCCCTCCTTTCTTCAAAACACCTTGGGCAGGGCTCACCCAACTTGAGCAGGGTTGTTAGTGATGGGATAAATAATTCCAGCATCAATGAGTGTAAGAACCTCCTTCTTCACAACTTCTTGCATCATTGGGTTCAACCAAAGTTGTGGCTGCCTAACCGGTTTGAACTCCTCATCTACCACGCTCTGATGCTTGCAGAAAGCTTCCAAAATCCCTCTAATATCTGCTAACTGCCAAGCTATAGCTCGAATGTGTTTCTCCAAGAGCTTGACCAATTGCTTATTCTATCCAAATGACAGAGCAGAGCTGATGATGACAGGTAACTATGAATCCTTAGCCAAGAATGCATACTCAAGATGGTCTAGTAGCTCCTTCAGAGTGAGTGTGGGCGGCTGCTCATAGGAAGTAGTGATCCGACCCGGAGTGTGTTCAGTGATAGGTGGAGTAGGAGTAGAGGCAGGAACAAGTTTCTGTCTAGCTAAATCTGCTTTCCATTGGAGTTGTTCTGGATCTTCCAATGCATCTTCTAAACCTGAAATCAAACACAACTATAGCGGGCCACTAGATAAGTCATTAGCAAGGAAGTCGGCCGAAGCCAACTCCAGAGAATCAACGGATAAGTAGGTATCATCTTGGGCAGCAGAATATTTCATACCATCCTTAAGGCAGAATGTCACACTATCTTATCTGACCTTCAAAGTCAATGAGCCATGCTTGACATCAATGGTCGTGCCAGTCGTTGCCAAAAGGGTCGAACCAAGATAAGTGGTACATCCACCTCTCGAGTATCTAGGACAACAAAATCAGCAAGAACAGTAAAAGGACCACAACGAACAACCACGTCTTCTACCATTCCCCTAGGTATTTTTACAGACCTATCAGCTAACACAAGATGTAAACTAATAGGTTTTAGTTCCCCTAGCTGAAGTTCTTCATATAGGTGAGTAGGCATCATATTAATGGAAGCACCTAGATCAGCTAGACTACGTTCAATTTTACTACCATTGATAATGCATGGTAAGGTAAAAGAGCCAAGATCACGACACTTAGGTGGGGGTGGTCGGGGTGCCGTGCTACAGAGAATGGTGGAGTATTCGACATTGAGAGTGATGGAAGAAACATCTCCTTACTTCACGTTCTTCGCAAGATCCTTCAAGAACTTCTCAAGTGGTGGCATGATCTCTACAACCTCGGTAAGTGGCATCTTGAGCTCTGTGTTCTTCAAGAACGTGTACCACTTCTTTTATTGGGAGTCGAAGGTATTCATCTTCATGGACTTAGGGAACGAAATCCTAGGCTGATATGAAGGCATATGTGGTGTAGGTGCTGATGTCGGAGCAGGTGGGGCAGTCACCCCTACTTTTTCTCCTTGTCCTCTTCTTCTGCTGTTATATCTTCGATCTCTGGCATGTCATCGGGAACCATGATCGGATCGGGCATTGTCGGACCAACTATTTGTTTAACACTTCTTGTTGTGATGGCTTTAGCTTGCTCATTCTTGGGATTCAGATCAGTTTGGCTAGGAGTTGACCGAATGGGCGGCCACTAGACAAAAGGCTGACAATGTTGCTTAATTAGCTCTCCATTCTTTGTCCTTGTGCGATCTGACCTTGATTCAAAGCAATTTGAGCCTTGGATTGGTTATCATGGTCATCAAGTCTGGAGATGATATGATTGAGCTTTTTATCTATCTCGCTCTCCTTATTATCCCGTGGCATTGACCATTGAGGTTGATGTCCTCTGGTGAATCTAGGCGGTCCTTGGTAGGTATTGTTTGAGTACTGATTTTGGCGACTGTCAGGTGTCGTACCATAGTTGCCTTGATTCCGATGTGGTGGCTGATAGACCCCACCAGATTGGTTAGTTGGCTTGTTCTTCTGGTACAACCCATATGGTCAGTTGTTCTGATTTTGATTTGTCCCAGAGTTGTAGGGAGGGCACTCTTGGAAGCTTTCTTGATATTGTTGTTGAGGTTGCCGGTATTGACAGTAGCCGGTGTAGCCTCGTTGATTATTGGTGAAGCATACAAAGTCTACCTCTTCCGCAGACCAGACACCCACTTTCCCGAAATTTTGACAACATCCTCCATTATGTGAACATGTCCCGCACCACTCACAATCAGCAATGAAGATAGAAGCTGAGGGAGGGTTGATGGGTGCACTAGCTTTCTTCAGATGCTTTTGAACTTCAGCTTTAATCTGTTCTTCTATACACCCAATTGGCTCTTAGTTCCTTCAGATTGCCTCTCCCAATTTCTAGACTAGGAGGTGCAGCTAGCAAAATGAAGGTGAACAGCTTCGGGGATGAGGGCGGTGCAATCTACTTTAGCCAAAGAGTTGACCCACTAAGAGGATTCATCATTCATTCATCTAGCAAAGATATGAGCCAGTTGTCTTTGCTCGAACCCGTGATGAGGACAGTTGTAGAGAAGTTCTTGGAATTCATTCCAAGCATCATAGAGGCTGACTCCTTCCTTCTGCGTGAACCGAGCAATGTTGTCCTTGTATGCAGTAGTTCTTGATGGAGGGAAGTACTCCTCCACAAAGTCTTGAGCCAGAGTATCTCATTGAGTGTAATGACCAAGTGGCCTACTATTTAGCCATCTCTTGGCGGCTCCTCTGAGTGAGAATGGAAATGCTCGCAAGTATAGAGTTTTCTTGTCGAGATTTCCACTCTTGAATGTAGCGCACATGGCAAGAAAATCCTCCAGATGAGTGCAAGGATTATCATGTGGCTTTCCTTCAAACTGGATATCCCTAGAGATCATACCCAGGAATGGGATCTTGATCTCATAGTCAGGATCTGCGTCATTGGATGGAACAGTGATGCTTGACCGAACACTAGTCGCGCCCGACTTGTTACAGACTGCCATAGTTCGTTGAGCAGACATTCTGGGTGGTGGTGGTGGAACGGTATGAGGAGTGGGTAGTGGTGAACCAGAAGACTTAGGAGATGGAGTTGATTCTTCCTTAGTCTCCTCTATTTTAATGAGGGAAGGCGAGTCGATTATCACTTGCTTTTTTGCTTTGTCGGTGCAGAACTGCTAGGAATGTCTGAGCTCTTAGTTTTGATAAGTTTGAACTGAGAACGAGTAGCTGGACGGTTCATATACCTGCATTCAACCTGCAATTCAACAAAAATAAGAGCAACCAGTGTAAAATCATAGTGTGATGGAAAATGGAAAGATGGAAAGTAGAAGAATAATTGCCAACTCTTCTTTCAATCGATGAAGAAGAGTCTCCGGCAACATTGCCAATTTGATAACTTGTAAAAGAGGGTATCAAATAACTATCCCATGAAAGTAGGATAGATCGTATTCCAAGGGTTTCTTCTAATCGTTTACTCAAAGAAATTGACAAGTATTTAGGTTTAAATCAAGTTGCGTGGTGTGAGTTCCACAACTTCTAAACTATTATGCAAAGGAAATGAAATTGAATTAAGAAACAGATTGATTGTTTGGGTTTGATTTCAATTGATAGACAAAAGCTTAGACTCGAATCCCCCTAAGATTACCAAGGCATTGGCGATCACAAAACCGGCGACTTTTCAATCCTAATTCTTTCAATTCTTAAACACTGTCATAGCTCCTTACCCTTAGGTCTATTTCCATGGACATTTGCTACTATTGAATTAGCTACCAAGATCGATTATCCATCCGTGCGTTCACTTCTGCAACGGATAAAAGACTGGTGCACCTAATTGATTTTAGTGAGCTATTCTTGAAACGGATCAACCCTAAACGGTTCCTACTAGAGGAAATATTCCATTGAATAGGTTAATTAATTGATTTGACGTTCTCAAATAAGGAGGACGTTCGCCAACTATCCTTGTTTTAACAAGAATCTAATCTAAGTGATCAAACTAGAAAAGAAACATAAATGAAGAACAAATCAATTATGAATAAAAACTGTATGAATTAAGATCCAGTTACCGCCGATCCCCGAGTCACTTAGGGTTCATCTAATCTAAGCTAAACAAGTTTAACTACTCATATTCGAGAAAGAGAATAAAAAACAACAATAGAATTCATCTTATGAAGGAAGAACAGAGAAAGACTGTAAAACCTAATTCTGACGATTCCGTGAAGCTTTGATCTCGAGAAATCTTCAAATTCTAGCTCCGAGCACCTCCGGGATGAAAAGATTATCAAGTAATCTCTCCAAGAACTTCAGAAATACTCTAGTTTATCTCCCTTTGTGTGTGGAAAGCCTGAAAAACGATATCCCTCGAATTGGGGCTGAAATGGCTTCTTAAATAGGGGCTTGTCCCAATCTGACCCGGAATAGGCCCATGTTTTCGCCGAAAATATTAGAAGTTTTCGGCGAAATGTTCTTTGTAATATTTTTCAATATATTCAACGTAAAATTATGCCCGTCTTTCTCATAAAGTTTTCGGCGAAAAGGTTGAAACTTTTCGCCAAAATATTCTTTGAATTATTTTTTTTTCAATCTTCGACGCTAGAACTTATGAGGATTCTTCACAAACTTTTCGCCGAAATATTCTTCAAAGAGCAGCTGTGTATTAATTTATGATCGTTTGACTTCTCCGATGATCTCGGGTCGCTTCTTGAGGTTCCATCATATCCCGAACACTCCCGATGACTACTTATTCAATGACTAACACCTGTGTACTAACATAAACACTAGAAAACACATTAAATAGACCCGAAACGGGCCAAGGTAACCAGTTTGGTAAGAAATAGCGTTAGTGAATAGAAATCCACTAAACTACCCCTAAAATGTGTTTTCAGACAATGGAATGTCGATTAATTGGGGCTGATAAACACGGTATTTCTAGTGTCATCAAAAACTAAATGACCAAAGTGCTTACTTACTTGGTTGTTTAGTAATGAATGCTCACGTACGATGAAAACGATTAACAAGATAGAAGCAAAATTATCAATAGTCAATAAAAAGTCATAATTAACGCAGTCTTAAGCTGGTAAACATGAAACTAGTTGACATCGGAAAAAAAAAACATAACAACGACAATACAACGACGAAAAGCATTCCTTCAAGCCATCATCCTACTAATTAATACCTGCAGAACGCATGGCGGACCGGAGTCAGCAATCTCGAATTCACATTGGTCACCAATGTTAATATCGTTGTCTTGCACAAAGGCGCGCCAACCAGTAGACAAGTTCATTTCAGGTCGGTTTGTTGCTTTCGTGGCCTGGACAGTCCAAACTTGTTCAGTATTCCCTAGTCGTAGCTGAACCATTTGAGTATATGTGTGGAGGTGACGATCGTCAAACCGTGCGGGCACATGTACTCGTCCTCTTTCTAATTTTTCTCTTGTTAGCGTCAAGGTGAAACTGCATTGACCGAAACAACGTTGGCTTTAACGAGAATATTTATCAGAAAAAATTAGTGCTATCTTGAATATCATTCATACTAACCACTACAACTTAGCCGAAATTAAGATATATGTATTGTGTATCCAAAAATAATATATTATAAAAGTCAACACTAATAGATAAATAATCAACAAAATAATACTTACGATTCACATAATAAGTCAATAACTCAATTATAGTAACTATTTACAATGAGATACTACTAAATTTCATATTGTGAAAGCATTGCAAAATACATTCATGACCAAACTAGAACACAAAAATTATTTAATATATGTCACATTTGTGACATTGAACCACTCATAGTTTGTCCTATTTTGCCTTTCGAAGATCGTTTTTTATATATTTTATGTATGAAGGGAGTTCGAGTGATGAAAATTTTTCGGCAACGATTTAGACAGACAAAGGTTCTGCAAATGATAATTTTTTTAATTATTAGAGAAGTTTGGGTTAAATTCAAACGTTAAAATATAAATTATTAATATTAAGTGTGTCAGTTAGATTGTCAGCAAGGGGAGTAACACTGACGTGAAGTTGCATAGGTTCAATATTAACATTTGTAACTTTGGGTTTTCTAATGATATCAGTTAATTTTAAAAAAAATAGTGAAATTATAGTGGATACAAATTCATACAAAACAGTCCTTAATTAATACGTTGTCTTGTGCCTGTTCAACAAATTTTAAAATTACGTGTGTGAAGCCCTTAAGCATAATTAGGAAATGTAATAATCTCGTAAAAGTCGTTTAACACCACTAATTCATAGGAGTAAAGTATTAGTAAAAGTTAGTCATCACATGTTTGGTCCGTCGCGATCGAAGTTGGGATCGTCAGATGGATAGTTGCCTTCAATTCCCCATTTCTCGAGCACCATCGTTTTGAAACTTGCGTCTTCGATGTACTTGAAAAGGATAAATGCCCCATGTTCCAAACGCATTTGGTGTAAGAAATCCCGCTATATCTCCCCGAATAACGTAAGCACCGGTCTCCCACTATTCACGTCTTCGTTTCGTGAGACATTTACGTTCACTGTCCAAACCAGATCGTTCGGTGCTTGCAGGTGGACTGCATTCGGAACTTCCTGGTTTCGAAAATGGTTGTTGCCTAATTCGAGTGGGAGACGCATGCGTCCTTGGTCGATGGTGTTTTGGATAATGACTTTGAAGTACATTCGGTTCGACGTATCTTGATTTGTGACTTCAGCTCCATTCAATGCAAACACCCTTGCTTTGAAACGACCAACCGCATCGAGCTTGAATAGAATTACAGAGCCTATCCTCAATCTCATTTCCCTCGCGAAATGTTCCCATCCAGCTCCATGGAAACAAAATAGTGGTCTCGAGCGATTCACGTTAGCTTGAGTGGTGGTTGCTACGTTCACCATCCACATCATAGTTGTCGATATGTATACTGCTACTGCTCTTGGGTGATTGGGATATCTGAAATAGGTGTTGCCAAATTTTGGATGGAGAGTCATTCTACTGTCACGCATGGTGGCGTCATCAATTACTTTGAAAAATTTAGGTCTTGCCATTACAGCGATTTGGACAAGTTTAGTAGAGAAAATGAGTTTGTTGGGAAAATTTAAGAAGTCTTGAATAGAACAAGATGGAAGATGACTATCTTGAAAACCAATTTTCTTTGTAACATTAATGGGTTGGCACTCCCTTTTTTTTTTTTTTTTACGGATGTTTGGCTCACAGTATTATTATAGTTCAGCCCCTGTATTGATTATCATTCATTGGCTTAAAATTTATACAAAAATAAAACCTTCACATGCATTAGTTGCATGATTTGCAAATTGACTCCTTCCCTTTATTTTTTTTGGACGGTTGTACAATATTAACGTAAGTCATCCCTAAAATGATTAACTTTGATTGGCTAGAATTGTATTTTTTAAAAAATACATTCATTGGTTGCATGATATATAAGTTGACAAATGTATATATGTATGTGTAAGAAGATGAATGAATGTATGAATTTGGAAGGTAGATGTAATTTAATTCTGTGGGGGAATGAGTGTGAAATAACTGTTACGTGTGTCTTATGAACGAGGTTTTGATCTTGGTACATAACAGTGCTAATTTTACGTATTACCTAAGTATTATCCTTTGACAAGCAAGGCTTACATAATATCATCTTGACTGGTACACTAGGTACGTAAATAATATTTATTGTTACATACTTTTTACGTAATAGGCTTTGATCGTATGTAATAAGTTGAAGTTGACATAGTAAGTAATAATTATTCATCTTTATGTAAAACTTACGTAACAAATTATTATCTTACGTATCAAGTTTAACTTGACATTTCACATAAGAACTACTCTTAGTTACGTTAATAAGGCTTACGTAACCAGAGTATTACAATAAAAATGTGTAGAAGCCGACTATAAGTTACCACCCATGGTCAATTCAATTACCAATATAATAATATTATACTTTATGCAATTACGGTAAATTGTATTATTATAACCGTAATCATGTACATTAATTATAGTAATAGTACTATTACTGGCAATGGATCAGCATCCAAGAGAATGCTAGTTTGGAAAGTTCAAAACTCATTTTCAACCATTAGATCTAGTTTGACCCTTTGACCAATCTAATGGTCCAGATTTGTTAGGGTCATTTAGGACTTTACACAAATAATTAAATTATTATATTTAATTTAAATATATTATTATTATTTATTATTTCAATATTTTATTTTTTATTACAGTGGGCAACAAACTGTCGCCGTCCAATGTTGGCGGTCGACGGTCGTCGGCCGCCAGAGCCGGCCACCGGTCGTCGGTCGCCGGAGCCGGCCACCGGTCGTCGGCCACTGGTCACCGGTGACTTTTTCGGCGACTTTTTCTGGTGACTTTTTTCGGTGAATTTTCCAATCACATTTCCGTCGACTTTTCTCCGGTGACTTTTTCCTGCGACTTTTCCGACGAGGACAAGTTAACTAGTTAACCTGATTTTTACTATTAACTTATTACCATGATTTTTTTTATTCGTAACTAGTTAACTTGGATTTTTATAGTTAACTAGTTAGTTAACATGTTTTCCGGTGAGGCTCCGGAGACCGACCAAACTCCGGTGACTTTTCCGGCGAAGACAAGTTAACTAGTTAACTTATCAAGTTAACTAGTTAACATCATGATTTAGATAACGAGTTAACTAGTTATCTAATCGAGTTAACTAATTAACCAATCGAGTTAATCTTGGTGACTTTTTTCGGTGACTTTTCCGATGACTTTTTCTGACGACTTTTCCGACGAGTACAAGTTACCTGATTTTTACTATTAACTTATTAGCATGATTTTTTTATTCTTAACTAGTTAACTTGGATTTTTACCGTTAACATGTTTTTCGGTGACTTTTCCGACGAGGCTCCGGTGACTTTTCTGGCGAGGACAAGTTAACTAGTTAACCTGATTTTTACTAATAACTTGTTAACAAGATTTTTTTTATAACTAGTTAACTAGTAAACCTGAGTTTTTATAGTTAACTAGTTATCTAGTTAACATGTTATTATCTAATCGAGTTAACTAGTTACCAAGTTGTTAAGTAGTTAACCAATTGAGTTAACTATTTATCAAGTTGTTAACTAGTTAACAAAATTTTTAGTGATAACTAGTTATCAAAATTAGTTAACTAGTTAACATCATGATTTAGAAAATGAGTTAACTAGTTAATCAATCGAGTTAACTAGTTAACCAATCGAGTTAACTAGTTACCAAGTTGTTAACTAGTTATCTAATCGAGTTAACTAGTTAACTGATCATCCAAATTTTACTCAACTTGTTATCAACATTAGGTAACTAGTTAGCCAAGTTAGTTAACTAGTTATCAGATCGAGTTAACTAGCTATCCAATCGAGTTAACTAGTTAACCAATTGAGTTAACTAGTTATCGAAATCGAGTTAACTAATTATCAAGTTGTTAACTAGTTAACCAATCTCGTTAACTAGTTAACTTATCGAATTTAATTATTCAATCGAGTTAATTAGTAATGTAATCAAGTTAGCTAGTAATCTAATTGAGTTAACTAGTTAACTAATTATCCAATCAAGTTAACTAATTAACCAATTAGGTGAACTAGTTAAACAACCAACATCGATAATCAACATGATACAACAATCAGTTTTATTCACAATAAACATCATCATCATCATCAAAAGATCATCATCATCGAAACATCATCATCATCAAAACATTATCATTTCCCTAGATCGATGATATTAACAAATGCCTGCTTCCTCTTATCCTCACCATCAATTAATCCTCGCCCTCCGCCGAATACAGACTCTCGATTCGCCCCCATCCTCAATCAGGCCGTTCCAAATTGGGCCTCGACATCCGAGTCCTGACCTTGCCCTTCCTAGTGACCCGGTTTGGCCTCCCGGCGGCTGCCGAATACCAGGCCCCACCTCCAAATTGTCGTCCAGCGTTGGATCTGAACTGCGCCTCCGATCTGCTTGGCCTCAGATCTACTCTCCGTCGCTGCAAGAGAAGACGAGGAGGTGGCCTGAGGAAGAGTGCATCAGATGAGAAGACAAGGAGGAGGTGGAACGGACGAGGAGGAGGTCGGAGGGAGAGGGGGATCGGACGAGGAGGAGGTCGGAGGTAGAGGTGGATCGGACGAGGAGGAGGTCGGAGGGAGAGTGGATCGGACGAGGAGGAGGTCGGAGGGAGAGTGGATCGGACAAGGAGGAGGTCAGAGGGAGAGGGGGATCCGACGAGGAGGTGGTCGGAGGGAGTGGGGATCGAACGAGGAGGAGGTCGGAGGGAGAGGGGATCCGACGAGGAAGCGGCTGGAGAGAGAGAGCTGATTGGAGAATCAGGCGGCCGGAGAGAGGGAGCTGATCGGAGGCCACAATCGGGAGAAAAGGCTTTGACGGCGGCCGTGCGTGGAAGAATAAAGGAGTCAGAGGACTTAGTTAATTAGGAATAGGGTTTAAAATATATTTTTCAAAATGACAAAAACACCCCTCTGGCTAATGGGTTTGGAACAGTCCAAACTCCAATTCATGGACGCAGATCCTTTGCCACTATTACTAATAGGATACTATAAATAAAAAGGTGTGAGAATTATATTTAAACATAGGGTTAATACACATTTTTATCCTTCTACTATGCAAAGTTAACAAACATACCCCTTTACTATTTTCTAACCGATTTAACACCCTCTACTTTGAAAACTTTAACAAATATGCCCCTCTGTTTAATTTTTCATCTATTTTCCATCCGATGTGTTGATTGTACATGCCACGTCATATTATTTGTACACCTTATAGCTTTTTGGAAGGTTCGCAATCGAAAATTATTTAAATTAGAAAGAAAATAAAATAAATACCACAAACGCCTCCGTACATAATAGTGATTATAATATGCTTTTCCTTTCTCTTTTCTTTTTAATTTAAATATTTTCACCTTGTGGACATCCCAATTAGCGATATTGTGGACAAATAATATGACGTAGCATGTATAATCAACTCATTAGACGAAAAATAGATGAAAAGATAAATGGAGGGGCATATTTGTTAAACTTTTCAAAGTAGAGGGTGTTAAATCAGTTAAAAAATAGTAAAGGGATATGTTTGTTAACTTTGCATAGTAGAGGAGTAAAAAGGTGTATTAACCCTTAAACATATCACTATTCGGTGGATTATTTAATTAAACACTTTCCTTGTAGAACTAGAATTACCTTTCCATCTAGAATTAGAACTTCCTTAATCTATGTTAATGTCCATAATGAACTAAACTTCTTCCTTATTAAACAATTATAAAATAATATTCACCAAAACTTAAGAATTATAAATGTACTATGTTGACGACGCCATAGAAATAAATACAAAGCTCATTGTAGAAATCAATTCAAAGCTTCTGAGTACGGTGAAAAATAACGCCAAGTATCACGTCGGTAAGTACGTCCCTTCTAACCTTCTCGTTCTACTTCTACGATTTTATTTATTTGTTCATAGAACTGTGTTTTTAACTTTTATCGTGTTTTCCAATGGTAGCCACAAATGACAATATGACTGATGATTTGGCTTGAGAGAGAGAAGAAGTTAATATCTTGGATGATTTAATGAAAGAGTACGCAGAATTGCACGAGCTCACGGATACACAAGTAGAGAGCCTTGAATTCAAAAGTTACGAAGAAGGTCGAGATTGGTCCACAAAATATGAAAAACATTGGTGTTCGATGTCAGACTCGATGACATGAAATATGACAAAGATGGTGCCATTTTGGAGTTCATAATAGTATGCAACAACCAGGGAGTACGAGCTCCACCTAAAAAACCAAGAAAGAATCAGCCTAGATTGGAGAAAAGATGTGGTTGCAAGGCTTTAATTAAGTTAAGGTTGAAGAAAGAATCATCGACATATTTCGTGGCACGATTTGTTAACACGCACTCTCACGAATTAACCGTGCAACATTTGGCTCATTATATGTGAAAAAATCATGATGTGGCTGATGTAGGGAAGGAAGCACTGAGACAGACCAAATCTGTGGTCGTGGGACCTGTCGACGCATACAAAATGGAAGTGGAAAATTATGGTGGGCATGCACATGTGGGTTACACTAAACTAGATGCCTTGAATCAATATTCCCGACAAGAAACAAAAAGAATAGCTGAAGGTGATGCTTCAACAGCTGTAGCCTACTTGAAGTCGCAATCAAAACAGGATCCAAATTTTTTATGGAGTACACATTGAATGAAGAAAATATGTTGGAAAAAAGTTTCTTGGGCAGACAACATGAGCATCGCGGATTTCGCGTGCTTCGGCAAAACCTTCGAATTCGACGCGACTTACAAGAAAATTAAATATAACTTGCCTTTGGTTATATTTTTTGATATGTATAACCTAACATAACTTAAAATAGAAGTGTTAAAATCTTCTGTTACTCCATTTGTGAATTAATTTGTTATTTGTCAATGCTGAAATATAATAGATATTAATAAATAAAGTGTATTGTTCATCAACAACGTGAGATATAATATTAGTTTGCTTTTATTCAATGTAGGTATTAACCAACACTTTAGAACTTGTGTATTTGGTTGTGCATTCATGCAACACGAAAGAGAAGAGAATTGTCAATGGGTCTAAACACACTCAGCAAGGCAATGGGTGGGAAAAAACCAGGTTTTGTGATCATAGATGGAGACCGTGCCATGTCCAGTGCAATAAAACATGAATTCCCTTAGGGGACTCATTGTTTGTGTTCATGGCATCTAAACAACAAAATTACCCAACATGTGAAGAATCCTGAATTCATAAATGAGTGGACTGAGGTTTATTAAAGCTGACTACCCTTCCTTTGAAGTGTGGCTTGCAGATTGGAATGCTTTCTTGGAAGATTGCACACTATCGGAAAACACTTGGATTAACACAAACCTCACTTTGAAACGAGAAGATTAGGCAGACACATACTTCAGGAAGAAATTTTTTGCAGGGATGAGCACAACTTCTAGATGTGAAGGGTTGAATTCACAACTCGGAAAGAAAGTAAAAAATGGTGTCAATCTAAAGCTCCTTGATTTTTTTCGTTAGCTTCAATCATTTGATGTCAGAGCTTCGTGAGGAAGAACTACGATTAGACTACCAGTCTATTCATTCAACACCAGAAATTAAATCGAAAGCACTGAAGTGTCTAGAAGAAAGTGCAGCTGCCGTGTATAGCTTGAAAGCATTCCACAAATCTAGGGATGAGTTGGAATATTCTGCAGGATGCATTAAGGAGGGCAAGGAGATTGAGGGAGGTTGTCATACATACACAGTAAGTATGTTTGGTGTAGAAGATATTAGTTGGAAGGTGACTTATTATGATGCAACTACTACAGTTGTGATAAGTTCATTTGGATGGGAATTCAGTGCCCACACATGTTATTTGTGCTAAAAGAAGAGTCAAAGTTGCAGATTCCAAGTAGCTTTATGAAGCATTGCTGGACGAAGACCCCTAAAGACTACGCGACCATGCCTCAACCTACGCATATCAACGAAACAGGAAAAATTACACTAAGGCATGATATTCTAACATATTCGTCAGTGGAATTTTTTTCAAAGGGGAGTGTTATCAGCTGAGGGTTGCAAGGTTGCTCAAGAAGCATTGAAGGCAGCGATTGAAAATTTGAGAAATATGGACCAAGGTCCAATCTAGACACCCAAGGTGATTGTACCTAAGGAACTTAAAGGAATAAAGTATCCGAAAAATATGGCATTCAAGGGCTCAGCTGAGAAAGGGGGGGAAGCTTTCAAACAGAGGAAGTGTGGGTACTGCAAACAATTAGGTCATTATGAAACTAATTGTTCGCGAAAACTAGCAGAAGAATCGGAAGCAGCAAGAGCAGGAACGGGAGAATTAGGGGAGGAGAGAGAAGACATATGTTAGTTAAAAATTGAAATGCATTCTTTGTTATTTTGAATAGTTTGAATATTAATTTTCTAAGTTTTTATGTTGTATTCGATGAATTTTCTGAGTTTTTTGTTGCATTTGTTACAATGGTGAATTTACTGATTTTGTTCTTACTTGCACACTCAATAACTTGAACATATAATTAATGATGGACATGAGAGAGGATACAAATCATATATAAGCCTACAGTCTACCAAAAGCTTTGGTTCATTCCTGATACAGATTGACCCATACTGCTGCCTACTTGCTGGTTGTTCATTGTTTGTGAGATTCCAGACACATTTGAAGCTCCAGAAGTGAAAGTACCAAGACAAGAGCTCTGGGGAACTTATGACGTTGCAAACTTGTAGCTTGAGAAGCTGGATGCATAACAGATGGAAGATGTTGAAACCCAGGCCCCAAAGGTAATGATGTGACTGTACTTAGTTCCTAAGCAGAAACCAGACACTGATTTGTTAATATGTAGAAACTAGTGACCAATCGTTAATGACAATACTTGAACCAGAGCTATGGTATAAACACACAAATTTTACAGTTGCAACCGTAACACTTCCAGCAGAGATTGATGCTCGGTTCACTAAAGAGCCTTTTGCTTAAACAAAACAATGGAGTCGTCTTTCCAGGAAAATTGTCAAAGCATAAGAAGCATTATAACTATCCAAAGCAATCCTAGAAGCAATGAGATGACCTTCTTTCAAGAAAAACATGTTTCGAAGAGGTTTATAACCATGTAAGCCAACAGAATAGCTTTAGTTGACGTCCTCCTATTAATTTTAAGATAGAGGAGATGTCATCATGATCATGGGGATGCATGTCGTGATTTTTCAGATGTGAACAAAAGTAAGAGAATTATATGTATGGATAGGCAAGTTATGGAAAGGCAAACCAAACCGTAACAACCAATTCAAGAATAAAATGCAGAACAGTGTACAACTTTAAGAAGCTTTGGATATTGCAAAGACAAAAACAAATGATATTTTCTTTGTATTTCTTATATCTATGTAATCAATGAAGAGCATTGGTGAAGGCAGGGTTTTATTTAGAATACAAAAGATTCCAGTAACTCCATTAATAAAAAAAGTTCATATTACTTATTAAACTAAATTAAAATGTAATCAACTAACAACTTGAAGGAATTTGAGTAGGGGGTGTCCTGTAACTCCATTAATTGAGACAACAACACACATGGACATTAGAATCAGAGCCTAATACAGACAGGTGACAACAACATAACAATACATGAAACTTAGATGCTAAAAGGGATGGAAATCGGTCGGTTAGCGGTTATTTGCCCAAATCCCACACCAAAACCCTATCCTAAATTAAGAACCGATTAGCCATAACCGGTTGGTTTACAGTTACCGGTTTAACTCGTTAACCGATTTCTGACAATATCAAATTGTACATAGGGAGGGAGTTCTACAACTTGAATTCATCATCACAAATGGTGCACTACAAACAGATGTTGTTTTTTATAAAGTGATTGTATATATATAAGTAAAAGAATGACTTAATCATTCCAATTTGGTGCACTACAAATATGATCCATGCACTAAGCCCAAGACAACATTCCAATCTATAAGATACTTAATCAAACACACCCAGCTAACAGAAGGCGGGTTTAAACCAGCCCCACTACAAACAGATGTTGCAGTAACATTTTAGCTACAATAACTACAACATACTGAACTGCATTTCAACTACATCATTTCAGCATTTCATAGCGAAACCAAAATAGAATACAGCAGTAGCATTTCATTTCATAAGCTACAAACACAAAACCTTATAACAGCAGATGGAGTTCTACAAAATACAGATGCAGCAGTAGCCTTTCATTTCAGTATTGTAAGAATAAACCCAAATAAAATAAGAACAATAAGAACTCCAACTGCTTATTCCAATGACCATTCCAGTAGCATTCCAATAGACAAGAATTCACCAAAGAAAATCAGTAACCATAGGTAAAAGAACAATACAGAACTGACCAACATGATCCATATGAAACACACAGAGAAAAATGGTTCATATTGTGGCTGGGTGTCTAAAAACTAATCTCCGACCAACAAGGGGGATTCATAACCACAACAGTGCTAAAGTGGCTGGCTGGAAGAACATTAGCATGGAAAATATCATAGACTAACAGACTAGCAGAAGAACATTGTCATGATGTCGTCGGCGGGAATCAGCATGGAAAAGATCATGATCTATAACAAGGCAGAAGATCATATTTCAAAATTACAAACAGCAATGCTAAAGTGACATCACAGAAGAAGTTTCAATACCCGCAAATGGTTGATTATTCTGCCTTGTGCAGTATGAGCATTAGCATGGAAAAGATCATAGACTTTTTTAGTTCAATTCTAAACGAGCTCATACACAGCATATGAGATTTTTCCACAAAACTATCAAAGCTTTGATAGCTTTCCTAAGGGTGGATTTGTTGGCTAAGATGTTTCCACAAAGCTATCCTAAAGCCACTACAATCCACTATGTACCTAAACTTTCCAGAAACAAAGCCATTGTAGTTTCAGCTTTCCACCAAACAAAACCATCTTTTTTCAAGTTCTAGGTATATATATCCAAGCCACTAGATTACAACCTTCAAAGTAACAACAAACGCAGAACTCGTGAGAGGGAGCACGCATGCATCCCCATATCTTAATCAACTAATTAGAGAGATCACTAATTTGGAGCAGACATTAGATCTGTTCAAGAGACGTGAATTGAGCATTAGCAGTTCAATTCAGAACAAGCACATATATAGCATAGGAGATTTTTCCACAAAGCTATCAAAGCTATGACTAGATTTCGCATCCATGTGGAAAAGGCTGGATTTGACATCTATGTGGAAAAGGTTAAGTACGAGAACCAGTACACATTCAGATCTCTAGAGACCAAAAACAGCAAAACCCCATCGTTGACTGAAGCAAACGTCAGATAAAACAATGAATCGAAGGTTAAATTATTTGAGATCACTAAGAGAGTATCACTACCTTAGCTTTAGGGATGACCTTGACGACAACTTGCTGTCCTTTAAGTTCACCTTTCTTGAACTAAGAGAGCATCATCAGCCTCTCCAAGTGCTTCTATGAATGATTCATTTGAAGCATGAGGAAGAAAGAACCAAGAAAGTAAAAACTATGAACAGAGAAGAACAAAGATAAAGCTTCATTTCTACAGAAGCTAAATATGAAAATATAGGAACAGGGGAAAAAGCTTCTACTGCTGGGCTGCAGAACCATTATCCAAACTCCAATGTATATATTATATAAAATAACCAACACTAAGATAAAAGCTAAAGTAATGACCCCACAATGTCCAATGTGCTAAGAAAAACTAAATTGTGTAAATTCAGATTACCATTACAATATCAAAAATTTGTCCGCATATCTAAAGTAAACGAATCAAAACTGTAAAATAACTGCAAAACTCTTAATTTCTCCATTGTTGCCTTCCACGATGCAGTTTCCTAGTTCCTACAAAATAAAGTGTCCAACTTAAGAAACAATGACATATACATTATACAGTACGTGAGTGACATGATATTTCTAATTAGTAATTACCATGTGTGAAGATTAGTCGGCCTGGAAGCTCTCATCAGCTTCTGAAGAAAATCCACTTCCATAATTACCTTCATGTTCCACTCCCACATCTTCATCCGTACTTTCAAATTCGACAACCCTATTGTTCTCAAGAAGATTTTGACGACCACCATTATTATCTCTTGTTGTCTCTAGTACGACTGTAGGCGATGGATTTTTGTTGGTAGTATCGACAAAGGATCGTAGAGCTAAATTACAAACAACAAATTAGACCTAATACCAAAAATAGAAAAAGTAAAATTCATGAACACTAAAAGTAATGAGATTTTACCATCCTCAAGTTCTTTTCCGGCATCCATTGTCACATTTAAATCATCATCCTCGTCTTGTATTGATGAAAACTTTGATGATCTCATCCAATCTCCACAACATATTACTACCTCAACAATCTTAGGTGACAAAGAACTTCTAAATGAGTCTAACACTCTACCACCTGTACTAAAAGCACTCTCAGAAGGAACAGTCAATATTGGGATTGCAAGGATGTCTCTTGCAATGTCACTAAGCACCGGATACTTCACATCCTTTGTCTCCCACCATCCCAATATATCAAACATATGTTGTGCTTTAGGATCATATGGCTCCCGATCATCTTTCAAATATGATTCTAACTCAGTTCTAGACCCAACATACTCAGTCATACTATATTCACACTCAAAAGCATTGTCGTATGCCCCTTCTGACATGTTTGGTAGTTCTGTAGTAGTAGAAGGTTGAGATTGAGTGGTTGGCTGCCTAGCATCATGAAAGCTCTGATATACCTCAAATATATTTTGGAGCTCAGTATTAACCTCTTCTAATAATTGAGCACCTTTGACATCTCCGTACAACTTCTTCAAAGCAAACTTAGGATACTTCATTTTGTGTCTAGGGTCTAACACTAAAGCTATGTAAACAAGTCTATTGAGTCTGTCATTTCTCCCATCCTTCTCAGACCAATACTTCCCAAGCTTTTTAGACATGCTAAAAGCCATGTTTCTTATTGCTTCATCCTCGCTGGCTTCCATTTGACGAATGTTGAAAAATACCTTGCCCATCTCTCTCACAAACAAATGACTTGTCACATAGGAAGAACCTGAAGCCACTAAAGTCAAATCATATACTTTGTCAAATTTCTAATACTAATCCAATCTTCTGCTATAGGGGGACCAAGTACAAAATTGCTATACCTCTTAGCCAACAAATCATACTTGTAGGATGGATCTTTTCCCTCCAATGACTGAAATGGCTTCTCAAACTTTTCAGCTGATTCCAACATGAGGTAGGTGGAATTCCACCTTGTTGCCACATCCAACTCAACAAACTTTTAGGATCCATACCATGGAAAACCACACACTCCTTAAAATTTGATGTTCGAGTGGGAGACCCAGGAACCCATCTAACTGCCTCACGCACCTTTCTTACTGATACGTCAACCTCCTCTAAGCCATCAGTAACAACAAGATTCAATATGTGTGCAACACACCGCATGTGCAGAAATTTTCCACCAAGAATACTACCTCCCCAAGTCTGAAACTTATCCCTTAAATGGATAATTGTTGTATCATTAGCAGTAGCGTTATCCATGGTGATGCAAAACACATTCTTCAGATTCCATTCCTCCAAGCAGTCTGCTACTGAATCAGCAATGTCAATTCCTATATGACTATTTATTTCACAGAAATTCAATATCTTCTTATTCATTTTCCAATCAAGATCAATGAAGTGAGCAGTAATGCACATATAGTTGATATTCTGAATAGAAGTCCAACAATTAGTAGTAATGCAAACCCTACCAGCACACCTTGAAACAAAATACTCTTGCAAATTCGTCTTCTTCTGTAGAAACATCTTAAAACATTCTGCCCGTACTGTTTTCCTAGATGGCATATCAAACATAGGGCATGCAGTTTCCTTCAACCTCTTAAACCCTACATGTTCGACGAATAGGAACGGCAACTCATCCAACATAATCATCGCTGCAACAGCTTGCATGAGCACATCTTGATTAAATCTCCAATTAGCTACCATTCGAGCTTTTTCATCATCTAAAGTAGGCACAAATTGTAGATTCATCTGACCATCCCTTTCAGCTCTTTTCCTCCTACACATCAGAGTATGGTTTTTAAGAGAAGTCGTACTATTATGTCCAGGATCAGCTTTGAAAATTGTCGGACAAAATAAACATTGAGCCTTGTACTTTCCATTCTCATCTTGAAATGCCTTGAACTCCGCCCACCAAGGAGATCTCTTTTTATACGATTTTTTAGGCCGCCCCTCTCCCCCATTTGGTATAGTCGGTATTGATGCGGCTAGTTGTTGTTGAGGTGTATGATTTGCAAGAGGTGCTACTGGTGCTGGAGTTGTTGCGTTAACACTACCAGATGTGGCACCAAGTCTAGCATCACCAGCTCGTCTCTTCTTGTTTTGACGACGTAGTTGACTATTACTAGGCATCTGTAAAATATTACAAGAAAATAATATGTAAACTCAAAAATCAATTTACAATCAAACGCCAAATTTACTAGTAATAATGTTCTGAACATTACAACACTGGCTTAGGTAGTTAGGTTTATGACATGTTATTAGTAAACTCATTTTCATAACAAAAATACTGATAATCTAACGTGCTTAGGTATTTACGATTATTACATCAATACCAATTCATATTCTTACATTGAAAACTCATTTTCACATTAGTAGCATGACATAATACAATGAATGAAATTGTTTATCACATAATGACAATAACCAAATAAAATAATGAAAGGATCAACCATTCCATATGTATGTCTGATATTAAAGTAATCTTACGAATAGAAATATAGAATGAAAAAACACAAAAGCCAAAACAAACTAAGTAAAGTTGGAACTAGTTTCAAGAAGTTGTGTACAACAGTATATCACCAAACTTTGGCGCAACAGGAAAAAAAATATTACTTTTGATTGTTTTGAAGTAGTCTCTCCCTCTCTGACGCGTGCAGCAACAACAAAAGAAAAATAATTAGCTTCTTCAATTTCTTTCTTAGGCGCGATGGTGTGCACAGTGCAGCAGGAGTTTTTCTTTTTGAATTCAAACTGTTTAGGGTTTTAGGTTTTAACTTTGAAGGGATTTTCACCTCGTTTGGTTTCTGTGATTTGAAGGTGTGATTTGGGTGAATGTGTGTATTCAGGGAAAACCTTTGTTTTTTTGGATTTGTGATTTAAAAAATGAGTGATTTGAGGATGAAAAATGAGAGAGAAATGGCTGATTTCAAAACTCAACTATTAGTTGAGTTTTGGGTGATTTGAGAATGGTGGATTTGGAAGTAATGTTCATTTACATATATGTCCTACTTTTCTACATTATTACAACCAATGCACTCTTTTAATTCATTATAACAAGGATAAATGAGTAATTTTACTTCAATGTAATAACACTCACCCAAATCCCAATTGAATTACAGCAACTTCCAAACAAAGGTTTTCAGCAAATAAGCTTAATCACAAAACATCTATTTCTAAAATCACAATATTAATCAAATACACTATTTTCAAATCACAGAAACCAAACGACTCGTTTATGATTTTGTCATTTTCAGATTGCATATGGGCCACACAGTTAGGGGTGTTGACAAGCCGAGCCGAGCCGAGCTTTGCCCAGCTCGAGCTCGGCTCGTTTGGTTTGAACTCTGGCTCGAGCTTGGCTCGAGCTCGAGCTCGGCTCGGCTAATTTTTTTTGGCTCGAGCTCGGCTCGGCTCGGTTCGAAACTGGCTCGTTAACAAGCCTAAACGAGCTCGAGCTCGATTGCAAGCTCGGCTCGGCTCGAAACTGGCTTGTTAACGAACCTAAACGAGCTCAAGCTCGAATTGAGCTCGTTTGCAAGCTTTCGAGCTCGGATCGAGCTCATTTACAAGGTTTCGAACTTACTCAATTTTCTAAATTATTACTTATCATTAATTTGTAGGCATACTCAAAAATCAAAATGAATATTATTGTTTACCATATCTAGAATTTTTAAAAATAATCAAGCCAAAATCGAATCATTTCATGAGCCAAAATCGAGTCATTTCACGAGCCAATCGAGCCAGTTCGCAAACTCCGAAACCGAGCTAGCTCGCGAGCTCCAAAATCGAGCTATCTCACGAACTACTTAATTGAGCCAGCTCACGAGCCATTCTCGAGCTGATCGACGAGCTGTGTAACGAGCTCTAACGAGCCAGCTCGCGAGCTGCATTGTTCGAGCCAACGAACCGAGCTGGCTCGCGAGCCAGCCCAGCCGAGCAGGCATGAGCTCGAGTTCGGCTCGTTTATAAACGAGCCGGCTCGCGAGCCAACTCGGTTCGTTTTGAGCCGAGTCACGGGCGAGCTTTTTTCGAGCCGAACACGAGCAGCTTGGTTCGTCAACAGCCCTACACACAGTCTGTGATAGCCAGCCCATACGGAAATACCCTGATTGCACATGGGTTTTAGGCTTGAATGGTTAATATAATTATCGTACTACTTCCAACCGGTTATCATCGGGTAACCAAGCTATTACCCGTAATAACCGTTTACCCGATTCTAACCAAAATCAGACACTGACATCACTTCAATAATCGATTTTCGGGTACCCTATAACTGTTTTGACCGATTCGGGTTCGGTTAACCCAGATTAACCGGTATCCGATTTCCACCCCTAGATGCTAATACACTTTAGAACTGGACATTAGAATTAGTCATGGCTCAGATTAACAATCACTAGAGAAACAATAGCAATTTAGATCTGATCTTTCACACATTCACAGCAGCCATAATGCAACAAAAGATGATTCTTTCAAGTCCTTTCCTTCTATGTTTGATATGTTTCATTCTTGTAATACTAATTCCTGATCCACTAACATCTCTGATTCTTATATTAAAACATAATGATGCAAATCTTGATAGACAAACATTCACTAGTAGTCACTAACAAGGAGTAAAGCTAAGAAGGGTAGTAAAAAGCCAAATGAAAATTGGAACACTATTCCAACAAAACTTTTTTCCAGTGAGAACAGATATAAGGACTAGGTGCATAATCTTGATCCTAACAGCATTGTAAACTTGCTGAAAGCAAAAGAGCTCTAGAAACCCACATTAATTGGCAAGGAATTAAGTAGTAAACATAATTTCATCTCAACCACGCATCAAGTCTTTGACCAATCCCATCTCATGGTTCTATTCTAAGCAAGCAATCGAGCAATTTGATTGACCTTATAACCTAAAATATCAGTACATCACCATAATCGCAGATGTAATCAAAGTACCCGAACAATTCATTAGAGAAGGGAAAAGGGTTAAAGGATGAAGAAATAAACCTAGTTCTTGAGCAGCCACTGTGTTTCCTACGAATCGGAACCCATAAATGAAATCAAAAATTAAAAGCTACAAATTTTTGAGGTAAACCATAACTGACGGAGAAGAAACAGATTCAAGAAAGATGATAGAAAGTTCACCTCAAGGTCTTCGCTGTTCAAGGCCATCGACGGCTCCCTTCGATTGGAGATGCATTTCTCTTGGCCCCAACTCTATCACCATGCCCTAATTTCATTTTGTCGTCATCAATTTCAAACCCCACACCCTTCTTGCTTTCCTCCAGCAAGGACGTCGGAGTCATACCTCTCCCTCTGAATTCCTTCGTAAACAATGACTCTGACAGCTGGTCACCTAAAATCACGCGACCAAATAAGAATCGAATTGAGAAACAATCGAAAGGGAGAGAGGAAGAAGACTATTCGTATCTGATCGAAGAAACGCCGGCTGGAAGTGCCGATTATGCAGAGGAGCCGTCATTTGGGTTTTGGAAGAGGTGGATGGGATGAGTGGATTAAAAGAAAATCTGTTTTTTAATCTAACTATCAGATAATGCAAATGGTGCCGAAACGTTAAAAATTGTTTGGTTCTGTGTAGTGACCAACCAGAAGTTATTGAAAATGTTTGAGACTAATCTAGCATATAAACTAGGCAAAATTCTCCAGCCAATAGATAATTGACACATGTCAGCGGGTATTGATACCCGCGGGCACCAAAGTGCTCACCATATATATATATATATATATGGTGGCGACTACAGCACTCCTGGAGCACTAGATGCTCCCCTCTGTTTGAACCAATAAAAAAGAATCTCATTCGTTCATTCTATAAGATCTAATCTGAACCTTCCATAAATAAATTAATTTTATAATTTAAATAAAAAATAATTAAAATAACTAAAAGGTCACTCAACATTTTTCATATAAATAAATAATCATAACTCTTTATTTTTACGTTCAAATTAAGTTTTGTCCACGCCAAATTAAATTATGATCATCATAATAACATCAAATACATATTAAATACAATTATTTTGTAACTTGTTAAATCACTTCACCCTTTTCAAACATCCATCCATCCACACTTTAATTGACTCTAACTCAAACACCCATCTTAATCACTCTTCCCAACTTAGTGTATGATTTTACTCCAACCAACTCACCCAACTCCTATAACCTCATGCAACCCGATAGAATGGGAGTTTCCAAAACACTAAGAACCCTAGAATTCCATTCTCTGCAATCACTCTCAGTTCATTGTCATTTCTCCTCATCATTCTCATATCATTTCTTCACCTCTCAACTTCATCATATTTCATTTCTGGAAACCGCCCTCCCTGCCGATACTTGCAGTCGAGTCGAGAGTACGTCAGTCGGCCGAGCAGAGACGAGGTGAGGAATGGGAGGTGGGTCTCAAGCTCCCAAGCTGGGACTTTTCTTGTAAGAAATCGAGAGAGATGGTTCAACCAAGGGGGGATTTCTGATGGGGCAACAAGGGAGAGGAAATGTCAACGAAGAATGGTTCCCTCGGACTTCAGGTGAAGATTAACGGCCACGACTTTGTAAGTCATCTTTGAATGTGTCGTCTAATGCTCGGAACCATCGCACTTACCCAGTAAGTTCAGATCTCCAATTTCCCTCTTCCCTTTTTGGATTTTGCTTTGATTTCCAGATTTCGTGGTGGGCAATTGCCGATTTTCAATTTTGTTGAAAGATTCCTCGGTGATGAGTTCTTCGTCAGACGATCAAATGTGGTTCTGCTACTGGAGGCTAGATTACAAGTACAAGAACAGCCAAAGGTCTAACAGGGCGATGGTGAGCGGGTTCTGGAAGGTCAAGGGAAAGCCTCTGTTCATCGTCGCTAGAGACACTGGTGCACAGATTGGAGTCAAGAAGACCTTGGTATTCTTCTACCGAGCATGAGGAGATGCTAAGCTGGTTAGGACCGATTGGGTTATTCATTAGTAACAGGCCATGACCCTGCTTCATGATCAGGTTTGATTCGATGAGTGAGCCTTGTTGATTCTTGATTTACTAGTGCTAGAAGTTCAATACTGGTTCAATTGTATAATAGTTGTTTTGTTAGTTTGATAGTTTTGTCTAGAATCCTTCTGGGTTGACAGCCGTTTACTTGTTAGTTTGATAGTTGTTTTGTCTAGAATCCTTCTGGGTTGTAGTTGCACAGACTTGCACTTCCTCGCAAAGTACATATTCTTGGATGTGGTAGGGTTGGATAAACTCCTGATGTGATTCTTAAAATGGTTGAATGTGTTCAAGATGCTGTCAGGAGAAGACATCTCATGGGCGTGATCCTTGTTAGATTCCAAAACAAACGACAAATTAAGAAGTTATGCTAAAAAGATGATCTACTAGTGACACTGCCTCCACGCCTCTCCTGGTCGATCCTGAAACCAGGGTACTATAATCTATTCCTCCCTCCTGATGAACATTTTAAGATGGGTTGAGTTTGGTTTCCCGATGAACTGAAGTAGGTTGGGTTTCTGATTTTTCTCAATAGGAAGTCAGTTCCTCGACTATGAATTAGCCTCACAGTAACGATTCAGGGGTTTTAGCAGTGGCAAGCCTGGAAAGAACAAGAGATGCAACCAGGCGTGGGAATGTAACTTCCAGGGTAGGTTACTTTTTGGACGGTCCAAAATCAGATACATCATTGTCTACCAAGTTAATCCCACGTTCGGGAAGGCTATCAAATTCAGGTACGGATGCCCAAGATGGGTTGAAGCATCATGGTTTCGTCTTCCCAGACAATGCTTGAAGCAACCGAGGAGACGATTGAGGATCTTATGGGACAAGGTAGGATGTGGGAAAGGACAGCCAAGAAGTTGCTGTTAGAGATGGACTTTTTGAAGAAGGAACATGTAGAGTTGTGAAGGAACCAGGGAAATTTGGTAAAGGATTTTTCAGAGGACTGTGCAGAGCGGGATGGATTGAGGAAAGAAGTTGAGCAGCTGAAGCAAAAGTTGACCCACCTCCCATTCCTCACCTCGTCTCTGCTCAGCCGGCCGATGTACACTCGACTCGACTGTAAGTATCGGTAGGGAGGGCAGTTTCCAGAAATGAAATATGATGAAGTTGAGAGGTGAAGAAATGATGGGAGAATGATGAGGAGAAACGATAATGAACTGAGAGTAATTGCAGAGAATGGAATTCTAGGGTTCTTAGTGTTTTGGAAACTCTCATTCTATCGAGTTGCATGAGGTGATAGGATTTTGGTGAGTTAGTTGGAGTAAATCATACACTAAGTTTGGAAGAGTGATTAAGATGAGTGGTTGAGTTAGAGTCAATTAAACTATGGATGGATAGAGGTTTGAAAAGGGTGAAGTGATTTAACAAGTTACAAAATAATTTTATTTAATATGTATTTGATGTTATTATGATGATCATAATTTAATTTGACGTGGACAAAACTTAATTTGGACATAAAAATAAAGAGTTATGATTATTTATTTATATGAAAAATGTTGAGTGACCTTTTAGTTATTTTAATTACTATTTATTTAAATTATAAAACTAATTTATTTAAGGGTGGCTCAGATTAGATCTTCCAGAATGAACGAATGAGATTCTTTTTTATTGGTTTAAACAGAGGGGAGCAAGATCTAATCTGAGACACCCATACATAAATTAATTTTATAATAATAAATAGTAATTAAAATAAAAGGTCACTCAACATTTTTCATATAAATAAATAATCATAAATCTTGAGAAAAAGTGTTTCGGGTGAAACCAGAGCTATAGTTTTAACTGAAAGAGAGAGAGAGAGAGAGAGAGAGAGAGAGAGAGTGGATCAATTTCCTAATGAAACTGAGTGAACCCACTGGGCTTAACTATGCGCCGAACTATCTAGGGAGCATCCCAGACTCCAACATTGGAATTCAATAATGAGACCCATACTTATATTCATTTTAACATCCTAGCCCAGTGGTACCTTCCTTTGTCAGTATGCTTCACTTCTTTCTCTCTACTGAACTGAATATTCTGCTGCATATGAGTATCTGCTGGCTTGCATCTAGTAATCCCAGTCTCGTGTAGTAACTCTAAAACATATTTTCTGAGATATTAGTAGCTCATTATTGGTTTGAGCTACTTCCATACAAGGAAATAATTCATTTATCCCAAATCTTTAAGCTCAAATTCTCTGCTGATTTTTAACTTCAGTATGTTGATCTCTTCATTATCATTCCCTGTGATGATAATGTCGTCGACATAGACAAAAAGAATTGCTACATTCCCATTGTCTCCATGCTTAACAAACATAGTGTCATATGTTTGACATTGTTTGTACTCATTCATAATCACAGTTCACAGTCTTCGAGAACCTCTCAAACCATCCTATTGGGGACTACTTAAGTCCATATAAGGATTTCCTCAGTTTGCATCCTGAGTTTGCTCTTATTATTCCCTTTGGAATTTCCATGTACACTTCTTCTGTCAAGTTTCCAATTAGGAAAGCGTTTTTAACATCCATTTGGTTCAATGGCCAGTCCTCATTAACTGCCATGGATATCAAGATATGGACAGTCTTTAACTTCGCAACTAGGGAAAAAGTTTCTTAGTAATCTATCCCAAATGACCGAGTAAATCCTCTAGCCACCAGTCGGGCTTTATACCTCTCTATACTCCATCTGAGTTGAATTCTGGTGTAAATATCAATTTACAGTCCACAGTTTTCTTCCCAGGGGTAGAGTGGCAATTGTCCATGTTTCATTCTTCTCCAAGGCTGCTAGTTCCTCAAACACTATTAATTAGTTACTAAAAATATGCGATCATCAAAAAACAAAATGGAGAAGAAAATGAGTTTTAAAAATAAATAAACTTTAATTGCATTTAAAGAATCTGCATCATAACTGAAAATTCAAAATTAATGTAATAATTATCATTATGGAAAAAAGTTAGAATTAAACATCTGCAATATCTCAAACATTGAAATTACCTTTATATTCATTTATATTGACCTTAAGATTTCTAAGATTTAATTATATGGCTCCAAGAGGTGTCCTCATATGAGGATAGTAAGGGGTATCCTAACGGTAGGAATTTCCCAATAAGGGAATCTGGGGCTTATAAAATAGGAAATTTGGGTCATTGTTTGATTAATCGTATTTGTTGGGTTTAGTAGGGATATTGTTCAATTTTAATTCGAGGGTTTTGATTGGATTCCAGTGTTATTAGAATACTAGTATTTTGCAACGGTTGTTGTGTTGTTTGTGGATACTAGTATTTGAGCTCGCATACCTTCAAAGTTGGTCCAGAGATGACACTAAAAATAAATGATAGATCTGTAGAACGTGTATGAGCTGCCAAGGGGTGCCAAAAAGATAGACTTGGAGAAAACAACGAGGCACACTCAAATATACTAAAGCTACCAAGAAAGAGAAGGTCGAACTTAAAGATTTAAAGGATCGTTTGGATGATGAGAATGATCTAGAGACATGGTGTCAAATGTATGCTATGCTAATAGTAATCATCATTTGCATATTGATATAGTTATTTTCTTGTTGATTTATAACTATACAAGTGATATATTTAGAATGTTATAATGTAATCTGCATTAAGGGGTCGTTTGGAAAACTGATATTGATGGGGTTTGAGATTAAAGTGTTATTGATATGTTATTAGATTGACATTAGTAGACCAAATATCAAGATACCTTTGTTTGGTGTAGTGTTATTGTAATAATTGGGGTTAAGTTACTTTAAAGGAGAGTTTACCTATTTGCCCTTGCTTCACCCTACATTTATTGGGTTTATGCTTTCACGACAACTCAATCCCCCCAATCTGTAGACTACCTTCTTCTCCCTTTTCTCTCTGCTTCGTCTACGATCCATTCGCCATGATTCAGGTCGCCTCTGAATCGGTACAGTCTCCGGCTTCTCATCCTTAACCGCCACCACGACCTCCTGGTAAGCAGATTCCCTCGACCTTCGTTTACCTTTTCTCTGTTCCGTCAATGATTCCACTCGCCTCTACTTCGTCAATGACCAGGTGTCATTCCTTACGTCCATTCTTCGGCTTCTCATCCTCAACCGCTTCCACGACCTGCTCCTGGTAATCAGATTCCACCATTCGATTGAAAGTATATCGCGATGTCGCATACAAGTCATTCTTGGTCAAATAAATTTCCAGATGCGGCTCGATTTTAGGGTTTTATCGCCAGTTGGTTGTGGGTTACCAAAATTGCATTTGATTTAATTAAATGAATCCCTCTTTACTAACTCAAGCCTCCGGATATTCACTTTATACAATGCAGGAACCACCCAAATGGATAGTGAGTACTGGAAAGTTTTCTGATGTTGGTTGTTTATCTGATGCGTGTTGCCTCCTTTCTATCTTGTATTTATGGTCTCTATTTTGCAGCTCCACGTGGCGGTTATTGCTCTTTGTCAATGCGGTCTCCCCGTGATAGTACATGTCGTGAAACCAACATTGCTGCAACACTACGCTTCATTTCGCTATTACCTTGGGTGTAGGAAGAGGACTAGTCGTTGTCGAATGATGATGTGGTGGAAAGAACAAGACAGAGAATCATCCGACGAGGCAGACGGGTGGAGGTTTATGACGAGCTGGTTCTGCGCAACTACGAACTCAAGGGCCATATCGACGTCTCATCGACAAAATAGAATCTCTGAAGCTGTTTATTGAGTACTGGAAAGATTTCCACGTCTAGTATTGTTTTGTGTATCAGGATTATAATTTAGAATATGCATTATGTTCTCTAATTTGGTTGTAACTGTCGTACTTATATCGGATGATGTATTTTGGTTCGACTTCCATTTCACTATGTATGTAAAGTATGAACATTTGGTAGGGTTTAACTGTGATGGTTTCGGTTATGCTTCTTGTCCGAATAGCTGGTTGTTCGTTCGGCTCATTGTGCCATCACCCTCTCTGTCCCTTACAAATCACATATCATTCCATATTACTCTGTCTCACAATTCCATCTAAAACAACTCCTTCTCATACGAAGATACAAATCAGACTTCAACTTACAATGTTCGAATATTCCACTACCATGTCCCTGCGAATTCAAACATACCAATAATAGTTGCAGCAACGTTTAAGTTATGTAACTACTAATACATGTCACATTCCCATACAATGGCAGACTGCAAGTAATGGAGGAGCAAACCGCCTAGTTCAAAATAGAAATGCTACTAGGGTAACAATGTTTCAGAACCCAAAATGTCCGCCACGGGCCCCCTTTCATGCATGTCGCTCATCATCACTCTAACATTGAGAGAATTAAATAGACCTTCATCTCATCCTTCGACATTTTGAGCATATGGATTGCTTTGAGGCTCTGTGCGTATGTGATACCTTCCAAACATTTCACCTCATCGATGATGTACTCACGGTGGCTAGCAACATCCACCGGAAGGTGCCACGTGTTTGTTAGCCTCTCTATATTGTCGGTAGTAGTGGTGATGCTATCTTGGAACCTCTCCATTTGGACCTTGATTGATGTCAAGTAATCATCAGTTGCTTGTTGCCTAGCACTGCAAGAAAAAGGCATATTAGTCACAGTTTTTGACCCTATTAGTCACGATTTTAACCGTGACTAAAAAATTAGTGACGATTTTTAAAACCGTGACTATATTGACCTTATTTTGTCATGGTTTTTGAAGAAACCGTGACTAACAATTTGGTCACGGTTTATAAGTGAACCATGACTAATATTTTCCCCTTTTGGTAAACTTAACTTTTTGTGATTGTAATTTTAATCCAGTGACCAAAGTGTTCTTAAGAAACTTTCATTAACCCCACTTTATAATTTAAATTTCTGTGGGTACTAATATTAAATTTTCAATGTTACGAATTTCCCCTTTTGGTCACTTAATTTTTGTAGGTTATAATTTCAGTCATTCTTCTTCTCCGTCAATTTAGAAGCCACTGCCGACTCCGTCGAATCAGCCAACTACGTCGAATCCGCCAACTCCATCGATTCTTCCTACAGCCGTCGGCTCCTCTTTCCCCTCTTATAGGCTCGTCATGGGCAAATCTGGATCCAATTGACGGAATCTGGTTTCGAATTTGGCTCCTGGAGTGTATAGGATGAGTGTGAAATTTGGTTCCCTAGCGAAACCCCAGCAAGAAGCTCCCCTCATAGCGCCGTTAACTATTAAGATATCTCTGGAGGGCAAGAGCATCATGTCACCCATAATTTGAGGAGTGGGCATTAGATCTCTCTCCCATACATGGTTTGGGTCAGTGACTCGGAGATGGTCGCAGTCTGCAGTGTCTCGTAGAAGTTCCCTGGCTGGCCTTGCCGTAGGAGTCTATGTGTGCTGATCTGCCACATACCATGATCTTGGAAGGTATAACTGGAGAGGTAGTGGTTCTTGGGTTGTTGAGGTCGAGTGGGAGGATGACAGAAAAAAAGAGAAGAAAGTTCAACATTGGGGAAGTTCAACAGAGGGAAGAGGAAGAAGTTAAGAGAGGGAGGAGGAAGAAGATGAAGAGGATGAAGAAGAAGGGTTCAACATGGTTGCGTGAGAGGAAGATGAAGTGGCAGGAAGCACACAGAATGCCAACGTGACAATCCGTGTTTCTTTGGGAGAAATATTTGTCACGGTTTCTTATAAACCGTGATCAATTAGTCACAATTACATAAAAATCGTGACAAATCTGTGACCAATCAGCAATTTTCTTGTAGTGTAGTACGCTTCTGTCAAGATGTGGACTTCTCATTTTTGTCTGTGGGGATCACAGTCGTGTCTTCCTCCATGTCTTTCAATCTCTTAGCCCTAATATCGAAGCCCTGGTTAATTAAGTTTTCCATCATTGGTCCCGTCGCAAATAGCGGTGTGGCAAATAGTATTTGCTACTGCAAATTACTACATGAAATAGTGATTGTCGTAGCAAATACCAACTATTTGCTACTGCATTTTCATGTTGTTGTAATTTTGCAGTGACTAAAAGTAAACTGTTTTGTAGTGCGTGTAGTGCACCATCCATGTTTCGAGTACCGCCTTCGATCTTAATCCATTTCCCACGTTTCCCAATCGGAGAATTAGTCATCCTACACAAAGATTACTATTATCAGCATAATTAGAGTAAATAACCAAGGACACTTGAAGATCCCAAATCAGCAGAATCAGTAATATTATTCGTACAATACTATTATTAGCAATATTCATATACCACAAGAAACCAAATCATAGAGTAAACGACCCAAATTAGAGACTAGAAAACAAAAAACATTGAAAATAAGACACAAATCAGTAGTACTATGCCTACAAAACTATAATTAGTAGATTCACACAATTCTTTGACAACTAATTGGCCAAATTCAAGTCTATTATCATCAACTATAGAAAAGTAATAGTATTGCTACAATACTATTATCAGCAGAATTTCTTACACCATATATACATTTCTTACAATAGTAGTATTCCTAAAATTCTATTTCAGTAGATTCAAGCTATTCAGAGCCTAGGAATACCCAAATGAATAACCCAAATAAGAGACCAGAAATCCCAAATAAGAATACCAAATGTAACCATTCATATTTGAGCAGATTCACGATATTAGAAGACTAGGAATACCAAATTAATCAGCCAAATCACAGACCCTAAAACCAAAATCAAACAACAATAATAGTTTTATGCGAATAACATTATTCTTAGAAAATCAAATCCCAGAGAAATTACCCAGATCACACCCCAATAACCTAAAACAGAGATACAGGACGATGCACAAAAATGATTAACAACAAAAACGACCCACACAATCAGCCAAATCACAGACCCGAAAACCAAAATCAGAGACTAGGAAACAAAATCAAACAATAATAGTAGTATTATGCGAATAACAGTATCTTGTAAAATCAGATCTCATAGAATAACCCATATCAGACCACAATAACCTAAAATAGAGATGCAGGACAGTTCACAAAATCGACCCACAAAACCTAGTTTTTTGGCACATGCAATCCCAGAAAATGAAATCTAAGTGAAGTTCTTTGAAACTTGAATGAATGTCCGCCGAGATTGCAATCAGGAATGCCGATATTGAAACCGGGAACGTTGGCGGTTAGTTTGGATACCGCTATCGAAGATGGATTCTGCCGCCAGTTATTCAGCACCCGGATATGGCGTCGAAACCCTTTTGCCTAAAGTCTGCTTCGCCGGCGGTTAGTTCGAAGACCTGTGTGGAAAATTTTCACCGTCGGCTGTTTTTGAGAGAGATGAATTGGCATCGGTTTTTTGGCTCAAATTTTGGTTGTAATAATATTTGAATAGATGGTAAATTTTATGGATCATAATGGTAATAAAAATATTTACTATGAGATATTAATTTGGGGATTAATATTATAATATTAGTATTTTCTCTCCACCCTTGGATATGTTACAAGAAGATCCAATAGTTCTTATGGCTTAGAGCATCCCCATCAATGGTAATGAGGGACTTGCAAGTTGAGGTGGCATGTGAGGTGGCATGTGAAATGCAAATTGCATTGATGGAAGGGAAGAAATTTTTATGCAAATTTGCGTATTATGCAATTGTGTTTGCAAATGAAAGTGGGCCCCTTATTTTACTTTTTCATTTCTTTATTTGTTTTTTGGTTTCTTTTTATTTTTTGGTTGCCTTATTTTTTGTTAAGAATATTGTAATTATAATTTAAAATGATGTTGGTCCATATTTGCAATTGTTTTTGAATTGCATGGATGAGAGTTATATGAAAATGGAAGTTTGGTAATTGCAAAAGTTGGTAGGTGGCAGACCGCATTTGCAATTGATGTGGATACTCTTATGTCTATATAATGTCACCATACCTAATCCGACACCTTGAATGCATTGACTTCCATTTTATTTAAGAAAATTAGAATAAATTAATTCTCTCTATTATGCCGCAAAGTTAACGCGGTGAGTTGAAGTGACAGTTCGTTAAATAATTGAGCTACCGTTCTGTTACCATATTGAAGTTGAGTGATGGAAAATGTAATTTAACCAGCAGAGGGTGTGCGATGGCTGTTCTCTCAAAACTGAACCACAGTCCACGGGGCAAACAAAGTGGGAAGGCCTGGTAGGTAGCTGCACTGTGGGATTGCAGAAGTCGACGAGCACGAACAGACTCCACTGTTCCACCGGCAGGGGGTTGTGGTCGAAACTTCCCAAAACGAGCTGATCGAAGTATTGATTTTTGTAAATTAGGGAGGAATTAGGGTAGTCGGGGAGATGTCTGACCTAGATAGGCAGATTGAGCAGCTCAAGAACTGTGAGCCGTTGAAAGAATCGGAAGTAAAGGCTCTGTGCTTGAAAGCTATGGAAATCCTTGTCGAAGAGAGTAACGTCCAGCGTGTTGACGCCCCTGTCACTGTAAGCCCTCCTATTTCGTTGCCGTCCAAGTAATTTTATTTATTTTCCGAGTTCTCTATTGGAGTGATTGACTGTACCTCAATCATGGCTGATATAGGTTTACGGTTTAAGAATTAGGACGGGAATCTTCTCATTTTGCATGCATCCTGGTACTTCTAAAAAAAGATTTACGGTTTTATCGTGACTAGGGTTATGTAGCTCTTAAATGACAGATTTACAACATACTGCTGTTTGTAGTTGCATACTGGTCTAGTAATTTATGCTGCGTGAATGTGTCATTCAGTTGAGTCTTATGTGGGTTCAATTCTGTAGTGAACAAATTTGGTTTCTTGTTTCTATGGTTTTTTGCACTTTATGTTATCGGTGCATTTGAGTTGCCATTGGCAGCAGTGTGCTTCTTGATGAATTAGAGTCTTAAGCAATTTCCCTGGAACGCTTCACTTAAGCAGTTTCCCTGGAACGCTACTCTTACTTTTGGCGTGTGAAGATTGTTATCTGGACTGTAACGACAAGTGTGCCTAGAAATCTTCTGCTTAGCGGTAATGCTTGGTTGGATAAGTAGTGGATCTGGTCTGCCAGTTTTACGGTCAACTTATGCCAAGCTTCACTGTGAGCTGGTTAATGTTTTTATCTTCAAAGCGAAATAAAGTTGATTATTTTAGCAGTAGTGTTTGGGTATGAGATGTTGCTACACCCAGCAAGACCTTTGAAGAGTTTGAAGGACGGTTTTCTTGGTTTATTGTTTCATATGTAATTAGGTCTTGACGGACCATACCGTACGTCTGTTTTGGTTTATTTACATGAAGTATAGCTTTGCTTGGGATAAAGGTTCCCCTCACTTGAAACAGATTTTCTTCTCTAATTATGCAGCAAGATTCTGAACAGAAGTCACGATAAGATTCTGAACAGAAGTCAAGATATATGCCATGAAAACAAATCTCGAACGTATCTATTGCCTGACAATGTTTTCTTAATCCAGTGGTTTATTGGCTAGTGGCCAAGTGTTACCAACTCACTTGTCTGCTACTGTGTGTAGATATGCGGGGACATCCATGGGCAGTTCTATGACATGAAGGAGCTTTTCAAAGTAGGAGGAGATTGTCCAAAAACTAATTACTTATTTCTTGGAGACTTTGTTGATAGAGGATACTACTCTGTTGAGACATTTTTGCTTCTGCTTGCCCTGAAGGTATTATTTTCCGCTCTGCCAAGTAAAGTTGATATTTTCTTCTTTCCATCTCAGTGGTTTTTTAACCTCGGCATCTTTGGTACCTGTTAGAGTACCGGGGGTTTCATTTTCTGTTTAATTCCAAGCTGAGCATTTGATCATTCATTTTTTATAAAACTAGTGACATTTTGATATAAGGTCTCTATAAAAGTCAATATGAATATTATGTTGGAGCTCATGAATCTTGTTTTGTACTGAATTTGAGTTATTCAAAATCATTCAAGTACCCGATGCAACTTCATTCAAGTACCCTTATGTTAGCAGGTGTTAATGTCATTCGGTTCTCACAAGTATTTCTAGAGGCATACATTCTATAAATTTGTATCATCAGCAATATAACACTTATAAATTTTATTCTGTCCTGCTTTTCTTACCAACGATTTTCTGATTTTCAGGTGCGATATCCAGATCGAATAACACTCATAAGAGGAAATCACGAGAGCCGTCAGATAACACAGGTTGAGTTCTTATTTGCCCACCTTATTTCAGTTTCTTAACTGTTGGAGTCCTGAAGTTGGTACTTTGGCTGTCCTTTTTGTGCAGGTGTATGGTTTTTATGACGAGTGTCTGCGGAAATATGGTACTGTAAATGTATGGAGATATTGCACCGATATATTTGATTACTTGAGGTAGGACATCAGCGACTGAAAAATCTGATTATTATCATCAGTAGTGGCAGCTAGTGAGCAGTTTTTCTGTCTTTCAGTATATAATATTCATTCTCGGTTACAGGATAATATCAGCAACAGATGCTCTTGGCTAACTGGCTCTGATTTTCGTAGCTTTCTCGCATAATTTTTTTTCCAAGAGTTTAATTATATGGTACTTCTGTTTCCTATTACTAAGAAATCAAAGTGGTTCTCTCTATTTTTTAAGTATCCTTTAAGTTTCAATTTGAGGCAACGGCAGTACAAAACTGCTGCTGCATTATTTGCTCGTCATTAATGAATCTGTGAGTGAAAAGCAGCTTCTGATTAGGAGCGTCCATTACCTGTCTTGTCCATTGCTCAATTACTTGTAACCAATGCACAAAGCCACCAATCCTGACCTTGGGTGAGTGGTCCTATTGAATGCAGTTTGTCAGCCCTCATCGAGAATAAAATTTTCAGTGTCCATGGTGGTCTCTCCCCTGCCATATCAACTTTGGATCAGGTATAATATTCGGTTTTAACTTGTGTATGGTTTTCTTGTTAACTTACTAAATGAATTAAGAATCATTGAACAGATCAGGAACATTGACAGAAAACAAGAAGTGCCTCATGATGGCGCCATGTGCGATCTTCTGTGGTCAGACCCTGAAGATATTGTGGATGGTTGGGGTTTGAGTCCACGTGGTGCAGGTTTTCTTTTTGGCGGCAGTGTGGTTGGTTCTTTCAACCACTCAAATAATATAGATTACATATGCCGTGCACACCAGTTGGTGATGGAAGGATACAAGTGGATGTTTAATAGCCAAATAGTTACGGTTTGGTCAGCTCCAAACTACTGTTACAGGTAAAGCGAGTGCATAAAACACTATCGATTCAGTTTGATCACAACTTGTAATGGATGGTATTCATGGGATCTGTTTCAGATGTGGTAATGTGGCTGCAATCCTGGAGCTGGATGAGAACCTCAACAAGCAATTTCGTGTGTTTGATGCTGCCCCACAGGTTTGTAGATGGAATTGCCAGTAAATTATTTCAGTTAACAAGAACCACAAACACACAGCTAGCTGTAAGTGGAATCGTGTTAGCACGCACCACTGATGCACAATGTGAAATGCAGGAATCGAGAGGAGATCCCGTGAAGAAGCCAGCCCCTGATTACTTTTTATGATATGAGTCAGGTGAAAGGAATGATCTTTTGCCATCTTATTCAAAGTGGATTGATGTGAAGCAGGATATATCTGGACAAGAACTTCACGTAGTAGCCACTAGCCAGAGGTTTGTGATTCTTTGAAATATATTGAATTGGGGGTTGGTCAGATCAGCGGGGTGCTTTTCAGGTTTTTCCTTTCGCTCGTTTGTTATTTACAGATTTTGCATTGCGAGTGTGTAAACTGTAACTAGGGGTGTGTGTGAATTGTGACTTGTGAGTGAACTGGTTTGGAATACAGGTTGAGGATAGGTATGTAAAAGGAGACCTAACCATTTTGGGACTTGTTTTCTTGTGCCACTCCCGACCCCTTATTGGTGTCAACCGAGCAATTTATACGAAAGAAAATGGCACTTTTTTTCCGGTCTTCATTAACACTAGGCTGAAAGCTACTTAACTTTTAAATTATTTTTTCTTTAATTTAAAGATTTAAAACAGAGCGCGTAGTGAGTAAATTATGGTTTTCAGAACTGGATGGGTGATTGAACTGATAAAGTTAAGGATGTAAGGTTTAATGGTTTAATCGGGGTTGAATCTTTTGGGTGTCGGAGTTGGATTATTTTAATTATTAAATAAATAAATAAATAAAACTAAGTTGGACTGGCCAAGTTTTTGATTAAGACATTTCAAATTGGAGGTGCATAGAGTTTAATTATGAGTTATTATAAGAAATTTAGGTGGTAAGATGTAATCCTTTGGTATATATATATGGTAAACGCTTCAGTGCACCTACTAACACCCACTGACGTTTGTGCTATCTAGAGTGGTATTTTTATTGAACTAATCGTTTATATCAATAGATTTAATCTTAATAAGTTTAAATTGAGTTTAGTTACAATTTTTAGTCATCATAGTATAAGATTATACCTAATGTTCTTCAGGTTTCTTTCTACAGCTGCATTTTTTCTCAATATGATAGATTATCATCTCTACCAAATTAGGTTTTTGTTCAAATCGTCTTATATATCCTTTAACAACATGTAGATTATTATACTCGAAAAAAAAAGATATTGAAAACATGTTTATCTATCAAAATGTTAGTGGGTGTACCCGGTACTGGAGTGTTCACCATATATATATATTTTATCAAAACACTATATATCTGAAATTTGTTGAATCGCTCTTAATCGGAACCAGCTTTGCAGACTGATACTTTTGCCAGATAACCCTAAATAACTAATGGCATGAAATCGACTTAGCTATTTTGTAGTAGTAAAGTGCAGGAAATGAAAAGAGACGGACACACGAATTTTTAACGTGGTTCGGTCGATGTGACCTACTCCACGTCTCAAGGAATGAATTCCTTGAGAATTATGATTCGATCCCACGAATCAGAAAGAGCAGTGAATTGAAGAATACACCCTGACTTCTCCCCGAAGTCGTATTGTTCTATCTACCCAGTTCCCAACTGTAGAACACTTCTATCAATTCAACTACTACAAGCCAATTTGTAAACTTATATCTCCCTGATTATAGAAATACCAAATCGCACAGCAAGTCGTCGTTCTTCTGAACCAATATATAGAGAAGTGATAGCCGGTGATATGTCTTTGATCCTGTAGCCGTTGCTGTTGATTTTCTCTATGATCTTCTGATCTTGTGACCGTTGCTGCTGATTTGCTCCACGATTTCCTCTTTCATTTGATTTTCAATTTTAGGGCTTCCAGCTCCTCTTTCCATTTCTGTTTGTTTTCCGTTGTAGTCGAAATAGAAGAAACAGCCTGTATACATTAGCAAACTAGATCAAATGCAGAGTGGTCATGAAGGTTTTAATAATTTTCAGATTAGTCTTAAGAACTTAAGTGTATGCAAAACAATCAACCGATTTTAAATTCATACCATCTCAGTTCTTGACTTAACAATCTCCCCTTTAATCTGATAATTTATGCTTGATTTTATGTATCAACTTGTCAAAAGAAACAACATCTTAAACTAAAGAGAAAAGTTTTATTAATTATGAAAAGTTGCAGACATCTGCTTGACAAGAACAAACGAAAGGAAGCAAAACGTAAAACCAAAGACAACCACAAATGAAATACCAGAAACAGAATCAGCAGACAAAATGTTTTAAAGGAAAACAAGAACAGAAATTAACCAAGCAACAGAAATTAACCAAGCAATATCCCCCTCAACAGATGACTGCACTTAAAAGTCAACATCCAGGTCTGAAGCGTATTCAGAAGCTGTGGGATATGCGCCCCGACGGAGTACCCGGAACCCCATATGTGGGAGGAATGTTTTCTCCATCAGAATTTGACTCATCATCCGTGTCAATGCCAGAGGCAAAGAACCAGTTAGTAGGAGTCCAGTGGATATAGCGGAGGATATGCTGAGCCCGAAACTGAACAGGAATGCTTTCTTCAGTGTATCTTCGATCGAAGTGTAATCCAAGCCTGAGGAGAAGAGTTGTGATAAGCGGTCCAAATGGAAGATCTCCACGAGAGAAGTCGGATGAAGCTTTTATCATGTGAGCAAGGACAAGGTGGGTATAGCTGATAGGAGCCCTGTTCTCCGCATGATGAAGAATCCAGGTGTCCAGGGCAGTGACAACTTCTTTATGTGTTGTACGAGGAAGAAGTGTCCTGGTAATGAGAAAGTGGACTGCTTTGAGATGATCAGGCAGTTGGAAAATATTGGGAGGATTTTCCAGTGGCCATTGATCTCCTCCAGGATTGTTAGTGAGAGTCCTAATTGCAGGGATAGGCTCAAAGCTAAACAGAGGGAAGTCTTCTTCAGAAGCAAGAGGAATACCTTCATTTGGAAGTCCAAGCACCAGATTAAGCATCTCCAGAGTCACCAGAATGAGATACCCATCTACATATGTAGAAAAGCACCCAGGAGGAATAGAGTTTTCAACCCTTAGATTTGCATAGAACTGAAGCACTGCATCTGGATAGACCAGTGTGTTCGGAGGATCTTTCAGAAGTCTGAGCAAGGAATCCCAGCCTAGCCCTCTCAGATATGGAGAGACGTTCATGCTGTACTTGTTGAGGTCATTAAGGGGAACCAAGAACGTTGGAATCAGCTTCTTGTGAGCAGCAAAGGAATGATACTTCATTCGGACAGCTAGCATCTCGGAAGATATCGTTTGTGACAAAGACATGTCTGGCAAGGAAGTTTGAGCGATGGTGGTCGAGGAAAAGTGAGTTGGACATGTTTGATCAAGCTAGCACGGAATTTTGAAGCGAAGAGA
Source organism: Linum lewisii (assembly GCA_034768395.1). Taxonomy (NCBI): domain Eukaryota; kingdom Viridiplantae; phylum Streptophyta; class Magnoliopsida; order Malpighiales; family Linaceae; genus Linum; species Linum lewisii. Next base: position 23,165,730 of record CM068296.1, on the reverse strand, counting down.
AGGATGAGAGGAGAATAGGATGCTGCGAAGAGGTATTGAACCCGAAGGGTTTCTTTTTAAAGAAACAGGAGAATGTAAACAGGGTAAGAGAATGATTCATAAGATAAAAACTTACTTAAACTGAAGGAAGGTAGAGGATCTTTGCACGGAAGTTATGTAGGTCAGAATCTTGAGCCTAATTCTTCTGCATCAGAAGCAGTGATTAACCCTAGTTCTCTTCTAAGAAAGGAAAACCGATCAGAACTTAGAGGTTTTGTGAAAATATCCGCCAGTTGGTTCTCAGTAGGAATATACTCTAGAGAAATTTCCTTATTCTGAACAAGATCACGAATGTAATGATGTCTCACATCGATATGCTTAGTTCTAGAATGAAAGACGGGATTTTTTGTCATATTAATGGTGCTAGTATTATCACATAGCAGATGGACGGTTCCTAGGGATGATCCAAAGTCTTTTAACTGGGCTTTCATCCAGACAAGTTGGGTACACCCACTTCCTACTGCAAGATAGTCAGCTTCAGCAGTTGACAAGGCTACACAGGCTTGTTTTTTGCTAAACCAGGAAACTAGAGAAGATCCTAGAAAATGACAAGTACCTGAGGTACTTTTTCTATCTGTTAAACTACCAGCAAAGTCCGAGTCTGAATACCCTAGTAAGGATACTGATGAGTCTCTGGAATACCAAAGCCCTAAATCAACAGTTCCTGACAAGTATCTGAAGATTCTTTTAACAGCAGAAATATGAGATTCCTTTGGACAGCATTGGAATCTGGCACAGACACCTACACTAAATGATATACCAGGTCTGCTAGCTGTAATGTATAGTAATGAACCTATCATCCCACGATATAGTTTCTCATCAACATTATTGCCAGAGGGATCAAGATCAAGTTTAGAAGTTTGGCTCATAGGAGTTGAGCAGTGTTTAAGAGAGGAAGGAAATAATTTCGTTAGCATGGATTTGCAGTATTTAGATTGAGAAATGAAGGTTCCAGTAGAAAATTGACGAATTTGAAGTCCTAAGAAGTAATTTAGTTCACCCATAAGACTCACCTCAAATGCGGATTGCATTGCAGAGCTAAATTCTTTGCAAAGAGAATTATTTGAAGAACCAAAAATGATATCATCTACATATATTTGGACAAGCAAAATATCTGACTTTTTATGTTTGTAAAACAAGGTTTTATCAACACTTCCTCTTATAAAGTCATGATTAAGTAGAAACGAACTTAATTTATCATACCAAGCTCTAGGAGCTTGTTTTAACCCATAGAGAGCTTTGTTTAATTTTAGAACATAATCAGGATGCTTTGAATCCTCAAAACCTGGAGGTTGAGCTACGAAGACTTCTTCCTTAAGGTCACCATTTAAGAAGGCACTCTTGACATCCATTTGGAACAATTTAAAGCCATTTAAACATGCAAAAGCACAGAGTAATCTAATAGCTTCTAACCTAGCCACATGAGCGAAAGTTTCATCAAAGTCAATCCCCTCTTCTTGACTATAGCCTTGAGCAACTAATCTAGCTTTGTTACGGATAATATTACCCTGTTCATCTGTTTTATTCTTAAACACCCACTTTGTTCCTATAATGGTTCTATCTAAAGGTCTAGGAACAAGTGACCATACATTAGTTCGTTCAAACTGTAAGAGTTCTTCATTCATAGCAGAGATCCATTTTTCATCCTTCAATGCATCTCTAAAATTTTTAGGCTCAATCAAGGAAACAAATGCATTCTGACTTGACTTAGAACGAGTAATTAATCGTGTATTTAAATTACCTATTACCTGTGAGGGTGGATGCCTTTTAAGAATGTGCTGAGGTGCTTGAGGCAGATCCTCTGTACTTGGGAGCTCTTCAAGTCTTTCCATGCTCATTGAGCTTCCTTCCATGCTCACTGGACTATCTATCCCTGTTTGAATTGATCCCTCCGCCTGTGAGGTGGATGTTCCTGGCTCAGATGGATTCTGATCATTGTACATTTCTCCGAGCTGAAGCTCATCATCTTCATCATCTTTCTGTAAATCATCATCTAAACAGGCAGATTCATCAAATACCACATTCATGGATTCCTCAACCTTAAAGGTTCTTTTGTTGTAAACACGATAAGCTCTACTGCTTGGTGAGTATCCAAGAAAAATTCCTTCATCAGATTTGGCATCAAACTTTCCTAAATGATCTTTGGTATTAAGAATAAAGCATTTACAACCGAAGGGTTTAAAATATCCAATATTAGGTTTCCTTCCTTTGAGAATCTCATAAGGAGTCTTTTTCAACCCTCCTCTTATTAAAGCCCTATTGGTGATATAACAGGCTGTACTCACAGCTTCCCCCCAGAAACTTTTGGGAAGATTATAGTCATTTAAAAGTGTTCTAGCAATTTCAATGAGGGTGTGGTTTTTCCTCTCAGCAACTCCATTCTGTTGAGGAGTCCTGGGAGCAGAGAAGGTGTGAGAGATACCAATTTTATCACAAAAGACTCCAAATTCTTCACTGGTGAATTCTCCACCATTATCACTTCTAATATATCCAATTTTAGAATTTAACTCGTTTTGAATCTTTTTAGTGAAAGTTTTAAACTTTCCTATGGTTTCATCTTTTGAGTTGAGGAGAGAGATCCAACAAAACCTAGAATAGTCATCTACCAAAACAAAGCAGTAGAATTTCCCGCCTAGAGTCATAATGTTTGATGGACCAAAGAGGTCCATATGAATCAGTTCAAGAACCCTACAAGAGGATATAACATGTTTAGATTTGTAAGACGACCTAGTTTGCTTTCCTTTGACACAAGCATCACAGAAGAAGTCTTTACTTGAGCCTAGATTAGGTAGTCCATTAACTAGATTTTTCTTACTCAGTTTACTTAGAATACTGATGCTCACATGACCTAGCTTTCCATAGAAATGAATCATTTCCTTTAACTGTGTGAAGGCATAAAGCAGGAGAAATTGATGCAGTTGAAAAATCTACAGTGTAGATGTTTCTTTTCTGCATCCAGTAAAAATAATCTTGTTATCACTTATTCTTTCAACATAGCACAAGGAGTTTTCAAAAATGATTCTATTTGACTTATCACATAATTGGCTAATTGAGATCAAGTTATGTTTTAGACCCTCTACCAGCATAGCCTTATTTAGAAAGATGTTTCCATCACTGCCAATACTGCCAAAACCAACAATATTGCAAGTACTATTATCTCCTAACGAAACAGAACCTTTATTACAGAAATTTAAACTTACAAACAGACTTTTGTCACCAGTCATATGGTGTGAGCACCCGCTATCAAGAATCCATTCATTTCCTATTGTCTCCATTTGATAGCATACCTGCAACCAATCAAACTTACTTGGTTTTTGGCATCCAGATTTTCTTGGATGCCCCATTTTGAAACGAGCAAAATTTACTGATATGTCCATACTTATGACAGTTATAGCACAACTTAGGTTTATGATGATGCACTAGATTGTTGGTTCGATGCAAGGATTTAATCCTGTATTTATCTATTCTTTTAAACTGCTCACGATATCTCCAATTTTCAATCACTAGATTTCTAATTCTAGAAGCTTGAATATGTTTACATTCATTCATATCATCTAGAACTTTAACCAGTTGTTGTTTTGAATCATATAAACTCCTATACTCAGCTTCAAGTACCTTCTTCTCAGCATAAACTTTGCTGAGTTCCTTATTTAGCACAGAATATTTATTTTTAACATTTCGAAACTCAAGATTTATTTCATGAATGGTAGATTCTAGTTCATCATTATCTAATTCACATTCACTGTCAGAAAAGAAATTTGAGACTCTTACCTGCTCGGTACATGGAATTATATCTTCCTGGTTAGCCGCTGAAACTGCCACATATGCTTTTCCATCATGTTGTTCTGTATCACTGTCATCTGAGTCGTCTTCACTACAGCTCCATGTAGCTTGCATGGCCTTTTCCCGTTTAAGATGGGGGCATTCAGCCTTGATGTGTCCCTGTTTTCCACACTGAAAACATCCAAGCTGGCTACTACTTCCAGCAGTTGATTGATCCCTTTTGGTTTTACTTGGGTATTTACTAGAGCTTTTATTTGATTCATAATTCCTTTCAAGTTCATTCTCTATATTTCTGCCTTGAAAACCAGTTCTTTTCTTGTCTCTACGAATTCTTAGAAGTTTACTAACATGCTTACTTAGAAGAGCTAGTTCTGAATCATCATAGTTATCTAGGTTTTCTTCTACAGATTCAGCTTCAGTTTTTAATGCAATAGACTTGTGTTTGACACTTTCTAAGTTTTCTTCTCTTTTAATCACTTCTTCATGAGTAATCAAGGAGCCTATTAAATCACCAATATTCATGGTTGAAAGGTCTTTTGATTCTTCAATAGCAGTAACTTTTGGTCTCCACTGCCTAGGCAGAGACCATAAGATTTTTCTAATCAAGTCTTCATTATCATATTTTCTACCTAAACCATCAAGCCTATTAACAATGTTTTGAAATCTATTAAACATTGATGAAATAGACTCATTATCATTCATTTTAAACATCTCAAATTCATGTTTAAGCATGTTTATCCTAGAAGTCTTAACTAGAGACGTTCCTTCATAGGTTATTTGCAGTTTATCCCATATTTCTTTTGCAGACTTACAACTGGAAACTCTATTAAACTCCTCTTGCCCTAACGCACAGTACATTATGTTCATAGCTTGGGAGTTTAATTGTACCTTTTTTATGTCCTCATCATCCCATTTATCTTCATCGAGTTTGACCTCCATTGGTCCTTTGATTACTATTCTCCACAGCCTGGGATTGATTGTCTTGACGAATAACTCCATCCTGTTCTTCCAGTAGCTGTAGTGCATTCCTTCGAATCTAGGTGGTCGATTTTGTGAAAATCCATCAGCCAGGAAAGCAGCTCCTTCTTGACTTGAACTCATTTTGTTCTGTAACCAGATAAACACACAGGATCAGGTTGGACACAAAGCAAAGACAGATAAGAGCAAACCTGAGATCTTATCACAGAAGATCGTAGGATCTTGATACGTCCTGTGACAAGCTCTGATACCACTTGTTGAATCGCTCTTAATCGGAACCAGCTTTGCAGACTGATACTTTTGCCAGATAACCCTAAATAACTAATGGCATGAAATCGACTTAGCTATTTTGTAGTAGTAAAGTGCAGGAAATGAAAAGAGACGGACACACGAATTTTTAACGTGGTTCGGTCGATGTGACCTACTCCACGTCTCAAGGAATGAATTCCTTGAGAATTATGATTCGATCCCACAAATCAGAAAGAGCAGTGAATTGAAGAATACACCCTGACTTCTCCTCGAAGTCTTATTGTTCTATCTACCCAGTTCCCAACTATAGAACACTTCTATCAATTCAACTACTACAAGCCAATTTGTAAACCTATATCTCCCTGATTATAGAAATACCAAATCGCACAGCAAGTCGTCGTTCTTCTGAACCAATATATAGAGAAGTGATACGCCGGTGATACGTCTTTGATCCTATAGCCGTTGCTGTCGATTTGCTCCACGATTTCCTCTTTCATTTGATTTTGATTTTAGGGCTTCCAGCTCCTCTTTCCATTTCTGTTTGTTTTTCGTTGTAGTCGAAATAGAAGAAACAGCCTGTATACATTAGCAAACTAGATCAAGTGCAGAGTGGTCATGAAGGTTTTAATAATTTTCAGATTAGTCTTAAGAACTTAAGTGTATGCAAAACAATCAGCCGATTTTAAATTCATACCATCTCAGTTCTTGACTTAACAAAATTGGCACCACCCACTTTTTTTTCATCTTCTTCTCACCTCTACACCTTCTGAATCTAATTCTCATCCAATAAATAATTTTGCTTAGCCACACTTCTTCCCGATTTTCAATAATGAGCAAGAAATGCTGAAACAGTACCATCAATTCGTCCTACCAATCCCATCACCCGAAACTCTGTCATCTTCGTCATCTTAGATTGAGAAGGTGGCCCACACCCTCATGGCTGCTCGGTTGCCGCTACCGGCTGGTGGAGGAAGGGGTCGGTCGAGGAGAGTAGTAGCTTCTGGCGTTTAGGGTATGAAATGGTTGCGAATGGGCCAGGAGAAATGGAATTGGCCATTCAGAGCAAACAGAGAGGCGATGGGTGGGTCTAAGTCTGCGTTGGATGAAATTTGGAAGTGGGTGTGGCGGTATGCTTGCGAGAGAAAAGCTTGGTGGAGGGAGTTGATTGTTTTCAAGTGCGGGGAAGGTCATTCTAAATGGCAACCTAGATGGAATTTTACTGGTGCATGACTATCGATGTGGAAATGGATTGTCAAGGAGAGTTTGATCTTCTGGAGATTTGGCTTTGTTGATCCCGGGAGGGTTGACTTTTGGGAGGATTTCTAGGTTAAAGGGCTGAGAGATATTTTCCTGAGAATGGCGTTTGCTGCAACCACCCAAGGGTCATTGCTTTGTCACATGTTTCTTTCTTGTTTCAGGGATGGTTGGGTGATTCCTCTTAGTGTGGTTCTTCGTCGTGGTGCTCTTGACGAGCTCAGAAGGCTGGAGGCATACTTGCTTCGGATTCCGCCGGACACGATTTCGGAAGGACCGCCCATGGTGGTATGGTCGTTAATAAAGACGGTGGTGTTTATGGTCAAGTCTCTCAATCCGACGAGCACGATTTGGAATAAGGTTGTTTCGGTCAAAATTCAGGGGTTAATGTGGCTTCTTTTTCATGGACGAATCCTCACTTTGGATGTTCTGCAAGCAAAGGGGTTCCATCTCCCTAACCGATGTTCTCTCTGCTGCAATCATGAGGAATTAGTAAACCATCTTTTCATTCATTCTCCTTTTGTGCAATCGATTTGGAGAAAAATCAGTTCGAGACGTTCCATCTTTGGCCCGCTTCCAGCGTCATCGTCGAGCCTCATTTTGAGTTGGAAAGAGATTAGCTATGATTCTTATTACAACCCTTTACGTAAGGTGTTGCTGCACAACATTTTATGGCATATTTGGTTGGAAAGAAACGATGTGATTTTCAGAGACAGTGTGACATCAGCTTCTCGAGTGTTTTTCTAGGTTTTAGCTTCTTGTTATAGGTTGATCAAAGTCCACGCAGTCATTTCTCAACATGATCTTGAGTTGTGGATGCGACAATTGGCGGTGACTTAGTTGTTTTTGGGATTTTGTTTTTGCAAAGTGTGGCTGTGTTTTTGTTGCAGGTGCTGGTCTTTTGGGGTAGTTTGTTGTGTAGGGGTTTAGAGCTTGTTGTGGTTCTTTTGCTCCCGTTGATTTCTGTATTTTGTTCATCGGGATTTGTTTCCTCTGTTCTGTAGATAGGAAAGGGGTTTGTACAGTTTGTATGGGCTGTGATGTCCTGGATTTTCTTGTTTGTTTCAGTTTATGTTTATATATTCAGTCATTTATAAAAAAAAAACTATTTGAGTAAAAGATACAAGTACACAAGCATATTAATAATTGGGAGAAAACTCACGTAGCAGTCTTAGCCACAAAGTATTTTATTTATAGTATAAAGGGAGTACATAATAATAATTACATAATCAAGTGAGATAAATAGGGAATATTTAGCTATAACTATCTACAACTCATGTACATCAACTACACATGCATGAGCTAAGGGAATAAAATATTACCTCATTAATACATTTATTCATTCTTATCGTCCTCCCGCAAGCCAAAGATCGGTAGAACTTTGAGCTTGAGACGTAGTTCCTGATAGCGAGACGTCGGTAATGACTTTGCCAGGACGTCAACTATCTGTTCTTTGGTAGATATGTAGGAGATGACAAGAGATTAGGCGGTGACCTACTCTCAAACGAAGTGGAAATCATCTCGAGATGCTTACTTCGTGAGTGAAAACATGGTTGGTGGTAAGATATGTTTTCGATAAGTTGTCGCACCAAATGCTTGTAGGATGGGTAGCCGGGTAGCCAATTTCATGAAGTAGAGATTGTAACCAAAAGTCTTCAGAGGAAACTGTGGCGAGGGCGCGATATTCGGCCTCACTCGTAGATCTAAAGTGTGTTGCTTGCGGCTTGACCAAGAGGTGATATTGGAGCCTAAATAGACAACGTACCCAGTTGTGGAGCGACGGTATATGGAGTCGCCACCCTAGTCTGCATCTGAGAAACATAGAAGTCGGTTAGTGGAGGCGGTGGAGAGGTGGATCCCAAGTTTTTGAGTGCCTTGAAGATAACGAAGGGCTTGCTTGAGATGTTGCAGTGGGAAGTGAGAGGTGCATGCATATGTTGTGAGAGGCGGGTCGTTCTATAAGCCAGATCCGGACGAATCATAGAGAGATACTTCATGCCGCCAACTAGTTGTCGATATAGTGTGGGATAGTGAATATGAGCATTAGTATAGAGAGGGCGTGTGACTGCCGAAGGAGTAGAGATCGATTTTCAATCTGCCCTTCCTGCCTTTGTCAATAATTCTCGTATGTACTTTGTTTGACATAGAGACATGCCAGTGGACGTACGATGAACCTCTATTCCAAGGAAATAGTGAAGATCTCGAATTCCTTGATAGAGAATCAGGCATGTAAGTGCTGGACGAGAGCAACTGTCAACTTATCATAAGAACCGGTGACGATTATATCATCAACATACACCAAAACAAATATAGTAGCACCACCAGAGTTGCAGTAAAAGAGTGAATGATCAATCTCTGAACCTGTGAAGTCGAAGTGACATAGAGCGTCCTTTAAACAAGAGAACCAGACATGTAGAGCTTGCTTCAAACCATACAACGATTTCTTCAATAGGCAGACATGATTTTGGAAATTGTTGATTAACAAAGCCTGGTGTTTGAGACACGTAGACCGTCTCTTAGAGAGTTTTATGGAGAAAAGCATTGGAGACATCTAGTTGCTTGATGGACCAATGATTAGAGAGTACGATAGATAGAATGAGGCGAACACTTGCTGGTTTGACCACAGGACTTAACGTCTCATTATAGTTTAGGCCTTCCGTTTGATGATAGCCTTTAGCAACCAAGCGTGCCTTGTAACGGGCAATTGTACCATCCGAATGACTTTTGATACGATACACCCATTTATTGCCCATTATTTTATGAACTGAAGGAGGCGGAGGAACAAGGGCCCATGTCTCGTTGTGAAGCAAGGCGTTGAATTCTTCATCCGTGGCCATGCGCCATTCTTTTGATTTTGAGGCCTGTGTATAGCAAGTGTGCTCATTTTGAAGCACCTCAACTTCTACTAAAAACTTCTGTGCTTAAGGGAGCCAGTTCTGGCCCACGTGATCATGGGATGTGTGTTGGAGACCACTACCTATGATGCTGGGACATGGGCAGTTAAGCTTGGGCCGGAAGTTGAAGTGGGCCGCTCACTTGAATGTGAAGTTGCGTTTGTTGTGGTTGATGGAGCCATGGGTTGAATAATAGGGGTTGCTGGAGAAGGCGAGTTTGATTGAGTGAGAGCAAGCTGAGGGGTTGGTGTGGAAGGAGGTTGTTGGGCTGATGTTGGCTGGGCCGGGGTTTCTGAATGGTAGGCAGTGGTAGATTAAACTAAGGGGTTGTTTGGTAAGGGTGCTATTGAATTCAATAGCACCCAATAACATGCTAATCACCAATAGCCTTGTTTTTCTTGTCCTAATTAACTAGCTAATGAGTGATAAGTTAGGGTGAGTTTGATATCCACCTAAATAGGAGGATTTCTCAAAGGTAAGAGTGATATTGAAATATCTGGACAAATATGCCCCTTGTTATTTTAGCTTATTACATGCCATTAATGAGTGGCTTTATTCTCTCTCCACCTTCCTCATCTCTACAAACTCTTCTGGGTAAACACTGTTAGACCTCAAACGGAGCCGATGATTTCTGGGTTCCCCCTCCGTCGCCAATAGCTTCAAATGAGAGATATTATAACCCTCATCGGAGCCGATGATTTCTGGGTTCCCCCTCCGTCGCCGGTGTTGTAGCCATCCTGATTCCTCTGTTTGTTCGCCGATCTCGTCGCCGTAAGTTTTGTCTTGGGTTAACGTCTGCATCAAAATTTTGTCTCTCAGTTCGCCAATATGACCCCTTGTTGAAGATTGAGGGATTCTTGGGTTAGAGTTGTTCTACGATGATAACAAAGTTTCAGCCATTTCTGAAATTGCTCTGTGTTCTATTCTGTCTATGCTTACAGCAGAACCCCAAACTAATTTTCGATCTTAATCATTACTGAAGCCTTGATTCCGTGTGCTTAAGGTCCAGATTAAGGATTCTACTGGACTATATTGGAGTTCAGAGCATGCGAAGAAGTTTTTTCACTTTCTGACAAATTCAGTGACAACACAGAAAGTTAGAGACTCTCATACATTTTGAAACTCCCCAACCACGTTCAGTAAAAAATGAGACTATCACTAATCTTTATCTGCTCTTTCATATTTAGCTTTTCTATTTGTAACAGTGGACCCTTTCAAAAGTTCAGTGTTTGCAAAGCTGAAGCTTCATAGTGGCTTGGAAAATTTGTATAGATTGAGTCATAGTTGGTTATATTTCAGAATAGGTCCTGTTACTAGTATTTTAGTGGCGGTGGAATGGTGTCTAATAGTGATGTACTACTCCAAGCCCATTAACGCATATACAACACGACAACTAGCATAAGCGCATATACAACACCACAACTTGCTAAGGGTTTAATTGATGAGTCTGTATGTAGCAATCTCTGCTTCAGAGAAATATTCTGTAGTCTAAAGCACTTCATAACTCTATTGTAATATGTAGACAGTAATGCCGATTCCTTTATCAATATAAAAGGGTCTAGTCTTGCATCATTGATTCATTCGTTAACGTCGGCTGCTAGTGCTAACCCTTCTTCATTTGCTAAACTTGCTCAATGAGAGGAGTGCCTAAGGCGGTATTTTTTCCTCTAAAGGGGAAGGCTTATATAGTAGGCAAGGGAATAATTGAGGGCAAGATAGTAATTGTAGAGTTGATAACACCTTATTAGATAACACTCTACCCAAACAAGGATTTTCTACAAAGTGATATTGGAACTCATTGTCCCCTTAATAACTAGCTATCTCGAATATCATGGTATTCGAGATAGCCCATACCAAACGAACCCTAAGGGAAAATGGAAGCAATGGTTGGATTCGAGGCCTTGGGAATAGTGTGGGGTACTTGGAAAGGGAAGATAGTTTTGTCAAAAATTACTTAACGGGAAATTTGAACCTTGTTTGTGTAAAAATTTAAGCAATAATAACCCTTATGACGAATACTATAACCAAGGAAGATAGAAGGAGCAGACTTGGCATCTAATTTATGCTTTGCATATGGTTTAATCAAGGAAAATAGAGACAACCAAATATGTGTAAGAAATTATAATCGAGATCTAAATGAAAAAGACGGCAATAACGAGAATCAAAGTGAATAGGAGAGGTAGGTAACTGATTTTAATATAGGTTGCGGTTCGGAAAGCATATGGCCAATAATATAAGGGTATCGCCGCATGGTGAAAGAGAGCACGACCTGTTTCAGTGACGTGTCACTGTTTCCTCTATGCACAACCATTTTTTTCAAGGGTGTGGGGACAAGAGAGGGTTGCTCATGGATGCCATTTTCAGCTAGATAAGTTGACAATCGCTGATATTCACCACCCCAATCTGCACGAAAAGAATGAATGGGTCGTGCAAAAAATTTTTTGACGAGGGTACGAAATTGAACAAATATGGAGAGTAAGTCTGACCGATAACGAGCAAAATATAATCAGACATATTTGCTATAATGATCATAAAATAAGATATAGCATTTCTGGTTTGTGGTGGACAAAATAGGAGAAGGACCCCACACATCGTTGTAACTTAAATCAAGAGGGCCACTGGCTTTATAATAAGAGACTGGAAAAGGTAATTTATGTAGGTTGCCTAAGCAACATCCAGAGCAAACAGAGGGAAGTCTTTTATTAGGAAAAGGATTTTGATAACATCTAAGGACACATTTAACATTTTCAAGATTAGCGTGGCCAAGTCGTTGATGCCACACTGGCAAAGAAGCAGAATGAGCAACAACGGGTCTGGAAGGAGACGTGATGATCGACATAGGAATGTAGTATAACCCATTCTCACTCCATCCTTAGTAAATGCATTTGTGTGTAGTCAAATCCTGTAGAATAACATGATTGATGACACTAGATTTGACGTGATTATCAGCCTCATTTAAGCGACATTTTCTTGTTTGAGACACGATTTTTGGGTAGTTTAGGGTGTTTTCACTCAATTGCTCTATTTCTTACCGTTTTGGTTACTTTGTCCCATTATGGGTCTATTTGATGTGTTTTCTAGTGCCCTTGTGAATGCACAGGTTTTTGCCATCAATTACGTAGCCACAGACGTGCTCGGGAAGCAATGGAACCTCGAGGAATTGCCCAGAATTGAATCCGGAAATCAATCAAGTGAAGAAGTTAATTTACACTGAAGAATTCGGCGAGAATCCTCATAGTTCGCGCCGAAGATTTGTGCAGAAATCAAAAGCCAACTCCCGTCGAAGATGAAGCTGAGTTTGCACTGAAGTTCTCGCTGAAAACTGTTGAAGATTTACACTGGGAGTCTCGTCGAAAGGAACATATGAATTTATACAGAAGTTATCGGTGAGAACTTTCATGAAAGTTCTCGCCGAGAAGTATCTCCTTTTCCGGCACGGAGTTGGAGAAACCCTATTTAAGTCAGCCGCTACTCATTCATACGACATTCAAACAATTATTCCAATACATAGGCGAGAGCCTTTAGCGATAGATAGAGTTGAGAGCATCCTCGGAGTTCCTAGAGAGATAGTGACGCCATCTTTCCACCTCGGAGTGCTCGGATCTAGGAGTGAAGATTGCCAGAGATCGGAGCTTCGCCGGAGTCGTCAGAATTAGGGTTTTCAGTTCCTATCTGTTCTTCCTTTGTATGATGTAGTTTTTGATTATTTTGTTATCAACATGAGTAGCTAAACTCGTTTAAACTTAGATTAGATGAACCCCAAGTGACCCGGGGCTTTAAAGCGGTCACGGATTGGCGGTAATTAGATTCAGATTCAGATAGTTTCTCTTGCATGTTTGATTTGTTCTTCATTGTCTATGTTTCTTGTCTAGCTTGATCACCTGGATTAGATTCGTGTTAAGGTAAGGATAGTGGCGAATGTAACATCCATCCCGAACAGACTCGGGTTGAACCCGTGGTAGAACCGGCATGAGCATCACTCGAAAAATACAACAATAAAATAAAGGAGAAAACAACATTGAAATCAAATTAAAACATAAACAAGAGTAAATCGGAAGCGCCTACATTATTCAAAATCCAAAATCGATACAAAATAATCAACACAAAACCAAATCTCGTTTACAAATCCGAAGTTTAAATCAAACCGATACAAAAATAATCCCAACCCAAAATAGTCGACAAAATAAAAAAACATGATCAACTCCTGGTCCAAGCCATCGAAGATCTTTTCCACGCCAGCAACACCTCGACACTCGACACTCAAATGAAACACCTGAACTTAACTCACTCCCTCTAACCTCGCGAACCTGAAAAGAGAAGCCGGAGGGGGATCAATTTCCTATTGAAATGGAGTGAACCCACTGGGTTTAACTATTCACCGAACCTAGCCAAAAGGAGTGATTCCAACTCCTCGCATAACTTCATCCATGAAATCAGACTCAGCCTTTACCGATTTTAATTCCCTAGCTCAGTCTAGGTGATCACATAGTTGCAGTTCTCAGTTCAACGTTCTCAATCCACATTAACATTAATATAGCAGAGTTCATAATGCACACATATCAACATCATATCACCAAAAAGTTCATCATTATATAACGGAAAGCGTCATACATACAACTCAACATCACATCACAAGTCATCTTGCAAAACACCATCAATGCGCACACACATACACAACTCACAACATCATAATACACATTAACCACTAAGCATCAAACCCACAGCTCAACACAACAACACCGTACAGTTCACAGATCAATCCAACACAGTCCACAGCTCATCACATCACATATGAGTTCACAAACTCAGCACAACACACACACACACACACATTAGATCATACTTCATTTAACTAGGTGAGTTAATTAGGCGCCATAAGGAGTTGTTCCCCCGCTACCCCGCCGTCCATCATATCATCCAGACGCATCCATAAAGGATCCTTCCCCGAAGGAGTATACCATCAGACGCATCCATATAGGATCCTTCCACGAAGAAATACAACAACCGACCTTGGTAACCCAACCAAGGGATTCACCCCCGTGAATCAGACTCAATCTCAACCAGTATTTTGGGTGGGGTACCGTTGGCTCCTTCCAGTTCTATCCATTTAATTCTATTGAACACATCCACAACAAAGATACACATCATAATGCAATCCCATTCAACCAGTATCATTTCACAATTCCACAATTTAAGTCCACAACACAATTTCACATCCAATTCCATGTACTAATTCCACTACCCAAATACAAGTCATGATTCTACAATACTAATCACATTAACAACCACCATCTCACATAGCACCACTTTCACCTAAACAACACATAATATCAAGTCATCCAACCACATATAACATCACTTCATCCAATGTCACATTTACTATCACAATCTATATTTCATTCAACATTCCACATAACACAAACAATTTAAGGGTAAACGGCTAGCTCACCGGCCACCCCCACCTACAAGTACAGGGATAGCCATGTCGTGAGTCTTAGGGTTACCCTCATGTCCGTCCTTCATAGGACGACCCCACATTGGTAGGGTCATCCACCTGTTCATCATTTATAGGGCGACCCCACATTGGTAGGACCACCCTCCTGCAACCACAACTAACACAATCGAGTATACATATACATAATTAACCAGATCATAAACCCGTCCCTCCTATCACTCATTACTAGAGCCAAACCGTTTATCATCATCATTAATCATTTTCCCCAAACACCAACACGTAACAACCAACCATCAATCAACAAACAACTCATAAATTAGCAATCATTCATCAATCAACCATCGTCATAAATCAAAATAGCAATCAATTACATGACAGCTATCATCTTTTACTCTCTTCCAATTTCATGCAAACCCTACATTTAGCTAAGTCAGAATTTTGACTCCTCACACCGACCATCACTACCTATCGTACGCTAAACCCTCACCTTAGCCTAGAAGCAGCCCCTTATGTCCTAGAACGTCCGTCTCATGGTCCTGATTCCAGCAGTCCTGACGGTTCGTCAAACGGAGCTCTAACGAAGAAGTTATGCTCAAAATCTGTTTTACCCAATTGAATCTGCCAAACAGTCCCTTAGTGAAAGTTCCAAACACAGCACAGACTTACAGAAACTACCAACCAGTCACTTAACTTAACTCAGTGTGCGAAACGGCCATCAAACTTCTTAAAACGTGACGGATCACCCTTCTTCTTCCCCGTTCGAACCTTGGTCGCCGGCGAACTTCCCTCGTCGCCGGCGAATCCCCGCCGCCATCTCCAGAAGTATTGGAATCCGTCGCTGCCCCTCATTCCGCCGACACAGCCACTTGCCGATGTCCCCACCATCGGTTACGGCTTCCTTTCTCTCTCTCTAGTCTCTCGCGCCGCTAGAGCCTCGACTTGGGTGCCAACGACCGCCGCCCCTCACTCGGAAGATGTGTGCCGCCAATCCTCCTTCTCTCTCTTTTCTATTTCTCGAATGTTGCACTATTCCCCTCAACCGAAAACCCCCAGCCTCTCTCTCTCTCTCCCTCTCTTTTCTTCCGCTGCTGAACGAAACTACCACCTAGCCTGTATGGGCCTCGGGCCCAATCCCATTTCTTCAACCCGGGCTTGGTCCCTGCTTCTTCTTTCATTCGTTTAACGCTAGGCCGGGGGAGGATCTTGGGCCGAGAGACAAGCCAGCCCCCCTTTTCTTCTTCTTCGCACACACCCACCAAGTACGACCCACGGCCTAAAAACGGCCAGCCCGTTCTTGCCTCCTTGAAGCAAAAACATGGCTAGGTTAATTAAACCAAGTGGTCAGCCTCTTCCCTTCTCACTCTAATGAGTTTCAACCAATTGGTTTAGAACTCGACCCGGCGATTAACTCGAAACCCCTTAACTCGAAAGGTTTGATTCTCATTGATTTGGGTAAAATAAATTAGCGAATTAATAAATTTAATTTGAATTAAATTCCACCCAGCTTTAGTCAATGAGGAATCAACTGACTTTTTAAAGATCAAACCGGTTAATCAGAAACGGGATGTTACAACTCTCCACAACTTCAAAGGATTTCGTCCCCGAAATCACAAACCTCCATTCATTCTAGCAATGTAACCACCAATCACAGTCAAAACGCAGCAGTTCAAGGATCACATCACTACCCGAAACTCTTTCTTAAAAGTTCTAGCAACACACGCACCTCCTAACACACTTCACTTACACGAACTCGGATTTCCACCTAACACACGCACAACTGAACACTTAAGGCACGACATGCCACAAGAGTACAACCAAAACACACAACTAAACAAAGCAAGAAACTACTTAGCTAACACCCTCGGCTAGACCTCACCCCCTTCAAGCATTCTACCTAACTTAACCAAAGTCTATAAGGACTCACTCCTCCAACTAACCTCAAATTTTCAGCTACTACTCTGAAGCCACTCGAGCACTAACTAACCATCTAAACTCCGTCGTTACAGAAACCTTCTTCAATCTGATTTTCAAAACCCAAGCACACTTTTTAGAAAGGCGAAACTTTAATAAATTCTTTTTAAATCGAAACCAAGTTCCTCTGTTTTAAATGAAACTCCTACAACCTTTAAAATCAAACTCGCAGTCGGACTCAATATTAGTTTAAAATGCTCAAATGCTTTCAAAACTCAAAACACCAGTACCATTGAAAACTCTCACCAACTTCCAAAACAAGAAACGCTTGAACAAATTGAAACCACCGAAACTCATGACTCAACTTGAAAAGATGAAAGCGGTTTAAAATTCCCTTCAATTCAACCAAGAACCCAAAACGACAATTTCTCACTCAAAACCAAAATTAGTAAAACCCAACTCTATTTCAGTTAAAATACCAAAACATTAAAACGCTCTTCAAATCTGCTACACCAATTACTCAAAGAACTAATATCAGGACTCGACACTAAAATCACATTGACAAACAGACCAAGCAATCCTCACTTCCCAAAAGCTCAAATTCTTAATTCCTCTAACTTTTATAACATGGAATGAAAATCAAAACTTACTCGATAGGTTAAAATCTCATTCAAACCAAAGTTGAAAACAAAGTAAGACAAAATTCCCACGAACTAAAACCTTCTTTGAAATTTCATCTCAACAAACAAGGTAGGTTCCTTTAGCACTCATTGACTCCTCTCCTCAACCGACTCCCAACTCTCTCACAAAACACACACCTAAAACTTCCACCTCAAGCTAGCATCCTAACTTCCGTTCTAGTTCTAAAGGTTAAGCAACTCTTCTAACCCGACACGCTATTCCCACTTAACCTCTGCTCAGCACCACAAATTCTCATAACATGACTTTCTTCGTGACACACGAGGACCAAGAACAACCAATTTCAGTTGACAACTTTTCAAATCACTTTTGTTCTTCAAAACTCACTTTCACTTTCAAAATCCCAACCCGATTAAAACGTTTGAAAACCCTTGGAATGCCAGTACTGCAGCGATGTTCCGTTCTTTTCATTAAGAGGGTAGCTAATCCCCTAGAAGAAAGAAAGTTC
The DNA here is from genome assembly GCA_034768395.1 of Linum lewisii. NCBI lineage: Eukaryota > Viridiplantae > Streptophyta > Magnoliopsida > Malpighiales > Linaceae > Linum > Linum lewisii. Next base: position 23,148,020 of record CM068296.1, on the reverse strand, counting down.
ACCTATGCAGTAGAGACAAACCAGACTCTGATACCCTTGTACCATCCATCCCGAACCGACTCAGATTGAACTCGTGGTCGAACTGGCATGAACATCACTCGAAAAACACAACAATAAAATAAAGGAGAAAACAACACTGAAATAAAATTAAAACATAAACAAAAGTAAATCGGAAGCGCCTCCATTATTCAAAATCCAAAATCGATACAAAATAATCAACACAAAACCAAATCTCGTTTACAAATCCGGAGTTCAAATCAAACCGATACAAAAATAATCCCAACCCAAAATAGTCGACAAAATGAAAAAACATGATCAACTCCTGGTCCAAGCCATCGAAGATCTTCTCCACGCCAACAACACCTCGGCACTGGACACTCAAATGAAACACCCGTACTTAACTCACTCCCTCTAACCTCGCGAACCTGAAAAGAGAAACTGGAGAGGGATCAATTTCCTATTAAAATTGAGTGAACTTACTAGGTTTAACTATGCGCCGAACCTAGCCAAAAGGAGTGATTCCAACTCCTCACATAACATCATCCATGAAATCAGACTCAACCTTTACCGATTTTAATTCCCTAGCTCAGTCTAGATGATCACACAGTTGCAGTTCTCAGTTCAACGTTCTCAATCCACATTAACATTAATATAGCAGACTTCATAATGCACACATATCAACATCATATCACCAAAAAGTTCATCATTATATAACCGGAAAGCGTTATACATACAACTCAACATCACATCACAAGTCATCTCGCAAAACACCATCAATGCGCACACACATACACAACTCACAACATCACAATACACATTAACCACTATGCATCAAACCCACAGCTCAACACAACAACACCGTACAGTTCACATATCGATCCAACACAGTCCACAGCTCATCACATCACATATGAGTTCACAAACTCAACCAGCACAACACACACACACACATCATATCATACTTCATTTAACTAGGTGAGTTAATTAGGCGCCATAATGAGTTGTTCCCCCGCTACCCCGGCGGCCATCACATCGTCCAGACGCATCCATAAAGGATCATTCCCCGAAGGAGTATACCATCAGACGCATCCATATAGGATCCTTCCACGAAGGAGTACAACAACCGACCTTGGTAACCCAACCAAGGGATTCACCCCGTGAATCAGACTCAATCTCAACCAGTATTTCGGGTGGGGTAACGTTGGGTCCTTCCAGTTCTATCCATTTAATTCTATTGAACACATCCACAACAAAGACACACATCACAATGCAATCCCATTCAACCAGTATCATTTCACAATTTCACAATTTAAGTCCACAACACAATTTTACATCCAATTCCATGTACCAATTCCACTACCCAAATCCATGTACTAATTCCATTATCCAATTCCTTTACCAATTCTATTAGCCAATTCCATGTACCAATTTCAATACCCAAATCCAAGTTATGATTCTACGATACTAATCACATTAACAACCACCATCTCACATAGCACCACTTTCACCTACACATAATATCAAGTCATCCAACCACACATAACATCATCCAATGTCACATTTACTATCACAATCTATTTCATTTAACATTCTACATTACACAAACAATTTAAGGGTAAACGGCTAGCTCACCGGCCACCCCCACCTGCAAGTACAGGGATAGCCATGTCGTGAGTCTTAGGGTTACCCTCCTGTCCTTCCTTCATAGGACGACCCCACATTGGCAGGGCCATCCACCTGTTCATCATTTATAGGGCGAACCCACATTGGCAGGACCACCCTCCTGCAACCACAACTAACACAATCGAGTATACATATACATAATTAACCAGATCATAAACTCGTCCCTCCTATCACTCATTACTAGAGCCAAACCGTTTATCATCATCATTAATCATTTTCCCCAAACCCCAACACGTAACAATCAGCCATCAATCAACAAACAACTCATCAATTAGCAATCATTCATCAATCAACCATCGTCATAAATCAAATAGCAATCAATTACATGACATCTATCATCTTTTACTCTCTTCCAATTTCATGCAAACCCTACATTTAGCTAAGTCAGAATTTCGACTCCTCACACCGACCATCACTACCTATCGTATGCTAAACCCTCACCTTAGCCTAGAATCAGCCCCTGATTTATGTCCTAGAACGTCCGTCTCATCGTCCTGATTCCAGCGGTCCTGACGGTTCGTCAAACGGAGCTCTAACGAAGAAGTTAAGCTCGAAACTCTGTTTTACCCAATTAAATCTGCCAAACAGTCCCTTAGTCAAAGTTCCAAACACAGCATAGACTTACAGAAACTACCAACCAGTCACTTAACTTAACTCAGTGTGCGAAATGGCCATCAGACTTCTTAAAACGTGACAGATCACCCTTCTTCTTGCCCGTTCGAACCTTGGTCGCCGGCGAACTTCCCTCGTCGCCGTCGAATCCACGCCGCCATCTCCAGAAGTATTGGAATTCGTCGCTGCCCCTCATTCCGCCGCCACAGACTTGCGTGCCAACGACCGCTGCCCCTCTCTTGAAAGACGTGTGCCACCAATCCTCCTTCTCTCTCTTTTCTATTTCTCGAATGTTGCACTATTCCCCTCAACCGAAAACCCCCAGCCTCTCTCTCTCTCTCCCTCTCTTTTCTTCCGCTGCTGAACGAAATTACCACCTAGCCTGTATGGGCCTCGGGCCCAATCCCATTTCTTCCACCCGGGCTTTGTCCCTGCTTCTTCTTTCATTCGTTGAACGCTAGGCCGGGGGAGGATCTTGTGCCGAGAGACAGGCCAGCCCGCCCTTTTCTTCTTCTTCGCACACGCCCACCAAGTACGGCCCACGGCCTAAAAACGGCCAGCCCGTTCCTGCCTCCTTCTTGAACCAAAAACATGGCCCGGTTAATTAAACCAAGTGGCCAACCTCTTCCCTTCTCACTCTAATGAGTTTCAACCAGTTGGTGCAGAACTCAACCCGACGGTTAACTCAAAATCCCTTAACTCGAAAGGTTTGATTCTCATTGATTTGGGTAAAATAAATTATCGAATTAATAAATTTAATTTGAATTAAATTCCACCCAACATTAGTCAATGAGGAATCAACTGACTTTTTAAAGATCAAACCGGTTATTTTGCCAGCTTCTTTGAGTAGTCGATTTGAAGAAATCTCGAGAGATTCGATCTAGTCTACTTCTGTAGATTAGTTATTTGATAAACCTGTTTACAAAGTTCATCAATGATCATGATAGAATTACACAATAATATTATTATCACGGGTTAGGGAGATGAAAGAGAGGAGATTTTGACAGGATTGAGGAATGTAAAGAATATTATCAAGAGCAACAGAGGAATTATGTATGTGAGCAATTGAAGAGCCAGTATGAGAGATCGGAACAGTATTACCATCTATAAGATGAACTTGGTTTGGGCCTTGGTATTCAGAATGGAGGTGAAGGTTGGCTAGATTGTTTGTGAGATGGTATTTGGCTGCCGAGTCCAAAGTCCAGGTGCCAAAATTGTGTGGTTCGGGTGAAGTGGTGTAGTGAGCCACCAGTTGAGTAGTCGAGTGGGAACGGGGGGAAGGGCATTGCCGAAAATGGTGGCCCTTCCCTTGGAAATTGTAACATATGATGTCTTTGAGCCCAACATTATGGGTAGTACAATCCATTTGAGGAAATGGTAACAGTTCACGCCCACTTGAATTATTATAGGATTGGGCTCCCATGTGGGAGGTACGACCCATGTGAGAAGTGCAGCTAGGTCTATTGTGGTTGTCTTCTCTAGAGAAATTGGATGAATGCTCCAGAGAAATTGGATGGAACGTCCCTTGCCTTGAACATGACGGTCATGGTTTCTGCCGGTCATGGTTCCTCGTCCAGCGTAGTGCACAAATGGAGATTATGTATGAGACAAACAGTACTCAGCCGCTAGCTCGAGTTCTTCGGCTAATAGAAGCCCATTTAATTCAATGAAAAAGATGAGAGTTGACCGATTTGTAGGGAGCGAGTGAATGCTTGGTATGAAGGGCCGAGTTCGCGGAGTACCATATGGACGAGATCCTCATTAGAGACCGGATTGAGGGCCAAGAGATTATCAGCGGTTGCCTTTGCACGTTGTAAGAAAACAGGAATCAAGTCAGTAGATTCACGTAAATCAAACAATTGAGCTTTAAAGGACCTGGATTGAGACTGCGTGTTGGTGCCATAGGTCGTTGTCAAAGAACTCCACATTGTTGCAGTAGTGTAGACACCCACTAGATTTTGGAGAACGTCTTCAGAGACAAAATAGATAAGCCAGCCCAACACGATCTGATCGTGTCGATACCATTCTTTGTATTTGGGATTGTCCGATTCATCGTCAGTGAGAGGAGAAGGAGGTTGATGATTTGATTAGGGGTTGGATCAGAGAGCCATCTCAAACCGGAAGGGGGGCGATTGGTTTCAGTTATTGTGGAGATCCACTCTCAGAGGTGCATGGTCGGACCCGATGATAGGTTCATAGAATATGATTGCTTCCTCAAAGGCTAACCACCACCTCTGATTGGCAAGCCCTCGATCGATTCGACTAACTATTTCATCTTCGTCTTCTTGATAGTTTGTCCAAGTGAACGGATTTCCTTGGAATTCCAAGTTGATGAGCGCATTATTATAAATGAAGTTACGGAAAGGCTCCATCGACGGAATAGAAACGGGATTACTGCCTTTTTTCATAATCATTTGTGATGGCGTTAAAATACCCTAATACGAGCCAGGGATCATTGGTTACATGGATGAGACTTATTTCTTCCCAAAACGTCCTTCTACAAATAGGATCGTTTGGGGCATGTAGTAGAGTACAATAAAAGCCATCGTGTTGGTTAATGAAAATATGCATAAAATGAAAGGAACTAGAAAGTACTTGCACGTTTATTCCATTTACCCACCATAGGGCGAGTCTGCCCGCCGTGCCAATGGGGTCTTCATAGAAGGCATTTGTGTAATTTAGCTTTAACCTCTTCCTCTCCATGTACGATCTTTCATTTTTTGTCTCCATGAGTAAAAGGATACTTGGGCGATATTTGCGAGATAGGTCTCATAAGTAATTGATTGTAAGGGGTCGCCCCACTCCCTTAGAATTCCACCCGATAATGATCATGGATGGCGAGGTGGCTTCGGTAGAAGTTTGCTTTTCGCTAGTATTCCCCTTTTCCAATTTCCTCCGATTGTACGGCGTCCCCCTAGATTCCTCCCTGTAACTCTTGGTCTTCCTAACGCACCTTGGATTCTTCCCGTCCTTGTTCGAAGGCGAGATTGAAAGGGAACTAATGTTCAGGTCGCAGTTGACTCTGGGCAATGCGCTCTCTATTTTTCTTTTCTTGAAAGACCTTATGCCTTCTCTTACTATATCCGCCGCTAACAGCTCCCTCCCATTGTTTACAATCAGTTCTGATGCAATGGGTTGAGTCAGCTCAAAGTTGATTCCCGCTATATGAGCCTGAGTCGAATTCCAGTAATGGGAAAAATCTGGAATCCATTGAGGTGCGGGCTGTGGTTAGAGATCATGCCCATTGAGGAGTAAGGTTGAAGTTGAGTGTGGATTCCTTCCTTTTCCACCATTAGAGTAGTCTCCAAGCTTGGTCCAATTGGCTTTAACGACATTCCCTCTGAGTGTAGTACATGGGCCGCAGGCTAACTCCATTCGCCCATCCATGATTGGCAGCTTCTCATAGGAGAGACATCCCCGAACTGAAATCCGATACTGGCTGGGGCGAGCAAGTTATTAATAGGGCTCCATAGATTTGGATCTGTTTCCTTTCCCTTCGACCCTATCTCATTGTATTTCTTTGATAGGGTTAAATTGAGATCCATTCCTGGTATGTAAGGGAGAGAGACAGAATTATAAGAAGCCGCCGCTTTTCCTCTAGCCTGAACGCCACAGAGGTCGGGGTTGAAGCCAGCAAAGGGTGAGCTAGCAGCTAGACGATTGGGATTGTTGCGTGGACTTGTTCCTTGGTTGGATTGAGAGCGTCTATTGGAAAAACCTGTTGGGGTTTGAGCTTGGGCAGGCGACATAGGAGATAGTTGAAGGTTTGTTGGGGTTGTTTGTTCGAAACCAAAGTATAGATTGGTAGGTTGGATTGGAGAATTCAGATTATCTGGGAAGGTGGTTTCTGGGAAGAGATTTTGGAGAGTAGGACTAAGGAGTTTAGGAGAGTTTGTGCGACTATGGCCGTCGGGGTGGTTCACGATACCATGAAAGTGAGCCTGACTTACAGAGTTGGTACTTGCACTAGAGTTCGATGAGCTAGAGATCGGGGCAGGAGAGCTAGACAGATTGCGCCCTTGGTTCATGAGTATCACTTCCCTCTCGAGTTCTCCAAACTAATCCTCCTCAAAAGATGTATTGGAGTATACCCTGACTTTAAGCAATGGTTTGAATTCTCCTGTATGATTTCCTGACATTGTAGCCACCATATCAACTCTCCTCCTTACGCACCCTTCTAAGAGGTGCCCCAACCGGCCACAATATAGGCACAAAGGTTGATACGTTCATATTTGAAAGGAATCAAATAGAAGCTCCCATCCACCATCTGCAGTTCGAATTTTGTTAGTAGCGGATCGGCTGTCCGAATCTCTGTAAACACTTTCACCGCTCTCGACCATCTGTTCTTTTCAAGCCCGGAGGGATCAATAGTATGTAAGCCATGGAAGTAGTTGTCAGCAATCTAATTCATCAGTTCCCCCAACCTGAGCAAAGAGGGAATATCAAGCACATGAATCCACAACGGTATAGTTTTGAAGCAAACGTGGTCAGCTCGCCCACTTCCGTCCCATAACTTGAGTCTGAGCAGGGATCCTGATACCACCAGCGGCTACTCGCTCCATGCTGACCTCCACTTTTTATCAGATTGAAAGGATAATACGAACAGATTCGACTTTCTATCAGCATCTCGTATGCCAATGTGCCCCAACTGAGGCCAGACTTTCCTTGTGACCGCTATGATCGCCCCCTTGGTGATTGTTTTGGTGGTTAGGCAATGTCCCACCAAGAGATGAAGGGTGTGAGTCCAGAGCTCTCCCCCGGTGAGATTAAAAAACGATTACTGAATCATGTGGAAGAGTGAGGAGTATCCATGCTAACATTGATCTGGGCCATCTTGATAGTATGAGGTCTCTTTTCGTTGGAAACTAGGAGAAGGTTAGTGTTTCTGGGTAATTTGGAACTGGTAGTCTTAATATTTTCAACCCATCGTTTATAGATAAATGAGAATTCCTCTTTCTTTGGATTAGAGTAAAGACGAAAGTAAATGCCTGCTGGGGGGGTGTACTTTTGAGATAATCTGGGTTCATGTTGGGTGTTGTCATCGTAGGGAGGCTATGGTAGGGAGCTAAGAGAGAGTTCATTACTATCTTCGTTGGGTGAGGATAGTAGAAAATTTCCCATTTTTCCAATTTCCTTACCTCTAAGATCTTGGATAGGGTCTGAGAGTTTTGGTCAGAGAGGCAGAGTTGCAAGCTGCAGCCATTACTTTTTTCTTTTTTGCTCCCCCAGGACTTCAAGCCAAGATGAATAAATGTTCTGAAGACGGATATCTCCCCCGGATTTGGTAGTATTCTTCTCAGGTGGTGCCTCGCTCTGTCAGATCTATAGATCCGCAATCGGTGGAAGTAAATGCTTACTTTGAAGAAGACTTGGAGCAGGGGAATGATCAGGCTAGTCGGTCCATTTACGTCTGAAACCTTCAGAGGAGAGATAAGGGTTTCTTCGTTGGGGAGATTGGAGCTTTTAATGGGGATGCCACTCTGGGTTGTTGAAATTCCATTAATACAATTTTGGGAGCTTCCTATTTCCGACATAGGCTTAAATGAGCTTTGATTGTAGAAGGTGATTAATGGGAAAGAGAAGGAAGGTGATTAGAAGATTAGATTTTCTATGGATGAAGAGTAGAGTTTGAAGCTTTGTGAGACCGTGAAAGAGTAATTCAGTGGGAGTTGAAAAAAGAGTCTTTGGAGAGTCCTAGAGAGAAGTCAGAGAGATTCTCTCTCATAACTCCTTTACATTTTTGCAAGGTTGCAAAAATCATGCAACTTTGATGAATAAAATTAATATATTCATAAAAAAAAATCATGTTGGAATACTACATTTTCATTTGCAATGAATAAAATAAAGCCTTGTTAATCCACCACCTTGTTGCAGAGTGGAAATTCGATCGAAATAGAAGATATTACTAACAATTGATCAAATTCATGTAAAATCCAGAAACAGCTGCTCAAGTTTCATTGTCCAATGATGCTTAGAGGGCTAAGACGTGAACACAATATTCTTATACAAACTACTTTTACAAAGTATTATTTTGTGATAACATTATTTGTTTACTATATGGTGAAGTTGAGTTTGTGCATTTCAACCAAATGGGTTTATCGGCAATGACAAAGTCGGGTTTTCATAATTCTAATTCTCTCAGATCGCAATTGACGAACAACAAAGGTTCAAGGAGGGGATCCAGAGGAATGTGTGAGTCTCGCTTCAGACATAAAATATCACCCTTATTTTCTTTGATTGTTCTTTCTCCACTCTATTGTCGTAGGTAGCCCTTCTCATTATTTTTCTCACAACTCATAAAAATCTCTTCATTTCCCTTCCCGTCTTTCACATTACTTCCTTACCTCACCACTTATCATTGTTGCATATTTACCATTATGTAGACCAACTAAGAAACTTTGGATCCAAAGCTATTGACTTTCACACAATTAATCAAAATTCACATTTTGAAACCTCTTCAAACCATCAAATAACTACAACATTCAATAATTAACAAATAACTCATCAATTTGTAAACAAGAACATGGAAGGAAGATGCATTCTTCAACCCGAGACATGAGGAAAATCATGGGGCTACGAGCATATTGCGTAACGAAATAAGGCCCCGTGTCCAAAACAGAATCAGACTATGACATCCCATCCCAAATGGCCTAACATGAATAAAGACCAAGTTCTGGAAGGAAATGAAAACTGTGAAATTCAACTAGTTGATCTCGGTTTAAATAATGGGATGTTGCTATTTTTTCTAGGTTGTTGATAGCCAACGATCGTTTCCCCTCTCCAACAGCCATTGTAAAGGTCTTGCAATGGGTATTGCCCTAATGTAAAGATTTTTTTTCCTACACATATGAAACAGGCATTGTAGGAGAACAACAAGCATTAGTCATAAGTGGGTATTTAAACTCTCGGGGTTCAGGGTTACAGAAGTTACAGTTCACTCTTTCCCTTTTATCACTATCGAGTTACTCTCCATCCTAGGAGAAAGTCGGTGATCCAAAATCTCATACCCTTGTCTCCAATATTTAGTTATAGAGGGCCACTAAAGCAAATGTTACACCAAAAAACCTAGCAATAATAATTTTTCCTCTGAAATTCCAAAAATATCCCTAAATTTATTTTTTTGGAATTTAGAACTTTTCTCGGATTAGGAGTTCTTAAGTGTCTGGGTCATAATTAATTGTCACGATGTGTAATGTAGTTACTAACAAAAATTGTTATGGCCATCTTAAGTGTTGCAAAGGAGAATAAAGTTTATCATGTTACTTAGACTACATAGATGGGTTTGATTCTCTATTTCAAGCCCAAACAAAGTGGCTTAAATCCCGACCTGTTATTCCCATTCTCGGGGTTTGAATCTCCTTAGCAACATTTTTAAAGCTATTTCCCCTACTCATCTATGAGGGAACGATGTTGTTCCCTAAGAGTTGCTTCTTCGTTATGACATCACTGGCGTCTTGTTCGAATTTTTTGGTGATGCATTTTCCTTCTGATTTAACTTTCAAAGCTTAGGCCTTAGTCGTTTAAAACGCTTAAAAACCAACCCTAAACCCTACCTACTTCCTGCCAAACGTCCCCAACTATGTACACAACAATAGTGGGTTTGACATTTGATGGCGACGGAAAAAACAGTATTCCCCTCACTAGGCTTTGTTTACATGCTAGGTAAGTAGGTTTTCATCTTTGTAGAACAATAGTTTGGTCTAGTTTAATTGAACAAAAAACTATTGAATCTCATGTTGCTCCTTTCTTATCCCATCGACCATATTTGTCATTTTTATGTCTCTGGCCTAGGCTTAACATAAAGGACTTTCCTTCATCCCTAGTAATCATAATCAAATTTTTAAGGTATGGTTAAGAAAATCCTTGTTTATTTTCATGTCCAAAAGCGTCAATGAGGCTGGTTATTGCATTGCCGAAAATCTAGTGTTTTTGTCGGATTCTAGAAAGTGATTCTAGGTTGACGACAACAATCCGACTAGTTCAGCTGCGACCAGTTCTAGTTGGATCAAGACTTTTCAATCAATACAACTAAGTCCTTAATGTTCACGTAATCTTATTATTAGTTGCAGTAATCCTAGGATACCCTATATTGATCCATTGATATGTAACTTTCAAAATCTACCAAAACAAACCCAATTAACTTTCTCGGTTAGTTACGAGTCCGATTAATTCATTAATTGTCGATCTTTAGACCCTAGAATCATTTTTATAAGGTTTTAGGGTTCATTTAGTATGAGAGAAATATCATTGAGTTTGTTGAAAATTATGTATTTTGTGATAACATTATTTGTTTACTATATGGTGAAGTTGAGTTTGTGCATTTCAACCACCTAGAGTTTCTAATTGACTCCAAAAAGTGTATTCTCACAATTTCCCCTTTTACTATACTAAATTCCCAAACAGAATTGTGGGTTCCACTACCTTCCCATTCTATTTTCTTTACTACATACACATAGCATACAAATATAACATTCTCCAATTATTAACAAATACTTTCCACCATTCCTCAATCATCATACTTCCTCAAATTCTCAATCTCCTACACCAAACAACCATATTAAATTGTAATTTGATAATGTGATCTTTAATATGAATAGATGATTACATTAAGATAGTAACTATGGAAGATTCCTTGGAATTAACCGAAGCTTGATAACGCGCTCCTTTCTATCTTGAAAGTTGCAAATGAATCTAGGATTAATTTAATCTTATATTTTGGTCGCCGACAAATTGAAACTGAAACAATAATTCTCAATTCACCCCACTATATATCTCAACTAAAATCGCTAGTCGAGATCAATCTCAGTTGAAACACTTCTCCTTGTTGATACAATTTTCGAAGATACGATGACATTCTCAACACCACAACCATATTTTGCAAAGTAAATAACCCGAATGATATGAATTCATACATGAGTTAGAGCTAGCGAGGCAAGTTTTGGAAATTTCCATGTGAGATGGGAGGCTTGAGTTGCGATGGGGTTGCAACAACAAAGAAAAGAAGGGACGGTACACGAAGTTAATCATGTTCTATACTATATGAACATATAATCACGAAAGCGAAAGCGATAAACTAGATCGATATACATATATTGTTATTGAATTCTGAGAATCATCTTTCATGTTTTTCTTTCCCATATATGTTCGGTGTCAGACCTTTCTTTACTCGCTTTTAGATAGTGTATTTGCTTAATAGAGAGTGGATTCAGTAATCTGTTGGGAATAAATTTAGTTTGTATTTATAGTACTTTCACCATAAAAGAGTACAACAAAAAAAAAACATGTTATTAGTGGAGTTTGATTATCAATAAAGGGAGCAGATAATGGGAAACAAATGGGCCATAATATGGAGGTTTCCATAAAATCCAAAAACTGAAGATATTAATCAGTATCATTTATTTATTTTTATGAAAATTCAACAGGGGGAATGAAGGAAGAGGCAAAGTAATAAGTGTTATGAAGGAAATGGACGAGATCCGAAGAATTCCACCATTAAAAGTTAGGACTACAACATAGTCAGAGAGTTCAATGTAAAAATAGATGTGGTTGCATTCAATGGTTGCATTCAATTGATGTATGTTGAAGCGCAAGAGAGTTAGTTTGTGCTAGAGATTTGTAAATTTAAGGATTATTGTCAAAGAGCTCTAATATTTTAGATGGTTGAGATGGAGGGGTTTTGTAGTTTGGGGTTAGAATTACGTAACTATGTACCGTTAGTGGCTAAACATCAAAATATGTCCAAATGTGAGAGGGGACCAGAGCCGAGCTCCCCAGTGAGCGTGGCACTGGTTTGTACGTGCATGCTGTAACATCCCAACATTTTCTAACAAGATATTGTCCACTTTGGGCCCAGCCCTCACAGATTTTGTTTTTGGGTGTTGGTGGGATTCGAACCCATAACCTCCTCTTCTAAAGATCATACCCCCATCACTAAACCACAAAACGCGTCATGTTAGTTTAAGTTTGAACTATTCCACATAGCTCATGGATCTCCCTTGTGCTTTGTCAATGTGAGATTTGCCTAAGATGTCACACATGCCTTATTTAATTGTTTATGGGTACATGACTAAGTCTCCCTCTCCCTGCTTTACATTATTAAAATACTGATATCTTTTCATAAACACAGTAGCAAAATTCAATCATGGAGTTGCAACAAATTGTTGAATTTTATCCCTTACAATGTTTAATATCTGACTAGTTTAATTAGATGTCGTTGTGAGAACATGCAGTAATATTCTAACTAATTAAGGAATTAATCATACGTTTTACTTCTTACCTATACCTTACTATGTTGTCAGCTATGCATTGGTTGACGGTTTGTCTAAAGTTTACAATTTCATGATTATCATTTGCCATTCATAAGTTCACAATTGCATTGGTTGACTGTTTTACAAGTACAAGTACAACCAGCGCCTAGCTCACTAGGAGTTCGGCGCTGGCCCCCCTCACATTTGGACATTTTTTTACATTTAGCCACTGACGGTACATAGTTATGTAATTTTGACCCCTAAACTACAAAACCTGAGATGGAGTGCATCAGATGAAGGATTCAAAATATTGGCCCTGGAATCAAACTGAACATAAATTGCCCCTTGAAACAAAAGGCTTATCGCCTCATGCACGCTGCTCTGCGAGTTAATGAAGTAGTCATGTATCATGTTTCCCTTGTGGATGATACGCTTAGACTGGCCACATAACCACTATAAATACCTAACCACTCCCTAATTCCCTCACCTTTTCTCTATCTAAGATGTTTGATGTTCTTGTTTCCAGTACACCGTCATTTTCTACCTCATTCGCCTTCTCTTCAATTTGCCTTAGAATTAGTATGTCTTTTTAACTTTCTGTAAACCTCCATTTTCTTCTTTGTATCTACCTTATGAACTTTCAAATAGAAAATGTTGAGTGGAGAGAGTAGATCTTATTTCAAGGTGGATCTCCCTACTAATCCGTTAGAGCCTTTTGGCCCGTATTAGACAATGATAGCGCGTCTGACGTACCGAGTCCTCCTTACTACTAAAAAGAATAATTCTCACGTCGAGGTATAGTCTTCGAGTGTCATTATCAACACTGAAGACTCCTCTACAGACCAATAACCCTCCATAAATATCCTACTAGATTAGAGGAGGTGTCCGCCTATGATAATTTGGACTTTTTTGCCCGCATCAACTTTGAATACGAGTCATTTGATGACGAGATCGGTCCACCATCATAGAATATGCTAAGTTGGGCCCTTGAGAACAAGTACATGAAGAAAAAACCTAGGCGTCGGGGGTCCCATCAACACGGTTTCTCTCTTTATCCTAAGGAGTCTCTTTAATTGTCCCTCAAACTTATGATTGATCATGAGAGCTCTTGTAGTTGTAGATAGCGTATTCAATGAAGGATCTCAAGCTGGCGAGCCCCAATTATTACTAATAACCTCTAACTCTGTAAGTAATGTACTTCATGGAGACATAACAATCCCCAACTTCATACTCTACACTGCACGAACAAGGCTTTCGATGATAAAAAAAACTATGTGATTTTTTTGTGCATGGTTAAAAAGCTTTGTGTATGAGATGTGCTTCTCACTCGAGAAATAGCACACAAATGTCCTCTAGCGGCTTGGAACATCTCTCAGTGCACTCTAAACAATGATGTGGATGACCATCTCCAACTTCAAGATAAGTTGTCACCGCAATTGGATTCTTTCTAATGTCAAGATTTTCAATATGACTTACCAAGCTTGGTCCAAGGAGAACAAAATTGTCATCTCAAAGATAAAGGCGTACAAGGATTGTGGTTTAAAAACCTCGATATATCAAAATTCAATTTGGTCCCACTCATTCTACTTTCATGTATCAGAGAGGCGAACCGACATCTGGTGCTTAAACATTATGAATTCATGATTTTGGGGCTCAACCAAAAATTTCAATAGGATGCCAAGCATGTAAGAGAAGATCCAAGCACATGTTGAATGCCTTAATTAATCTTTTTCTTTTGACTTGAAACTGGGATGGCTTGACGGCTCTGTCGGAAAAGCTCTCTAGCAGAAGTGAGTTTTGACCTCTACCTTATCGGCCTTGGCCTCAACACACCTACTAAAATTATTATCATTCACCTATATATGTTTTGTCTAGCTTATTGTATATGGGGCTAGAAACTGGTTAGTAATTACCATTTTCTAAAAATAATGGTTAATGTTTAACCGTAATTGACAAAAAAATCATAAAACTCAACTCTCCTAGAAAACACACCCTGATTCCTAATTGAATATCATGATTAATTGAACTCATTCAACCTACATGAATTTCTTTAATCCCATGTATAATCTTGATAATCAACTACGGTAATCTCGCAACTCATTTTCAAGTTTTATAGAATTTAAAAACAAAGTTGCATGGCTTGGATCAATTCCTAAATGGTCTTAGAATCTTATTTGTGTTTATTGGGTTTGTAAACTTTGAGATATTGAGCTTACATCAACGATTTTTTTAGATGAATCAAGGGTTTCATTTCATCAAAAAACTGTTTCAGGTACAAGACTAAAAGTGCTAACTAATTATATACAAAGAATAAACTATATATAACTCAACACATTTTTCTCATCTATTCTTCCACTAGCAAAATCTTGTAAGTCTTGCTTAACCTGTATAATGATGCTCTCAACCATGGCATGCTAGCCACCATATAGAATCTCACACCTAGTCCTCTAGATCATATTTAGTACTGTAACCAGCTTTAAACATCGAACTTTAATTACAGTTTGCTGACCTCCCCACGCATGGGATCTATGAAGAACCTGCTCTCAAGTGAGACATGTTACTTCAGGTAGGATAGCAACAACAAGGCATTGAGAAAAGGGGGTAACGGGAATTGGAATTTTCTAGCACATTTTAAAAATTTTATGTACCGACAGTAGCAAAAGCGTAACTATGTCCAAAACTAGACAAATGTGACTGGCAGCCAGCGCATCGCTATCCAGCCAGCCAACATCCAGTTGCCGACATTCTCCGTTAAAGAGTTAGGTTTTTTTTTTTTATCCTAGCTAGCTATACGCTGGCTGGCTGGCACATCGCTGGTTGGGACTGAAGAAACCCTAACTATTAATTTTTTAGTATAAATACCCCCTTCAAGATGCAAATTTTCACCACACCTCTCTCTCAAACCTTGAACTTAGAATTTCAAGAAGCCATCATCTACCAAGCTCAGAATATGGCGTTCACCCGTGGCTCTTCCAGTCGCAATAAGAGTAAGTGAAATTTGTGTGGTGTTCACCTCATCTAATTTATGCTTTGAACTAATTAGTCTTGCAGATGCTTTGTACTAATTATTGTTGTTGTGTAGTGACAGATGTTGAGAGGGTAATGCACAAGTTGAAGAAGCCGGAGGAGGACTTGTTCATATGTGAGGAAAGTGTGGTGAACTGCTGGTGCGACTTAAGGGCAACCAGATCCGTTCGACTGAGGGATTTGGAATGCTGCCCTCGTGAGAAAGAGGTAGAACGAGGCCCCCAATTCTATTGCGTGCATTTTCCTAGATTTCAAAACCCTCTAAGTTTGTTTTTCTATTATGTAGGACAAGGGGTGCGGTTATTTTGAAAAATTGGGCTGCGAATTAGGAGAAGGACAAAATAATTCATATGAAGAACAAGGAACTTATTCAAGCGAATAGGGAGAAGGACAAAATCATTAGGGAGAAGGACAAAACCATTGAGGACCTGAAGGAGGAGACCGCATCATTGCACCGCTATATACACATTATAATGACGAATCCGCCTTCCTGGAAACCATGAAGACGTCCTTCAGAAGACCTGGTGTTGTTGTATTTGGTGTTGTTGTTGTTATTGTTGTTGTTGTTATCATCTTGGAAGTTAATAAAATGACTAGTCTATAGTTGCAGCCTTTCTTCATTGTGTGGTCAATTCTCGTTTGTCTTTGTTCCCGAGTTGCAGTCTTTCATCATTGTGTGATCAATTCTTGTTTGGATTTGGCGCAGATGCACAACCTTTCTGAAGTGTGTGGTCAATTCTGAAGTATGGAATAATAAAAGTAACTTCATAGTACAAGAAGAAAACCAAACATTACATTGAAAACCAAACATTACATTGCAAGCCAAACATTTCAAACATAGACTAACATTACATATTGAATACGGAATAAAACGACTGGTACAACTCGAAGACGTGAACAAAGACTGAAGAACTAAAGCTTAAACAAACATTGAAAATAACAGTACATGATAACAATGTAAAGACCCATAAAATAATTATTCAATTAACCGTTCATTGATGGGTTTGGATTTCTGCTACTTCGCCTCGCATGTGGGCACGTCCTCCTATTGTGACCATCTTGCTGCAGTAACTGCAGTGAGGCCCAATATCCTCAACCTAGTCCATCTCGTTGTGTATTCAAGAATGGCGTGGTCGCCCCATCCTCCTTACCCTTCCTTGGTCATGCACCACCTTCCGCCCTCCACGTGGCTCCCAGTCCTCTTTTCCGTCGATAGGAAGGAAACTCCTTCTGTATATCTGGCGTACTGTTTCCAACCTATATTGATCGTTGGCATAGTATAAGGGATTTTGATTCACAAGGTTTCTGGGAAGAGATTTTGGAGAGTAGGACTAAGGAGTTTAGGAGAGTTTGTGCGACTATGGCCGTCGGGGTGGTTCACGATACCATGAAAGTGAGCCTGACTTACAGAGTTGGTACTTGCACTAGAGTTCGATGAGCTGGAGATCGGGGCAGGAGAGCTAGACAGATTTCCCCTAGGTTCATGAGTATCCCTCCCCACTCGAGTTCTCCAAACTAATCCTCCTCAAAAGATGTATTGGAGTATACCCCGACTTTAAGCAATGGTTTGAATTCGCCTGTAGGATTTCCTAACATTCTAGGTGCCATATCAACCCTCCTCCGTACGCACCCTTCTAGGAGGTGCCCCAACCGGCCACAATATAGGCACAAAGGTTGAATACTTTCATATTTGAAAGGAATCAAATAAGAGCTCCCATCCACCGTCTATAGTTCAAATTTTGTTAGTAGCAGATCGGCTGTCCGAATCTCTGCAAACACTTTCACCGCTCTCGACCATCTGTTCTTTTCAAGCCCGGAGGGATCAATAGTATGTAAGCCATGGAAGTAGTTGTCAGCAATCTGATTCATCAATTCCTCCGACCTGGGCAAAGAGGGAATATCGAGCACATGAATCCATAACGGTATAGTTTTGAAGCAAATGTGGTCAGCTCGCCCACTTCCGTCCCATAACTTGAGTCTGAGCAGGGATCCTGATACCACCAGCGGCTGCTCGCTCCATGCTAACCTCCTCTTTTTATCAGATTGAAAGGATAATACGAACATATTCGACTTTCTATCAGCATCTCGTATGCCAATGTGCCCCAACTGAGGCCAGACTTTCCTTGTGACCGCTATGATCGCCCCCTTGGTGATTGTTTTGGTGGTTAGGCAATGTCCCACCAAGAGATGAAGGGTGTGAGTCCCAGAGCTCTCCCCCGGTGAGATTAAAAAACGATTACTGAATCATGTGGAAGAGAGAGGAGTATCCATGCTAACATTGATCTGGGCCATCTTGATAGTATGAGGTCTCTTTTCGTTGGAAACTAGGAGAAGGTTAGTGTTTCTGGGTAATTTGGAACTGGTAGTCTTAATATTTTCAACCCATCGTTTATAGATAAATGAGAATTCCTCTTTCTTTGGATTAGAGTAAAGACGAAAGTAAATGCCTGCTGGGGGGGGGGGGTGTACTTTTGAGATAATCTGGGTTCATGTTGGGTGTTGTCATCGTAGGGAGGCTATGGTAGGGAGTTAAGAGAGAGTTCATTACTATCTTCGTTGGGTGAGGATAGTAGAAAATTTCCCATTTTTCCAATTTCCTTACCTCTAAGATCTTGGATAGGGTCTGAGAGTTTTGGTCAGAGAGGCAGAGTTGCAAGCTGCAGCCATTACTTTTTTCTTTTTTGCTCCCCCAGGACTTCAAGCCAAGATGAATAAATGTTCTGAAGACGGATATCTCCCCCGGATTTGGTAGTATTCTTCTCAGGTGGTGCCTCGCTCTGTCAGATCTATAGATCCGCAATCGGTGGAAGTAAATGCTTACTTTGAAGAAGACTTGGAGCAGGGGAATGATCAGGCTAGTCGGTCCATTTACGTCTGAAACCTTCAGAGGAGAGATAAGGGTTTCGTCGTTGGGGAGATTGGAGCTTTTAATGGGGATGCCACTCTGGGTTGTTGAAATTCCATTAATACAATTTTGGGAGCTTCCTATTTCCGACATAGGCTTAAATGAGCTTTGATTGTAGAAGGTGATTAATGGGAAAGAGAAGGAAGGTGATTAGAAGATTAGATTTTCTATGGATGAAGAGTAGAGTTTGAAGCTTTGTGAGACCGTGAAAGAGTAATTCAGTGGGAGTTGAAAAAAGAGTCTTTGGAGAGTCCTAGAGAGAAGTCAGAGAGATTCTCTCTCATAACTCCTTTACATTTTTGCAAGGTTGCAAAAATCATGCAACTTTGATGAATAAAATTAATATATTCATAAAAAAAAAATCATGTTGGAATACTACATTTTCATTTGCAATGAATAAAATAAAGCCTTGTTAATCCACCACCTTGTTGCAGAGTGGAAATTCGATCGAAATAGAAGATATTACTAACAATTGATCAAATTCATGTAAAATCCAGAAACAGCTGCTCAAGTTTCATTGTCCAATGATGCTTAGAGGGCTAAGACGTGAACACAATATTCTTATACAAACTACTTTTACAAAGTATTATTTTGGTCCTAAAATACATTTATAGCCTCGACCATTGTCTGATAGAATCATCCTCATTTTTATGTCCTCTTTTTTTTTTTTGTTTTTTTTAAAAAGAAAGAATAGATGAGAAGAGAGAAGAACATGACTCCCTCCACCAAAAAGAAGTAAAACATCTACACACAGACATAAAAATGTAAAATATGGAGATAAAATGAGATGATCGATGGTTGCTTCCGGCCACAGACTCTGCACATATAATTATCAAATATCGCTTTGGTTGCCTTCTCCGTTGTAATTGTGCCTCAACTCTATTCTTCTAGGTTTAGGATTGGAACTATCAATGGATTCAGCTGCGCAAGATATACAATAGCCCACCTGAAATAATTAAGATAACACATACAGTTCAGTCAGTTTGTTAACTTGTGCCCAAAACATAGCACCAGCAGCATATTCTGCTATGTAAGAACTAACTAAACAAAAGAAATCATCGTAAACTTCCATTCATTGACCATTGCACTAATTTCAGAATTAAATACAGCTTCAAAAGATCCGAACCCAACCTCACCTCCTTGATCATTGAGATTAAGATAACAAATGGTGGTCCTTCACTTTAGTACCACAGAACAGCAAGTCCAATGCCACAGAAATATTGATGACCCATAGAAATAAAACTCAAAAGCCAAGGAAGACCAATATGATTATCCCATTCTGATTACTTGGAAAGACCAGTAGACCACAAGAACAGCCAAGTTACTGAATTTGGTTTTCTTTTAACGGTCCATGTGGGAACTGGGTACAGGCTTTGACAACAAACCTATAGCTGTCTCAGCTACACTGTAAGCTCCAATTGGTTATTTTCTATATTTTCAAACAGTATTTTGTATCTTTCGTTGAGCAGTATAGGATATATAATTGTTGCTAAGTATGTAACAGGGTTACAAAGGAACCCCTTCAACCACTCTCCTGATTGCAAATATACCATACCTCTTATCAATCTCACAGGTTTACACCGGAATATAAATGAATAAGTGAGTAATGCTAACGCAATATAAATTGCAGTATAGACAATGTTTCTGCCATAGGGGTCCATTCTGTAATATGTATCATGTTAAAGAATAAAGATGGACATATTGGGCTAGATCTTCTAAAATAAAATACAGAAGCAAGTTATGCAGCCATCTTCACCAGAAAAAAATTGCTCGCTGGAAAAGGAAATATGGTAGAATCCAAATCAAAAGAAGGGGCACAGTAGAATCGAACTTACATCATCCAGCAGCTAACTGTTGCTGTAATAACCAATGTCAAATGCAACCTAACATCAGATGACCAAGTTAGACCAATATAAGAACAATATGTTAGGAAAAAGGTACAAACAAGAGAATCCGCTACAAGACATACGGAAATCACTTCACCAGTTACTTGATAACTATGGTGATCACAGCCACATAAAATTTCTAGTAATCAAAGATACAGCTGCATAGGCACCCATCGTGATAAAGGACACAGATTTAGGCAATAATCATGACAATCAACTACCGTAAAGACCAAATAGATGTACTACCTTAGAGAACCGCTACAAACGCTTAGCATGGAACACTCGTGATGAATTATCGTGACACCTTTAAAGAATGTAATTGCAGCAAACTCAATCTAATGAATGAACTAGCGGGATGTATAAGATGCTTCTGAAGGTATAAAGCAAGAAAAGAAAGCATCGATTCTGTTTCAATAATGCAAGAAGATCATAAATCATATTGAGATGCATGAGTCTGCAAGCCAATCACTCATTAAACTTAGAAAGCAACAAAAGAAAAGATTCATACAAGACATGGGCACCCTTAAATTGTATGAAAAATGCTTAGCAACACAACTTCCGACGGATCTAAATCAAATCCCTCCTTCACATCAGAAACAATTCAGCAAAGCAAGAGAGAAGCATACAAATTGGCGGAGGGGCCTCTGTTGCAGCAGATTCGGACGCAGAGCGAGGCGATTACTCCAACCACTAGAAAAATCAGCGTCGTCACCAGAAACCCCATCTCGTTGTGGTTGTGAATTCGATCGCGATTTCTGAAAGCAACACGATGTTAGTTGAGGAAAGTTAAACACAGAAAACTCTCGCAATTGTTACTGAAACCGAATGGCAGAAAGACTGAGAAGAGAAGCCAATCTCGTTTGATTTGCAAGACAATTCGTGAAAATGAATTTGATTTACCTGAAATTGGGAGAAGCTGCTGCTGGTTGAGATGGTTGATCTGTGTTGGAGCTCTGGTCCTCCGGTAACAAGATCCAAATTTGCTCTTCCTTCTGACGATGGTTCGACTAATTGACACAGTTGGGCCTACACACGCTACTTGAGGCCCATTACTTTCCTATACTTATCACCACTATTATACATAAATGCTCACTAAACTTTGGTCTAGTAATATGTACGCTAATTTTTTTCATCTCTCTAAAACTAGCACATTGTATACAAATTTATATATACTTCCTACTTTGGAAGATTTATTGAAAATGGGACAAGATGAATTTCATTCGTTAAGTCTGTTGATTATATGTCACAACAATTATCCACCACATTGGATAAAACCCTAAATATAACCTCATATCAATATCTACTTTCTCTAAATCTAAAACTAAAAGGTTGAACAACAACCCCTTACTATCTTCCTTTCCATCTTGAAACCCAATGATTTTTTCCTAATAAAATTACTGATTAATCATCAAAGAGATACCAAGCTACAAAATAACACAAACAAAAGAAGTCCAATGTTACAAGATTGTGATTCCCAAACAGGATAGCAACCACAAAGGAGTCAAACATCCATCTCTACACACTACAAGAAACTGCTGATTTAAACGGCGACGATTTAACAGCGGCCAGACACGGGCCGCTGTTAAATCAGTTTAGGAGCGGTAACTTTAACAGCGGCTTCTGGCCGCTGTTAAATTAATTTATATATATCAGCAGAGGATCGCGGGACAGACCCATCTTCTTCATTCTCTTCTTCATTCTCTTCTTCACTCATCTTCTTCTCCCGCGATTCCCGAACGCCCCGCCGCCGACCTCCCGCCCGCCGCCGACCTCCCGCCCCGCGCCGACCTCCCGCCCCGCCGCCGACCTCCTAGACCTGTCGCCGCCGCCTCTGTCACTGTTTGTAGGTATTAACTTGATCCAACCCTCCCAAGTTGGCCGCCATTTGGTGCAAAGATCCTGGAGCACTTGGACAAACAAATTGGTCTATCTCCGGACTTGGAAGAAATGCGAAAAATGTTTGAAAGTCAAGGAGGATGTAGTGGAAGCGCTCCTACCCCAACAGTTGATGAAGACATTCCTAGAAGTGAAGGAGAGAATGATGATGAAAGTAATGATGACGACGCTTAGTTAGATGCTATCGAGGTTGTACGCGTGTGTTATTTTATCTTGATACTTAGTACTTAGTAGAGGACAAATTAGTTAAGTAATGTGTATTTATTTTATCTTGATACTTAGTACATTTTGACATTTAGATTATGAACAATGACGTTGTTTAATGAGAAGTAGTTGTTTGATAACTATAAAATTGTGTGTACACAATAAAGTCTCAAATATCGAATACCGTAAAAAACTGTAAAAACTGAAATTAGGAGCTGCACATCAGCAGCTACTGTGTAGGATTTTTTAATTTAACAGGGGGCAAAAGGCGCTGTTAAATGTGGTGTATTTTAACAGCGGGTTGGGCCGCTGTTAATTTGATAGAGTTTAACAGCAGCCACAACCCGCTATTAAATATTTGAGTTTAACCGCGGCCGCCCGAGGCCGCTGTGAAATTGGCTTAGCATTGGCCAGTTTAACAGCGGGCAGCGACCACTGTTAAATGTAAATAATAGCGGGCGTGGCCGCTGTTAAACGGCTAATCTGTCGCGGTTAAATTACCAGTTTCCTGCAGTGACAATTTTTAGAAATAACATCACTAACTGTTATGTCTCTTCTGTGGTGATGTTTCACTGATATAAGGTGAAAGTCCAACACGACTTTGATCAACGCGACCACAACTCTACACTCCCATGGACAATCATCAATCGCTTTGTTACATGCCTCCACCACCTGCTTATAGTCAGAACAAACCTCCACAAACAACCCTTTCTTTTGTTGCCATCCTACAAGCTACAAGAATAGCATAGACCTCCGCAACAATCGCTTCTCTACAAAAAATCTGACATGTCGCTCCATCAATCACGAAACCTTCAGAACTCAACATAATCCAATACTTTTCATTTTTGGACCTCCTTTTTAAAGGATCTATCACATAGAAGCCTCCTCACAACACTTCTCGGCATTTGATCTCCGGGTTGATGGGTGTTCCTCACACATCAATATTGAGCTGCGCAATACTAAAAAAGATAATATTAGTCTAAAAAAGGTTTGTCTAGATTGTAATAACCCATACCGGGGTTGGGTCAGTTTGTCTCAGTTTTTAAAATCGAGACAATTTTAATTAAAATTCGAGACAAATAATTTGTTTTTTTATAGTATGCTCTGCATCTTTGGCCGCTCCAAGAACCTAAAACACATATCATAATCCCTCACCAATCTCTCCTTCATTCCCTCATCGTTGGACGAGTTTCTTCGAACATGAACTCATTCATGCTCTTCCACACAACCCAACAACCAACAACTGCCCTTTTACATGAGGTTGGATGAAACTGACTCCTTCAGTCAAAGGAGCCATTCACGCACCTTCTGACCTACATAGGAGGGGGTACAAAAGAACTTCTGCAAGCCAAAATTCCATGCCTTCATTACACTCAAACAACAAGTGGTAAATGCACTCAATTCCACTCAAACAACATTGGCAGATAAGGATCTCCGCACATCTTCTTTGGTTCAACTTTTCCTTCGTCGAGAGTCAATCGACATAGATCCTTGACGAACAAATGAACTTAGCTAGTGAATCGTTTGTGGATTTTTTACCATTGAGATCCATTATTTGCTTGAGGACAAACAAAAGGTTAAGTGTGCGGTTGTTTGATGACACTAGGAATATTGCATTCATCCGCCCATTCTAAGCGACGTTTCCATGGATTATGTGTCACTCTGACTTTGTTTACTTATGGTCTATTTCATGTGTTTTGATCCATTGGCTTGTTTTGGGTCTATTTGATGTTGTTTTGTAGTATTTGTGTTATTACGCATGGATTGGACATCAGATGGGGAGCCTAGACCGAGTTATATGGAGCATATATAAGGCTGAGATAACAACCAACGGTTTTATGCTTATGGTTTAAAACCATTGGCAAAAACTAGCCTTTCATCAACGGATTTCAACCGTTGGCAAAGATAACAGTTTCACCAACGGTTTTATGCCGACAGTTGAAAACCGTTGGCAAAAGGTACGATTCGCCAACGAAGATCAACTATTGGCAAAGCTAACACTTTCACCAACGCTTTTTAACCTTTTGCAATGACTGTATCTGTCGGCGTAAAAAGAGGAAACATAAATTAAGCTTATTATGAGTTTCAAACTCAAAACCTCTTAAGAAAAAATGCTAATTGTCTTACCACTGGTCTACCTGTGAGATTTAGATTGAAAATGTACATGGTTCTATAGGTTACATTTGAAATTTCCCAAGGCTTATAGGGTTTTACGTACTCGGCTTCATTCTCAAGCCTCGGAAAATAAAAAAATTGCAAAGTCTCAGTTCTCTCTCTCAGAATGAATATCGCGTTGGTAAACAACGAACCCTAACTCCTTCATTTGTCGGAATCGAAAGCATGTCATCAACGCTTCCTCCTCGATATATCCTC
The DNA here is from genome assembly GCA_034768395.1 of Linum lewisii. Taxonomy (NCBI): domain Eukaryota; kingdom Viridiplantae; phylum Streptophyta; class Magnoliopsida; order Malpighiales; family Linaceae; genus Linum; species Linum lewisii. The sequence continues at coordinate 23,123,187 of CM068296.1, read as the reverse complement.
GATTCCTCTTCCTCCTCCTCGATAAAGCCTCGATTCATCTTCCTCCTCCTCGATGAACTCTTGATTTCTCTTCATGCTTAAGCTAGTGTCGCCGTCATCAAAATCAATACATTCATAACCACCATACAGTTCCATTTTAAGCATTTGACATGTTTTATGCGAATATAAATTATGGTGAGATTTTGAAAGTATTTGTCGATCGTTCGACTAATTGACACAGTTGGGTCTACACACACGCTACTTGAGGCCCATTACTTTCCTCTACTTATCACCAGTATTATACCGAAATGGTCACTAAACTTTGGTTTGATATTTGTGCAGTTGTGATGGCTTCAGGTCCAGGTTTATCAAAGATTAAGAAGAATAAGACAAACATAGATGACAATCTATCACATGGCCATGTTGTTTCCCTAATTAAAAGAAATCCAATTGAAGCTCTAACCATGTCATCTAGCCACTCCAAGACATCCAACTCACTCCAAGGTAATATATTTGTGGAATATAGTTTAGGAAATTTTTGTTAAGTAAATGACAAATTTTAAACATGTTAACCTTTTGTTTTTATGTCACATGTAGGAAATCAAAAGAACTTTCCAAGTGTGTTCAACATCAAAAGGCCATCTCGAGCTCGAACAAAAATCTTATTGCAAGCTTGGAAAGATACAATTGACGAAATGGAAGCAGAAAATTAAAAGCCAAAGTTCCTTCTAGTGAATGTAAGAAATGTTATTTTACATATGAAAGTTATAGTGTGTGATTGTCCTCTTAGTTGGTTGCTTTAATGTGTTTAGATGACATTATACTTAATTTATAGGTAGCACTCCTAATCCTGCAACACCGAGTCTATCAACACCTCAAGTGACTACAACAGTACCAACGCAATCAAATTGACTCTCAAATCTTTCTACTACATCTCAATCACCTATGAGAGAAAATTTAGAGGTGCCTGTGAACGAATATTATTTGGAGGATGATATATACCCGGGTAACCATCATATAACCCTGCCAGTTAGCCATAAGAGAAGAGGGTCCTCTTAAGGATTCCTCTCTGAGTTTACAAAATAGTAAAACAGTTGCATTTCTTCTTCTTCTCCCACCCCAATATACCAGCCTCTCCACCATTATTAATCTATACTCTTAATTACATAAATGTTAATATTTTAATCATTGGATTTTGAAGCTAAACTCACCTTGTTTGCAAGTAAAAGGGAAGGTCCAATGAATTTAGGAAGATACTTGATGATTGCTCCTGAGAGGTTCTTTTTTTGCTTTTTATTATTATGATTATTGTTTACATGACATATTCATGTAGTTTGATGTTGTAAACATATTGGTTATTTAAAGATATAATTCCTCATGTTTGTGCACATGAGAACAACTTTTGCAGATAATTTGGAGGATCAAATGGATCAGGAGGATTTGGAGCAGCAAATGGATCATGATGATTTAAATTCAAGTAACAATCATTTTAGATATTATAAGGACCGGCTCGTAGCAGTTAGAGGGGTAACACATTTCAATGACACATTTCAAAAATTTAGATGACCACACACTTATATGCAAGGCAGTTAGAGGGGTTACTTGTGACCTTGGTTTGCATAAGAGATTTACGAGGATAGGGGAGAAGATAGAAGTTGTGATTAATTCGAACGATGGGGGAGCGGAGGACACAGTTCAAAGTTCAGCTGTTGCTAGTGAGCTTGGTCAAACCGCTTCTGCATATGTTTGGCCTATTTATAAGAAAAAGTCAGAAAATGGCTAGTATCAATGTCATCATGCTTAAGTTAAAGGTTAGCGCATGAGCTTAGGTTGGCTCTGTCATGCACTTTATTATGTTATTCTAACTTCTTTTTGCTTGTTTAATTTTATGTCAAGTTAGATATAAAGAACATGGGAGACATTTCTGTGAGGGAAAAACTTTGGGAATATTTTTTGAAAATTGTGAAGGGAAGAAGTGCTACATTTCGTTCAATTTTTGAAGAGCATGGAAATGTAGCCAGAACAAAGAACCACAAGCCCAATAGTTTAACTATCGAGATGTGGAACAACCTGTGTTATTACTGGGAAAAAGATATAGTGAAGGTATGTTTCTTACTCGAATGAAGTTATTGATCAACGCGTATAATATGAACACTTATTAGTTGACTTTACTTTAGGAAATATGTGCAAAAAATAAAGCTAACCCGTCAGAGTTAAAAAGACCTCATAATGAAGGACCTGTTTCTTTTGTGGCATTGTATCGTGAAAGGGTAAGCCTTTTCTAATCATCCTTTTAATATGTTTGTATATTTCAACTTAATTGTAGCATATATTTTGAATATGTATTATGTTGAACAGAAAAAGAAAAAAGGAGATAAGTACAATGAGATAGAGTTCTTTAAGGATTGTAGAACTTCTGAAGATGGAATCTGGATGAATTCTGCATGCGAAGAAGTATATGTGAGATACAGTTTCCTATTTCATCTACTAATAATTTTTGTTCTCTACAGAAATTATGATAACCTATATTTGTTGTATGTGTTTAGCTGAAAATGAAGAAGATTCAGAATGAAAGTGCAGAATCTAAAGAGCCTATGGACGCAAAGCAAGTAGTGGATATAGTGTTAGGACAACACTGGGTTATCGTAAGGGAATAGGCTATGGTCCTTCTATTCCATCTAAACGGCCAAATTTGGAATTAAAAAATCCTCAACTTAAAGAGATTAATGATGAGTTAAGTCAAAATTTGAAAGAAATGAAAGATGCAGTGATAAAAAATAAAGCTAGACAGGCTGCTTTTGAGAAGTTCATCCTAGACAAGATGCAAAATGGGTCTGAGATCACGGATAACTGGTATGATCTATTCTTATGTTCACTGCATAATATGTTTGTCTAATGATAATAGCCACGTTGATGAGGGACATCAGAGTTGTGTGCTGCTATTCTACTCGGTTGGGGCTTATTTTCACAACTGGTTTTGGGGTAGAGTTTGGAACTTTTGAAGTGATCTTTGACATGTTAAGCCTTGTTTTGTCATGGTGTTGGTAGTGCAGTTTTTCCTACTGCCATTTGGGGCTGGATAACACTGCTTGCTAAGGTGTTTGGATCATGTTTTGTATTTCTAGGGACCATACAATTTTGTTTTCACATGTTTCATGTATTAAACTTACCTTGTTCATGAATGGGATGTGGTAATTTCATTGTTGTGTTACTAGTTTGTTGAGGTGCTTGGATCATGTTTTGTATTTCCAAGGACCAATTGTGTGCTGCAAATTTGTTTTCACAGAAGCTATTATTTTATTTATTAAACTTACCTTGTTGATGAATGGGATGTGGTAATTTCATTGCTCTACTACTTTGTTGTGTTACTAGTTTATTTGTAGGTTAACAATATTGAGATTAAGTTTGTTGTGTTGTAGTAATATTAAAGTCCCAACCACATTATGTGTTTTCATTGCTCATGTATTTTAGGTGTTTGATTCATTTACTTTATTTATTTTTTTTGTAGACAATATATAGTGTCCGAGAAGAATATGGTGGATGATGATATGAAGACGAAGTTGCCAAGAATCAACATTTTGGGCATATTAGATATAGTATTGTTGTGAATATCACTTGTGAATTAAGAAGTAGTGAACTTATTTGGTCATTTGATGTAAACTTTGGAGTGACCCTAATTAAGTGTAGGAATTAGCCTATATATAAGTGTTCGCCACTTATGTAGATGACTAATATTTTGATGATTTCATAATCTGGATATGAAAAGGCTAGTATTATATATTGCGTATAGTTATGGTTGATTTTTAATACTTGTAGTAGCTGAAAAACTATCGTTTAAAGCCAATTTGTAAAGTTAGATGTTCCAACGAGCAAAATCGCTAGTAAAGGTTAGTGATTTCCCAACGGGTAGAACCGTTGGAAAAAGTGAATGAGTTGCCAACGGTAAAAATCGTCGGTAAATGTGAATGAGTTGCCAACGGTAAAAAGCGTTGGTAAATGGTAATGAGTTGCTAACAGTAAAAAGCGTCGGTAAATGTGAATGAGTGGCCAATGGTAAAAAGCGTCGATAAATGTGAATGCTTGGCCAATGACAAAAACCGTTGGTAAAAGGTATGATTCGCCAACGAAATAGAACCATCGCCGATGGTAAAGGTTCAGGAGACGATTTCGGAAAACCATCGGCTAGTAAATTCGGCGACGGCGTATCGCCGACCATTCTTGGTGACGCTGCAAAACTATCGCCTAACCCTTTGCCAACGCTTTTTTTTGGCCTTTACCAACGGTTTTTCCCGTTGGTAAAAGGTGAATTTTTTTTAGTGATAAATGCGTTGAAGAACACCTAGTGCGACACACTTCCTTGATGTCTTCAACGCATTTCTAGGCTTTTCCAACCAGAAGCTGACTTTTCTGTTAGGTCATTTTGGGACCCTATTTAACCCCATTTAACCCCATTTAAACCCTAATTAGAGAGAGAACTGGTTTTGGACAAAGTCGAAGGAGAGAGAATAGAGCATAGGCAAGGAGATTTTGATGCTTCAAAGAAATGGATTCATCCATATTCATCCCGGATTGATTGGATCAAAATTAAGAGAGATGCAAGGATTCTCAATAAAATTAGGTTTTTCATATTCTTTCTTACAAAGCCCTAATTCCATGGGTTCTTGTATGACTTGATTCTATGAACGTAGATATCAATAGCTTAACTTTTTGTACTTAGATAAGATGAACCGTAGGGTGTTCTAGAGTACTCGAATGATGATTTGATTTTGTTTTGTTAATGTGATTCGGACTTATATTCGTTTGTTGCAGTTTCACTTATACCACTCCCGCTTATTGATTGGTCACCTAGAATTGGATAGTGTTAGGCGAGAATTGACTTGACATGAGCATTCATTGTTAGGAGTAGTTCTCAAACTTTGAAACTTACATGCTAGGTTATCCAGTTTCACTCGAGAGAGGATCAGTTAGACTAGTTCATTATTAGGAGTAGTTCTCAATTCCCATACTTGTACACCAGTTTTGTTTTAGATGCATGATGCGAGAGCGCAGTCTAGATCAGTAGTTAGATAGTGAGGTTAGTAGACACGAGAATGTGTGACCTTAGGCATAAGGGCAAGAGAACTCTGATGAGTTATGAGTATTTGTCTTGAATTGCATGAAACTTTATCGTGTTAATAATCTATTAGAGTATCTTAGTAACCTAGGGGGATTCGAGTCTAAGCCCCTTCCTTGATTATTGTTATAAAACCCGCTTCCAACCTACTTTGCATATTGTTGCAACCCTTGTTTGATTTTTTAGGCCTAATACCCATGTAAAACATAAACTATTGGATTATTACGAGTCTATATATATCCTTTTTCAAATTCCAATAATGTCACTACCTTCTGAACTCATTTACAAAAATGACATGCCGTCAATTTTCGCTAAAAATCATCCTACGTGGCCTGACGGAGTTAGCTGACTGTGTCCAACTTCTTACGTGTCATGGCTGCCACGTCATATTAACTAAATTTTTTTTTATTAAAAAGTTCCCTTTATTCTTCTTATCTTCCAATATTACCCCTGGAGAACCACAAATTTCCCTTGACGTGCTCGCGAGGTGGTCCCCTACGCCACGTGGGAGTCTTCCTTTGTAGTGCCCAATCAGAGAGAGTCTTTGCTCCTTCACCGCCGTGGCCCCACAGTCCCTGAACGAGATGGATTCGCAAGAGATCAGCTGCATCAGCACAGTCGACGCCTTCATCTTCGTGTCGCCTCCCTCTGCGGACGTCGTCTGATTCAAATTCTCAGGTCCTCTGCCAGCGCCACCGCTCTTCATTATTAGCCGTCTCTCCACTTTCATCAAAGTCTCGAGCGTTTTCGGGCTAAAATTTAAGGGCGGAGACGAGATCCCAATCCCGATCTAGATCTCCTCTCTGCTTTCTTTTTTTGGCCTCCTCAGCTCCTCCATGATCTCTCCTTCTTCCTCTTCCTCCTCTTTGAGCTTGGCCGCTCTCCTCCACCGCCGTTTGTCGTCGGTCTGAGTCGTCGCGTTGGCAGCTAGCCTCCAGCTCGACTGAGAGAAAGGCTCCGCCTTGTACACTTTGTACTCAAGATCGATTAAGCTCCACGACTGATTCCTTCGCCGCTGAACAACTGGGCGATTAACCAGCTCGTCACTGGAGGTTGACGATGACGGCTTGTGGTTGTGAATCTCGGCCGGTACCTTCAGAGATCTGAAGGAATCCTCTGCTGATTCGATTGGCGGCGAAGGTTCCAGAAGCTTCGATCCTTTGAGCACATACTCACTGCCGTGCGCCGGGTAGATGAAATCATCCTCCGCCAAATTGTGCCAAACAAACCTGCTTTTGTAGCTCCTGGAAGCCAAACAGATTGAGTATCGTATATTACACATTCCAAAAGAAAATTCGTTCAATAATATTTTCATTGCCATTGCAGTTTCCTCTAGCACACATTGCAAAAGAAAATTCGTTCAATCAAAGGAAAAAATTAAAAAAAATTAAAAAAAATAATTTTCAGTTAATATGATGTGGCTGCCATGTCACATGACATGTAAAAAGTTGGACACAGTCAGCTAACTCCGTCAGGCCACGTAGGATGATTTTCAGTGAAAACTGACGGCATGCCATTTTCGTAAATGGGTTCAGAAGGTCGTGACATTATTGGAATTCAAAAAAGGATATGTATAGACTCGTAATAAGCCAATAGTTTATGTTGTACATGGGTATTAGACCTTTTTTATTCTTACATCATTTAGGTATAATTCGTGGAACCTCAACACAACGTAAATTGTAATTATTTTTGGTTCAAACATGCAATTTTTTGATTTATGTAGTTTGCTATGGTAGTTTGTCATGATTTATTTAAACGTGTTCTAATTAATTTTACGTGTTAAATTATTATATAATTTGGTTTCTTTAATGTTGCTTGAATGTGATGATTTTCCTTGGACAAAAAATGTATGTTGGGGTAACAGTATTTTGATAAATAATGTATATGTTGGTTGTTATTATGAAAAGTATACTCTCTTGATTTTGTTTAGACTTTGGATAAGGCCAAAAACAAATTTGTAGTCAAACCTTTGTCAATAATGTCAAACATATCCAAACTTATTTTGATCACATTTTTTAAACCACATCTTTATTTTTTATGTCAAATCTAGCCAAAATCCGTTACGTTTTTAACACCGTTAGTGACGATGCAAACGAAGCTGACATGGATTTCAGTTGACTAGTCAACTAAATGACACGTCATATGCCACCTAATATTTGCCAAAACAAATATGCCACCTAATATTTGCCAAAACAAATATGCCACCTAATAATTAAATTATAAATTAATAAATTAATTATTAAAAAAAAATTCCTTCCCAATCTCCGATGAACTGCAACCGCCTCTCTGGTTCATCTTCCTTCCCGATTCCCCTACTCCGCCTCTCAATTCCCCTCGCCCGCAACCACCTCGACGGCACCATCGGGCTCCGGCTCGATTCACCTCAAAACGTAACGTCATCTCGTAGTTCGTGCTGTACGGTGGGTGGGTTTGCAGCGGAATCGCCGGATCTAGAATCGGGGACTCTTCCTCGCCGGATTTGGATTTGGGTCAGGGGACCACCACCACAGCTGACAAACGCTGCCGCCTGCTGCCGCCGCTACAAATCAACAATGTCGCCGCCGCCTGCTGCAAATCAACAATGTCGCCGCCTATTGCCGCCACCACAAATCAACCACGCCGCCTACTGTCGCCACCACAAACCAACCACGTCGCCGCCTATTGCTGCCACCCTCGACACCCTCTTCACCGACCACCCTCGACTGCCACATCCACCAACACAAGCCACAACAACCGATTGTGGGGGAGAGCTCCATAATCCCTAGATCCAAATCCAGATCCGGTGATGGGAGGAAAGAGGGGGTAAAAGAGTTGGAGGAGAATTGGGGGAGCTGGTCGGCGATTTCAGGTAGAGCAGGGAATAGGGGTTGTCATCGGGCGTCAGAGTTCGGGTGGAGAGTTGCTGGCCGGAGAGTTGATAGTGGCAGGGGGGGTCGGCAAGGAGAGAAAATTATTTTATTTTATTTTTAATTTTTTAATCATTAATTTTTTTTTAATAATAAATGCGTATGTGGCAATTAATATCCACATCACACGACAAGTCAGATTTAGGTTAGAATTTTCGTTAACTTGGACGAAAAAGTTAACGGAAAACTAAACAATGGCTATTTTCGGGATTATGAAAAGTTATGGCTATGTTTGACATTATTGACAAAGGTTTGGCTACAAATTTGTTTTTGGCCTTTGGATAATCAATTGGTTTATGTATTTATGCTCAATTTGTTATTTAGACAATAATTCATAGACTCTTACGATTTTACAATTTGATTTTACGCACCTTACATCAATAATTTTCATGATTGGATTGATTGTTTGATTCTTTCTCCATCATTGATTTCGAGGGCCTAACCTAGGATGAGAGTCAATTGGACAATTAGGAAGTAGGTTCTATCAGTAGCTTGATCATAAGATTGGTAGACCTAGCTAATCTCTTTACATTACTATTGTGACATTTCATCGAATATCTTGCATGCCTGCTTGAAAATTCATAGGTTTAGCTTGATCATAGGATAGGAGCCTTTGGATTGGTTAGGATAATATCTCTTTACCATAATCTAGGAGTTGGGATTACCTAAGGAAGTGTCGAGTCATCATTACTAATCATCCGAGATTGTATATCATCTATCCATCTTAACCGAACTAGAGTGGATTCGAGTCTGGACAACCTACCTAATCAATCTTGACTTGAATACTTAGTTTAATTAGACCATAAACACTTTCAAACCAACCAACAAAACCCTGAATAGCTTTATATACGTGTTGAGGAATAGAACCGGGAAGACCCTTGGAAAATACGAACTCATTGGAGCAATCCAGTGAGTAAAACTTTGTGTGCAATTATTTGTGCATCAAACTTTTAGCGTCGTTGGCAGGGACTTTTTCTAGTTCTTGGAAAGCATTGTGTGCTTAAAGCTTATCATTCACTTTTCTTATCATATCTACCTCCCACATTTTTTTATTGTTTGATATTGTTGTGTTTGGCGTGCAGGCAAGATTGCATGTGTAGAGCATAAGCGATCTAGCAAACGGATAGCTAAAACCTAAGGTCTCCTACACTCAGTTTGGGCATGTCAGAATAGTAAAGAGGAACTTGTTTACTCTTCGGCCTCCATCTTCAGAACCTTCAATCATTGGAACTTCAGAGCCCCAATTCATTGTTTCTCCAAAACCTCCACCCATTGTTGCTCAACAAGTAGAGGTTAAGATGGTTGATCACGACCGAGTTGGTCGATCCCAAAGATACCTAGCAAGCTAGGGTTGATTTCACAGGGTCCCTCGATGGATGGGTACTCAGATATGAGGAGAGCTAACAAAGGGTTTGTGTGGTGTAGGTGCCACAAAGAGTTAAGGAAAAGTCAAAGTTCACTAGCATAACACAAAAGTTAACTTAATGGGAAAAGTCAACACAGGCTCAAAGTGCATGGAAAACAAGAGAACGAGCAAGGCAAGCAATCTAGACAAAGTCAACGAGGAAAGGAATTCAAAGGGGAGGTTATGGTGGGTTGAGGTCACCAAAGGGACAAAAGTCCCCCAAAACGTAGAAATCAGGGTGGTAAATGGTAGAAAACAAGCAATGCCACTATCGATTGCCCTCGCGCAAGTCGTTAAACACGGACTAGAGTCCCTAGGAAAGGTCCCTAAACCATGCAGGTAGTGAAGCAATCAACCTTTCGACTAATTAAGCCAAACCACACACACCAAGTGTTTGATAAAATGCCAAATAGAAAAATAATACAAAGAGGACCTAAATCATGCCCCTTTTTCAAGTGCCACATGAATTTAAGCAATCAAGCATCTAACCTGCGGTCCTAGGCAAGCATCTAACTAATTAAGGACCAAATTCGCCAAAGAGCAAGAATAGAAATTGTGTTTATTCTCACATTCAACCACATCAAGGTATGGTTAAACCTTGGGTAAGAGTACAAGAATAGCCAAAGACAATTACAAAGCTTGCATCCACCATCTAATCACACCACTAAATCCATAAGAACACCCAAGAACCCAAAGGATTCCCCCCAACCCAATCCCTAGATCTAGTGTACCATGGAAAGAGAAAGAATAACTACAAATCTACACAAGAAAGTGAAGAAGAGAGACATTCTTAACTCTTAGATGAATTTGGAATGGTGGAAAAAGGTGTAGAGACCCTTGGAGATGGTGTAGGAAGTGGTAGAGAACCCTTTTCTAAGTAAAAAATCGCCCAAGAAGCTACCAAGGTCGAATTCCCTTTCAAATGCCCAAACTTGGGCATTATATAATGCTGAAGCAGGGGTCGTGATCTTATCCTTTATGGCGCGGGCGCGGGCGTGGCTTGAAGTTGGGGATGCAAGGCCGCGCCCTTCTCTAACTCTCAATTTTCTCCATTCCTCTCGGCCAAGAACGAGGATAACTAAATCCTTCATGCCAACCGCGCCCCCTACCTGCGGCCATGTACCGAAGTGCACTCTTGAAATTGCTTTTCATCCCAACTTCGAGCGATCATTCTAAGAACTATGAACCTCTGATTGGGGCACCATTTCAACCGACGAAATCCTTGTTGCACAAACTTTATTGGTGAAACCCGAAACCTCATCAAAAGTACTTGAAAAAGGTGAAAATGGACCGTAAAGGTCCCTAGTTGCCTTAACCATTCAAATTGATGAAATAAGCAAATTCACCAAAGAAGGTCAACAAAAGGGTAAAACTCCTATGATGATAGGTAAAAGGTGGGAGAAAAAGTGGTATAAAATTGGTTTATCAAATCACCCCACACTTAAACCTTGCTTATCCTCAAGCAATCAACTCAATCAAGATTGGTGCTCCTATTAAAACAAACCGAGATAAAAGAAACTTAGATCATAGTGATATGTAAACGACAATCAAGCAATCCTAAAGCAAGACGTAACCCCACACTTAAATTGCACGGCAATAGAAACCACCATCTCTTCTAAAATATTACATGAATAGCCAGCCTTTAGGAAAGTTGCGGAGCAAGAAAACTCAACTTTGGGAAAGATGACGCTCTTCCCTTCCCAAATCCCACTTACTCTAGGATGCGACAATTTTAAGACTTTGGATTAGAGACCTTTTTTCCGAGGCTAAAAAGCTTAGCAAATAGGAAAATATGGTCAAGGCCGTGGAAAGACCCGTGATAACCCTCATCCAATCACCACCTATGCAAGTCTACCACTCAAAATTTATAGCTTTAAAACCTTTGAGAACTCAAATCTGAAACTTGGTTTTTTGCATCAAGCTAGAGATATCGGGAATGGCAAGATAGACCACATTTTCTAAAAAAATTGGGTAAAAAATGCCCCAAACAAAGCGAGTGAACTAACCTCAAATCTTTCAAAAGCTAGCTTTTCGAGTACTAGAAAACAAGAGACGCGATGGTGCAAAGTAAAGATAGTAATTTAAAAATCTCACTTCAGGACTCGATCACCACACCAAACTTATTGAGAGATCAGAAACTCGACTCGAATAAACAGAATTCAAAGCAACAAGACGGGTAAAAAACTCAGAGGAAAGCATCCAACCACTCATCATAAATGCAAGGGCTAACAAATCACAAAAATGGGGAAGCAGTGAAAGAGTGGCATAAATAAAATGCAAACATCACCCGAGACCTAGAAACTAGAAGTGGAACAAAAAAAAATAACAAAGGCAGAACGGGTAACCTCCTATCTCTAATTTCTCTAATCCCATCCTGCACTTAGAACAAGCCATGCCCCCAATGCAAAGTGAGGATCAGAAAAAAGGGAAAGGAAAGACGATACCGCGTGAAAAAGAGGAGCCAGAGAAAATCCTTTGTCTCGAATATGTTAAGGACGAGGACCTGAATTAGGGGTACCTGCAACAAACCGAAAATAGAAATACATAGAGAAGACAAGTGTGGAGAGCAACAACTCGAATCCTGTCAGAAATATTTACAGATATTGGAATTTGAGAATACAGTCACACATAACACACAAAAACTGAAACTGGGATAAAAACTGCCAAGTCAAACAGTCTACAACCCAATATCTGATAGAGAGTGGCACGTGAAGAAAAATTGGCAAACTAACAGGACAGAAAGCTAAAACATGCACTCACAAGACAAAACGTACTAAAAAGGGGGAAACAAGCATCCGACATAATGTTCAACAAACCACAAAAAGAACTAAAAAGTGGAAAAGAAAGAAAGAGGAGTCGAGGGCATTGGGAGGTAGTCGCTAGGGTGATCATGGGGTGTGCCAGGAGAGACCGGAACATGTTCTGATCCGACCACCCTGGCAATGTGTTCTACAATACCTGAGCCAACCAAGTAATCCTTCTCAGGCGGCCAACTCTCCTTGAAGACCTGGATGATGATCGTAGTAGGGTGGAGGCGCACGCCGTGATTGATCGCTCTACATGGTCCAAGCCCAGATTGTTATACCTGGTACCATCACCCCGAGTCGTGATAGTGTGCCTTCGCACCAGTGGGAAGATCCGATACAACTTCATCTTCAATTTGGTCGCCCTAGAGTTTCACTACAATGAATAGGTCATATAGTCGCAGGCATAAAACGGGCCTGTGACTAAGTTTGTCGCGGGCAGACAGCTTAGTCGCAGGCGCCTTGCGACTAAATTAGGGCTTAGTCGCAGGCTCCTGCGACTAAGTTCTGGCCCGCGACAAACTTAGTCGCAGGCGGCCCGCCACTAAGCCAAGGCCCGCGACTATTTGTCAACTTTAGTCGCGGGCCGCCTGCGACTAAGCCTGGGCCCGCGACAAAGCTTAGTCGCAGGCGCCTGCGACTAAGAGTTGGGCCTGCGACAAAGCCCTAATTTTGTCGCGGGCCGCTTGCGACTAAGCATTTGGCCTGCGACTAACATTTTGAATGACCTCCCCCTCCGGACCTTGAGAAGCTCATTCTCTCAACTCTCTCTCAATTCCCCCTCTCAACTCCGATTGCAAGGCACGATTTCCTCTGTTCTCTCCAATTTCTACTTGTATTCGGTAAGTATTATCCCTAATCTCTTCTTCTTGTCGTTGTTCTATGCGTTCTAGAGTTAATTTCGATCTATCACGATGATTTGCAGGGATTTGCGACATATTTTCGTTCGATTACTGTTATTTGGACTGATTCAGGTCGTTCTTGGTAAGAATTTGAATGTACGCTTTTGTTAGGGGCAGATTGTTGTGTGTATTTCAAAAATTTTCAGCATTTTTGCCATCTTGAATCTGAAATATGTGCTGTTATTGACGTTTTGCAGACTTGTTCATCACATTTTTGGGGCTTTTTAAAGTTTCACCTTATTGAATCACTAATTTCTGCTTGGTAAGGGTTAATAATGTTAGCTAGTGTTAATGATTTGAGCTCATGTGTTGTAATAATTTATTTCATTTTTTTATTTTGTAATCAGATTCGAACGTGGTTACCCGTTGCTATTGGAGGGGAAATACCATAGCAACGGTGTAGTAGCGGTCATCTATAACGGTGATCAGGTGAGAACATTGCGATCCAACGATTTATTTCATTTGTAGTCAATTTGTTGAATTTATATTCTGTTGTTTAAGTACAAATTTCTGTTATTTTCAGATATTCGGTTACATCACTATTTCATTGTCACACGTCCGATCTCCAGTGTTCAGGTAGGTAATCACGTTATTAAATCGAGTACTTTTTTAATTAGCGATCAAAAAGCATCCTCGTTAAATTAGTTAATCTTTATGAACTTACTTTGAAAGTTAAATGTGAGATTTAGAATAAAATTGGTTAATGAGCTTTTATAATACAAATATTATGCATGTCATATGCTTTACTAAAATCAAAATCCATGAATAGTTATGCATGTCATAGGTTAAACATTTCATCATATATAGTACTTAATAAATTATGTACTTGTAAAATTTTAGCATGCTAGCTTTACTCATTTAATTAATTATATGAAGTTTGTAAAATTAAAAAATATATATATGCATGTAATCGTATTGTGTACAATTTAAGTAAATTAGTTAATTGCTAATACTAAATAGTTAATTGGTATAACTAACCTTTTTAAGATATGTAATTAATATAACTTAGTCACCGGTACTAAGTTAGACCTCTTATAATCTCTTTCCTTATTATTCTCTACTCATGCATGTTACACTAATTACCAGCCTCTAGCTAGATGGACAAATCTTGGATACGAAAGGCTCGGCATACTCCTGAGTATTATGCTGGCCTTCAAAAATTCTTGGACTTTGCTGTCTCTAATGCACCTGATGGAGTGAATATCCTCTGTCCTTGTCCCAAGTGCAAGTTCAAGAAGTGGAGGCCAAGGCAGGAAGTTAATGACCACCTGCTCCATTCAGCTTTTCCATCTTCTTACGCTGTTTGGAATTTGCATGGCGAGTTAGCTACTGAGTTTCTGCCACCGGTTACTGTGAATATTCCAGTCGCAATGGTCACTGATGAAGTAAATCTGCCAGCAGTTGAGGTACCACCGATAATTGAGCCAACCATGTTCCAGAACATGGTGAATGACGCATTTGGAGTACAATTTCAAGAAGACCCACCTCCTACTGAATTAAATGTGCCTGTTGAGACTGAAACTCAACAACCACCTCCTACAAACATACCAATGCCGGATGTCAGGACTCAACTCCCAGATGATGATGTCTTTCGAATTTTACAGGACGGTGAAGTGCCTTTACATGATGGTCGCACTAAGTTCACAAAACTGTCCTTCATGATGCGTTTATACCACATCAAGTACTTACACAAGATAAGTGACAAAGCTATGACTATGCTTCTGGACTTGCTCAATCAGGCTTTTATTGGTGCCAAAATTCCTCAAACCAATTATGAAGCAAAGAAGACGATCAGAAAACTAGGTTTGTCTTACCAAAAAATTGATGCATGCAAGAACGATTGTTTACTATACATAGGAGAAGATAGTGCAGCGATGCAATGTCGAGTGTGTGGAGTTGCTCGATTCAAGGATGTAGGAAACAGGACTGCATCTGGGAAGAAATCAAAGCCTCGACCAGAGAAGATATTTCGGTACTTTCCCTTAATACCTCGGTTGAAGAGGTTATATATGTGTCCTTATACAGCAGAAGATATGACTTGGCATGCCACAGAGATGAGTAATGATGGTATGGGCAGACATCCTCGAGATGCTGAAGCGTGGAAAAGCTTCAACACGAGGTTCCCAGATTTTGCTTCCGAGCCACGGAATGTGAGACTTGGATTAGCTACTGATGGCTTCAATCCATTTGGTACTATGAGTGTAAGTCATAGTACATGGCCTTTCGTGCTAATCCCGTACAACACCCCACCATGGTTGTGTATGAAGCAAACGAGACTCATTCTATCTGGCATAGTTCCTGGACCGAAGATGCCGGGTAATGATTTGGATGTGTTTCTTCAGCCTTTTATTGAAGAACTAAAGTCGTTGTGGGTTGGTGTGCAAGCTTATGATGCAGTGAAGAAAGAAAACTTCACCCTTCGGGTTGCATTATTATGGACGATCAGTGATTATCCTGGACTCTGCAACTTGTCAGGATGGAATACACACACTGCGCTCTCATGTCCGACATGTATGTTTGATGCCGACGTTGTCAGGTTAAAAGCTTCTGGTAACAAACCTTGTTTTATGAGCAGTAGAAGGTTTTTACCACATGATCATCGGTTCAGATCATAGAAAAGTAAATTCAATGGGAAAGTAGAGAAACGACCTGCTCCGATGATGCTTACTGGCTCTGAGATACTGGGACAAGTGCAGAATATTAATGTGATATTTGGCAAGACGCAACCTAAAGAATCAGGTCCGGCACCACAATGGAGAAAGAAGAGCATATTCTTCGATCTGCCGTACTGGGAGTTTAATCTATTGCGTCACAATCTGGATGTCATGCATATAGAAAAAAATGTGTGCGACAACATTTTGTACACATTACTCAATGACAAGAACAAGAGGAAAGATAACCTAGCGGCAAGGGAAGATTTGAAATCAATGAAGATTAGAAGTAAGTGAGACTGCGGTTAACAAAGCAGTTCACAAAAAGATTGTTGGTTGGGTTCAAAACAAGGTAATAGACTGCCCTGTTCCCTTCAATAATTGTTAGTGGTTGATACAATACACGAATAATGATGTTAATTACTCTGATTCACAGATATTAGATCAGTCAGCAACATATAATGTTGATCTAATGATGTTGGCTAGGGGACCGACTGTGTCTGCAACTCGATATACTGCTTATGACATCAATGGATATCGTTTTAGAACAATAGATCGGGATCAACCACTGAAGACACAGAATAGTGGTGTAGCTGCTAAATTCGGCACAGACAGCGTGTTAGGCTCTTCAGACAACAATCCAATTCGTACCGATCTCTGGTTTTATGGGAAACTTATTGAGATCATCGAGCTGGATTATTATACTCGAACAATCACGTTGTTCAAGTGTCAGTGGGCTGATACGGTGAATCCAACATGGAAGAAAAAAGATGCTCTCGTATAACAATGATCAACTTTAACCATTTGAGAGATGTTGGTGACAAAGCTGAAGACGAGCCATATATTAGTGCTAGTGATGCACGTATGGTTTTCTATGTTGATGATACATGTGATCCAGATTGGTGCATACCAATACATTGTAAGCCACGAGATGCATATGACACAGGAGAGGAGGAGTATTGTTTAGCATTAGCTCAACAACAATTACCTGTAACAGACAACATTCCTGATTTGCAAATCGTAGGGAGTGGTGTAATTGACTTCGATAAGGAATGACATTATATTGTTTATGTCATCTAAATATTCTAGCACGAATGCATTTCTTTATGTCACAAATTCTGAGTTTATCTTTAAATTTAAATAATCTCATTTTTTTTGGATAAAGATGGCATCTAGTTCTAGTTCTGATAGTGGAGCGCGTCGTCCTGAATCTCCTACTGTTCAGAATTCTGGTGGGAATTCTTCTGCAGCCTCGTCCACCAAGCAGAAGCACACATATTAGCTGGACTTTCTTGGTTAGTTCTTTCTATGAATTTCATTCCTGAACGAAATGAAGAAATTATTTGATTCTATACTAAGAATGATAAATTTCTATTTATGCAGACCGTTCCGGGTTCACAAAGACCGTCGTCATTAAGTACACGGACTTCCGGAGGGTAGCATCTGGCGGCACCCGTTGTGTGTTCAACCTGGACACCCTAGGAGTCAAGCCTGGTGGCGACCTCTTGTCTTTTATGGGACACTACACTGGTGAGTGCTCCAGGAACTACCAGTACTACCCTATATATCCCAAAGACTGGAAGTTAGTGCCAGCTAGATCCAAGGATGTTGCATTCGAGCAGTTCTTCACGGTAAGTTTCAAATTTGAATTTCATTCACTCTACTAAAGTATGAACACATTATATGTTTAGTTGGTGTGATTCTTACAATTTCTATGTGGAATTAGGACAAGTTCTATTGCGGTCCAGAGCTATTATCGAGAGCTCGCGTGTATTTTGACAAGAAGGTTGGACGAGCTTGGGGCAAGTCTAGGCTTGCAATATGGAAGGGCAGGATGAATCATGTGGCGAAAAATGATCTCCCCGAGGAGTGGATTCTTCAAAATCCTCCACAAGGTTGCCCACCGAATGATTGGTATCAATACATTGAGTATACGAAGACTCAAGTATTTAAGGTACAGTTTAGATATGGTATTATCTAATTTGAATTTCATTATCTAAATTAGACTAATAAATTTCTTTTTCCTGACTTAGGATGCCGTTAATCGGAACAAAGCAAACCGGGCAATGCAAGAGGAGAACCATCATGGTGGCTCTAGACCCTGGCCGAGGTACATTGAGGAAACGGTTAAGGCAACTGGACGGCGACCGTCGAGGGGTCAGATGTTCATCAAATTCTATACCGCCCCTGATGGAGAGATCAAGGATGCGCATGCAAAGGCAGTAGCGGTAAGTTTTCTATATGTTAATGAATTGTAATAGTTCTTTGTTGGCAAATATGCGCCTACATTAATTCATCATTGAATTCATATTGTAGGAGACAATTAAAAGACTTGAAGCTGAAGGTTGTAGTCTGGAGTGGAGCCCACATGACTCTCTGGCACAAGCAATGAACAAACCAGAGCATCGAGGCCACATCCGTATGCTTGGTGCTGGGTTGACTAAGAGCCAGGTGAGAATTAAGTTTTATATAGTGAATGAATACAGTTCTTTACTCACTTTATTGTAATTGACAATTTGTTTTGTTTGTAAGGTCTTTGGTACTGCTGCTGCTACGGAGTCGTCTACATCTGGGAGTGTTTCTTCCATGATGCCACACAAGCCAGCTTATGTTCAACAGCTGAGAATAGGGTATCCCAGCTGGAGACTATACTGAGGTCAGTTGCACCCTCGCATTTTGTTGGATCATCCAGTTCAACCGCCGTTCCTCAGACACAGGATCAGCAGCCCTATGTGCCACACAGCCCTATGTGCCACAGCCGCCGACCTATCATCAGACCTCTCAGCCGACCGATCAGTCTCAGTTCGCTGATATTGATTTTGATCTAGACAACCTCCCCGCTCATCTTGCCTCCTGGATCAACAATGTAAGTGAATATTTATGCTGTCTATTAACTTATAATTTCACACTACTTAATTATTAACTAGTTGTTCATTGTTGATTGTAGCAGCCTTGGGATGCCCCCGTGTACCAGAACCAGAACCCGGGGAATGATCAGTAGCCGTCTCCTCTCCTTTCTTTGGATGTTGTTGTATTTCAAGATATTGTGTCATATTTATACATTTGTTAGGATGTGTTGTGCTATAGTTTGATAAACTAGTTTGTTGTTCTACAAATAATTAAGTATTTGATTATGCAATATTTGTTGTTCTACTACTAATATGATTATATATTAATTGTTAAATTGAAAATGGATCATCCTGAAAAATGTGAATTTTGACCAAAATCGTGGGTTTAAAACCACAAATCAGCTGACCAAATCGAACAGGCACAAACAAAAACTGGTTAAAAACCAAATCAGCTGGCCAAATCGATTTAGGGTCCCACAGGTCATTTGTCGCGGGCGGGCCTGCGACTAAGTTAGTCGCGGGCCAATTTTTAGTCGCAGGCGGCCCGCGAGTAACTTAGTCGCGGGCCGCCTGCGACTAAAGATTGGCCCGCGACTAACTTAGTCGCAGGCCTGCCCGCGACAAATGATGAGCTTAGTCGCAGCGAATTTAGTCGCGGGCGTCCTGGTCGTAGTCGCAGGCGACGCCCGCGACTAAATCACTCCTTTGTCGCAGGCCTGCCCGCGACTATATTCGACCGGGCCTGCGACTATATTATATTTTTTTTGTAGTGTTTGATCCTCTAAAAGCATGCTCCTCTCCCTTAGTAAGCCACCTCCACATGGTATTACAGTCCCGCCAGAGAAGGTCATCCTCAACGTACGGCTACACCCCAGGACAATCCCTAATAGACTCTCTCAAGTCCTCCCTCGAACACAGCCTCATGTAAAACGCAAAGTAGTCCAATGTGAACTTGAACTTACTCCCTTGTGGGATAAAAGAGATGTGGTTGCCAGAGACCCGCAAGATGCTATAGAACTATTTGAGTAGGAAAAGCTCGCAACCATCCTCCAGGAAACATAAACCCCAAAGGCCAGATGCCTCCAATGGTCCGCTTAGGTAGGGGAGTTCGACACCCAACTCCTCCTTGTCGAGATAGCAGGTCCTCTCGGCCGGTAGACGATCTATCTCCCAAAACGTCTTCCTGAAGGCCGGCTTCTGGAAGTTGTAGGGAACCGGGGGACAAGGAGGGATATCAACAACATCCTCGGGTTGGTGAGAAATCCTACGCAACACCATAAAACAACCAACCACACCGATTACGATTCTACAACAAAATTTTAAACTCGTCCATCATGAGGCAAAAGTTAGCCCCAATCACTTGGTCAAAATGATGACAATCATAACCAAAATAAAAAATCAGAAAATGAGCGAGGCTATCAGATTAAATCAGTAATTCAGAACCGTCACATAAATATGAGTTCTTGGCAATTCGACAAATCCAAAGAACAACAACCTGCACGCAACACTTGCACCGCCAATTAATACAACCTAGAAATCAAGCCACAACAATCGCGCACCCAAGACTCAACAACAAACAAAAATCGACTAAGCAACTGCTCAAACCACCGAAAACAACCACCCCAAACACAAACATCCAACCGAGAACCAAAAAACCAAAAACACTAAACAAGAGGAGAAAACCGTGACAAAGTTTAGTGATCAAATTGTAAGTTCAAAACTTTTCAGTGGCCCAAATTATCATATCCTCAAATTATTGAACCAGACCCTCAGCTTCTTCTGTTATACAAATTGATCCATAAACTTAGAAAGTTAACAAAATGTCCCAAATAAACTTATTCCGTTATACAAATCAGTCACTCCATTTTTTTATGTCCAGTTATAATAGTTAAAGACCAAATCAATAGTAATCCCAAATCAGTCTCACGACTTTCAGCAACAACCCCTCAACTTTTCCAGTTATGCAACTTGATCACTTAATGTCTCATAATCTTGGTTTGGTCACTGAACAACAAAATGTTCACTTAGTTTTATTAGGTCTTCCTTTTGGTCACTCAGAACTTAACGTCGCCGCCGCTAGATCCGCCTCCTCTGGATCTAGAAAAATATCTAACACGTTCTATTCACCCTCAGCGGCTCCAACACCACGTCGCAAGATCGTAGCTGGTTCAGCTCCATCAGCTATGTCTGGCTTGAAGACGACGAAGGAGGAACTGTTACAGGTTTGGATTCTCAACGCCTGAATGGATCCTCGGCTGACTCTTCCGTAGCTCTGACCCGTGTCTCAGCGCCTGAATGGCAGAGGTTTGGATTCTCGAGCTCCAGGATGACAGTTAAGATCTGATTTGGGAGAAAAGAAGAGAAGCAGGGAGAAGAAAGAGAAGAAGGCGGCGGAGGCAGAGGATGTTTGTGCTTCTTCTCGGTGGAGTTGTGGTGGCGGCGGCGGCGTGGTGATGAAGGAAGAAGATGGCAGGATAGTGTTCAAAGGAGTGTTGGAGGAGGAGAAAGGGCAGGGATAAGAAGGGAAGAGGAGAAAAGGAAAAAGAAAGAGGGAAGAAGGAGAAGGGAGCAGAAATCAAGGAAAGGAAGATTGAAGGTCAGTGTGGACTTAGATTGCAAGCGTGGACAAAATTAGTCACGATTCATTTAAACCGTGACTAACTTGTCACATTTTATATATGACAAATTAGTCATGGTTTAAATGAACCGTGACTCATTTGTCACTGTTCATTAAAATCGTGACTAACTTGTCACGGTTTCAAAAAATGTGACTACAAAATTGTGACAAATAACCAATTTTCTTGTTGTGAGATTGACATTCTTAACTCTTAAACGAATTTGGAATGGTGGAGGAAGGTGTAGAGATCCTTCGAGATGGTCTAGGAAGTGGTGCAGAACCCTTTCCCTCATAAAAAATAGCCCAAGAAGCTGCTAAGGTCGAACTCCCTTTCAAATTCCCAAACTTGGGCATTACATAATGCAGAAGCAGGGGGCGCAGTGTAAAAAGGGGGCCGCAGTCTTGTTTTTTTTTGTACGGGCGCGGGCTAAACCATGGGCGCGGCCGCACCCTTCTCTAACTCTCAATTTTCTCCATTCCTATCGGCCAAGAACACAAATAATCAAATTCGTCATGCACACCGCGCCCCCTACCCGTAGCCAGGTACCGGAGCGCACTCTTGAAATTGCTTTTCATCCCAACTTCGAGCGATCATTCTGAGAGCTCCAGACCTCCAATTGGGGCACTGTTTCTACCAACGAAATCCTTGTTGTACGAAATTTATTGGTGAAACCTAGAATATCATCAAAAGTACTTGGGAAAATGTGAAAATAGACCGTAAAGGTCATTAGTCGCATTAACCGACCAAACTGACGAAATAAGCAAATTCACCAAAGAAAGGTCAACAAAAGGGGTAAAACTCCTAGGATAATAGGTAAAAGGTGGTAGAAAAGTGGTATAAAATTGGTTCATCAATGGTGGTGAGGCTTCTCTAGGACTATGAGTTTCCTACTATTGATGGAGTTGCACCTTGTATTCACGCTCCTGCGCAAACTACAATTTGTCTATTCCTCCTCGTATGATCAACATGATTCAGGGGAATGGCACCACTTTTTTGGGGAGGCCAGACGAAGATCCGAATACTCACATCAGGGAAATTTTAGGCTTGCAAACATGATCTCTAGTACTGGAGTAGATCATAGTGTGATCAAGTTGACTTTTTTCCCATTCTCATTGAAGGGGAAAGCACATGAGTGGATGAGCATGGCATGATCCAGGTTCTTTCACTCTTCCTTGCCGCATTAGTGAATTTCAAATAGGTTATGGCTTAGTAGATTTAGGAGCTAGCATAAATGTCATGTCTTATCGTTTAGCATCCGATATAGGGATGTTTGATTTTAAACCAAGTCAAATGAATAATAGCCTTGCGTACAATAATCTATTGTGCATATGGTTGTCAACTGGATTTTGGGATTTGAATAATGGAAGGGCTTCCACTAATCTTTTAATAATGTTTTTTATTGTGGTTTATGTTGTCTTAGTTTTTGTTTTATGTTTTTATTCAAACTGTAGCACCGGTTCCTGGTCTAACCATGGAAATTCAAGAGCAGGTGTTACATGTGTGAGCACTCCCATGGAGAGCAACAGAAGTGGGAGTTCATGGCCAAGTGACAATCTGACTTTGGCACAAGCTTCACTGCCTACACATGTAGCAAGGACGCACGTTGGAATGTTCAGGATTATCACTGCAAGGCCATTTAGAAGTGGCAACAAGAGTCTGTGCAGGATGAGCATTGTGCGGCCCAATAGGAGTGGCAACGAGACATATACCAGGCACAACAACGCAAAATTTTTGGCCAGGATTCAAATTCTGACCACCCACCGCACCTCAGTGATTTCCCATTCTAGGACATTGTTTCTTTTTCTTATCGTCAAAAACTCAATATTTTTTGTTTGCATTCTTTTGTAGAGTCTTCAGTCAGTGTCAAACATTCCTAGTTGTGTGTTAGTTGAGTCTTTTGTCTTTTTGATACTCTAATCTTGTAATGAGTCCCCCTCCTCAGTGTTTCCAGGTTGTGATTGTCAAACTGTAGATGAATCAAATCATGAACGTGATTCTGACATCTCACTCTGACTATGACTCATGCTTTCATCCTTGTGTTGTAGTTTGATCATCAGTACCCCTATTACATTTTTTCCTCTTATCATTTGGTCTATTAGGGAAAATGTTTGATTCAAGTGTGGGGTGGGTTTATGCATATTGTGTATTTCTTGTCTTGAAATGGGTGGTGATTGTACTTTATTTTTCACTCTTTCACTGCTCCCCATTCTCTTTAGCATGAACCTCTTTGCATTGCTTACAACACTTTCTTCAATAGACAGGTTCATATGATTGGTTTGCCGAGCTCTCCTGCTGTGTTTTGAAATTTAGTCTCCTTCTATTTTTCTTTTCCTTTTTCTGTCTTCTGATTATCACTTTTGTGAGAACCAATTCGTGGTGAGATTTTGCTCATTACACGAATTTGAATACGATTATAACTATTTTCTATATCGATAATTTGGACGTAGTCCATTGAATTACTTCCTTGTTGAGCGGGCTTTACTTTTTTCTATTATGATGCCATTGAGATACAATTAATTGAACGATCCATCTATCCTATGCTCATGTGTCTTGAAATTGGAAGGTTACTTCTATCAACTGACAATTTTTGTCTTGTGTTTATATAATCATTTTCACTCTATATATCAAGCTAAGGTTGTCGAGGAAATAATAAAGTTTATGGGTTGTTGACCGAATAAAAAATGAATTGCCTTGCTTGGAATTATCGTGGAATATGCTATCTTTTTATGAATAATGAGCTTAAATAGTTGGTAAGGCATACAAGACCGTCCTTTCTTTTTTATTTGTGAAACTCGTGCAAGTAGAAAGGTGGTAAAAGAGAAAATGTTTGCATCTAGCTTTCAAACCTTCAACTTTATGCTAGGGAAAATAGAAAAGGAGGTATTGTTCTTGCATGGGACTCAGAATTAAATAGCCAAAATTTATTTTCCTTACCTTATACAATTGGCATCGCTTGGGAGATTTCACCAAGCAGTAAAATTTACATCATCGCAATTTATTTGTCCAAAAAAATTCAAGAAAGGGCCAATCAACTACATGTCATCCGTGACAATATTCTTAATTTGGATGGTTATTGGAAGAGATTTTAATTGCATCACTAATAGATCAGAGAAGGAAGGAGGATTCATACCAAATATGAGGGCTATATCATATTTCGTTGCGTTTATCTTGGATCTACAACTAATTGATGTGGGTTTCACTGGTCCTACAGTCACATGGTCAAATGAAAAAATTATACCTCAAAATGTAATCAATAGTAGATTAGATAGATTCCTCATTTCTCCTCAATGGTTAGATGCTTGGCCAGAAACGATTGTTACACATTTAAATACTTTTAGTTCAGATCACTTAACTATTCATCTCCAGTGTACCCCACGAGAGTCACCAACTACAAGGTTATTCAGATTTGATGCAAGGTGGATTAATAACGATGAAGTAAGAAATATAATCATAAATTATTGGCAATTACCAATAGCATGACTTCCAATGTTCAAAGTTGTGTCCAAGTTGAAAAGACTGAGACATATACTTTTTGAATGGGTAAGAGCAGGAACATCAAATTCAGCAAGGAAAATTCGAAGCTTGGAGGAAGATATCACCCATAAAAAAATAAAATCTCAATCGATGGGAAATAGTGGGTGGTTTGGGAATAGACTTAGGAATAATGATACATCAAGAAGAATTGTATTAGAAACAAAGATATAGAACAAAATGGAATCTGGATGGAGATAAGAATACGTCTTTCTTTAATCAAGCGCACGGTTGCTCAACAACGAAGAAGGAATAAGATTGAATCTCTTATTGACTCAAATGGAGTGCCAAGGAATACTTGGGAGGAATTGGGTGAGATTGTTATTAATATCTATTCAGAATTTTTTTAAATCTTCTTTTCCACCATTGGACTTTAGATGAATAATTCACTTAATTCCAGTGTCTAGGCCAGTTACTATGGAAGTGAATGAAATGATTACTTTTCCAGTCAATGATGCTGATATTAAAAAAGCAGTGTTTGAAATTGGACCAAATAAGTCCCCAGGTTCTGATGACTTTTCTGGGTTTTTTTCAGGCATATTGGGATATTATTGGATATGACGTAACAGAGGCCATCATTGTTTTCTTTGAGTCAGAGACATCCGTAAATCAATTAACCATGCATGGATTACTTTGTTTCGCAAAGTTTAAAACGTCGAAAATGTAAGGCAACTTAGACCAATCGGTTTGTGCATGGTTCTATATAAAATTATTTCCAAGATACTTACAGGAAGATTAAGTAAAGTTTTACCCCATATTATTAGCTAAACTCAAAATGGATTTGTACATGGACTAGCAATCTGTGATAAAATCTTAATCTCACATGAGGTGATGCATTATTTATCAAGTAGGAAGAAGAGTGAAATAAATTCATGGCCTTAAAACTTGACATGGAAAGAGCATATAATAGTTTTGAATGAGCTTTTCTTTTTGCTCTTCTTTGGAGATTTGGCTTTGCGGAAAAATGGATTGAATGAATTGGCAGATGTATAATGTCAACCCATGATGATTATATTAAATGGAAAGATGTTTGTTTTTTCAAACCGACAAGAGGGCTTCGGCAAGGAGACCCTTTGTCTCTGTTGGTTCACAAATTAATTTTCATACCCCAATATTAACGCATCTTATGTTTGCGGATGATACTTTTATTTTTCTCAAAGCTTCGATCGAAAAGATTGAGACCCTCAAGGACTTGTTCCAAGTATATGAACTTTATAGTGGACAAAAACTTAATTTATAAAAATCTACTGTCACTTTTTGTAAAGCAACCTCTTATCAAGACAAAGACACACTAAGCAACCTTATTGGAGTGCAATTGGCCACTAATGATGATGTATATTTAGGATTGCATTCGGTCCTCAAAATATCAAAGTGGAATCTTTCAGTTTCTGGAAGATATGTTTTCGCTCGAAGACTGTAAACCTGGAAAGGCAAATTTTTGTCTCCTAGAGGAATGGAAGTTTTATTAAACATAGTAGTAGCGGCTCTTCCTGTTTATGAAAAGGGGACTTACATCATCCCAATTACAACATTGGGTAGGATTAACAGTCTTATGGATAATTTCTGGTAGGGCAGATTGACGAAAAAGGAAAATTCACTAGATTGAATGGAGTAAGCTGTGTAAACAAAAAGAACAAAAAGGACTTGACTTTAGAGATTTCAATAAATTTAACCAAACTCTATTGGCAAAACAAGGATGGCGAGTCCTTAAAATAACCCTGATTTTCTTTTATCTCGTGTCATAAAAGGTAGATATTTTCATGATTCATATTTCTTTCAAGAAAAATTAGGATATAGACCTTGTGGAGAAGCATTCTCCAAGGAAGGGATATTTTGATTAAGGGAATTAGATGGAAAATTGGGAATGGAAAGACTATAAGAATCTTTAATGATCCTTGGATCCCAAACATTCATCCAAACATCCTTCTTAGAGATATCAATGATGAATCTCCCCTAGCTAATAGTGTTGTGGCGGATTTTATATTTATGAATTTGTGGAATGTTCCAAGATTAATGGAGGTGTTTCCCACGTCAGTTGTGCAATAAATATTATCAATTCCTCTACCCTTTTTCGAGGTAAATGACAGAATTTCTTGGCAATTTTCAAATTATGGGGCATATACGGTGACGTCAGGATATGAATAAATATCAGAAGTTTCAATACAAGAGGAGGAAATCGGTCTGTCTCCTATACACGGAAAATTATGGAATGAGGTTTGGAGTCTCGAGATTCAACCAAAGTTAAAAGTTTTTCTCTGGAAATTAATTCATTTTATACTACCCACAAGGATGATATTAAGGGAAAAGATAAAAGATCTCCCATATTTTTGCCCAGTTTGTTGGGAATATGAGAAAAAATTTGAACACTTGTTAATATACAGTATCGTGGTTATTAAATTGGCACCCCTGACTAGAATTCCTCTGAGTTTTTTTAAGGCCCCACTACAAGAAAATTGCTAATTGGTCATGGATTTTTAGTCACAGTTGCATAAACCATGACTAATCTGTCACGGTTTGCCCATCCTCTCTCCCACCCCTCACTGTTTGATTACCTTCTTCTCTTCCCACCTCCCTCGCAAAACCTTTCCTTCTCCAAACTTCTCCCTTCTTCATTAACTGTCCTAATTCCATTCTTCCTACCACCTTCCCTTCTTCCTTCACTGTCCAATTTCATTCTTTCAAACACCAAAGCTCTACTTCTCCATCCACCCAACAGCTCCACCCGAAGCACCGGCCGCCACCTCTCCCCTTCGAAAAATCCAGCCACCGTCATCACCTCCGATTGAAACCCTTCATCCCGCTAACACCCTCTTCCCTCCACCAAATCACTAACGACCTCCACGATGACCCCCATGACAACTCCCTCCTCTCTTGGCAGTCGATTTCCGACAGTGGGGACTTGGATGATTTTTTAGGGTGAAGACTGATTTGGATCAGAGGAGAGTCTCCCCAACTCCCTCCTCTCTTCATTTGCCGGAGTCTGAAATCAAAGGAAGGAGGAGCTTCCGGCGGAGTTGGCATAATCGGCGGTATCACCGGCTCCGGATCCAAAACCGCCGCCTCCATAGTCGAAACCACTGGTCCAGAGTCTAGATCTGAAACCTAGATTCAACATCACCTCCTATTTCCTCAGTTTCCATCAATTTCCTTTATTTCCATTGACTTCCTCTGGTAATGGCGACTTGGGGTGGGGTTCAACATTTGAGACTCGCCGGCGACGACAGAGTCGCCGGAGAAGAAAGTTGTTGGACGGCAGAGAAGAATCTTTGTTAATTCATTAAGGGGTTGTTTGGTATGGGTGCATTATCCCTGTTTTTCTTCATTCGATTACCTAGCTAATGGGTGGCAAAAGTGTGGTGGTTTAATATCCAACCTTTTAGGAGGATTTCTGAAAAGTGAGAAGGCTATTAAGATTTGTGGACAAATATGCCCCTCTACTTTTTGTGCTATTACATGCCATCATTAATTGCAAACCCCCTTTTCCCCACCTTCCATCCAACGACCTACTTCCCCAAATCGAAGAAGGCTTCAACCCCAAATGGAATCACTGTCGACCACGCTTCATCGGAGGTAAGTCCTCTTGCCGTTCTTCTTACTTCCTCTGTGTTTAGCTCCAGCTAGTACGTAGCAAGCGATCTACTTCTTCTTTCCAAGGTCTTCCACTGTATCGGCATTAAGCAAATTCTTTGTTTCCCTCGCCGGAGATGCTATCAGTTTTTTATGTTTCATTCGTCATAATTAAATGCCCTATAAATGTTTTACCGAACTCATAGTTAGGATTCCATTTCAAATATTGATTATTGGCTTGTGCTTTCTCTACCCCTCGGTTCTATTTCTTGCGTTACTGTTTTAGGCACAAGGATTTACCTTCGTTTTGACTCTTTTTTCTAGTTCAGTTGCATATAATATATACATCATACATTTTCATAAAAAAATATTGATTATTGCCTTTCTTTGACGATGATAACACAGCTTGTTCTCTTTCTCAAATTGATGTCTTGCACTTTCTCTATGCCAACAAAAGAACCATATAGCTATTGATCCAGGTTGAGTGGGGTGTGGTTTTGGGAGGTGTTGTTTTTGGCAAGGGTTTGTTTTCATTTGATGAGGGTCTGATGGGTTGTGGTGGTTTTATTTTAGGGTTGTTTGGGTTTCTGGGTGGGTTTTAATTGGGGTGGGGTTGTTAGTATAGAATTTTTGGAGCAAGATCATGGTCTGCACTTTTCTACAGAGGAGGTATGTATAGTTGGCCTCTATTATGGTCTTGGATTTTGAGGGTGGGGATGACTTTTTGGTCATCAAATTTGTATCGACATTTTGGTGTTCTTAATATAGTTACTATCATTCATACAAAAAAACAACAACAGAACCATGTAGTCACATAGGCTTACTTTAACATTATGCAGAATCATATAAACATCATAATTTCAGGTTCTGTTGGAGTTTATTGCCTTGATTACTTTCCGGTTCTAGGGTTTGGTCGATTTACATTCTGTATTTATGAACCCCGATGCTGGATTATATATCATTTCCGTAATGTGTGATTACAGTTCTAGTTCTAGTGGGTTACGACCCTACTTCGCCCAATGGCCTTGGCTGAAGTTATGTACGAATTTGCCCGAATAAAACATGGTAGTCGAGTTTACTGAAAACTATGATTAGAAAGGCTTACACGTTCAGGTTGTATAAGATCAAATGTTGTAATTGCCTACGTGATGTCTTGTTTTGAGTACTCATGATGTCGTTGCTGCTCTGTCACATGTGCAGATTCACGGGTACTTCCTCTCCGAACGGGCTTGTACACATCCACACGCGTACGTTGCATAAGGTGACCATCCGTCCCCACTACTCCCTTCATTACATATGCATATTGCCATGATTTATGGTCTGGTTGAGTGTATCAGTTGGTTGCATTGAGTTTCAAACAGTCCATTACTACTTGCTCATTAGTGGTTTAGGAATTACTTTTGTTGGTATCATCCATTATGCCTAGATGGCAAAGACCATCAACACTATTTAATCGTTACGTGCCCTTAGTGACCATTTATTTAGTCAGACTATAGGGATGGCTAGGCGACCGACTTTACGAGAACGACAAAAGGTCATTGCAAGCGTTATCGCTATGTGGTTCCAATTGATGCAGCTATACATGCTTCTGCTTTCAAAGTTAGCGGTCGCACAAACGTACTACAGTCGCACCATAGGGTTGATCCGACTTTCTTAGTACTTCCACTTCCTCGTATAGTGTATAGAATTGGGTTCCTTCATTATGCCACGAAGACAACAGATCAGATGTGCGTGAACATGTTACGAATGAGACGTCACATATTCGAGAAACTATGCACTCTACTAAAAGAAGAAGGGGGTTTGCGGTGAAGTAAGAACATGGATATCGAAGAAATGGTCGCCATTTTCCTTGTCACTATTGGCCACAACATCAAAAACAGAAAGGCACAATTCTTATTCGAATGGTCGGCAGAGACCATCAGCAGAATATTCAAGTTAGTGTTGCTTTCGATCCTCAAGCTAGAGTCCCAATTACTTGCAAAACCTACCCCAGTGCCAGAAGATTGCACTAACAAGCATTGGAAATATTTCAAGGTATAAACATACACTTGGATATGCTTGGATGCACCTTCTTATTTTGTCCCCATACACGCCTAACTAATTGCTTGATATTGTACAGGGTTGTTTGGGTGCACTGGATGGTATGATGATCAGTGTGCGGACTAGTACGACATCAGCCCCTAAGTACCGTAATCGTAAAGGACAAACATCTATCAACGTGCTTGGCGTATGCAACCAAAGCCTGCAATTCATCTACTGCTTGTCAGGATGGCCCGGATCAGCACACGACAGTCGTGTCCTTAAGGACGCATTGGCTCGTTTTGATTGCTTTAGTGTACCTGCTGGTGAGTACCTACTCATAATTTCAAGCTTTCTACATTTAATACATTGAATGTAATGGCCGTCATGCATACTTATAAATGACAACCACTTTTCACAGATGCGTACTACATTGGCGATGCCGGATACACAAATGCTAGAGGGTTCTTCGCTCCATATCGAAGTCAAAGATATCACTTAACCGAATGGGGACAGAATCGACCACGAACGAAAGAGGAGTACTACAATATGCGACATTTACGTGCCAGAAATGTCATCGAATGTTCATTCGGCATTCTGAAGATGCGTTGGGCCCTATTGCGAGACAGTTCATGGTTCTGCCCGGTTATGGTAAAAATGATTGTGAACGCGTGCATCCTTCTGCATAACTTTACCAGGCGTGCTGGAGGTCCCGACATATTCGAGCAGGCATATACGCCCCCACTAGACTCGTCTCGGGATTACCAAAACCAAGCCGACTACCCCCCAATCACTACAGTTGAGTCATCCGATGAATGGACTGCATTCTGTAATGAGTTGGCCCAATCAATGTGGACTTCTAGGGGCCGACGTTAAGGATGATGAGAATAGGATGGTATTTGAATGCTACCTTGATAGAGAGTTGTTCTCCCCCACGTGTCTTGCAAGTTGGTTGATTTTCTTTGTGTTTCTGTATTTGTTTAGTTGTTGTTCGGACCGTGGTATAGGATGATATATCATGTGGTAGTGCTACTGGCTGTTGTCACTACTTTAATTGTGTGTTACTTCTTGTCTATTTACTTGTGTTTCTTCATGTCTATTTACTTGTGTGTTTATCCATGTATATTTAGCTTCTTGTCTATTTGTTTAGCTTCTGGTTGATGTCTCGAGCGTATAAGGCGTGGTCACAGCCGGAGGAGAAGTTCTTCTACGACATTCTTTTGTCGCTACATGAGGCGGGGAGCATCTAGGGTGGCACCCTCCGTGATTGTGGGTACACCGACATTGAGAAGCAGCTGAAATTGTTGGCACCCAACAGTAGGCAGATTGCAGAGAGCTGCAAGACCAAGTTTAGGTATGTGAAAGGTAAGTTCCATGCGCATCTCGACCTAATGAACGCATCGGGGATGGGCTGGAATGCGGACAAGAGTTGCTGCGAATGCGATCCAGATATATTCGCCGGATGGGTTAAGGTACTTTGTGCGCCGTTGTGTTGTTACATGTTCAAGTCGTTGCAAATTCTACTTTATAGTTAGTAAATGTGGTTTTTCAGGGGCCACAAACTTGCAGCTAGGCTGAACAACACCAAGCTGCATAGGTGGGATGAGCTCTGCAAGATCTTTGAGGTCAATAGAGCGGACGGTACAGAGAGCATGACTCCCGCTGATGCTGCATCTAGGCTGGAGGGTCAACTTCGAGCATCAGAGACCACCTTCGACACCTACGCTGCTGAGACGACCCCGGTGATGGAGGACTTCATCAACCAGGGTACAATATGAACGCCGAAGGGTTGAAGGACGCCGAGGAAGATACTGCAACGAAGGAATCTGCTGATAAGGGCAAGGGTACTTCCTCCGGTACCAAACGTTCACGCCAGCAGACGACAGACAATTACTTGGCTGCCATTCATGAGCAAATGGAGACCTTCCAGGCAACTATTAAGAGGACGACCACTAACATCGAGCGTCTCACGAACAATTGGTGCTTACCAGAGGATGTGGCCAGTAGAAGGAAGTTCTTGGTGGATGAGATCAAGAGGCTGCCGGGTATTACTTATCGACAAAGTTTGCAAGCTATCCGGATTCTCATGAAAGATCCGGCGGACTTGGAGACTTTCTTCATGCTACCCTCGGACGAGATGAAGGAAGACTTCATCCACACCATGTTGGAGTAGTATTGGATGAGTGGGAGAAAGGATTGGGGTTGTAGGGTGGCTTGTTATTTTGGGTGAATTGTGGTTGGTATAGGCAGGTGCCATTTGTTATTTTGGGTTAATTGTGCTTTGTATAGGCTGGTGCCAAAGTAGGCATCTGTATGTTGGATCATCTTGAACTAAGTACTGGGGTGGTTTCCAGTAGGAAGAAATCGTGAACCCAATAGGCGTGGACTGCCTATGTATAGTGTTTGAGCAGTCAAGATTGTAATGCAATGTTAATGAACTTGGCAAACTGTTTGTCTTTGTCTTCAGTTCCATTTCACGTTGTACTGACTTCACCACTAGTATGGATGCAATGAAGGTTAAATCAGCACGAAAGGTGGATTACTACATAAATTGAAGTTACATACTACAAGAAACCTCTACTGCTCAAGATGGTAGGTACTCCTAGAATACTCTTTGGCCAGTTTCTGCATCATAGAACGAACTTCTTCCAGACCAAGATCAGTTCTGCCTATAAGTATCGATTTCCTGAAAGTGAAACCAGGGCACTACTTTGGTTCAACCTCAAACACCTCAATAGTTGAATGATCATGAGATCCAAATCCATATTCAACTCCGTGAACTACAACCCACCAATCATCACAAACGACAGTTATTATTCACCATCATAAGAACATAACCTACTGCTGAAAACTAAACATCAATGCAAAACTCCAAAGTTTTGTAATTCCTATGAAATCCAACCCAAACAGTTGACTCCAGACTCAGCTAATAGCAAGATAACATGGGATAAGATTAAAAAAAACCCATTAAATTAAGCTTCTCAAAGCTATTTGACTGCTGACAAATCAAGTTAATTAACAATCTATCATTCATTCGCAATACGTCAGCCGGATGAATCATCATCATCATCATCCCCGCAAGCCAACAAATTCATCCTTTCCAACGCAACCATATCAATGAAATAACAAGAACCCAGACATGGCCGTCGACAAGAAAATGAATCGGCTGTTGCTAGTTTGAGAGGGTAAGGGAGCATAAGTCTCTTTCTTGGTTGAGCCGTTGAGGTGGAGCAAATGTCGGCAATTTTGGGTTAGAGGTTTTCAGGGGAAAGAGCCTTCTAATAATGTACTAGCTAAAGACAAAAAAGGGTACATTTGTAATTGGACCTCAATGTACCCCTAAGTTGATATCACTTTAAACAAACAAGAATATTGTGCAATGAAAGCTTAAAACTCATTAACCCCTTAATAGCTAGCTATCTCGAATATCATGATATTCGAGATACCCCATACCAAACGATCCCTAAGTTGTTGGACCTAGTTGCATAACTAGAAAAATTGAGGGGTTGGACTGATTTGGTCATTAATTATGCTAACTTGACAATTAAAATTGGAGTGACTGATTTGTATAACGAAAGAAGTTTAATTGGGAGATTTGATAACTTTCTAAGTTTATGGATCAGTTTGAATAACGGAAGAAGTTGAGGGACTAGTTGTATAATTTAAGAAACTGGCAAATTGGGTCACTGAAAAGTCTGGATATTACACTTTGATCACTAATATTTGTCACAGTTTTAAGCAAAAGCGTGACCAATATTAGTCACGGTTTCCATATAAACCGTGACTAATATTAGTCACGATTTATATGGAAACCGTGACTATTTTAGTTCAATATAGTCACGGTTCTTAAAACTGTGACTAATAGGGCAAAAAAACTGTGACTAATCTGCATTTTTTTGTAGTGCCCAAACATTGTTATAGCTTGGCGAGAAATTTTGCAAAAACAGGTTGTCTCCCCACAAAAGGTCCTTATCTTTTGGTGGAGAATACTGAAAATCTAGGAATGAGGTCTTTTCAACTTTAAACAAACACACCCAAACATCTTAAAAGAGCTAAGGAAATGAAGGAAAAATTTCCATGGGAGGCTCTAGTGTCTCTAATACCTCTTCAAGAGCTACCAAAGCCCCAAGCTCAACAACTTCGGAAGTCTACCAATTAGACATGTGTGGGGATCATCCGCATCCCGAGAGGAAGTGTTTTAAGTTTGAAACTTCCAAAGGAAACATAGAGCCTTGTGGTCGGTGTGGAACTTGCCTTTACAATGGCGGTGAATGCATAAGTTTGGTACAACCTTCCCCCTAAATAGTGAAGAACTCAACTTCGTTTCCAAGGGCTACCCGCAAAATCAATTAAGGTATAGTGGGTATAAGCAAGAAGGTCACTACAATAGGGACTACATTCAGGAGAAAAGGAACATGAGCAACCAAGGTTCAAGTAGTAGTACAAGACCTCTTTACCAACCACCGCGATCCACGGGTATAAATCAAGCCCAAGGATACCAAGGTCAAAGATCCTCGGGTAATGAGCCAACCTTAACAGAAATCATGAATAGGCTTAAGAAGTTAGAGAAAAAGACTGATTTAAGGTTCGTCAGTCATGAAACAGAAGTAAGAAGACAGCAAGCTCAAGGCCAGGGTACATAGAATCAATTTAACGAACTTGTACGCATGATGACGCAGAATTAGTAAACGTCTAGAAATGGCAAGGAAAAGACAGTTGGTGCTCTCGATTGTATTGTAAAGACCACGACCCCTATTCTACTGATGAGTTTTGTAGTTTGGCATAGGATTCTCCCTCTTTTTCCACTTATGTTTCATAATTGCAGGAGGTCTCCAAAATTGTAACATGCTATAGTGCAGAAGAAGAGTTTTGTGAAGAAATAGAGCAATTGTATGGGTCGTCAGATATTGTTTGTTGTCATTCGATTGGTAGAGATGAGTGTCCTACAGGGTTGGAGGCCAAAATGCAGGATAAGTTCAAGGAATTTGAGCTACAATTTAAGTATGAACAAAATGCGATGAGATGCCTGACGAGTAATATGCCAATTCCGGTCAGGAAGGGTGTTTCAAGGAAAAGTGTGGAGAAAGCGACTAAAAGGAGGAGCTCATCTCCTAGTAAGGAGAATGGATTCATCCCTATCCTAGAATTTTGGACAAGGTCTGACATCAAGAAGGTTTATGGTATATCCGTGGAGGAGTGTGAAATGATGCACCACGAGATATACATTCTTGCAGCATGGGAGAGAGAAAATACAGAGTGTCTGAGCTTGCACGATAAGGATCATGGAGTATGGAACAACCCTCTTGAGCATACCATGTCGGAGTATGAGAGCTCTAACGATGAAGAATTTTGGGGGGAGAGGCCCATGCCAAAATGAGAAATCAATGCCCCTCTTCCTCTTGTGTTAATTGAAGAAGCCACTCCCACCCCGGAAGCACTCAAGGTTGTGAGTACCATGGCTCTACCGCGGAGAAACTCTCGACATGCCCCGCTCCTAAGATGAGTCCCAAAGCCAAGTAAACACCTCCCAAGACAGCTTGGAAGTGGCTTAGCAAGAAGGAGTGAGCGCGTCAAAAGAAAAAGCTAGCCTTGGTAGAGAGTGGGAAAGATGGAGGAGTTGCTTCAAGGGGAATTTGCAAGGATATTGCCCCGTCTTCTCACATCTCTACTAGTTTGGCCATTGATCCTTCTTCTCATCTCTGACTCAGGAAAGGAACTTCAAGGAGGTGCACTACAACAAAGAAGGTATATAGTCACAGGCGCGGCCTAATTTAGTCACGGGCAGGCATGCGACTAAGCATGTCTATAGTCATAGGCATGACCTACAACTAAGAGTGGGCCGCCTGCGACTAAAGTCGTTGTGACAAAGCCCAAGCTTAGTCGCAAGCTACCTGCGACTAAGGTTTAGCCTGCCACTAACCTTAGCCTACGACTAGCTTAGTCGCAAGCGCCTGACACTAAGAGTGGGTCCACTGGGTTTTGAGTCAACTGAGCTGGGCCATTAGCCTGGTTTACTTTTTCAGACCAGTTTCGGTCGCTACTATTGTTCGGTCAGAACCCTCGATTTTTTAGGATGATAATGTTCATTTAAATTTTAACGATTGTTAATGGGTAATATTCATAACTACAAAAACTATTTCAATATCTAAAACTTTAATATAATAACATTTCGTTCATGAATAGTCAAATGTTACAACTGATGGACGCGTTTTCACGCGCGTGTAGTCAAATAACTATCAAGCACAAAGCAAGATAGATCGTATTCCACGGGTCTTTTAATAATCGTCTACTCAAATGTAAAGGCAGAATATTCAAGTTTAAACACGTTGTGCGTGGTGTGAGTTCCACGACTTCTATACTAAAAAGCAGGTAATTTAAAACTAAATTGGAAAACAGTACGAAAGGTTGATTGACTTAACAAAGGCGACAGACAAGCTTAGACTTCGAATCCCCCTTAGATCGCCAGAGCATTGGCAATCATCAGACTAGCGGTTTTCAATTCTCGTTCAATCAATTCTTAGACACCACCATAACTCCTTACCCGTAGGTTTAAGACTGGCGAACGTTCGCTCTATCCGATCTAACTACCAAGATTAATTAACCACCTGAGCTTTCGCTTCTTGCGACGGAAGAACTAACTAGTGCAAAAACTAGTAATTTGTGAGCTACTCGTGAAGCGGATTAACCCTAACTGGTTCCTACGAAAGGCACACTCCAATGAATAGGTTAATTGTTGATTTGGTGTTTTAAAGTGAGGTGAACGTTCGCTACTATCCTCAACTTTAACAAGAACCTAATCTAGGTGATCAGGCTAGAAAAGAAACGCAATCAACGAAGAACAAATCAAACATGCAAGAGAAACTGATTGAACTTCAAATCTAATCACCGCCGATTCGTGACCGCTTTAAAGCCATGGGTCACTTAGGGTTCATCTAGTCTAAGCTCTATGAGTTTAGCTACTCATGTTCATAACAGCAGAAACAAAGACAGAAACAGAGTTCATCATGAAAAGGAAGAACAGGTGGAAACTATAAAACCTAATTAAGACGACTTTGGCAAAGCTCCGCTCTCCGGTAATCTTCACTCCTAGCTCCGAGTCTCCGAGGTGGAAAGATGGCGTCACGATCTCTTCCTGGCTCTTCAAACTCTCAAAACTCTCTCTCGAACTTCTTAGGTCTGGAAATTAATCCTTCAAAAAAAGTGTATATTTTCAAAAATATATTATGAGACCTCCTTTTTAATGAGTCGCCGGTTTATATTTATACTTAACCCTTTTCCCAGATGGATTAGGTTAAGGTTTTCGGCGAAAACTTTAGGACTTTTCACTGAAAACTTCCTTGAAAAAGCTGGCACTGGTCGACTGTTTCTCCTGTGTTAATTTGATCGAGAGTTTTTGGCGAAGACTTAGACTTCTCGCTGAAAACTTCTCCTTCTACGCTCTGACGGTTTCCTCTTGGATTTTCGCCGGAAACCTCAGGGATTTTTCGCCGAAATCTTATTTGAAAAGCTGGGCAGGATTTGTGTTGACTTGATTGACT
This sequence comes from Linum lewisii, assembly GCA_034768395.1. Lineage (NCBI taxonomy): Eukaryota > Viridiplantae > Streptophyta > Magnoliopsida > Malpighiales > Linaceae > Linum > Linum lewisii. Next base: position 23,085,305 of record CM068296.1, on the reverse strand, counting down.
CCTTGGGTCGGTCCTAGTGCGATTCCTCGAGGCTCTAATGCCTTAGACACGTCCTAGGTTACATCATTTGATGGCAAAAATACTAGAAAACCATCAAATAGACCCGAAACGGGCCAAAGTAACAAAAATTGCACGAGATAGAGCAGTTGAGTGAATATTCGCTATTTTGCCCTAAAAACCATGTCTTAAGCAAAGAAATGTCGCTTAAATGGGGCTGAAAATCACGTCAAATCGAGTGTCATCAACAACACATAAACTACAACAACTAGTTCAATATCTAAATAGTACACACATCATAATGTTTAAAAATTACACACAAAATCCCAACGTACAACAAGAGGAAAACACCTTACTGAGCCCTCGAGTTCTGGTTTTAGTTCTGGTAGATGTCGTCATCCCAAGGCATCGTCTGCAATTATCCACAATGAAATAGCCAACAATTAATTAATAGAGTTAAATAGTGTGAAATTATAAATTAATATCAAGCATAAATAAATTCACTCGCCGAGTTTATCCAGGCGGCAAGACCAGGGTTGAGGTCATCCAAGGCCTCATACGGGAACTGAGACTGAAATTTGATCTAACCAAGCGAGCTTTGTTCCTGGTAGGCAAGTTTCGGATAATATTATTATCTTGCAGGAAGCTATCCATTCGATGGAGCGTGACAAGGGGAGGATCAAACGAATGATGCTCAAAATTCATCTCATGAAGGCAAAAAACAGGGTCCGGTGGTCGTTCTTAGCGAATACCCTTAGGTCGTTCTTGCAAATGAAGGGTCCGCCGGCTGATTCTCCTAAACTTTCTTCTCGGTTCGAAAACTTCCTTCTTTCGCCGAAAATTCCTTCAGTTGCCAACAGCCGATTTGTGATGATATTTTCGCCGAAAATACAAGGGTATTTTTGGCGAAAATTCCTTTGTAAACCGGGCAGGGATTTGTTTGAACTTGGTTGGCTCCTTTGATCGATCCCGGTGCAATCCTACGAGATTCCAACGCCTTACACACGTCATTGGTTACTTATTCGATGGCAAAAACCTGTGCTAACGTAAAAACACTAGAAAACCATCAAATAGACCCGAAACGGGCCAAGGTAACACAAATGGCATGAGATAGGGCAATCGATTGAATATTCGTTATTATACCCTAAAAACCATATCTTAAGCAAAGAAATGTCGCTTAAATGAGGCTGATAATCACGTCAAATCGAGTGTCATCAAAAACCCCACACTTAAGCTTTTGCTTGTCCTCAAGCAAATTGAATAGAAACGCTCATGTTCACAAATGATAAGATCGATTAAATTGGACCTCAATCAAACACAATGAATTATTAGACAGCTAATTCCTAGAACAAGAAACCTAACATGCATACAGATCAGCCAAACTACCTGGTCTCACTAATAAACTGCACACGACAAGTAATTAGCAACCAATTATGCACGAATTTGACCTGACCGACCAGACTCCTCACACAGGATATATATAGTACAATGGGAACTCTCACTCTCTGTGTTTAAGGACGTGTTTCTGCTCTCGATCATTTTCTGTTACCGAATTCTGTCATAGGTTTGCATTTCGACCACATCTCCACCATTGTGACAACACGAGTATCTAGTCAAGAAGGACTTCCCCTGCTAGGACCGTAATGAAATCTACACTACTTGGGTTTATGATGCGATGGATGATGGGAATGTATGATGATGGCTTGGTGCGGTGTAGCTTTCGACTAACTTCCCTCGAATCTAATCTATGGCTTCCTACCGTCTAACCAAAAACGGGTGGAATGATGAACGCTCGTCCTATGATACCCTCAAGCAACCTAGCACTTATTCTTTTTCTTTACACGATTTTTTTCTTTCTTTTCAACTTTTCTTTTGACTTCGTTCTTCCATTTGTAGGGAGAAGAACGTTTTATTGAACTAGAAACTTTGAAACTTTTCTGATTTTTCTTTTCTTCACTTTTTTTTTTCAAAATTTCCTTTCTTTTCTTACTTTACTTTTTTTCTTTTGTGCCGATTTTCTTTTAGTTGCTAGAGGGATTTACACGTCTGGACATATTAGCTAAGACCACCTGTTTAATGGCTATAGGCAAGTTACCACAAACCGACTTCCGGTAGGTCAATCTAGAACTACAACCACAGGGGATCAACGGGGAATGAAAGAAATGGGAAATGGCTGTAATGTATTATCGAACCGAAAGAACAGGCCAAGCTCAAGGGTCTAAACCTAGTGGATTTTATCATTTGGTGGGCTATCTGGCTTAGTAGCTGAATCTAGGTGCCCCTATCCTTCTAGAACTCGTGTCATCGTGTGGTCTCGAGTAGGTCTCATGCAAATTCTAACTCATTCAGGCAAACAGAAAACCACTCAGAAAGAATTAAAATTGCAAGTTACGTGCAATGGATCAAAAGCTCACAGTTGGTTTGCTAGTCGGATTCGGTCATTTTCATGCAATCAAGGCTACAAACTACAAGTGTGATTTAAAAATTCTGTTCCGACCAGGCAATTTAGCATCAAAGTATACAAGTTGGTTCTCAAGTTCTAGGTTAAGCAGTCTAAGCATCATTATGAAGGGTTGAACAACAACTTAACATCAAAAATCAAGAACTGAGCATTCTAATGCTAGAGAGACTGGAATGGAATCACGAGGCACACACAGAACACAATCAAGGGCAATCAAGTTCATGCAAGGTTCTCTAGCATCCTACCCCACACTTAAATCAGACTGTGTCCTCACAGGACTAATTCTAGAGTTCAGAGTGAAGTAGAAGAACCTAGACCGAGATGCTTGGTGTAGGGGATGAGCACGGGTCCTCGGAGCGGAGGGAATCTACCGAAACGAAGCAAAGGGAATCTCCCTACTGCCTACAAAACAAAAACAAATGAAACACAAAAAGGAAACCGGGACAAGTGTCCCAGATCCACACATAAAAAAGTTGGACCGAAATTCGAAAAGAATAAATAAAAAGAAAGGACAAGGAAAAGGACACCACCTGATCATGGCTGGTCAGGGGTGTCGGGGGGGTGGAAAGTGGAGGTGCTCGCCGAGCTGGCGTTGCCACGCCAGCTGTGCCTCATACCGCCTGTCGGCGCGGCGCATATGCTGCTGCATAATAGTCCATCTCGCCTCTTGAGTGGCGTTGTCAGTGATGCGACACTCCTGCAGTCGCTCATACAACTCACCAACATCCGCGGGGTGGTGTCGGGGCTGATGGGTAGGCGCCAGATATGGATCGGGAATGTGTGGCGGCGACTGGTGTGCATACCCCGCCTGATGATGTGGCGAGGGTATATAGTCATGGAACTCCGGCGGCGGCTGCGGCTGCTGCTGCTCAGTATCATCGTCTTCCTCCGACTCGACCACAGGCTGGAGTGGAGGATCTGCTGCTACATGGGGACTGAGGTCCAGCTCTAAGTCGTATTCGACTACCAAATCTCCTCCAACGGTCCTAACTTGGCGTCGTGGAATGTTCGGGCCATATTCATGGCTGATGCCGAAGGAGATGATGAGCTGGCCTATGAAGTTACCTCCCAGGAGTCTGCGAGGTGGCGTCCGCCTCTTAGTCTTCTGGCGGAAGATGCGAGCCAGCACCCAGCCGGGGTGAAGAGGGTAGCTCTCTCGAATGGCTCGAAGAAGCATAAGCTCCTCCTTGAGGATATGGTGGCGATCCTTGTCTGGAACATACAAAAGCGATCTACGCCAAACCACATGAATAAATTTAAAGAGTGGGTGAGAGAAGGACTTAACTGAGTCATGGCCCGTGAGGCGATCACCAGGCACTCCAGTCATATGGCTCCAGAGGGCGTGGTACTCCTCGTCGTCATCATCGTCGCCCCAGCCTAGGTGATGATCATGATAATGCTCGTAGGGGATGCTTAGATGAGCAGCAAACTCATCGTAGGTGAGCTGCCTGTCCACCCCACCCAGATAGAAGGTCACAACCTTCTGGCGCTGCTTCCTCTTGTGCTCATCCAGATCAAAGGTTGCCCAGAACTCCTGGAGAGCAATGTCTGGGAAATCGACAGCTATGGTGGTCAGCTCTAGGAGACCGGCCAGTGCTAGGGCGTCATGCACATTCCGGTGGTAGTCCTCGTCGTGCTCGGAGAGGGACTCCATGGAAAGAGGGCGCACGTCAGCTCCACGAATGTGCTGGATCTTCTGGAAGCACTCGAAGTAGAAGTCAGGAAGACGAGCTAGAGTGCGATGGTATCCAGCCCGGTCAGGTAGTGCGGGTGGAGGGCCCAGAACGGCGGGTGTGACGGGGGCGGCAGCTCCGGAGCTCGAGGCGCCATCAAGTCGCGCCTTAGTCCTGCGCTCATAAGTGGTGTTCCTAAAACCAGAATGAAACCAGATTAGTCAAACTTAAACCCTACCCCACACTTAGTAGAAAAACTCAATTTCACAAAGAAATGAGGGAAACCGAGTGGGGGTAAGCAAAGCCGATTAACCGGTAATCACAAGCAATGAAATGCATGCTTAGGAACAATCAGAATTGAATAGTACAATCAGAGTTCAAAAAGTCAAACCGACATTCAGAAAGTCAACATTAAAGCATATTGAACCCTAATCATGGCAAGACTATCACAAAGCGGAGAACGACGGTAAATGTAACATCCCCGCCCAACCGAACGGGTTAGAACTCAAGTCTGGGTGACTAGAGTGCCGGAAAACGGTACTTAAGAGGGTCTCTTGAGGTTTGGGAAGTTTGGGTGTGTGCCGGGTTGAAGTTGCAAAAGAGGGGAACTGTGTACAGTACCAAAAGTGCTCATTTCGGGCCCTAATGTGCGCAGGCGCACATTTAGAAGTGTCAGGCGCACTTTTCAATTAATTCAGCAAACTTTCGGCGGAATATTCAAAATGTGCGCCTTTTGGGGGTCAATGTGCGCCGGCGCACATTTTGACATGCCAGGCGCACATTTTGTGCATAAAAGGACGGAAATTGCACAGAAATCCGTATTTTCGTTTCCCTTTCTCTCTCCCCGAAAACCATTGACGAACCAACTTCAAGCAAACTTCGAAGGGTGATTCGGGAGCTGTAGAGGTCGGAATTGAGTTCCGTTTGTTGCTATGGATTCGTAGCGACGAGGAGAAGAGATCGCTAACCTCGATTTTGGGTTTCTGGGTGTAGGTCGTGAGCAGTAAGGAAGGGTAGAGCTACGAGTTTGGTGGTTGGAAATCGAGTTTCTGGGGAACTAGAAGACGATTAGAGCCTCGTCTTCTATTCCAGGTGAGGGCTTAGCGTTGTGTAAGTAGTTTGGGCGGCGTGAGGAGTTTCAATTGGACCTAGAACAAAACCTAGGTTATGCATGAAAATTGTGAGCGTAAAAGGGGATAAACTGTTCTGTGAATGTGCTTGATTGCTAATGTTGATTACCGTGATTGATTGTTGTTGTTGATTGATATGATTTGGGGTTGGGTGTGAACTGAAGTGAACTAAGTAATGGATTGACTTAGGAATGAGAATTAGGATGTTGGGGAAATGAGTGCGGGTGCTATGATATTATGAATTGTCGGTTGTGGATGCAGGAGAGTTGCCCTGCCAATGTGGGGTCGCTCTGAATAAGAGGAACAGGTGGGTGACCCCTAGACTCATGACATGGCCTCCTCTGTACTTGCAGGTGGGGGTGGCCGGTGAGCTAGCCGGTTACCTTTGTTGATTGTGGTTGAGATGTGTCAGGGGCGTGGATTGGATGGAATACGTGTGCGTGGTAAATGGTGTTGTAATGTGGATGGTGTGAATTGGATTGTGATGGGTTGGAAGTTCTATGTTAAAACTTGTATGTGGAAGTAGAACCTGAAGGAGCCCACACTGCCCCACCCGAAATACCGATGGTTTGAGTCTGATTCACTGGGGTGAATCCCTTGGTTGGGTATCAAGGATGGTTGTCGTTCTCCTTAGTGGAAGGATCCCTTGAGGATGCGTCGGATGTCGTTCTCCTTCGTGGAAGGATCCCTAGTGGATGCGTCTGGTTGTGTGATGGCCGGCGGTGGTGGTGTGGATAACTCCTTGGCGCCTAATAACTCACCTAGATAATATGTATGTGTATGTTCGTGTGCTTGTGGTTGTGGTAGTGGCTTGATTGATGGATGTGATGTGATGATGCTGTGTGTGCTGTGGATGGATGTATTACTTCGGTGTGATCCTATCGTTATGAATTGTGCTTGAGAACGAGAACTGACCAACGTGATCACCTAGACTGCTTTAGGGAATTAAAATATGGAAAGGGGGGTTGGGTTGGTTCCATTGTTGAATGTCTTGTGCGGAGTTGGGACCGCTCCATAGAGTAGGACAACGTGTAGGTAGGCCCAGTGGGTTCACTCAATTTCAATAGGAAATTGATCCCTTTCTCCCTTTCAGGATCTCGTGGCTAGAGAGAGTAGTGTGGTGCCAGAGTTGAGGGTGGATTCCGAGAAGTGCTGGGCTGAAGCTATGAGGTGAAGACTGGTGACGACTTGGAGTTGACCTATTTTTATATTTCAGTTGACTTAGAACATTTTGGGGGTTTTTACCGGGATTTATGTACCTTTCTGATGACGTTGGATTTTATGGGTTTATGTTGCATTTGGAGTTGTAAACAGTTTATGTTTTCAGGTTTTATGGAGGCCTCTCACTTAAACTCTTATTTAAAGTTTGGTTTTTGATTGTTATCTCTGTCGTTTTCACTGGGTAATACTCGATACCGGTTCAACCTTGGGTTTCACCGAGCTGATTCGGGTTGGGTGTTACAAATGGTATCAGAGCCTGGTTCGTCGCTGCTGTACCGGTTGAATATCTTCTCTCTTTGGGGAGTAATTAACCTCGTTGGGAGGGAGGATGAGACATCGGTATGGGACCGACATTCCAAGGGCTTTTGTCAAACTGTTTTAAATGGGTGGGATGTTTTGAAATCAAGTGATGAATTGAGTTTTCTGAAGTTTCTTGAGCGGTCAACTGAAATGTTTAATGTCCTCCTGTAGTGAATCCAGTCAAGCAATGGGAAGTAGGTCCACCGGGAACTCGGGTTTTGGAGGAGGAGCTCCTAGGTTCCAACCGAGTCTGTTGAAGGGATGGAACTTTGGGGAGTTTGAGGTTTGACCCACCATCTCTCAAGAGGGACGGGGAGAGGCTCTGATACCACTTGTAACATCCCAACCTTTCCTGACAAGATATTGTCCGCTTTGGGCCTCCCCCTCACGGATTTGCTTTTGGGTGTTGGTGGGATTCGAACCCATGACCTCCTCCTCTCAAGATCAACCCCCCCACCACTACACCACAAAACGCGTCATGTCAGTTATGGTTGAATTATTCCACATAGCCCATGGATCTCCCCATGCTTTGTCGATGTGGGATTTGCCTAGGATGTCACAGTAAAATATGATCTCAGATGGCAAACACGATAATCTGAACGAGAATGAACACATACGGCAGCCAAATGATCAAAAACAGTTCATGGTCAAACCGACATTTCTCACAAGTCAACATAACAAACAATCAATCGTATGCATAGCAACACATGATCAAATGATATGGAAATTAAGCACGGAACTCCCTAAGCATGCTAGAATAGTTCTACAAGTTCAGCTAACCTAGTTCACACGAAATCAGTCGGCACGTAAATCGAGGCAAACCAAAAAGTCAACCAAAAGTCAACCCCGACGAAATTCAGCAATCCATATGTCAAAAGATTCGTATTGAAAAGTTCTACAACTTACCTTGTAGACATGGATGCTAAAAACGAATGGTTTGGGAGAAATCGGTGAAAAACTCTGAAAACAAGGGTTTCGGTGAACTGGAGCTGTAGAGCTCCGATTCGAACGTTCTAGGGCTCAAAACGATCGAAAGAGAGAGGGGAGTTGAGCGGCGGTGGTTGGCGACGACGGTTTAAAAAGGGTGGCGGTCGGGTTTCGAAAACAGAGGGGGGGTTGTTTTTATTTTTCAGTTCGAAAATGGCAAGTGGGGAGAGAGAGGATAAGACCGGATTTTTAAGAGGGATTTTTGGCTGATTTTCAAAGAGATTTTCAGCGAAAAGAATAGGGGGTTTTCTCCGAAAATTTACATTCAAATGCACTGCCGGTTTTCAAAGATATTTTCGCCGAAACCACTCAACTTTTCGAACCGAAAATATGAAACAGGAGACCGGGTTTGAAAATTCAAAAGGCGATTTCGCCGAAAGTAGGGGTGATTTCGCCGAAAATTTTGAACTACTCGGGTGAAAATATTTTCGCAAATCCGGCCAACTTCAGAAAATCACAGTTAAATCCACAAAAATCGGAACGACCTCAATCAACTTGCGACTGACACTACGACACACAGACTACACACGAAAAATAAGAGAACAAACAAATTGACACTTTTGGATCCCCCGAACTGACTCTAAAACACTAAGTTCGACAAAAATTTAAAAAAAAAACGGACTCCAGCCATGGGTTGCCTCCCACGAAGCGCTCTTTTATTAACGTCTTTGAGCTGGACGATACCTGGACGGTATTAGGAGACATCCCAACTCAGATTCTCCTTAACGCTCGTGTCGGAGTTCATGAAGTACAGCTTCGGGACTTCTCCGGTAAGCGTGAATCTCTTCCCGTTTGCATGCAAGAGCTTGGTACGTCTATCGGGAAGATGATCAATGATCTTGAACGGTCCAAACAGCTCTCTGGAGAGGTTATCCTTCTTGAGTGTTACGATGGAAGGAATGAGGACTGTCAGCTTCGTCTTCTTCTTATTCTCTGGCTTGTTATCACCAGGATCGGTGATCGTCAGTACTTCCTTAGGAGATGCTTTCGGCTTCTCCTTCCATACTTGTTTCGGCGCCGGTTTCTCGGAACGATTTGATGGTGCAGCTGGCTCGGTGGAAGACGGCGAAACTTTTAGTCTCCAGACCATTTGGGTCTTCGTCTTCTTCTTCTTTCCTCGAGGCCTGCTCTGTTTTGTGCTCGGTGGCTTAGAAGAGGCTTGCAGTTCCTTCTTCTTCTTCTTGAGCGGCTTCTGAACCAAAGTTTCTGGCTTCTTCTTAATAACCTGTTCAATATCTGCAGCAACAACTGATCTAGAGACACTGGAAGAAGCATTAGTAACGGAGTTGACCGGAGTCAACTCCACAGTTTCAACAGCTAGGCAGTGAGATTCTTCATTCTTAGAGTCATATTTCATGCCATCTTTAAGACGGAACGTTTTCGTTTCTTTACCGACCCTTAGAGTTAAAGAACCATTTGGAACGTTAATATTCATTCCAGTAGTAGCCATGAAAGGTCGACCTATGAGAATGGTAGAATCATCCGTACTAGTATCCATAATCACGTAGTCAGCTAAGAACGTGAACGGACCACATTTAGTAACAACGTCTTTAATCTCTCCCTTAGGGGTTTTAAGTGATCTATCAGCAAAGACAAGTTGCATACTAGGCGGTTCAAGTTCTCCTAGGTTCAATTTTTCAAACAGGCTCATAGGCATGACATTAACAGACGCTCCTAGATCAACTAAACAACGTTCAATCTCAACATCATTAATGACCAAAGGTAAAGTAAAAGAACCAGGATCAGATAACTTAGCTGGATATGGAGAGGCAGGTTTCTTAATACGAATATCAGGGTATCCTTCTTTATTCCCCTTCATGCCAGTCTCGATCCTTGCATTTGGCAGCAATGCTCTTGGAAAAGGAGGCTTCACGATGTACGGTGCAAGAGGAGGATCATCCTCCTTAGGCGTCGGTTCCTGTTCTTCTTCTTCCTCTGGAGTTTCAGAGATCCTGCGTAAGACAGAACAAGCATCAACAATTAAGTTTGGGAGTTTTCGAGCGGTTACCATCTTGGCTTGCTCCTTTCTCGGATTCGGCTCTGTCTGGCTTGGAAGTTGGCCAAATGGTCGACCAGATGCTAGCATGCTCGAGATGTTGTTCACGGCTTGCTCAATTCTTTGTCCAGATGCTATCTGTTCTTGATTGAGAAGAGCTTGAGCCTTGAACTGACTGTCATGATCATCGAGTCTGGTGATGATCTGGCTGAGCTTCTTATCCAGGTCACTGACATTGTTCTCTCTTTGATGTTGCTGTCCTGGATAGGTATTATTAAGATATTGATTCTGGCGATTGCCAGGAGCAGTTCCATAAATACCCGGATTGCGATGCGGCGGCTGGTAGACACCTGCCGGCGGATGGTTAGGCTTCTGATCCTGAGCTGGACCAGCCGGGTGGTTATTCTGGTTTTGGTTATGGTTGGCGCCAGCATTGTAGGGAGGTCTGTCTTGATAGTTCCCTTGCTGTCTGAAGTTACGGTAGCCAGCATAACCATTCTGATTATTAACGAAGCCTTGTTGAATGAAATTTACCTCTTCGGCAGACCAGACTTCTGCCTTACCAAAATTCTGACAACGGCCTCCGTTATGTGCGCAAGCTCCACACCACTCGCAATCGGCAACGTAGACAGAGGCTGCCAGCGGCTTGATCGGTGTGGTAGACTTCTTCAAATGCTTCTCTACTTCTGCTTTGATTGTAGCTTCGAGATCTAGCTTGCTCCTTGATCCTTCAGATTGTCGTTCCCAGTTCCTTGACTTGGAAACACAGTTTGCGAAGTGAAGAAGAGCAGCTTCAGGTGTTAGTGTAGTGCAATCCCCTTCAGCTAGAGAATTGACCCACTTGGCAGATTCTTCTCGAAGTCCTCGAGCAAAAATTTCAGCTAACTGCCTCTGCTCGAATCCATGATGAGGGCAGTTGTAGAGAAGTTCTTGGAATCGATTCCAAGTATCATACAAGCTTTCTCCTTCTTTCTGGGAGAATCTGGCGATGCTGTCCTTGATGGCAGTTGTTCTGGCTGGAGGGAAGTATTCTTCAACAAAGTCCTGAGCCAGAGTATCCCAATCAGTGTAATAGACAGGTGGTTTGTCAGTAAGCCACCTCTTAGCAGGGCCTTTCAGAGAGAACGAGAAAGTCTCAGACAAAGAGTGTTTTTGTCGAGGTTTCCGCTCTTGAAAGTGCTGCAGAGATCAAGGAAGTCTGCAAGATGAGTGCACGGATTGTCTAGGGGCCTGCCTTCAAACTGTAAATCCCTAGAGATCATAGTCAAGAATGGAATCTTGATCTCATAGTCAGGATCTCCTTCAATGCGCGGAACGGCAATGGCAGATCGAACGCTAGTCGCGCTCGGCTTGTTGTAGTCTGCTAGACTCTTCTGTGCAGGTGGTGGCAGCGGTGGTTGATCGCCATTCGGTGGTGGTGGTGGTAATTTATCGTCCATGGCAGGAGATGGAGGAGGTGAGAGTGACTCGGTGTATGAAGCGGATGAAGATGACGGTACAGGTGAAGATGGAGATGAGGAACTCTCCTTCAGTTCCTCGATCTTGATCGGAGTGATGAATGGATTGGATTTGCCTTTCTTCAGAATCTGTGATCGTAGAGGTGGAGCAGAATTGCCTGGTCTCTCTGCACTCTTAGCCTGTTCGGTTTGAGAGCGAGTCCAAGGACGGTGAGGCATACACCTGTAAACCTACAGATAACAAAGACAAATAAAACCAGTGTAAAATCGAAGTGGATGGAAGATGAAAGATGGAAAGTAGAAGAATAAATTGCCAGTTCTTCTTTCGAACAATCAAAAGAAGTCCCCGACAACGGCACCAATTTGGTGAACGCGCAGTCGTTGTGATGCGTTTCACACAAATAACTAACAAAGCTAACAAAAGCTAGGGTAGATCGTATTCCAAGGGTCTTCTAAGATTGACTACTTCAAAACTGGCAAAATACTCGAATGCAGACAAGTTGTGCGTGGTGTGAGTTCCACGACTTCTAATTCTAAGAAATGCAGAGAAATTAAAATAAATTAAACTAAAGCAGATTGAAATTAGGGTTTGAAAACAGGGATGACAGACGAACTTAGACTTTGAATCCCCCTTCGTTCCCCAGAGCATTGGCAAACAACAATTCAGCGGATTTCGATTTTCATTCAATCAATTACTAAGACACCACCATAACTCCTTACCCTTAGGTTTAAGACCGGCGAACGTTCGCTCTATCCGTTCTAACTACCAAGATTAACTAGCCGCCCGGGTACGGTCGCCTCTCGCAACGACTTAATTAACTGGTGCAATTACTAACGATTAATGAGTTACTCTTGCAGTGGATTAATCCTAACCGGTTCCTACGAAAGGCACGCTCCAATTATAAGGTTAATTGTTCAATTTTATGATCTAAAGTAAGGCGAACGTTCGCTTCTATCCTTAGCTTAACCAGAATCTAATCTAGGTGATCAATCCAGACAAGAAACATGAACAATGAAGAACAAATCAAACATGAATGAGAAACTGATTGAATTTCGAATCTAATCACCACCGATCCGTGACCGCTTTAAAGCCCTGGGTCACTTAGGTTTCATCTAGTCTAAGCTCTAACGAGTTTAGCTACTCATGTTTATCACAAAAGAATCTAAGACAAAGAAAGAGTTCATCATCCAGAGGAAGAACAGAAAAGAATCTGAAAAAACTAATTTAGATGACTCTGACAGACTTCGATCTTCGGTAAACTAAACTCCTAGCTCCGGTTATCCGAGATGAAAGGGATGGCGTCATGATCTCTTTCCGGCTCTTCGAACTCTAACTCTTCGCTCCAGAACTTCAGAGAATTCTTAGGATTCTGATCCGAAAATTATATTCTGATGTAAATTATGTTGTGTCCCTTATTTGGGCAGCCGGGTTAAGTATTTATACTTAACCCTAATCAGCCGGATTTCTTCTAATATTTTCGCCGAAAATATTGAGGAATTTTTGGCAAAAATTCCTTTGCAAATGAAGGGTCCGCCGGCTGATTCTTCTGAACTTTCTTCTCGGTTCGAAAACTTCCTTCTTTCGCCGAAAATTCCTTCAGTTGCCAACAGCCGATTTGTGATGATATTTTCGCCGAAAATACAAGGATATTTTCGGCGAAAATTCCTTTGTAAACCGGGCAGGGATTTGTTTGAACTTGGTTGGCTCCTTTGATCGATCCCGGTGCAATCCTACGAGATTCCAACACCTTAGACACGTCCTTGGTTACTTATTCGATGGCAAAAACCTGTGCTAACGTAAAAACACTAGAAAACCATCAAATAGACCCGAAACGGGCCAAGGTAACACAAATGGCACGAGATAGGGCAATCGATTGAATATTCGTTATTCTACCCTAAAAAACCATGTCTTAAGCAAAGAAATGTCGCTTAAATGAGGCTGATAATCACGTCAAATCGAGTGTCATCAATATGACAAAGCTTGCATTTAGATTCTTTAAAGAGCAAAAGGCCTCATGGATCCGAGTACTGCAGAGTAAATATTTCAGAACAACTAATGAGGGGCTCAGGCCGCGTCACACCTCCTTTATATCGACTGTTTGGAAGGGAATTACGACTGGATGGCAAACGATGCTTCGGGGCAGTCGGGCATCTGTGCGTAACGGCCTAAATACGAAGTTCTGGACTTCTATTTAGGAGGACGGAGGTATTTTTCTCCTGGATTTTGCTTTGCAAAATCAATCGGTTCTGGATTTGACTGAAACAGTAGATGAATTTGTTGATGCCTTAGGTAGTTGGAATATTGGTAAGCTCCGGGAGTGCCTCAATCATGAAGGAGTCAGCGTTGTCGTCGGGATGTCACCTCCTAATGAGAACCGTGGTGAAGATGAATGGGATTGGGGAGCTGAACCTAACGGGAAGTTTTCGATTAAAACAGCTTATAATCTCGTCGCCATTGAGGACTGCATCTCAGATACAAATCAAAGTCTTTGGAAGAGCACTTGGCGGTGGAAAGGCCCCAATAGAGTGTGACATTTTCTCTGTTAGTAGGCCATGATCGGCTCCTTACGAATAATCAACGCACAAGGAGGAAGCTTACAACGGATCCTCACTGCCCCTCTGTCCAGGTCAGATCGAGAATACGATCCATATTCTCCGCGACTGCTCCTTTGCGACCACAGTTTGGAACCAGCTTAGAAGGTTTGATAAAATCGAGGCTTGCTGGTCTGAGAATCTTGAGAGTTGGATTGCTAAACTTCTAAAGTCGGAGAGAAGTTTGTGCTTTGGGATTGTGTGTGGTATCTTTGGAAAGAAAGAAACGCTAGGGTGTTCTAAAGCAGTAATGCTTCTGCCAATTCTGTTGCTATTCGCGCGTCAAATTGGACAGATGTGGTATCGGAAGCCCAACAGAGTGATAATAGAGCAATTAGAACACACCAGGGTCGCCAGGATGTGGAAATCGCATGGGATCCAGGCCCTTCAGGGTGGTTAACAATCAACACCAACGGGGCAGTGGAGCAGAGCTTGGGCAAAGCTGCTGTAGGCGGACTAATCCGGAAGCATGGTCACTGCATTGCAGCTTTCTTTATGAATATTGGGAAATTCTCGATTACACGAGCTGAATTAAGAGGTGCTATTACGGGCCTTAAATGTGCCTGGGATATTGGTTTGAGAAAGGTGGAACTCCAAGTTGATTCCACTGTTGTTACCCAACTTTTCAAGGAGGAGGAGTTCCGACCCACCAGCACTCGATGGAAGTCATGGAATTTCAAGAGCTTCTTCGCCTAGATTGGCAAATTAAAGTTCGCCATGTTTTCAGAGAAGGGGACCGTGCAACGGATTTCTTGGCGGGATTGGGTTTAAACCTCACCTTGGGTACCCATAGTATTCTACCTTCAGACACTAGTCTTGGTTTTCATTTACGACATGATTGTATTGGCATCACCGAACCTCGTTCGATTTTGTTAAGTCATTAAGGCGCTTGGCGCCGTTTCCTACCAAAAAAAGAATATGCTTTTTGGTTTTAATGATTGACTCGTATATATGTTTGAATTGAACCTCACTCATATTTCTCTCCGATCGAACATATATATAGATTGATGCCTGATTTTCTAAATCAAATCGATTGGTACGACATGATTACTTATTATATAACAAGTTCATTAACGTGGCAACTTTTGATATTTAAGATTAGGCTAGGAAATGTGACGATATATGAACAAATATTGAGAATTCTTTTTTAACCATTATCTTCTGCATTTGTAAGGAAGTTTATACGCTTAGGGATATTCAGAGTCTAAGTATCATTTTTCCATTTATTGAACAACCCATTTCTGATTTTCTTTCTTCCATACTCATTTCATTAATAATCATAGGAACTCGTGGAACTCACATCAAACGACCTGTTTTCCATTGATCCTTAAACACGAATTGAGTACTTAAATTGAAATGGTCATAGGGAATACAATTCTACATTACTTAGATGCTCTAGGTATCTTTGCCTGAAATTTAATAAATTAACTAGATTTCAAGAAAGGGTATAAGATCACGGGGTGGGGGTGCTTTTTGAGTCTCGAATCATTGGGTTTCAAGAGAGAAAGGAAAATAGTAAGAGGTTGTTGTTCAACCTTTTAGTTTAGGATTCAGAGAAAACAGACATTGATATGAGGTTATATTTAAGACGAAAAGGAAAATAGTAAGAGGTTGTTGTTCAACCGTTGGTTGTTATCTCAGCCTTATATATGTTCCATATAACTCGGTCTAGGCTCCCCATTTGATGTCCAATCCATGCGTACTAACACAAATACTACAAAACAACATCAAATAGATCCAAAGCGAGCCAATGTGACCAAAACACATGAAATAGACCATAGGTAAACAAGGTCAGAGTAACACATAATGCATGGAAACGTCACTTAGAATGGGCGGGAGGTCGGCGGCGGGCGGGAGGTCGGCGGCGGGGCGTTCGGGAATCGCGGGAGAAGAAGATGAGTGAAGAAGAGAATGAAGAAGAGAATGAAGAAGATGGGTCTGTCCCGCGATCCTCTGCTGATATATATAAATTAATTTAACAGCGGCCAGAAGCCGTTGTTAAAGTTACCGCTCCTAAACTGATTTAACAGCGGCCCGTGTCTGGCCGCTGTTAAATCGTCGCCGTTAAATCAGCAGTTTCTTGTAGTGTGTAGAGATGGATGTTTGACTCCTTTGTGGTTGCTATCCTGTTTGGGAATCACAATCTTGTAACATTGGACTTCTTTTGTTTGTGTTATTTTGTAGCTTGGTATCTCTTTGATGATTAATCAGTAATTTTATTAGGAAAAAAATCATTGGGTTTCAAGATGGAAAGGAAGATAGTAAGGGGTTGTTGTTCAACCTTTTAGTTTTAGATTTAGAGAAAGTAGATATTGATATGAGGTTATATTTAGGGTTTTATCCAATGTGGTGGATAATTGTTGTGACATATAATCAACAGACTTAAC
The DNA here is from genome assembly GCA_034768395.1 of Linum lewisii. Classification (NCBI taxonomy): domain Eukaryota; kingdom Viridiplantae; phylum Streptophyta; class Magnoliopsida; order Malpighiales; family Linaceae; genus Linum; species Linum lewisii. The sequence continues at coordinate 23,069,104 of CM068296.1, read as the reverse complement.
GAATGAAATTCATCTTGTCCCATTTTCAATAAATCTTCCAAAGTAGGAAGTATATATAAATTTGTATACAATGTGCTAGTTTTAGAGAGAGATGAAAAAAATTAGCGTACATATTACTAGACCAAAGTTTAGTGAGCATTTATGTATAATAGTGGTGATAAGTATAGGAAAGTAATGGGCCTCAAGTAGCGTGTGTAGGCCCAACTGTGTCAATTAGTCGAACCATCGTCAGAAGGAAGAGCAAATTTGGATCTTGTTACCGGAGGACCAGAGCTCCAACACAGATCAACCATCTCAACCAGCAGCAGCTTCTCCCAATTTCAGGTAAATCAAATTCATTTTCACGAATTGTCTTGCAAATCAAACGAGATTGGCTTCTCTTCTCAGTCTTTCTGCCATTCGGTTTCAGTAACAATTGCGAGAGTTTTCTGTGTTTAACTTTCCTCAACTAACATCGTGTTGCTTTCAGAAATCGCGATCGAATTCACAACCACAACGAGATGGGGTTTCTGGTGACGACGCTGATTTTTCTAGTGGTTGGAGTAATCGCCTCGCTCTGCGTCCGAATCTGCTGCAACAGAGGCCCCTCCGCCAATTTGTATGCTTCTCTCTTGCTTTGCTGAATTGTTTCTGATGTGAAGGAGGGATTTGATTTAGATCCGTCGGAAGTTGTGTTGCTAAGCATTTTTCATACAATTTAAGGGTGCCCATGTCTTGTATGAATCTTTTCTTTTGTTGCTTTCTAAGTTTAATGAGTGATTGGCTTGCAGACTCATGCATCTCAATATGATTTATGATCTTCTTGCATTATTGAAACAGAATCGATGCTTTCTTTTCTTGCTTTATACCTTCAGAAGCATCTTATACATCCCGCTAGTTCATTCATTAGATTGAGTTTGCTGCAATTACATTCTTTAAAGGTGTCACGATAATTCATCACGAGTGTTCCATGCTAAGCGTTTGTAGCGGTTCTCTAAGGTAGTACATCTATTTGGTCTTTACGGTAGTTGATTGTCATGATTATTGCCTAAATCTGTGTCCTTTATCACGATGGGTGCCTATGCAGCTGTATCTTTGATTACTAGAAATCTTATGTGGCTGTGATCACCATAGTTATCAAGTAACTGGTGAAGTGATTTCCGTATGTCTTGTAGCGGATTCTCTTGTTTGTACCTTTTTCCTAACATATTGTTCTTATATTGGTCTAACTTGGTCATCTGATGTTAGGTTGCATTTGACATTGGTTATTACAGCAACAGTTAGCTGCTGGATGATGTAAGTTCGATTCTACTGTGCCCCTTCTTTTGATTTGGATTCTACCATATTTCCTTTTCCAGCGAGCAATTTTTTTCTGGTGAAGATGGCTGCATAACTTGCTTCTGTATTTTATTTTAGAAGATCTAGCCCAATATGTCCATCTTTATTCTTTAACATGATACATATTACAGAATGGACCCCTATGGCAGAAACATTGTCTATACTGCAATTTATATTGCGTTAGCATTACTCACTTATTCATTTATATTCCGGTGTAAACCTGTGAGATTGATAAGAGGTATGGTATATTTGCAATCAGGAGAGTGGTTGAAGGGGTTCCTTTGTAACCCTGTTACATACTTAGCAACAATTATATATCCTATACTGCTCAACGAAAGATACAAAATACTGTTTGAAAATATAGAAAATAACCAATTGGAGCTTACAGTGTAGCTGAGACAGCTATAGGTTTGTTGTCAAAGCCTGTACCCAGTTCCCACATGGACCGTTAAAAGAAAACCAAATTCAGTAACTTGGCTGTTCTTGTGGTCTACTGGTCTTTCCAAGTAATCAGAATGGGATAATCATATTGGTCTTCCTTGGCTTTTGAGTTTTATTTCTATGGGTCATCAATATTTCTGTGGCATTGGACTTGCTGTTCTGTGGTACTAAAGTGAAGGACCACCATTTGTTATCTTAATCTCAATGATCAAGGAGGTGAGGTTGGGTTCGGATCTTTTGAAGCTGTATTTAATTCTGAAATTAGTGCAATGGTCAATGAATGGAAGTTTACGATGATTTCTTTTGTTTAGTTAGTTCTTACATAGCAGAATATGCTGCTGGTGCTATGTTTTGGGCACAAGTTAACAAACTGACTGAACTGTATGTGTTATCTTAATTATTTCAGGTGGGCTATTGTATATCTTGCGCAGCTGAATCCATTGATAGTTCCAATCCTAAACCTAGAAGAATAGAGTTGAGGCACAATTACAACGGAGAAGGCAACCAAAGCGATATTTGATAATTATATGTGCAGAGTCTGTGGCCGGAAGCAACCATCGATCATCTCATTTTATCTCCATATTTTACATTTTTATGTCTGTGTGTAGATGTTTTACTTCTTTTTGGTGGAGGGAGTCATGTTCTTCTCTCTTCTCATCTATTCTTTCTTTTTAAAAAAAAAACAAAAAAAAAAAAGAGGACATAAAAATGAGGATGATTCTATCAGACAATGGTCGAGGCTATAAATGTATTTTAGGACCAAAATAATACTTTGTAAAAGTAGTTTGTATAAGAATATTGTGTTCACGTCTTAGCCCTCTAAGCATCATTGGACAATGAAACTTGAGCAGCTGTTTCTGGATTTTACATGAATTTGATCAATTGTTAGTAATATCTTCTATTTCGATCGAATTTCCACTCTGCAACAAGGTGGTGGATTAACAAGGCTTTATTTTATTCATTGCAAATGAAAATGTAGCATTCCAACATGATTTTTTTTTTATGAATATATTAATTTTATTCATCAAAGTTGCATGATTTTTGCAACCTTGCAAAAATGTAAAGGAGTTATGAGAGAGAATCTCTCTGACTTCTCTCTAGGACTCTCCAAAGACTCTTTTTTCAACTCCCACTGAATTACTCTTTCACGGTCTCACAAAGCTTCAAACTCTACTCTTCATCCATAGAAAATCTAATCTTCTAATCACCTTCCTTCTCTTTCCCATTAATCACCTTCTACAATCAAAGCTCATTTAAGCCTATGTCGGAAATAGGAAGCTCCCAAAATTGTATTAATGGAATTTCAACAACCCAGAGTGGCATCCCCATTAAAAGCTCCAATCTCCCCAACGACGAAACCCTTATCTCTCCTCTGAAGGTTTCAGACGTAAATGGACCGACTAGCCTGATCATTCCCCTGCTCCAAGTCTTCTTCAAAGTAAGCATTTACTTCCACCGATTGCGGATCTATAGATCTGACAGAGCGAGGCACCACCTGAGAAGAATACTACCAAATCCGGGGGAGATATCCGTCTTCAGAACATTTATTCATCTTGGCTTGAAGTCCTGGGGGAGCAAAAAAGAAAAAAGTAATGGCTGCAGCTTGCAACTCTGCCTCTCTGACCAAAACTCTCAGACCCTATCCAAGATCTTAGAGGTAAGGAAATTGGAAAAATGGGAAATTTTCTACTATCCTCACCCAACGAAGATAGTAATGAACTCTCTCTTAACTCCCTACCATAGCCTCCCTACGATGACAACACCCAACATGAACCCAGATTATCTCAAAAGTACACCCCCCCCCCCCCAGCAGGCATTTACTTTCGTCTTTACTCTAATCCAAAGAAAGAGGAATTCTCATTTATCTATAAACGATGGGTTGAAAATATTAAGACTACCAGTTCCAAATTACCCAGAAACACTAACCTTCTCCTAGTTTCCAACGAAAAGAGACCTCATACTATCAAGATGGCCCAGATCAATGTTAGCATGGATACTCCTCACTCTTCCACATGATTCAGTAATCGTTTTTTAATCTCACCGGGGGAGAGCTCTGGGACTCACACCCTTCATCTCTTGGTGGGACATTGCCTAACCACCAAAACAATCACCAAGGGGGCGATCATAGCGGTCACAAGGAAAGTCTGGCCTCAGTTGGGGCACATTGGCATACGAGATGCTGATAGAAAGTCGAATATGTTCGTATTATCCTTTCAATCTGATAAAAAGAGGAGGTTAGCATGGAGCGAGCAGCCGCTGGTGGTATCAGGATCCCTGCTCAGACTCAAGTTATGGGACGGAAGTGGGCGAGCTGACCACATTTGCTTCAAAACTATACAGTTATGGATTCATGTGCTCGATATTCCCTCTTTGCCCAGGTCGGAGGAATTGATGAATCAGATTGCTGACAACTACTTCCATGGCTTACATACTATTGATCCCTCCGGGCTTGAAAAGAACAGATGGTCGAGAGCGGTGAAAGTGTTTGCAGAGATTCGGACAGCCGATCTGCTACTAACAAAATTTGAACTATAGACGGTGGATGGGAGCTCTTATTTGATTCCTTTCAAATATGAAAGTATTCAACCTTTGTGCCTATATTGTGGCCGGTTGGGGCACCTCCTAGAAGGGTGCGTACGGAGGAGGGTTGATATGGCACCTAGAATGTTAGGAAATCCTACAGGCGAATTCAAACCATTGCTTAAAGTCGGGGTATACTCCAATACATCTTTTGAGGAGGATTAGTTTGGAGAACTCGAGTGGGAGGGATACTCATGAACCTAGGGGGCAATCTGTCTAGCTCTCCTGCCCCGATCTCCAGCTCATCGAACTCTAGTGCAAGTACCAACTCTGTAAGTCAGGCTCACTTTCATGGTATCGTGAACCACCCCGACGGCCATAGTCGCACAAACTCTCCTAAACTCCTTAGTCCTACTCTCCAAAATCTCTTCCCAGAAACCTTGTGAATCAAAATCCCTTATACTATGCCAACGATCAATATAGGTTGGAAACAGTACGCCAGATATACAGAAGGAGTTTCCTTCCTATCGACGGGAAAGAGGACTGGGAGCCACGTGGAGGGCGGAAGTTGGTGCATGACCAAGGAAGGGTAAGGAGGATGGGGCGACCACGCCATTCTTGAATACACAACGAGATGGACTAGGTTGAGGATATTGGGCCTCACTGCAGTTACTGCAGCAAGATGGTCACAATAGGAGGACGTGCCCACATGCGAGGCGAAGTAGCAGAAATCCAAACCCATCAATGAACGGTTAATTGAATAATTATTTTATGGGTCTTTACATTGTTATCATGTACTGTTATTTTCAATGTTTGTTTAAGCTTTAGTTCTTCAGTCTTTGTTCACGTCTTCGAGTTGTACCAGTCGTTTTATTCCGTATTCAATATGTAATGTTAGTCTATGTTTGAAATGTTTGGCTTGCAATGTAATGTTTGGTTTTCAATGTAATGTTTGGTTTTCTTCTTGTACTATGAAGTTACTTTTATTATTCCATACTTCAGAATTGACCACACACTTCAGAAAGGTTGTGCATCTGCACCAAATCCAAACAAGAATTGATCACACAATGATGAAAGACTGCAACTCGGGAACAAAGACAAACGAGAATTGACCACACAATGAAGAAAGGCTGCAACTATAGACTAGTCATTTTATTAACTTCCAAGATGATAACAACAACAACAATAACAACAACAACACCACCAAATACAACAACACCAGGTCTTCTGAAGGACGTCTTCATGGTTTCCAGGAAGGCGGATTCGTCATTATAATGTGTATATAACGGTGCAATGATGCGGTCTCCTCCTTCAGGTCCTCAATGGTTTTGTCCTTCTCCCTAATGATTTTGTCCTTCTCCCTATTCGCTTGAATAAGTTCCTTGTTCTTCATATGAATTATTTTGTCCTTCTCCTAATTCGCAGCCCAATTTTTCAAAATAACCGCACCCCTTGTCCTACATAATAGAAAAACAAACTTAGAGGGTTTTGAAATCTAGGAAAATGCACGCAATAGAATTGGGGGCCTCGTTCTACCTCTTTCTCACGAGGGCAGCATTCCAAATCCCTCAGTCGAACGGATCTGGTTGCCCTTAAGTCGCACCAGCAGTTCACCACACTTTCCTCACATATGAACAAGTCCTCCTCCGACTTCTTCAACTTGTGCATTACCCTCTCAACATCTGTCACTACACAACAACAATAATTAGTACAAAGCATCTGCAAGACTAATTAGTTCAAAGCATAAATTAGATGAGGTGAACACCACACAAATTTCACTTACTCTTATTGCGACTGGAAGAGCCACGGGTGAACGCCATATTCTGAGCTTGGTAGATGATGGCTTCTTGAAATTCTAAGTTCAAGGTTTGAGAGAGAGGTGTGGTGAAAATTTGCATCTTGAAGGGGGTATTTATACTAAAAAACTAATAGTTAGGGTTTCTTCAGTCCCAACCAGCGATGTGCCAGCCAGCCAGCGTATAGCTAGCTAGGATAAAAAAAAAACCTAACTCTTTAACGGAGAATGTCGGCAACTGGATGTTGGCTAGCTGGATAGCGATGCGCTGGCTGCCAGTCACATTTGTCTAGTTTTGGACATAGTTACGCTTTTGCTACTGTCGGTACATAAAATTTTTAAAATGTGCTAGAAAATTCCAATTCCGTTACCCCCTTTTCTCAATGCCTTGTTGTTGCTATCCTACCTGAAGTAACATGTCTCACTTGAGAGCAGGTTCTTCATAGATCCCATGCGTGGGGAGGTCAGCAAACTGTAATTAAAGTTCGATGTTTAAAGCTGGTTACAGTACTAAATATGATCTAGAGGACTAGGTGTGAGATTCTATATGGTGGCTAGCATGCCATGGTTGAGAGCATCATTATACAGGTTAAGCAAGACTTACAAGATTTTGCTAGTGGAAGAATAGATGAGAAAAATGTGTTGAGTTATATATAGTTTACTCTTTGTATATAATTAGTTAGCACTTTTAGTCTTGTACCTGAAACAGTTTTTTGATGAAATGAAACCCTTGATTCATCTAAAAAAATCGTTGATGTAAGCTCAATATCTCAAAGTTTACAAACCCAATAAACACAAATAAGATTCTAAGACCAGTTAGGAATTGATCCAAGCCATGCAACTTTGTTTTTAAATTCTATAAAACTTGAAAATGAGTTGCGAGATTACCGTAGTTGATTATCAAGATTATACATGGGATTAAAGAAATTCATGTAGGTTGAATGAGTTCAATTAATCATGATATTCAATTAGGAATCAGGGTGTGTTTTCTAGGAGAGTTGAGTTTTATGATTTTTTTGTCAATTACGGTTAAACATTAACCATTATTTTTAGAAAATGGTAATTACTAACCAGTTTCTAGCCCCATATACAATAAGCTAGACAAAACATATATAGGTGAATGATAATAATTTTAGTAGGTGTGTTGAGGCCAAGGCCGATAAGGTAGAGGTCAAAACTCACTTCTGCTAGAGAGCTTTTCCGACAGAGCCGTCAAGCCATCCCAGTTTCAAGTCAAAAGAAAAAGATTAATTAAGGCATTCAACATGTGCTTGGATCTTCTCTTACATGCTTGGCATCCTATTGAAATTTTTGGTTGAGCCCCAAAATCATGAATTCATAATGTTTAAGCACCAGATGTCGGTTCGCCTCTCTGATACATGAAAGTAGAATGAGTGGGACCAAATTGAATTTTGATATATCGAGGTTTTAAACCACAATCCTTGTACGCCTTTATCTTTGAGATGAAAATTTTGTTCTCCTTGGACCAAGCTTGGTAAGTCATATTGAAAATCTTGACATTAGAAAGAATCCAATTGCGGTGACAACTTATCTTGAAGTTGGAGATGGTCATCCACATCATTGTTTAGAGTGCACTGAGAGATGTTCCAAGCCGCTAGAGGACATTTGTGTGCTATTTCTCGAGTGAGAAGCACATCTCATACACAAAGCTTTTTAACCATGCACAAAAAACATCACATAGTTTTTTTATCATCGAAAGCCTTGTTGGTGCAGTGTAGAGTATGAAGTTGGGGATTGTTATGTCTCCATGAAGTACATTACTTACAGAGTTAGAGGTTATTAGTAATAATTGGGGCTCGCCAGCTTGAGATCCTTCATTGAATACGCTATCTACAACTACAAGAGCTCTCATGATCAATCATAAGTTTGAGGGACAATTAAAGAGACTCCTTAGGATAAAGAGAGAAACCGTGTTGATGGGACCCCCGACACCTAGGTTTTTTCTTCATGTACTTGTTCTCAAGGGCCCAACTTAGCATATTCTATGATGGTGGACCGATCTCGTCATCAAATGACTCGTATTCAAAGTTGATGCGGGCAAAAAAGTCCAAATTATCATAGGCGGACACCTCCTCTAATCTAGTAGGATATTTATGGAGGGTTATTGGTCTGTAGAGGAGTCTTCAGTGTTGATAATGACACTCGAAGACTATACCTCGACGTGAGAATTATTCTTTTTAGTAGTAAGGAGGACTCGGTACGTCAGACGCGCTATCATTGTCTAATACGGGCCAAAAGGCTCTAACGGATTAGTAGAGAGATCCACCTTGAAATAAGATCTACTCTCTCCACTCAACATTTTCTATTTGAAAGTTCATAAGGAAAATAGAACTTAGTATGGTAAGGTAGATACAAAGAAGAAAATGGAGGTTTACAGAAAGTTAAAAAGACATACTAATTCTAAGGCAAATTGAAGAGAAGGCGAATGAGGTAGAAAATGACGGTGTACTGGAAACAAGAACATCAAACATCTTAGATAGAGAAAAGGTGAGGGAATTAGGGAGTGGTTAGGTATTTATAGTGGTTATGTGGCCAGTCTAAGCGTATCATCCACAAGGGAAACATGATACATGACTACTTCATTAACTCGCAGAGCAGCGTGCATGAGGCGATAAGCCTTTTGTTTCAAGGGGCAATTTATGTTCAGTTTGATTCCAGGGCCAATATTTTGAATCCTTCATCTGATGCACTCCATCTCAGGTTTTGTAGTTTAGGGGTCAAAATTACATAACTATGTACCGTCAGTGGCTAAATGTAAAAAAATGTCCAAATGTGAGGGGGGCCAGCGCCGAACTCCTAGTGAGCTAGGCGCTGGTTGTACTTGTACTTGTAAAACAGTCAACCAATGCAATTGTGAACTTATGAATGGCAAATGATAATCATGAAATTGTAAACTTTAGACAAACCGTCAACCAATGCATAGCTGACAACATAGTAAGGTATAGGTAAGAAGTAAAACGTATGATTAATTCCTTAATTAGTTAGAATATTACTGCATGTTCTCACAACGACATCTAATTAAACTAGTCAGATATTAAACATTGTAAGGGATAAAATTCAACAATTTGTTGCAACTCCATGATTGAATTTTGCTACTGTGTTTATGAAAAGATATCAGTATTTTAATAATGTAAAGCAGGGAGAGGGAGACTTAGTCATGTACCCATAAACAATTAAATAAGGCATGTGTGACATCTTAGGCAAATCTCACATTGACAAAGCACAAGGGAGATCCATGAGCTATGTGGAATAGTTCAAACTTAAACTAACATGACGCGTTTTGTGGTTTAGTGATGGGGGTATGATCTTTAGAAGAGGAGGTTATGGGTTCGAATCCCACCAACACCCAAAAACAAAATCTGTGAGGGCTGGGCCCAAAGTGGACAATATCTTGTTAGAAAATGTTGGGATGTTACAACATGCACGTACAAACCAGTGCCACGCTCACTGGGGAGCTCGGCTCTGGTCCCCTCTCACATTTGGACATATTTTGATGTTTAGCCACTAACGGTACATAGTTACGTAATTCTAACCCCAAACTACAAAACCCCTCCATCTCAACCATCTAAAATATTAGAGCTCTTTGACAATAATCCTTAAATTTACAAATCTCTAGCACAAACTAACTCTCTTGCGCTTCAACATACATCAATTGAATGCAACCATTGAATGCAACCACATCTATTTTTACATTGAACTCTCTGACTATGTTGTAGTCCTAACTTTTAATGGTGGAATTCTTCGGATCTCGTCCATTTCCTTCATAACACTTATTACTTTGCCTCTTCCTTCATTCCCCCTGTTGAATTTTCATAAAAATAAATAAATGATACTGATTAATATCTTCAGTTTTTGGATTTTATGGAAACCTCCATATTATGGCCCATTTGTTTCCCATTATCTGCTCCCTTTATTGATAATCAAACTCCACTAATAACATGTTTTTTTTTTGTTGTACTCTTTTATGGTGAAAGTACTATAAATACAAACTAAATTTATTCCCAACAGATTACTGAATCCACTCTCTATTAAGCAAATACACTATCTAAAAGCGAGTAAAGAAAGGTCTGACACCGAACATATATGGGAAAGAAAAACATGAAAGATGATTCTCAGAATTCAATAACAATATATGTATATCGATCTAGTTTATCGCTTTCGCTTTCGTGATTATATGTTCATATAGTATAGAACATGATTAACTTCGTGTACCGTCCCTTCTTTTCTTTGTTGTTGCAACCCCATCGCAACTCAAGCCTCCCATCTCACATGGAAATTTCCAAAACTTGCCTCGCTAGCTCTAACTCATGTATGAATTCATATCATTCGGGTTATTTACTTTGCAAAATATGGTTGTGGTGTTGAGAATGTCATCGTATCTTCGAAAATTGTATCAACAAGGAGAAGTGTTTCAACTGAGATTGATCTCGACTAGCGATTTTAGTTGAGATATATAGTGGGGTGAATTGAGAATTATTGTTTCAGTTTCAATTTGTCGGCGACCAAAATATAAGATTAAATTAATCCTAGATTCATTTGCAACTTTCAAGATAGAAAGGAGCGCGTTATCAAGCTTCGGTTAATTCCAAGGAATCTTCCATAGTTACTATCTTAATGTAATCATCTATTCATATTAAAGATCACATTATCAAATTACAATTTAATATGGTTGTTTGGTGTAGGAGATTGAGAATTTGAGGAAGTATGATGATTGAGGAATGGTGGAAAGTATTTGTTAATAATTGGAGAATGTTATATTTGTATGCTATGTGTATGTAGTAAAGAAAATAGAATGGGAAGGTAGTGGAACCCACAATTCTGTTTGGGAATTTAGTATAGTAAAAGGGGAAATTGTGAGAATACACTTTTTGGAGTCAATTAGAAACTCTAGGTGGTTGAAATGCACAAACTCAACTTCACCATATAGTAAACAAATAATGTTATCACAAAATACATAATTTTCAACAAACTCAATGATATTTCTCTCATACTAAATGAACCCTAAAACCTTATAAAAATGATTCTAGGGTCTAAAGATCGACAATTAATGAATTAATCGGACTCGTAACTAACCGAGAAAGTTAATTGGGTTTGTTTTGGTAGATTTTGAAAGTTACATATCAATGGATCAATATAGGGTATCCTAGGATTACTGCAACTAATAATAAGATTACGTGAACATTAAGGACTTAGTTGTATTGATTGAAAAGTCTTGATCCAACTAGAACTGGTCGCAGCTGAACTAGTCGGATTGTTGTCGTCAACCTAGAATCACTTTCTAGAATCCGACAAAAACACTAGATTTTCGGCAATGCAATAACCAGCCTCATTGACGCTTTTGGACATGAAAATAAACAAGGATTTTCTTAACCATACCTTAAAAATTTGATTATGATTACTAGGGATGAAGGAAAGTCCTTTATGTTAAGCCTAGGCCAGAGACATAAAAATGACAAATATGGTCGATGGGATAAGAAAGGAGCAACATGAGATTCAATAGTTTTTTGTTCAATTAAACTAGACCAAACTATTGTTCTACAAAGATGAAAACCTACTTACCTAGCATGTAAACAAAGCCTAGTGAGGGGAATACTGTTTTTTCCGTCGCCATCAAATGTCAAACCCACTATTGTTGTGTACATAGTTGGGGACGTTTGGCAGGAAGTAGGTAGGGTTTAGGGTTGGTTTTTAAGCGTTTTAAACGACTAAGGCCTAAGCTTTGAAAGTTAAATCAGAAGGAAAATGCATCACCAAAAAATTCGAACAAGACGCCAGTGATGTCATAACGAAGAAGCAACTCTTAGGGAACAACATCGTTCCCTCATAGATGAGTAGGGGAAATAGCTTTAAAAATGTTGCTAAGGAGATTCAAACCCCGAGAATGGGAATAACAGGTCGGGATTTAAGCCACTTTGTTTGGGCTTGAAATAGAGAATCAAACCCATCTATGTAGTCTAAGTAACATGATAAACTTTATTCTCCTTTGCAACAATTAAGATGGCCATAACAATTTTTGTTAGTAACTACATTACACATCGTGACAATTAATTATGACCCAGACACTTAAGAACTCCTAATCCGAGAAAAGTTCTAAATTCCAAAAAAATAAATTTAGGGATATTTTTGGAATTTCAGAGGAAAAATTATTATTGCTAGGTTTTTTGGTGTAACATTTGCTTTAGTGGCCCTCTATAACTAAATATTGGAGACAAGGGTATGAGATTTTGGATCACCGACTTTCTCCTAGGATGGAGAGTAACTCGATAGTGATAAAAGGGAAAGAGTGAACTGTAACTTCTGTAACCCTGAACCCCGAGAGTTTAAATACCCACTTATGACTAATGCTTGTTGTTCTCCTACAATGCCTGTTTCATATGTGTAGGAAAAAAAATCTTTACATTAGGGCAACACCCATTGCAAGACCTTTACAATGGCTGTTGGAGAGGGGAAACGATCGTTGGCTATCAACAACCTAGAAAAAATAGCAACATCCCATTATTTAAACCAAGATCAACTAGTTGAATTTCACAGTTTTCATTTCCTTCCAGAACTTGGTCTTTATTCATGTTAGGCCATTTGGGATGGGATGTCATAGTCTGATTCTGTTTTGGACACGGGGCCTTATTTCGTTACGCAATATGCTCGTAGCCCCATGATTTTCCTCATGTCTCGGGTTGAAGAATGCATCTTCCTTCCATGTTCTTGTTTACAAATTGATGAGTTATTTGTTAATTATTGAATGTTGTAGTTATTTGATGGTTTGAAGAGGTTTCAAAATGTGAATTTTGATTAATTGTGTGAAAGTCAATAGCTTTGGATCCAAAGTTTCTTAGTTGGTCTACATAATGGTAAATATGCAACAATGATAAGTGGTGAGGTAAGGAAGTAATGTGAAAGACGGGAAGGGAAATGAAGAGATTTTTATGAGTTGTGAGAAAAATAATGAGAAGGGCTACCTACGACAATAGAGTGGAGAAAGAACAATCAAAGAAAATAAGGGTGATATTTTATGTCTGAAGCGAGACTCACACATTCCTCTGGATCCCCTCCTTGAACCTTTGTTGTTCGTCAATTGCGATCTGAGAGAATTAGAATTATGAAAACCCGACTTTGTCATTGCCGATAAACCCATTTGATGACACTAGATTTATAGTATTTTTCTTCACATATTAAACTACATTTCACACCCATTGATGCAATTATTACGAGTATTTGGTGTAAATGTGTTAACTATGCGAGTTTTGGCTCCAAGTGCGTACATTGTCCAAATTTTGGCCATTTTTAGCTTGGTTGTGAGTTTTGTTGTGGAGCCTCCAGGTTACTACATTGTAGAGGACTCTCCCACGAGCCCATCGCTTTAAATGAGGACCAAATAGGAGTTCAAACGAAGCGGGAGTCATCGAAACAACGAGAGGAATTTTGCCAGTGGAGAAGTTCTCGACGAGAACTTGGCCTTTTCCAGATCCAAAATTGAATCGGATGGATTTCCACCCTATTTAAGCACCCCTTCAGCCCCAACTCATTACACATTCGGTTTTGAAAGGATTTCCATGACTTGGAGATAGTTGAAAGCTTATTTTGGAGCAATCAGAGAGATCTTAACACCATCATTCCATCTCGGAAGACGCTCGGAGCTAGAAATTGAAGATTCTTAACATTGAAGCTGCTAGGAATTATCCAAAATTAGGTTTTCAAACTTCCTCTATTCTTCCTCTGTTTTAAGATGAATTCTCGTGTAGTCTTTGAATCTTGTTTATTAGACATGAGTAGCTAATCTCTTATAGTTTAGATTAGATGAACCTTAAGTGACCGAGGCTTTAAGGCGGTCACAGATGGCGGTATTTAGATTTTAATTCAGTCTCTTCTTTGTCATGTTTAATTCGTTCTTTAAATTTGTTTATTTTCTGGCTTGATCACCTAGATTAGATTCTTGTTAGAATAAAGGATAGTGGCGAACATCAGCCTTATTCTAGAAGATCGAATTAACCAGTTAACCTTTTTAATGGATTCACCTAACAGATAGGGGCTGTTTAGGGTTGATCCATTTCAAGGGTAGCTCATAAATCAATATAGGTGCACCAATCATTTATTTTGTTGTAGAAGCGAACGCACGGACGGATAATTGATCTTGGTAGCTAGTTCAATAGTAGCGAACGTTCATGAACTTAGACCTAAGGGTAGGGAGCTACGACAGTGTTTAAGGATTGTCTGATTTGAGTATGAAACCTGCTAGTCTTGTGACTGTCAATGCCTTGGTGATCTTAGGGGGATTCGAAGTCTAAGCTATCTTCTCATTAATTAAATTCAACTCAATCAATCAATCTGTCAATCTTACTTAGTTTTCATTTTCCTTGCATGCTAGCATTAGAAATTCGTGGAACTCACACCACACAACTTGATAAGCCTGAACAATTTGCTAAATTACTTTGAGTAATCGTTGAGAAGAAGCCCTGTGGAATACGATCTATCATACTCTTGTGGGTTAGTTATTTGACTATTGTTTTGCAGCTTGTCACCTTTTTACACTGAACAAGTACAATGCCCGTTACAAAACTCACAACGCCCATTGTCCTATCCAGCATAACGGTCGTTGCTCTTATCAAAACGCTCGTTATTATTGCATGACAATGGTCGTTGAACATAGCACAACGTCCGTTGTGTTCATCCTGTAGTGAATTTTGCAGCAGTTCAACCACAATTCCGAACCAATCACGAATACAGAAGACTTAACGGATAACGAGACGTTACAGACACCTTTAATGACAATCACAAAAATTAGGGAAAAAAGGTCACCTTGACAAACTCCTTTCTTAGCAGGAAAAAAACCATGAATCCTTTACTCTGTCGCCAATCTCCTCCGGTTCCTCCCTTCCCATTTCATCATCTCCGACCTCTGCTTCTGCATCTCCCGTATCACCACAACCACTGTACCTCTCAATACCTCCTTCGCCGTTGTCACCACTTCGCATCTGGTTCTCCCCTCGTCTACACCCTTACCGTCACCGTCGAGAAGGAGAAGGTGCCCGACAACGGAGTAATCAAGCACGTGTGCAACACGTACAGCTCCTCCGCCTACAGCTTCATCACGATGGGGAGCTATAAAGGAGGAATCAACATGTTCGCCATTAATGATCTAGCTTCGAAGCAGCTTCTTCACTTCTACTCCAAACCGACTTACCAATGCGAGTGGATCCGTAATTCCTATTTAGACTGATTCAGCAAATTCCTCTAAGCCGATAACAACCATCGACTACAAGGTGCTACCAGATTGGGGCTACAACCGGGTCTACATCGTCGTCATAATAAATTGCACCTTCCAGCACCCAATCAACGTCAACAACTCTGGCTGCAAGCTCTACCTCCTCACGATTTTCAAATCAAAGTTGAAATACAACTACTTCTATTGAGGCTCATCTCGGTACGGGAAACTGAGTCCTCAGAGAGTCAGGGAATGGATTGCCTACCACATCCGCCTGTTTGGGAAGAGATCTCATTTCGTGATTCACGACGTCGGCGGCATCTACGACGAGGTGTACGAGGTTCTCAGATCGTGGATGGATCTGGTTATGGAGATTGTGACTTTTGGATGTTATTAGGGAGGAGGGAGGAGGAGGTGAGATGTGTTCTAGTAAGATCTAGCTTTTCGCCTACAATGGATAGTTGGGTCTGGTGGGTAATTGGATCGAGTGGGTAATTGGGTTGGGTGGCTGAGTTGATGTCAGGTAGATAAAATTTGATGTGAAAATTTAAATGACGTGACAACCTAGTTGGAAGCTCCACGTAGGCGGATGGACGAAAATATGGATGTCCATAGACAGTAGTTACTTCTTGGATAATGGCCTGAAGTCAGTTATGGGAGGAATTTTTTTTGAAGTTTGGTGATTTCCGAGTTATTTGACCTATGTTCCATGACTATTTGTGTAACTAACCCATGAATCCACATTTAGAGAAACACTATAAGAGGCCGTATGAACACAGGATTTGATCCAACCAATGTATTGATCTAGGAATCCCACAGCAGTGAGCATGTTAAACAAATAAAATAACTCTAGGTTACAAATCTTGCTACTATGTATGTAATTAGTTAATTATTTATAGGGCTGTATATGAGCCGAGCCGAGCCGAGATTTTTCCAGGCTTACACTCGGCCCGGGCTTGATTCGAGCTCGAAGATTTGAGCTCGAGCTCAGATCGTTAAAAAAACTTAGAGCTTGAGTTCGGCTCGGGCTCGGTTCGAGCTCGGCTCAGGCTCGATTCGATTTCGGCTCGGGGCTCGGCTCAGAATGAGCTTTAACGATCCCGAGCTCGAGCTCGGCTAGAAATTAGTGTTCACAAGCCCGAGCTCGACAAGCTGAGCTCGAATTGAGCTATAAATTCTAGGCTCGAGCTCAAATTTGAGATCAAGCTCAACTCAAGTTCCATTCGAGTTCAGTTCGATATAAACTCTTAACGAACTCAAGTCGAGCCGGCTCGTTAAAAACCTTATTAACCTTAAGTTCTATGCCCTAAACCTTAAATCGATATTCCAAACCCCAATTAGTAACTCTAAAAATGATTGAGCCCATAATCGAGCTGGTTCACGAACTCTTAATTGAGTCTTTAACGGGCCAACTCGCGAGCAGTATTATTCGAGCCAACTAGCGAGCCATGAACGAGCTAGAAAACGTGCCGGCTCGGGAGCCAGACTCAACGAGTCGACGAGTTGAACTAGCTCACGAGCCTACTGAGCTGAGCCATAGTAGGCTTGGACTCGACTCATTTACTATCAAGCTGGCTCATTTACAAACGAGCCGAGTTTCGAACGAACTTTTTTGTCATTTTACCCAGCCGAGCTCCGAACCGCTCACGAGCAGCTTGGCTCGTCAACAACCCTAATTACTTATACTGTTTGGACTTTGTGGACTTAAATAGTGATCAGATATCTTGAATTTCGAGCATTCTTATTCTCTACTTTTCTCTGTTGGTTGACAAGGCTGTGTCTGCAGTAATGAAGCGATAGAGATAGACATAGCCCAGAATGGATGGTGATATTGAATTAAATTGTAAAAATTGGAACATAAAATAAATTATAAAATTTAATAGATAAAAAAAAACCTATGATGGTTCATCTAAAAGAAGCGGTATTTCTCCTTCTTTTACTTGTCCCTCTTTTCTTCATCTTCTTCTTCTTCTTTCTCTTTGGTTTGTTATGCAGAGTGTGGGAGGGTTGTCTCTTTGAGCACCACTTCCCAGACTGCCTCAGAATCTGAACTGGGGATCAACGTCCATTGCCCATGCAAACTTTGCCAGTAGTGATTTGTTGAATATCTGCACAAGCATCAGCAGCTTCATCACAACCCTCTCATGACACTTTGCACACTATCAAAACACATCATTCATTCAACTGTTACCTTCTCAATAGGAACTTCGTGCCTCTTGCACCATGCAACTGTGATCCTAGGATCAAGGTAGTTTATTTTAGACGTCCCCAGTGCTACTGTTTTCAGATCTTCCTTCGTCTTCATGTCCATTTCGTACTTCTCTATCTTTTGCTTTGCTGATGCTATTTTTTTCTCTATCCTGTTACACGGTGGGTTACATATATTAACAAATTACTCAGAAGAAGAAGACAGATCAAGGAGTATGTGACACGATAATTACGCGTCAGGATTCAAGTTCCTCTTTTGCTTTCCATCTGCACCCTTCAACGGTGGCTTCCCCTTCCTACTCCTCTCCAAATCAATTTTTAGCTCTTCCACTTCTTTCTGCAGGTCAATATCGTGGAAATCAGCTCAAGAGGCATGGACCACAACCCATTTGAAGAAATCAATACAACTCCAAGCACCAGCAAGGGGGAAAAAGAGATGTACAATGACGCAACACCTAAAGCACGCAAGCCCGTGAATTTGGGTGTCGAGAAATACGAGAAAATATCAATGCACCTTTGACAGACACATCAACTAATATCTCAAAAACTCTTCAAAATATCTTTAGGGTTTATGAACGATTTATCAGCTTCTTATTATTTAACGAGCAGACAACAGAACCAGCATACACTACCTTCGCAGTGTCAATCCTCTCAGTCAACCTCATCATTTGAGAATCATGACTTTTTGAAACAGTACGCTGATGATTACAAATTATTGCAACCTGCAGAAAGAGAGAATGGCTACATAAAGATACTCAGATAACTCAACAGTGTTACGGAATATAACAATTTCCGTCACCTGCTTGTTTGCTTTCTGATACACGACAACTTTCTCCGCAACATCGCCATCTTCTGTTTCTTCATACAACTGTCAATCGATCACATAAACTCCAAAAGAGATTAATCCCAGGATTGAAACTATAATATTCGTTGTAGTTGTAAGCTCTAGTCAATGTGAAATTATATGATAAGACATGTAGGACAAGAAGTCAAGAATCACTGAGCTCCAATATCAATATCCAAAATAATTAATCAATGCTGTAAAAGAAGCGATTCTGAACGATCAAAATGAGAAAAAAGATTCAAAAGACATGTGAACAAGGTGAATATCTTAACTTGTGACTTACTTGTTCATCCAATGTGATTGAAGCATTGTAGGTACGAAAAACTTTTGCAGTAAGACCAGGCATTAGTTCTTTCAAGTGGGCATTCAGTTTAGACGTGTCCAGATGGTCAAAAAGGAGATCAGCATCATTTTTTCCTGGATAAAAGGAAATTTCAAAATCAATACAACCACATGACGGTCCAACTAATTAGCAAACACTCTAAAACTGGACTGCCATTATCCTTACCAGTTTGGAATTGTCCAATTGCTCTGAATACAGGAAGCTCGACTTCAACTTCGTTCACATAACGAATTGAATCTTTACCAAGAAAGTCAAACTACACAAGAAGAAACAACAAACACATGTGTCATTCAATACTAGCTAAAACGCGCATTAGAAATTATCACCACATACTTGAGCACAATAAATGCAAAGGAAATACATATCATGCATGGTTCCTAGGGTTGGTTGACCTCACCTATCAGAATAGAGATAATGTCAACAAAGCTTAAGTATGGTAAAGGAGAATAATACAATTCAAGACACAACTTTTGCGGATCCACTATGGTGACAACACTTTTTTTTGTCACCTTAACAACACTATTTGGTACCAAATTTTTCATTGTAGGTATTTGATTTGAATTTGCAAGTACTGGTTCTCATAATAGGTTCTTGACTTGCTAATTTTAGGTACCAATTTTTCATAGTAGGTACCCGATTTAAATTTACAAGTACTAATTTTCATAGTAATTACTTAATTTATTAATTTTAGGTACTAATTTTAGTGTTGTTATGGTCAAAACAAAAAACATGCCATCACCGAAAAAATTGCCCAACTTTTGAGACAGAAAACATTGCAATACAGTGTTATATTTACTCTTATGCACCTTTAGCGAATTGGGAGGGACGCACTCAACATTTGATTTTTTTAATGTACAGCAACCAACGGTATCAGCTTCATCATCATCCTGCAGAAGATTAGTATTTGGAAATCATTTGAAATAAGTTAGATAGAGATACATGTAAAGGCTATTGAGCAAAAAGACAGGTCTAGATCTTATAGTATGGGAACACCTAACTAGACACATATAGCAGATAGAGAATCACAACATTAAAAACATACGTGGTTCATATAAGGAACACGATTAAAGGGGGGGGAAACTCCAACCATACAAATTCTACCAAAAGTATCATCAGATACAGAGAAAACAGGCACTTGCACTGTTAATATTGTAATTGCAAGATAATATCTACCCGCTTGCTTCAAAGCATGACACTGGAACCCTCTTAGCACAATCATCAATCTCTACATTGTGACGTTTTAATGAGATTAATGAACAGTAGAAATAAACCAAGGAATATTTTTTCAGACTGAGCACAATAAATGCCAAAATTGAGCCCTATAGTTATACAGATTCCAGAAATGAGCTCGGGTTTGAATTTACATTTACGGAGAACAATAGGAAAGAAGAAAACCATATTGTATGAGAATGTTTACTAGGAAGGAACCATATTTACCTTTTCATTACCCGCCCTAAGAGCTAGTTTATCAATAAGATATGTAGCAACTGCTATTTGCCGTTTTGTGACATCTTTACTAGTGAAATCCCTAGTGTAAGCTGTCCTTATACTGCGTATATAGTCCTGCAGCAATATACCGTTAGGCTCGTTGCTTCTTAAAAATATACCTTAGCTGAATATTTGAGAAAACAACGGTCGTGACCTTCAGCTTCCTTGCTTTTTCATATTTCTCTTTATCACTTTGCCCTTTTAGTGAACTGCTGGCTGCCAAGAACACATACTTAAATTCTTTGGGGTTGATAGGATCATTCCAGAAAGCCAACCATGTAACAGTGTTATCATGCTTTATTTCATTCCAGCTGCCAGTATAAAATTAAGTAACAATTTAACAAAATGACCCCGTAATTCACCACCTCTTAAAAATGACAACGCACCCACCCAGCAGTACAAGAAATCCAAATTGAAAACAACTATGAGAAGCTAACCTTTCACCCTCAATTGGACATTCTGGAATAGGAGCATCTTTTCCAATGTTTATGGTGATATCCTTAGGACGAATACGCCTCTTCAGCTTTCCCATCTGATAAACACCAATAAGATGGATTCGAAGTATAGATACAGTTAGAACAATAAATACTTGGTTTATGTCACAAATCACACCCAATCTACAGGTATCAACAAAAAACCTTTGGATGCTCTCCACGGCCTCGAAACAGTCCTGGTGGTTCAACTCTAAAGTTCCCAACCTGAGATTTTATAATTATCAGAATCTTAGAATCCATGAAGGAACAACATGTTTGACAGAAACAGAATCAGTGAAACGCTACCTTTTCTTTAACACCATCCACTATAGCCCACATATATTTTTCTTCCTGTTTCAACTTTTGTTCTTTGATTGCCTTCTTCTCCTACACAAGAATCAGAAAACTCGATTATTGGTCGCGTATGCAAAGAGAGCTATTAACAACTTTACTGAGAAGTAGGCATCTGATGTTGAAGATCAGAAAGAAAACAGCAACAATAATGTTAAGAGCAGAAGCAACTTATCGACCTACTATATTTGATAAGGTCTAAGAAGGCAAGATTATCCGGAAAAAAAAAATGAGGCATTAAAAACCTTGTCTTATTCACGCCAAGGTAAGTTAAGACTTCCTGCAACTGAAGCAACCAGCAAACCACAAACAACCCCTTGATTGTGTGGGCAAACCAGCCATGAACTAAATAGATAGCAGAAAACAAAAAATGTCCTCAAGAGAGTTTCATACTGTAAGGACAGTAAACACGGGATTTACCATCTGTTATCCCCTGATTAGAATTACTATATATTTCAATATTGGAAGATGCATATGATATACAAATTCTTGACAACTAGCAAAACTTACTTCTGTACTCATTTGCTTTTTCTTCTCCTTCTCTTGCTGATGCCAGTCATATATTGGTGTAAAATCACAGTCATCCAACTTCTGTATGACATGGTTCTTCCCCAGTATCTTACGCCAATCGTTCCAGAAGTTCTCAAGGAACTTCGGTTTTTGCATGTAGTCGGTATCTTTCATCACAGCAAACATAGTAGCAACCTGCAAATTTGGGAATACGATGTGAAACAACAGCGCTCACACTAGTTAAGGTAGCAACTCAAAATTCTAGAAGAGTGTAGTAATGCAAAATATTTGGATATCAAAATACCCTTCAGCAACAAGATGAAGAAAATGGGAGGCACCTCTTCTTGTTCAGGAGTTAAATCAACTGGCTTCCCCTTGTAATGCATCTTCACCCCATGAGGCTGATATGGAGGAGGAAAAATTACACCATTATGAACCAAGGTCGTCCATTTTTTCTGGCCATCAGTGGAGCTCGGCTGGATTTTAGTTGACGTGGAGTACTT
Organism: Linum lewisii; assembly: GCA_034768395.1. Taxonomy (NCBI): domain Eukaryota; kingdom Viridiplantae; phylum Streptophyta; class Magnoliopsida; order Malpighiales; family Linaceae; genus Linum; species Linum lewisii. The sequence continues at coordinate 23,047,091 of CM068296.1, read as the reverse complement.
AGAAGTTTTCACTTGTTCCTTGTTCTTAATATTGGCCTTTTTGAATGACGAAGAGACCACTTTTGTTGCTTTTGATGCAGATGCCTGTTTTCTTTCTGCAATCGCCGACTTCTTAATCCTTTGGGAAACTGGAACATCATCGTCATCGCTCATGCTCTCGTCTGCTTTAGATGCTGGTGGTTCCACTTTTGTGGTGGTAGATGGAGCAGAAAGCTTTGGCTTTTTAGCAGAGGACTGATCCATAGTATTACTCTTCTCCATAGGTCTCTTGTTTGGCTCAATACTAGTTTTGACCTTCTTCTCACTTGACGTTGACCCATTCTGCTGAGATCTTGATGATAAGGGTTTCTTTTCACTAAAATGATTAGGTTTTGTTGAAATCCTTGAAACCAAAGGCATATCATCATCGTCAGAATCTTCCCTTTTCACACTAGAGGGAGCACCAAGTCCTTTCTGAGCATTGCTGTCAGATCCCTTCATTCTGTAACTCAAGGGCTTATCATCCTCGGAATCATCATCATCAATAATCTGAGGATCGTTCTCAGATTTTACAGACTTAATCTCCATCTTAACAGCAGAAGAAGCATTATGTTTAAGTCCCTGCTTATTCTCAGGGGGAACTGACAATTTTGGATTTGCTGCAGGAGATCGTGACGGAGATGCTTTTATAGATGAAGTTGATACTTTAGGGCTCCCTATGGGTGATTTAACTGGCGGCACCTTAGAAGAAGATGTAACCGGGGATTTATCCCTCTGCCCATTCAAGCTTTGGCCATTAACATTTTGAGATGAAGGCGGCAGTCTCTTACCTTCAGCCTTTAATTGGCTTTGCCTAGATGCTGAGCTACCATGCCTTTTAAAAACTAATGGCTTATCATCATCATCATCCATATCATCCATGACTTGCTTCACAGGTGTTTGAACAGCCATTACCATCCAGATTGGAGCTGTAGATGCACAAATTTTACATTAATACTTGATACAAGTGCATAAACTCAGAATTCCAGCTGCAACACAGTGCGATATAAGGCACAACTAACAATCCATCCTTCAAACCGGTCGAAACATAGGTAGCGGATTATATGAATTCATCAGTTAATCAATTACAAGTCAAAAACTTTCTGACAGTAGACTACACCGAGAAAAAAAAAAACAATCCAAACCGACAAACAAATAGAGAAGGTCCAGGTAAATACAGTTGAACTAAGCTCGGGAGCACAGCGTAAAACGGAAGCCCGAATTAGGGTTCTGAACTAGCTAAGAAAACAAAGCCCGCGGAATTCAAAATTAAGGGCTCCTTACATATAAGCGAAGGAAAAAATTCCGGGCATATGCTGTAGTGATTAATTGTAAACAAAGAATCAGTGAGAAGGAAGCTGGGACAATGAAATTGAAAGCTCGAGAGACAATATCATCTGCAATGAAAATCGAGGGGCGCGGTAGAAGGAAGTAGATAAAGGAAGACGCCAATGAGGGATTGAGAATGACAAAATTAGGAAAAAGTGAAAGTAACAAGTTGATGAAGGAGAAGAAGAAACTAAACGGACCTCTGACGCCGGCGAAGATTGAGGGCGGAGGAGGCGGCGGCTAAGGCGGTGAATAGCAGATCGAGTAGTTTAATTTTATTTTTTTTGTTGGCCTTTTAATGTTTTTTTGGTGAAAATTCGGGAATATTCGAGAAGAATTCATTCGAACGAACGCCCAATAGGTCGTATCTTAGCCACGTCAACACATTAGAGTCTGGAAGGGAAACAACATGAACACCAAAGGGTAAAGATTGACCCAAATTAGCAAGATAATCCACGGCAAAATTAGTCTCACCGTAAATATGCTCAATCTCAACTTCCCAATAGAGCTAGCGGAGCCGATGGAATTGCTAGATCAACCATGGGTAAAGATTCGATGGAATACGCAATTTGGAAACCCCCTTATCCCGAGCAAGCCTCATACCTTCGACAACGGCTCTCAATTCGGCTCTCATGACAGAGCAATATCCTAAATTAGTTGTGAAGGCACCCACAAAGTTGCCTCCATCGTCTCTCAAAGCTCCTCCTCCTGCAGTCAATTTAGTATTTAAGTAGAATGATCCATCAGAGTTCAGGGTGAAACAACACTCCCTTCCAATCTGCCACCCTCATCGACTAGGGCGCGGAATCAAGCCCCAGACCACCTTCATCTTGAAGGCTCGGTTGAGCTCCCTAGTGCTCCTAAGAACCTAACTAACTTAAGGCCTTGGGCTTGCAAACCGTATCCCATTTGATATTATGATCCTTATACCTCCCATCACCCCCCAAATAAAGTATTGAATCTTACTATCAATTTTGTCACAAAGTGAGTAAGGAAGAAAGTTGTTTGCATCACATAAGACAAAATGGAGTTCAGGATGGAAGACATCAACGTAACCCTACCAGCAAGGGATAAATTCTTTGCCTTCCAACCCGCTGATCGATTGTCGATCCGGTCCAACAAATAATTGTACATATGTTTAGAAACATGCCCGTGCAGGATGGGGACCCCCAAATACCTTCCCAAGTCCCGTGTCGCGGCAATTCTGAGAAGATCTGAGATGGCCACCAATTCAGATCTGGAAATATGCCTAGATAAGAGAATCCTAGATTTCTCCTTGCTAATATTCTGGCCGGAAGCACTACTAAATCTTTCAAAGATGTCCAAGATGACCCGGGCTTAATCAGGGCTAGCCTCACTAAACATGATAAGGTCATCTGCAAAAAAGATGTGAGAAAGAGGCACCCCTTCTTGACGAGTCTAATCGGCTTCCAATATCCGAATCTCACAGTAGGGGTAATCATCTTGCTGAGTCTCTCAATGCATATAGTGAACAAATACGGGGAGAGCGAACACCCTTGCCGCAAACCCCCTAGAAGGTGTAAAACCATCGGAACAAGTACCATTTCACAAGACCTGGAAGGATGATGAGGAAATGCATACTATAAAAACCAAAACCAGATTCTTCTAGAATCCTGCTTGACATATGGTATCTAAAATGAAGCTCCACTCGATTTTAATGTAGGTTTTGGCCAAATCGAGTTTAACCACCATAAGGTGTTTCCTCCCCTTGAATTCATGCAATGTGTGGACAACTTCTTGCAGCATCAAAATGTCGTTCGTAATATGTCTGCCTAGAACAAAGCTAGTTTGAGACTGATGAGTCAAATTTGGCATTAGGCCTCTAATCCGATTGACGATACACTTCGTCACCGTTTTGTAAGCCACCTTACACAAACTAATGGGTCGAAAATCCGTAATGTTAGTAGGATCCAATTTCTTCAAAATGAGAGTAATAAGAGTCTCATTAATGTAGGCAATCTTCCCAAGGAGAACATAAACAACTAGGGACAAACATAGCATGTAACATCACAACCTTTTCTGACAAGATATTGTCTGTTTTGGGCCTCCCCCTCACGGATTTGCTTTGAGTGTTGGTGAGATTCGAACCCATGACCTCCTCTTCACAAGATCAAAAAGCGTCATATCAGTTAAGGTTGAACTATTCGAACCCAAAAAGCGTCATATCAGTTAAGGTTGAACTATTCCACATAGCCCATGGATCTCCCCCGTGCTTTGTCGATGTGGGATTTGCCTAGGATGTCACATACACCCCCCCATCAAAGGACTCAACGTCCTCATTGAGGTTTGCCCCACCATCGTTCAAGAGGAACGGGGAGAGGCTCTAATACCACTTGTAACATCACAACCTTTTCTGACAAGATATTGTCCATTTTGGGCCTCCCCCCTCACAAATTTGATTTTGGGTGTTGGTGGAATTCGAACCCATGACCTCCTCCTCTCAAGATCAACCTCCCACCACTACGCTCCAAAATGCGTCATGTTAGTTAAGGTTGAACTATTTCACATAGCCCATGGATATCCCCCGTGCTTTGTCGATGTGGGATTTGCCTAGGATATCACATAGTAAAACTAGGACCCACCACTTTCCAACGCTTCTGATAGAAAATAAGACCAAACCCATCTTTAACATGAGCTTTCAAAGCCCTCGTATCTTTTACAACACTTTCCACTTCAAGAAAGAGAGGAATCTTAGATAACACCTCTTTCTCATGGCAGTAAAGAGCCGAAATAACCAGTCTGCATGTGGGAGTAATAGAGTTTTGATATATGGTAGGGAAATGGTCAGTAGTTAGAGCAAGCGCCATCGTTTCTTCCTCTTGGTCTGTAACACAAACACCATCCACATTCTTCAGTCTCTTAATACGATTAAAGGACCTTCTCTTGAGGGTAGCCAAGTGGAAGAAACGAGTGTTCATACCCCCCCTCAATAGTCCAATTGGTCATGGTCATTTGGACCCACAACGATTCCTCTTGCCACAAAACCATTTCCAATTTAGTTCTAGTCCAGTTTTCCTCCTGCGGGTTATAGACCGACAGGTTCAAGGCAACATGATCTTCTAAAATCGTGAGTTCATCACACAATCTTTTCTTCCTTTTGAAGATGTTGCAGAAAACATTTTTGTTCCAAGACTTCAAATCCAAAGTAAGGTCTGCCAACGCTATAGGAAACTCGACACCTACACACCATTTATTGGAAACCAAAAAGTTAAAGCTTGGGTAGGAAAGCCAAGACGAAAAGAAAAGAAATGGTTTCACAAAGGGATAAAACACCTGGTTAAACGGCTGCAACAAGATAGGTCTGTGATCAAACTTAAGCTTATGCAGATGCATAACTAACGATTCGGGAAATTTATGGAGCCAAGAGCTATTAACAAGAGCACGGTCAAGTCTGACCATCACATTATTCATATCCCATGTAAAGCAAGGACCCGAGAAATGGACACCCAAAGGCCCACAAACGTCAATCGTGTACACAACGACTAATCGACCATTGCCCTTGTGTGGTATCAAAACCCTACAATTGGGTTTAAGACAAAAGAAACCCTAATATTTCTCAATTGTGGCAACAACTAGAGGAGCAACCTTGTGATCACCACTCAAAACATCAGTCCCCAGTCATTATAGGAATCAAGAAGAGAGGGAAGTACCTAACACATTTTCTACCTTTTCTTAAAGGTAATGTAACACCCATCCCGAACCGACCCGGGTTGGACCCGTGGTCGAACCGGCATGAACATCACCCGAGATACGATAATTAAATAAAAGGGAAACCAACCTTGAAATCAAAGTAAAACATTAAATAAGAGTAAAACGGAAGCGCCTCCATTATTCAAAATCCAAAACTTGTTACAAAGATACAGTTCGAACCAAAATTCCTTTACAATCCCGAAGTTCAAATCAATCGATACAAAACAACCCAATCCCAAAAACAAAATCAAAACATGGTCAACTCCTGATCCAAGCCTTCAAGAATCTCCTCCACGCCAACAACACACTGACACTCGACACACAAGGAAACTCCTGCACTTTAACTCACTCACTCTAACCACGCGAACCTGAAAAGAGGAACTGGAGGGGGTCAATTTCCTATTGAAATTGAGTGAACCCACTGGGTTTAACTATGCGCCGAACCTAGCCTGAAAGAGCGGTTCCAAACTCCGCACACACAACCACAATGGAACCAGACACATTCATACCATATTTTATTTCCCTAGAAACAGTTTAAGTGATCACATAGGTGCAGTTCTCAATTCAACACTTACCATCCACGATAACATTCATGAATAATAGAGAATCATAATTCACACATCTCGACATCACATCACAATACCACTCAAGATCATAGCTAGCATTTCTACACCCACAACAGTCACACACATTAAGTGAGCTATTAGACATCTCTAAGCAGTCCATGTTACCATTCAAGTGCATAACTCCAAACTAACCATTCACAATTCATATCATCATCATAATCATCAACCTATCACATCTATCCCACAACTTATCACATTACACAACTCAATTCATAGATCAATCCAACCTAGTTCACAACACATTGCATAACATATCATCAACACATATCACACATCACATATACACACTCAACACATCACATTTCAGCTCGCAATCAAATCCAACACAACACACGCACGACAGTTCATAATTCATTTAACTAGGTGAGTTAATTAGGCGCCATAAGGAGTTGTTCCCCCGCTACCCCCGCCGGCCATCACATCATCCATATCCCGTAGGATCTTTCCCCGTAGGGAGATAACACGACGCATCCCCTAAGGGATCCTTCCTCCACGGAGCTATCACGACGCATCCCATCGGGATCCTTCCTCAACGGAGACTTCAACCACTATGACTCCCTGTCATAGGATTCACCCCAGTGAATCGGACTCTAACACAATGGTATTTCGGTTGGGGTAACGTTGGCTCCTTCCGGTTCTATCAATTAAATTTCATTAAACATAACCACATCAATCACACACATCAACAATTCAATTCCATATTACAAATCCACAATTCAAGTTCACCACATAATTCCACAATCCAATCCACAACCCAATTCCACATCACCATTCCATGTACCAATTCCACGTCCCATTTCCAAGTTCCAATTCCAATCAACCAATTCCACGTACCCATTCCATGTCACAATCGTGCAACGCAATCACGTTATAGACCCCCATTACACCTATCATCCACATCAACCCAAAACAACACATAACATTCAATTCATCCAACACTCATAGCATCAAACCACCATATCTCACATTCACAGTCACATTCCACTACATTCCTCATTTCACCCAACTCTATTGTCTAAATCCATTATCTAATTCCATTAGCCAATTCCACGTACCATTTCTATTGTCCATTTCCATGTACAAATCCCTTTACCAATTCTATTTGCCAATTTCGAAGTCATAAGTCTACAACCCTAAACACATTAACAACCACCTTCACACACATCATCAATTCCACTCAAACGGCACCTAGCATCAATTCTACCAATGCACGTAACATCAATCCATCCAAAACACCACGTAGCATCATCTCAATCCAATATCACAAACATCATTTCATCCATTCACACATTTATAGTCACATGACACCTCATCCAATAATTCCACATTGCACACACAGTTTAAGGGTAAACGGCTAGCTCACCGGCCACCCCCACCTGCAAGTACAGGGATAGCCATGTCGTGAGTCTTAGGGTTACCCTCCTGTTCATCCTTCCTTGGACGACCCCACATTGGCAGGGCCATCCACCTGTTCACCATTTAAAGGGCGACCCCACATTGGCAGGACCACCCTCCTGCAACCACAACTATCAGCACAAGGTATAGATACAGTTTACAAGAATCACGTCCCATACCTCCTACGCTCATTACTAAGTCTGATCCATTTAACATCATCGTTAATCAGTTCCCCAATCCAACCACATCACAACAGCCAACAATTATCAATCAATGTATCAATCAACATTCACACCACAATCATCAAACATCACAATTTACATAACAATCCAATGCAGAACAGTTTCCCCTTTTACTCTCTTTCAATTCCATGCAAAACCTATATTCATCTAAGTCAAGGTTGCAACTCCTCACATCGACCAATACTACCTATCGTACGCTAAACCCTCACCTTAGCCTAGAATGCAGCCCCTGAATTATGTCCTAGAACTTCTCTCGCTGTCCTGAATCCACTGGTCCTGACGGTGCGTCAAACGGAGCTCTAACGAGAAGTTACGTCAAACTCGAAATGCCAACAAGTCCCAAACCCGAGCTGCCAAACGAACCCTTAAGAACAAACTTCCAGAACACAGCACAAGTTTAACAGAAATACAGCTTGGTCACTTATCTCTCTGAAAGACCCGGATGGATACTGAACTTCCCAAAAACGTCCAGTTCACTCCTCCTTCTTCCCATCGAAACCGCTGCCGACGACGACCTTCCTCCGCTGCCGGGGACAACCGCCGCCTCTTCCCAACATCTTGGAGCTATGCCTCCGAGCGCCGACGAACTCCCCTCTTTCCCCGGCTCTCCTTCTCTCTCACTATCTAAGCTTCGATAGTCGAAACCCCTGCCTCCGACGAATCCTTTCGTCAGATTCCTTTCACCGTCGACTCGAGCCGAACCTTCTTGGCTCAGTAGTTTAGGCGTGTCCGATTACTCTTCTCGGCTTCCCCACTCCGATCAACGTCCCTCGATTTCTGATTTCCAAGAGCGCCGCCACAAGCTTCGGTTTCTATGTTGTCCCCCTCTGTTGATTTCCGTGCGCCGTCAAAACTGAAGAAGAAGCATTAGTTTCCCTCTCATGTTTCCCACCCTAAGCTGCACTAAACTCCCGGCTCCTCTTACTGAACGACATAACAATAGCAAGTGGGCCAAAGGCCCACCCCCTTTCTTCCACTTCAATAGCAATTTGAACGTCCCCTCCTCGCACTGATCGGTTCAAAGCAAAAACACCTCTTTCTCCCTTTTAATTTCAGCCCGCTCATCTCTTTTGCTTCTTCACAACAATTGGCCCTCCCACTTCCATTTAATGAATACAGTGGCCTAAGCCACTAAAGTCCAAAGTTCCTTACTGAATTTAAATGAGCTGGCGCTTTAACTTGGTCGAATCAATTGGTGCGACCAATTGGTTCGAGACCTCGACCTGACGGTTAACTCGAAACCACTTAACTCGAAAAGTCTAATTCTCATTGATTGGGGTAAAACAAATTAGCGGATTGAAAATTTTAATTCGAAATAAATTCTACCAGCTTTAAACCACGAAGAACCACCAACTTTTGAATCAATCCGGTTAACAAGAACCGGGATGTTACAACTCTCCACAACTTCAAAGGATTTCGTCCCCGAAATCACAACCCAACTCATCCTAGTAATGCAGCACGAAATTTGCAGCAAAACGCAACAGCTTAAGCACCACATCACTTACCTGAAACTCCCTCTTAACAACTCTAGCAACACACCCATCTAAAACACTTCACCTACATGAACACGAACTTCTACCTAACACAAACGCACAACCGATCCACTACAGCACAACACACCACAAGAGCACAACCACAAACATAACCCAATCAAGACAAGAACTACTTAGCCAACACCTTCAACTAGAACCTCACACTCCTCGAACACTCTATCTACCCTAACCAAAATCCAAGAGGATTTCTTTCACTCCAACGAGCCTCAAACCACCTGCTACTATTCTCAAGCTATTGGCGCACTGACTAGCGAAACGTCTAAACACTATGGTTACAGAAACCATTCTCAATCTGCTTTTCAAAACCCAAGGACAATTTTCAAAAGAAAACAAAACTTTAATAAATTCCTTTTTAAATCAAAACCAAGTTCCTCTGCTCAAAATCAGACTCGTAAGACCTTTAAAATCGAACTCGCAACCGGACTCTATCTTAGTTTAAAATACTCAAAGACTTCCAACTTTCTAAGCACTGGTACCATTGAAAACACTCACCAACTTTCAAAACAAGAATACTTGGACAAATTGAAACCACCGAACCTCATGACTCATTTTGAAAAGGTAAAAGCGATTTCAAACTCCTTTCAAATCAACCAAGAACCCAAAACAACAATTTCCCACTCAAAACTAAAATTAGTAAAAATTTAACTCCATCTCGGTTAAAATACCAAATCATTTAAACGCTCTTCAAATCCGCTACACCAATTACTCAAGAAACTAATTTCAAGACTCGACAATAAGATCCCATTGACAAACAGACCAAGAAATACTCACTTCCCAAAGTTCAAAATCCTTAAATCCTTCTAACCTTCTTAACATGGAACGAAAATCACAACTTACCCGATAGGTTAAAAATCTTAATCAAACCACATTTTAAAACAAAATAAGACAAAATTCTCATGAACCAAAACCTCCCTTGAAATTTCATTTCAACAGACAAGATAGGTTCATGTAACACTCCTGACTCTTCTCCTCAAATGGCTTCCAACTCTCTCACAAAACACACATTTAAGCCTTCCAACTCAAGCTAGCATCCACTTGTTTCTATTTCTAAATCAACAACTCTCCTAATCCGACATTTATTCACTCAACCACTACTCAAACTACAATTCTCATCCCATGATTTCTTCGTGGCTCAGGAGGACCGAAAAACCATTCAGTTGGGCAACTTTCAAAACACTTTCATTCTTCAAAACTCCTTTCACTTTCAAAATCCCACCCGATTAAAACATTTGAAAACCCTGGAATGCAGTACTCATCGATGTTCCGTTCTTTCCATTAAGAGGGTAGCTAATCCCCTAGAAGAAAGAACAGTTCACCTATACAGCAGAGGCAAACCAGGCTCTGATACCACTTGTAACACCCATCCCGAACCGACCCGGGTTGAACCGTGGTCGAACCGGTTTGAACATCACTCGAAGATCACAATAAAAATAAAGGGAAACAACTTGAAATCGAATTAAAACTTAAAACAAGCGTAAGTCGGAAGCGCCTCCATTATTCAAAATCCAAAACTTGTTACAAAGATACAGTTCGAACCAAAATTCCTTTACAATCCCGAAGTTCAAATCAATCGATACAAAACAACCCAATCCCAAAATAGCCAACAAAATCAAAACATGGTCAACTCCTGGTCCAAGCCTTCAAGAATCTCCTCCACGCCAACAACACACTGACACTCGACACACAAGGAAACTCCTGAACTTTAACTCACTCACTCTAACCACGCGAACCTGAAAAGAGGAACTGGAGGGGGGTCAATTTCCTATTGAAATTGAGTGAACCCACTGGGTTTAACTATGCGCCGAACCTAGCCTGAAAGAGCGGTTCCAAACTCCGCACACACAACCACAATGGAACCAGACACATTCATACAATATTTTAATTCCCTAGAAACAGTTTAAGTGATCACATAGGTGCAGTTCTCAATTCAACACTTACCATCCACGATAACATTCATGAATAATAGAGAATCATAATTCACACATCTCGACATCACATCACAATACCACTCAAGATCATAGCTAGCATTTCTACACCCACAACAGTCACACACATTAAGTGAGCTATTAGACATCTCTAAGCAGTCCATGGTTACCATTCAAGTGCATAACTCCAAACTAACCATTCACAATTCATATCATCATCATAATCATCAACCTATCACATCTATCCCACAACTTATCACATTACACAACTCAATTCATAGATCAATCCAACCTAGTTCACAACACATTGCATAACAATCATCAACACATATCACACATCACATATACACACTCAACACATCACATTTCAGCTCGCAATCAAATCCAACACAACACACGCACGATAGTTCATAATTCATTTAACTAGGTGAGTTAATTAGGCGCCATAAGGAGTTGTTCCCCGCTACCCCGCCGGCCATCAATCATCCATATCCCGTAGGATCTTTCCCATAGGGAGATAACACGACGCATCCCCTAGGGATCCTTCCTCCACGGAGCTATCACGACGCATCCCATGGGATCCTTCCTCACGGAGATTCAACACATGACTCCCGTCATGGATTCACCCAGTGAATCGGACTCAACACAATGGTATTTCGGTGGGTAACGTTGGCTCCTTCCGTTCTATCAATTAATTCATTAAACATAACACATCAATCACACACATCAACAATTCAATTCCATATTACAAATCCACAATCAAGTTCACCACATAATTCCACATCCAAGTCCACAACCAATTCCACTCCCATTCCATGTACCAATTCCACGTCCCAATTCCAATTCCAATTCCATATTCACAATTCCACGTACCCATTCCATGTCACAATCGTGCAACGCAATCACGTTATAGACCCCCATTACACTATCTCCACATCACCCAAAACAACACATAACATTCAATTCATCCAACACTCATAGCATCAAACCATCAATCTCACATTCACAGTCACATTCCACTACATTCCTCATTTCACCCAACTCTATTGTCTAAATCCACTATCTAATTCCATTAGCCAATTCCACGTACCATTTCTATTGTCCATTTCCATGTACAAATCCCTTACCAATTCTATTTGCCAATCGAAGTCATAAGTCTACAACCCTAAACACATTAACAACCACCTTCACACACATCATCAATTCCACTCAAAACGGCACCTAGCATCAATTCTACCAATGCACGTAACATCAATCCATCCAAAACACCACGTAACATCATCTCAATCCAATATCAAATACATCATCTAATCCATTCACACATTTATATCACATGACACTTCATCCAATCATTCCACATTACACACACAGTTTAAGGGTAAACGGCTAGCTCACCGGCCACCCCCACCTGCAAGTACAGGGATAGCCATGTCGTGAGTCTTAGGGTTACCCTCCTGTTCATCCTTCATTGGAGGACCCCACATTGGCAGGGCCATCCACCTGTTCACCATTTAAAGGGCGACCCCACATTGGCAGGACCACCCTCCTGCAACCACAACTGTCAGCACAAAGTATAGATACATTTACAAGAATCACGTCCCAACCCTCCTACACTCATTGCTAAGTCCGATCCATTTAACATCATCGTTAATCATTCCCCAATCCAACCACATCACATCAGCCAACAATTATCAATCAATGTAGCAATTAACATTCACACAACAATCATCAAACATCACAATTTACATAACAATCCAATGCAGAACATTTCCCCTTTTACTCTCTTTCAATTCCATGCAAAACCTATATTCATCTAAGTCAAGGTTGCAACTCCTCACATCGACCAATACTACCCTTATCGTACGCTAAACCCTCACCTTAGCCTAGAATCAGCCCTGAATTATGTCCTAGAACGTTCGTCTCGCTGTCCTGAATCCACTGTCCTGACGGTGCGTCAAACGGAGCTCTAACGAGAGAGTTACGCTCAAAACTCTGAATTGCCAACCCGTTCCAAAAGCTGAGCTGCCAAACGAACCCTTAAGAACAAACTTCCAGAACACAGCACAAGTTTAACAGAAATACAGCTTGGTCACTTATCTCTCTGAAAGACCCGGATGGATACTGAACTTCCCAAAAACGTCCAGTTCACTCCTCCTTCTTCCCATCGAAACCGCTGCCGACGACGACCTTCCTCCGCTGCCGGGGACAACCGCCGCCTCTTCCCAACATCTTGGAGCTATGCCTCCGAGCGCCGACGAACTCCCCTCTTTCCCCGGCTCTCCTTCTCTCTCACTATCTAAGCTTCGATAGTCGAAACCCCTGCCTCCGACGAATCCTTTCGTCACATTCCTTTCACCGTCGACTCGAGCCGAACCTTCTCGGCTCAGTAGTTTAGGCGTGTCCGATTACTCTTCTCGGCTTCCCCACTCCGATCAACGTCCCTCGATTTCTGATTTCCAAGAGCGCCGCCACAAGCTTCGGTTTCTATGTTGCCCCCTCTGTTGATTTCCGTGCGCCGTCAAAACTGAAGAAGAAGCATTAGTTTCCCCTCATGTTTCCCACCCTAGCTGCACTAAACTCCCGGCTCCTCTTACTGAACGACATAACAATAGCAAGTGGGCCAAAGGCCCACCCCCTTTCTTCCACTTCAATAGCAATTTGAACGTCCCCTCCTCGCACTGATCGGTTCAAAGCAAAAACACCTCTTTCTCCCTTTTAATTTCAGCCCGCTCATCTCTTTTGCTTCTTCACAACAATTGGCCCTCCCACTTCCATTTAATGAATACAGTGGCCTAAGCCACTAAAGTCAAAAGTTCCTTACTGAATTTAAATGAGCTGGCGCTTTAACTTGGTCGAATCAATTGGTGCGACCAATTGGTTCGAGACCTCGACCTGACGGTTAACTCGAAACCACTTAACTCGAAAAGTCTAATTCTCATTGATTGGGGTAAAACAAATTAGCGGATTGAAAATTTTAATTCGAAATAAATTCTACCCAGCTTTAAACCACGAAGAACCATCCAACTTTTGAATCAATCCGGTTAACAAGAACCGGGATGTTACAACTCTCCACAACTTCAAAGGATTTCGTCCCCGAAATCACAACCCAACTCATCCTAGTAATGCAGCACGAAATTTGCAGCAAAACGCAACAGCTTAAGCACCACATCACTTACCTGAAACTCCCTCTTAACAACTCTAGCAACACACCCATCTAAAACACTTCACCTACATGAACACGAACTTCTACCTAACACAAACGCACAACCGATCCACTACAGCACAACACACCACAAGAGCACAACCACAAACATAACCCAATCAAAACAAGAACTACTTAGCCAACACCTTCAACTAGAACCTTACACTCCTCGAACACTCTATCTACCCTAACCAAAATCCAAGAGGATTTCTTTCACTCCAAACGAGCCTCAAACCACCTGCTACTATTCTCAAGCTATTGGCGCACTGACTAGCGAAACGTCTAAACACTATGGTTACAGAAACCATTCTCAATCTGCTTTTCAAAACCCAAGGACAATTTTCAAAAGAAAACAAGACTTTAATAAATTCCTTTTTAAATCAAAACCAAGTTCCTCTGCTCAAAATCAGACTCGTAAGACCTTTAAAATCGAACTCGCAACCGGACTCTATCTTAGTTTAAAATACTCAAAGACTTCCAACTTTCTAAGCACTGGTACCATTGAAAACACTCACCAACTTTCAAAACAAGAATACTTGGACAAATTGAAACCACCGAACCTCATGACTCATTTTGAAAAGGTAAAAGCGATTTCAAACTCCTTTCAAATCAACCAAGAACCCAAAACAACAATTTCCCACTCAAAACTAAAATTAGTAAAAATTTAACTCCATCTCGGTTAAAATACCAAATCATTTAAACGCTCTTCAAATCCGCTACACCAATTACTCAAGAAACTAATTTCAAGTCTCGACAATAAGATCCCATTGACAAACAGACCAAGAAATACTCACTTCCCAAAGTTCAAAATCCTTAAATCCTTCTAACTTTCTTAACATGGAACGAAAATCACAACTTACCCGATAGGTTAAAAATCTTAATCAAACCACATTTTAAAACAAAATAAGACAAAATTCTCATGAACCAAAACCTCCCTTGAAATTTCATTTCAACAGACAAGATAGGTTCATGTAACACTCCTTGACTCTTCTCCTCAAATGGCTTCCAACTCTCTCACAAAACATACATTTAAGCCTTCCAACTCAAGCTAGCATCCTAACTCTGGTTCTATTTCTAAAGGTCAACAACTCTCCTAATCCGACATTGTATTCGCACTCAACCACTACTCAAAACTACAAATTCTCATCCCATGGTTTTCTTCGTGGCTCAGGAGGACCGAAAATACCAATTTCAGTTGACCAACTCTTCAAATCACTTTTTCTCTTCAAAACACACTTTCACTTTCAAAATCCCAACCCGATTAAAACGTTTGAAAACCCCTGGAATGTCAGTACCACATCGATGTTCCGTTCTTTCCATTAAGAGGGTAGCTAATCCCCTAGAAGAAAGAACAGTTCACCCATGCAGCAGAGACAAACCAGGCTCTGATACCACTTGTAACACCCATCCCGAACCGACCCGGGTTGGACCCGTGGTCGAACCGGCATGAACATCACCCGAGATACGATAATTAAATAAAAGGGAAACCAACCTTGAAATCAAAGTAAAACATTAAATAAGAGTAAAACGGAAGCGCCTCCATTATTCAAAATCCAAAACTTGTTACAAAGATACAGTTCGAACCAAAATTCCTTTACAATCCCGAAGTTCAAATCAATCGATACAAAACAACCCAATCCCAAAAACAAAATCAAAACATGGTCAACTCCTGATCCAAGCCTTCAAGAATCTCCTCCACGCCAACAACACACTGACACTCGACACACAAGGAAACTCCTGCACTTTAACTCACTCACTCTAACCACGCGAACCTGAAAAGAGGAACTGAGGGGGGTCAATTTCCTATTGAAATTGAGTGAACCCACTGGGTTTAACTATGCGCCGAACCTAGCCTGAAAGAGCGGTTCCAAACTCCGCACACACAACCACAATGGAACCAGACACATTCATACCATATTTTATTTCCCTAGAAACAGTTTAAGTGATCACATAGGTGCAGTTCTCAATTCAACACTTACCATCCACGATAACATTCATGAATAATAGAGAATCATAATTCACACATCTCGACATCACATCACAATACCACTCAAGATCATAGCTAGCATTTCTACACCCACAACAGTCACACACATTAAGTGAGCTATTAGACATCTCTAAGCAGTCCATGTTACCATTCAAGTGCATAACTCCAAACTAACCATTCACAATTCATATCATCATCATAATCATCAACCTATCACATCTATCCCACAACTTATCACATTACACAACTCAATTCATAGATCAATCCAACCTAGTTCACAACACATTGCATAACATATCATCAACACATATTACACATCACATATACACACTCAACACATCACATTTCAGCTCGCAATCAAATCCAACACAACACACGCACGACAGTTCATAATTCATTTAACTAGGTGAGTTAATTAGGCGCCATAAGGAGTTGTTCCCCCGCTACCCCGCCGGCCATCACATCATCCATATCCCGTAGGATCTTTCCCCGTAGGGAGATAACACGACGCATCCCCTAAGGGATCCTTCCTCCACGGAGCTATCACGACGCATCCCATCGGGGTCCTTCCTCAACGGAGACTTCAACCACTATGACTCCCTGTCATAGGATTCACCCCAGTGAATCGGACTCTAACACAATGGTATTTCGGTTGGGGTAACGTTGGCTCCTTCCGGTTCTATCAATTAAATTTCATTAAACATAACCACATCAATCACACACATCAACAATTCAATTCCATATTACAAATCCACAATTCAAGTTCACCACATAATTCCACAATCCAAGTCCACAACCCAATTCCACATCACCATTCCATGTACCAATTCCACGTCCCATTTCCAAGTTCCAATTCCAATCAACCAATTCCACGTACCCATTCCATGTCACAATCGTGCAACGCAATCACGTTATAGACCCCCATTACACCTATCATCCACATCAACCCAAAACAACACATAACATTCAATTCATCCAACACTCATAGCATCAAACCACCATATCTCACATTCACAGTCACATTCCACTACATTCCTCATTTCACCCAACTCTATTGTCTAAATCCATTATCTAATTCCATTAGCCAATTCCACGTACCATTTCTATTGTCCATTTCCATGTACAAATCCCTTTACCAATTCTATTTGCCATTTCGAAGTCATAAGTCTACAACCCTAAACACATTAACAACCACCTTCACACACATCATCAATTCCACTCAAACGGCACCTAGCATCAATTCTACCAATGCACGTAACATCAATCCATCCAAAACACCACGTAGCATCATCTCAATCCAATATCACAAACATCATTTCATCCATTCACACATTTATAGTCACATGACACCTCATCCAATAATTCCACATTGCACACACAGTTTAAGGGTAAACGGCTAGCTCACCGGCCACCCCCACCTGCAAGTACAGGGATAGCCATGTCGTGAGTCTTAGGGTTACCCTCCTGTTCATCCTTCCTTGGACGACCCCACATTGGCAGGCCATCCACCTGTTCACCATTTAAAGGGCGACCCCACATTGGCAGGACCACCCTCCTGCAACCACAACTATCAGCACAAGGTATAGATACAGTTTACAAGAATCACGTCCCATACCTCCTACGCTCATTACTAAGTCTGATCCATTTAACATCATCGTTAATCAGTTCCCCAATCCAACCACATCACAACAGCCAACAATTATCAATCAATGTATCAATCAACATTCACACCACAATCATCAAACATCACAATTTACATAACAATCCAATGCAGAACAGTTTCCCCTTTTACTCTCTTTCAATTCCATGCAAAACCTATATTCATCTAAGTCAAGGTTGCAACTCCTCACATCGACCAATACTACCTATCGTACGCTAAACCCTCACCTTAGCCTAGAAGCAGCCCCTGAATTATGTCCTAGAACATTCATCTCGCTGTCCTGAATCCACTGGTCCTGACGGTGCGTCAAACGGAGCTCTAACGAAGAAGTTATGGCGGAATCTCCGAAATGCCAACTGAAGTCCCCAAACCACACTGCCAAACAACCCTTAAGAACAAACTTCCAGAACACAGCACAAGTTTAACAGAAATACAGCTTGGTCACTTATCTCTCTGAAAACCCGGATGGATACTGAACTTCCCAAAAACGTCCAGTTCACTCCTCCTTCTTCCCATCGAAACCGCTGCCGACGACGACCTTCCTCCGCTGCCGGGGACAACCGCCGCCTCTTCCCAACATCTTGGAGCTATGCCTCCGAGCGCCGACGAACTCCCCTCTTTCCCCGGCTCTCCTTCTCTCTCACTATCTAAGCTTCGATAGTCGAAACCCCTGCCTCCGACGAATCCTTTCGTCAGATTCCTTTCACCGTCGACTCGAGCCGAACCTTCTTGGCTCAGTAGTTTAGGCGTGTCCGATTACTCTTCTCGGCTTCCCCACTCCGATCAACGTCCCTCGATTTCTGATTTCCAAGAGCGCCGCCACAAGCTTCGGTTTCTATGTTGTCCCCCTCTGTTGATTTCCGTGCGCCGTCAAAACTGAAGAAGAAGCATTAGTTTCCCTCTCATGTTTCCCACCCTAAGCTGCACTAAACTCCCGGCTCCTCTTACTGAACGACATAACAATAGCAAGTGGGCCAAAGGCCCACCCCCTTTCTTCCACTTCAATAGCAATTTGAACGTCCCCTCCTCGCACTGATCGGTTCAAAGCAAAAACACCTCTTTCTCCCTTTTAATTTCAGCCCGCTCATCTCTTTTGCTTCTTCACAACAATTGGCCCTCCCACTTCCATTTAATGAATACAGTGGCCTAAGCCACTAAAGTCAAAAGTTCCTTACTGAATTTAAATGAGCTGGCGCTTTAACTTGGTCGAATCAATTGGTGCGACCAATTGGTTCGAGACCTCGACCTGACGGTTAACTCGAAACCACTTAACTCGAAAAGTCTAATTCTCATTGATTGGGGTAAAACAAATTAGCGGATTGAAAATTTTAATTCGAAATAAATTCTACCCAGCTTTAAACCACGAAGAACCATCCAACTTTTGAATCAATCCGGTTAACAAGAACCGGGATGTTACAGGTAAGCTTTCCTTAATTTTGATCTCTTGGATTTTGAGAATTAAGGTTCTGCATTTGGGGTTTCTCACCTAACATTATGTTTGATAGAATTCTCTTGAGGTTTTTGCCGATGGATGATTCAAAAGGATAGAGTAGAGTTTGGAGCTTGGATTCCTTGTTTTTAGCTTTAGGAAGAAGAATCTCATCGACAAAGGTGAGGGGTTTACTTAAAATCTTAAACGAGAAACTACAACATGCTATAAGAATCTAAAGTATAAATGAATTGGATTATTTCTTTGTTGATTCTGGCAATTGACATTGCCAATCTATACCCCTTCATAGATTAATTACATGATAAATAGTATTACCTAACTATAGCAATTACTAGGATAGTATCTGATAGTGATATGTCGTGCCGATTGCCCACCCCCAGATTTCACAATCCCCTAAATTTGTATTTCAAAGGACAGAGTCTATAGTGACCATATATAGGGTACTTATGACTAATTACCTTAGGGGTTGGTGGCACTTATCTAATAGAGAACGTGTTATAATGTCACTAGAGTGACACTGGCTTACTTTATAGTTACAATGCTTTTATTCTTATGGTATCTCGTGACCTCAATATATCATGCACACACCATAGGCACTCAGTGATTAACACTGACCCTGTTCTCATCTTGTGCTTCTGAAACTGTGTCAGGAAACCATGACGCATAGGAGAGCTAGAGGAGGACACACTAGAGAGCGGGGTTGGCGATGGCATATAATTTTGTGCATTCTAGGTACTGATCTTCAAAGAAAGGCATACCCTTTTTTTATTTCTATGTCCTTTCTATTGGTTTTAACCATCTTTACACTTATCAGATTTTGGGAGATTGTTCGCTTATTACATTTTGATGATTTTTAGATAGTCACTTTGGCTCTTACAATTTTTCTTGATTAGACAATTGACAGTTGATTTGATTTCCCATATCTTATATATTAGTTATATTAGTGGATGTTTATATGTATGTGATTGATTGTATAAAGTCGTGACACCTCGATTAGTCTGTTATATGGGTTGAGCTAGTGGTTTAGCCAAAGTCATTTAGGGTTGGATGTTACAAAAGATTTCGCAAGAGTGCATACAGTAAGCGAATTTTTCAACTTTCATATAACTAGAATATTTTTCTCATTTGGGTACTCTGATGGTAGGACACGCTAGTTCTTCCTCCCTATCACTATTTGATTCAGTCGACATCAGCATTTGATCCACATAGCTTGTAGGGTTATTCACCTGATAATTTTGTATTGTATCCTTGAACGAGATGTATATCTTCACCTGAATCAAGAATGTGGAATTGTCCATCCATTTCTCCTGTTTCCTCACATCACATTTGGCCATCCCAAAGACATAAGATGTTTTGCCTTATTCACAACCATGGCTAGAGACCCCAACTGTGGTTTCAGATATGAGTCTGACATATTAATAGTCGTTGACATTGCATCAATCACAAGAAAATCCCTAATAGAAGTCTTGGAGCGTTCTTAGACTTTTAAAAAGCATATGATTCGAGTTTTGTCCATACGATAACTTTAAAATTTAATTAACAAATATAATTTCAGTTGTCTCTCATTTAAAATTTATATGCAACTTAGTTAATTACATTATCATAGGAAAAAATGCAATATTTGCTCAATAATTTTGGTAGACAATGAGAGCAAAAATATGGAGTTGTATCCAAGAACCTAGACAAAGTTGTTTTATCTCATGATTCACAATTTTTTTTGTCATTTTCTTATAGTTTTAGGTTAATCATAACCTTAGGTTGATAACGCTAAAAGTGCTATTTTTATGAGAGCTTGAAATCTCAGATTCATTCAAGTGTAATTATACTAGTGTAGAGCTCCTTGTGGATTTGGGTTTTTGTCAGATCTAGCCAAAGCTTAACGTAATACATATAATTGACAAAATCTTATGTGTGTTGTGACCGTTGTGGCCAGATTCAAAATTTTCTTTTAAAACTAACGAGGTTTGCGATGGACTGAGTAATGGAGTCGACCATTGCCAAACCAGCACACCAAATGGTCCACGTGGGCATGACTAGGTGGCCACATAAGCAAGCCGACATAGAAATTGAATTAATTTCAGTTATTGTTTGGAAAAGAAATGTAACCCATTTAATCTCCCCGCAAGAACCCTAATTTTCACTCAAAAATGGATCAAATGAACCCTAGTTTTTCAAGAAATGTAACACATCCACCACCGACAAGCTCGTCCCGTCCACAACAATGAACCCTTTCAGAACAATGTATTTCATCATTTTCTTATCCCCAACCTTCACTTTAATCCACAACGAATCCCCTTCCTTCTCCTTTCTCATGATCCCCCATGTGCAGTCCATGTGCTCTATGATAGCTGTAAAAATAGTGGTCAAATAACTAACCCACAAAAGTAGGATAGATCGTATTCCATGGGGTTCTTCTTAACGTTTACATAAAGGAAATTAACAACTATTCAGGTTTAAACAGGTTGTGTGGTGTGAGTTCCACGAATTTATAATGCTAGCATGTAAGGGGAAGGGAATTAAATT
The DNA here is from genome assembly GCA_034768395.1 of Linum lewisii. Taxonomy (NCBI): domain Eukaryota; kingdom Viridiplantae; phylum Streptophyta; class Magnoliopsida; order Malpighiales; family Linaceae; genus Linum; species Linum lewisii. Next base: position 23,025,470 of record CM068296.1, on the reverse strand, counting down.
AACTAAGATTAACAGATTGATTGAGTTGTTTTTCAATTATCAGATAAAAGTTTAGACTCGAATCCCCCCAAGACCACCAAGGCATTGGCAATCACAAGACCGATAGGTTTCAGACTTAATTCATTCAGTTCTTAATCACCACCGTAGCTCCTTACCTTAGGTCTAAATCCACGAACATTCGCTACTGTTGAACTAGCTACCAAGATCAATCACCCGCCCGTGTGTTCGCTTCTGCCACGGATAATTGACTGGTGCACCTGAATTGATTCTATGAGCTACTCTTGAAACGGATTAACCCTAAACGGCTCCTACTAGAGGAGTGATTCCATTGGATAAGTTAACTAATTGATTTGACGTTCTAGAACAAGGCGAATGTTCACCAACTATCCTTTATTCTAACAAGAATCTAATCTAGGTGATCAAGCTAGAAAAGAAACGAAATTGAAGAACAAATCGATTATGAACAAGAAAAGTCTGAATTAAAGTCTTACTTCCCGCCGATCCGTGACCACTTTAAAGCTCCGGGTCACTTAAGGTTCATCTAATCTAAACTGGAAAGGTTTAGCTACTCATATTCAAAACAAAAGAATCAAAGACTACAGCAGAATTCATCTTAGAGAGGAAGAACAAAAAAGATATGAAAAAACTAATTTTGACGATTCCTTGAAGCTTCGATCCTTGAGAAATCTCCAGTTCCTAGCTCCGAGCTTTTTCCGGGATGAATGGATTATGAAATAATCTATTCAAGAACTCTAAAATAAGCTCTAACCTCTCTACTAGGGGTGTTGACTAACCGAGCCGAGCCGAACTTCATTGTGCTCAAGCTTGACTCGTTGCTTTTTAGACGAGCTCGAGCTCGAACTCGAGCTAGAATTTTTAAGCTCGTGACGAGCTCGAGCCTACTCGACCTGGCTCATTAACTACACTTAACGAGCCAAACTCGAGTTCAAGTCCAACTTAGGTCATTAAAACCACTTGATACGTCCAATTTTAGCTCAATTTGAAGTTTGTGCTACAAAAAACATCAACGAGTCAAGCAAAAAAACAAGTTATCCTAAAATTTACAAGTTTTTATTGAATATGACAAACCACATGTTTCATTATTGAGTTTATAATAAGTCATATAGTGGAGCTAGTATTCGAGTTGGCTCTCGAGCACGAGCTCGAGCCAGCTCGCGAGCCTATCGAGTCGAACATGCCCTGGCTCAAGCTTGGCTCGTTTAAAATCGAGCCGAGTCTCGAGCAAGCTTTTCTCGAGTCGGTCGCGATTTGCTTGGTTCGTCAACAGCCCTACTCTCTACTATGTGTGGGAAGGTCTGAAAAAAAGAGAATGAATAAAGGTAGGGCTGGACGGCTCATTAAATAGGGCCGAAACTCGAATCTGGAAAGCCCAAAGTTTTCACCGAAATGTCTGAAGTTTTTAGCGAGAACTTCTTCATAAATAATTCTATAATTCTTATGCTGAAAACTTCAATTTCCTCTTCACAAACTTCACCGAAAACATTGAAGTTTTCGGCGAAAACATTGAAGTTTTCGGCGAAAACTTCTTCATAATAATTAATTTGATCCTCTCGCTGATTCCTTTGCTAATTCTTCTTAAACTTTTCGGCGAAGACTTCAGACTTTTCGGCGAAAAGTTCTCCTCTGATAGTTTGTGAGTAATTTCTTGATCGTCTTGACTTCTCCGATGGTCCCGGATTCTTTCTCGAGGCTCCATCGCATCCTGAACACTCCCGACGGCTACTTATTTGACGATAAAAACCTATGTACTAACATAGATACTGGAAAATACATCAAATAGACTTGAAATGGGCCAAGGTAACCAAATCCGTAGGAAATAGAGTAAATGAACCGAAATCCACTAGACTACCCCTAAAACATGTTTCAAACAATGAAATGTCGCTTAATTGGGGCTAATAATCACGATAATTCTAGTGTCATCAAATCACCGCACACTTAACCTTTTACTTGTCCTCAAGCAAATTAAAAACACTCAAGTTCACAAATGACGAGGTTAGTTAAATCAAGATTCAATCCCTAGCAATGAACTTTATACTGTTACACTTAGAACAATTAACCTACACATACAGACACATCAACCAAACAAACCGGTCTCACTATTCTCTGCACACAACAAGTAGCAATCACCAATCATTCACAATGCCAACCGAGCCCACTAGACTTCCTTACACATAAATATTTAGTACAATGGGGAACTCTCACAATATGTGTTTAGGGACGTGTTTATGCTCTCATTCACTTCCTCAACCGAATTCTCTCATAGGTTTGCAATTTAACCACAATTTCCACCATGGTGACAACTCTAGAAACTAGTCAAAAGGACTTGCAAGAGACTGTAACGATCCTACACTACAAAGGCTTATGATGAATGGATGAAGGAATAAATGATGATGATGCTTATGGTGCGGTGTAGCAATTGACTAACATCCCTCGAATCTAGGCTTATGGATCCCTACCGTTTAACCGGATCCGGAATGGAATAATGAACGCTCGTCTTAGGACACCCTCAAGCAACTAAGCACTTTTATTTGCATATTTTTTTCCCGAATTTCTCATTTTTTCTATTTTTGTTCTTCGTTTTGTAATGAGAAGAATGATTTGGATCTCTTTTGGAATTTTCTTCTTTTTTTATTTTTTTATTTTTTCTGTGCTTTTTTCTGTTGCTAGAGGGGTTTACACGTACGAGCATTTTAGCTAAGACAACCAGATTCTAGCTATCGAGTAGGTTGCCACGGATTTCGACTTCCGGTTGGTTAATCTCAAGCTACTACCACAATGGAACAACGAGGTGAACAAAAAACATGGGAAAAAGTTGTAATGTATTATCGAACCAAAAGAACAGGCCAAGCACAAGGGTTTACACATATGGGGATTGATGTTGGGATGGCTTATGGCTTATATCTAGTAGCGATTCTAGGTGCCTCTATCATCCTAGTATTAGTGTCATCTTGTGGTCTCGAAACGGTCTTAAAGCAAATTCTAACTCATTTAAAGTACAAGAAAGCCACTAAAAAGGAACAAGTTGTTAGTTATGTGCAACAGATCAAAAGCTCAAAATTGGATGCTAGTCGGACTCAAATCCTGATGTGCAATTCAAGAGTGACACTACAAGCGCGATTCTATAATCTGTTCTGACCAGGTTCATTAGCATCAATGCAAGCATGTTGTTACTGATTCTAAGTTAAACAGTCTAAACATCATTGTGAAACATTGAAGTCAACGTACATTTCAAGTCAAGAACCGAGTCTATTCTAACAGAGGAAACACACAGGAATCATAGTGATGAACGTTGTAATGCGTGCAGTCAAATAAATAAACTACTAAGCTGGAAAGCTAGGGTAGATCGTATTCCACGGGCCTTCTTCAATTGTCTACTCAAATATGTTGGCAAATTACTCAAGTTTGAACAAGTTGTGCGTGGCGTGAGTTCCACGACTTCTAATTCTAGAAAATGAAAGGAATTTAAAAACTAAAACTGAAAGAAAGATTGGTTGACTTAACAAAGATGACAGACAAGCTTAGACTTCGAATCCCCCTTCGTTCACCAAAGTATTGGCAATCAACAGATCAACGGATTTCAATTCTCATTCAATCGGTTTCTATACACCACCATAACTCCTGACCCTTAGGTTTAAGACTGGCGAACGTTCGCTCTATCCGATCTAGCTACCAAGATTAATTAGTCGCCCGGGTACAGTCGCCTCTTGCAACGACTTAAATAACTAGTGCAATTACTAACGATTTATGAGTTACTCTTGCAGTGGATTAACCCTAACTGGTTCCTACGAAAGGCACACTCCAATGAATAGGTTAATTGTTCAATTTGATGTTTTAAAGTAAGGCGAGCGTTCGCTTCTATCCTCAGCTTAACAAGAATCTAATCTAGGTGATCAATTCAGACAAGAAACATAAACAACGAAGAACAAGTCAAACATGAAAGAGAAACTGATTGAACTTTGAATCTAATCACCGCCGATCAGTGACCGCTTTAAAGCCTTGGGTCACTTAGGGTTCATTTAGTCTTAGCTCTACGAGTTTAGCTACTCATATTCATAACAAAAGAATCAAAGGCAAAGACAGAGTTCATCTTGAATAGAGGAAGAACAGAAAAGGATCTGAAAAACCTAATTAAGATGACTCCGGTGAAGCTTCGATCTCTGGTAATCTTCAATCCTAGCTCCGAGTCTCCGAGGTGAAGGGATGGCGTCACGATCTCTTCCTGGCTCTTCGAACTCTAAACTCTCCTTCAGAACTCGTGAGAATCCTCAAGTTATGATGTATTATCTCATATTTTTCTTAATGGGCCGCCAGTTAAGTATTTATACTTAACCCTAATACCGCCGGATTTTGCCTAGAATTTTCGCCGAAAACTCAGTGAGTTTTCGCCAAAAATTCCTTTGTAAATGACTTGAGTGCTCGGCTGTTTCTCCTGTGATTTTCGGACCTTAGGGTTCTCGGCGAAAACTTGGAGTTTTGGCCGAAAACTTCTCTTTGTGAACTCAGCCGATTCCTTCTTGAGTTTTTGCCGAAAACCTGAGGGATTTTCGCCGAAAACTGCAGTGTAAATCGGGGCAGGATTTGATTCGACTTGATTGACTTCTCTGATCTATTCTGGTGCGATTTCTCGAGGTTCCAACGCCTTAGACACGTCCTTGGCTACTTTATTTGACGGCAAAAACCTGTGCTATCATGAAAACACTAGAAAACCATCAAATAGACCCGAAACGGGCCAAAGTAACACAAATGGCACGAGATAGCGCAATTGAGTGAATATTCGCTATTATACCCTAAAAACCATGTCTTAAGCAAGGAAATGTCGCTTAAATGAGGCTGATAATCACGTCAAATCGAGTGTTATCAAAATACCCCACACTTAAGCTTTTGCTTGTCCTCAAGCAAACTGAATAGAAACACTCACGTTCACAAATGATAAGATCTATTAAATCAAAGTTCAATCAAACACAATGAATTATTAGACAGATAATTCCTAGAACAAGAAACCTAACATGCATACTGATCAGCCAAACAACTTGGTCTCACTAAAAACTGCACATAACAAGTAATAGCAACCAATTATGCACGAATTTGACCTGACCGACCAGACTCCTCACACAGGAAATATTTAGTAAACGGGAAACTCTCACTTTCTGTGTTTAAGGACGTGTTTATGCTCTCAATCATTTTCTGTTACTGAATTTTGTCATAAGTTTGGAATTCGACCACATCTCCACCACTGTGACAACACGAGTAACTAGTCAAGAAGGGCTTCCCTGCTAGGACCGTAACGAATTCTACACTACAAGGGTTTGTGATGAGATGGATGATGGGAATGTATGATGATGGCTTTGGTGCGGTGTAGCTTTCAACTAACTTCCCTCGAATCTTGCCTATGGCTTCCTACCGTCTAACCAGACACGGGTGGAATGGTGAACGCGTCCTATGATACCCTCAAGCAACCTAGCACTTTATTTTCTTTACATATTTTTTCTTTTGACTTTTCTTTTGACTTCGTTCTTCCATATGTAGGGAGAAGAACGTTTATTGAACTAAGAACTTTGAAACTTTTCTCATTTTCTACTTTTTTGAAATTTTCTTATTTTTCTTCTTTTCTTTTATTTTTTCTTTGTGCCGATTCTTTCTTTTAGTTGCTAGAGGGGTTTACACGTTTGGACATAATAGCTAAGACCACCTGTTTAATGGCTATAGGCAGGTTACCAAAAACCGACTTCCGGTAGGTCAATCTAGAACTACAACCATAGGGGATCAACGGGGAATGAAAGAATGGGAAATGGCTGTAATGTATATCGAACCGAAAGAACGGGCCAAGCTCAAGGGTTTACACCTAATGGATTTAACGTTAGGTAGGCTATCTGGCTTAGTAGCTGAATCTAGGTGCCCCTTTCATTCTAGAACTCGTGTCATCGTGTGGTCTCGAGTAGGTCTCATGCAAATTCTAACTCATTCAAGCAAACAGAAAACCACTCAAAAAGAATTGAAATTGCAAGTTACGTGCAATGGATCAAAAGCTCACATTTGGTTTGCTAGTCAGATTCGGTCATTTTCATGCAATCAAGGCTACAAACTACAAGTGTGATTTTAAAAATCTGTTCCGACCAGGCAATTTAGCATCAAAATATACACGCTGGTTCTCAGGTTCTAGGTTAAGCAGTCTAAGCATCATTATGAAAGATTGAACAACAACTTAACATCAAAAATCAAGAACTGAGCCATTCTAATGCTAGAGAGACTGAAAAGGGACCACGAGGCACACAAAAACACAATCAAGGGCAATAAAGTTCATGCAAGGTTCTCTAGCATCCTACCCCACACTTAAATCGTACTGTGTCCTCACAGGACTAAAACTAGAGTGAAGAGTGAAGTAGAAGAACCTGGACCGAGATGGTTGGTGTAGGGGATGAACTTGGATCCTCGGAGCAGAGGGAATCTACCGAAACGAAGCAAAGGGAATCTCCCAACTGCCTGTAAAACAAAAACAAAAGAAAGATAAAAAGGATACCGGGACAAGTGTCTCGGATCCACACAGAAAAAAGTTGGATCGAAATCCGAAAAGAAGAAATAAAAATAAAGGACCAGAAAAGGAATACAACCCGATCATTGCTGGTCAGGCGCATCGGGAGGGGGAATGTGGAGGGCGTCGCCAACCTGCCTCTGCCACGCCAGCTGCACCTCACACCTCTCGTCAGTTCGGAGCATGTGCTGCTACATAATAATCCATCTGGCGTCCTGAGTGGCGTTATCCGTGATCCGCCACTCCTGGAGTCGCTCGTACAGCTCTCCAACGTCAGCTGGATGCGGTCGGTGCTGAGGGTGAGGCGTCTGGTATGGATCTGGGATGGGCACCTGGGGCTGGTATGCATACCCTGCCTGATGGTGTGGCGAGGGTATATAATCATCAAACTCCGGCTCCGGTTGAGGCTGTGCTCCTCAGAATCATCTTCTTCCTCCGATTCTTCCTCGTGCTGGAGGGGAGGATCTGCCGCTACCTGGGGACCAAGGTCCAGCTCGAGGGCGTACTCGACCGCCAAATCACCACCTATGGTGTATACTCTGCGTCGTGGGACGTCTGGGCCATATGACTGGCTGAGACCGAGGGAGATGATGAGTCGGCCGACAAAGTTGCCACTTATGAGGGAGCTAGGCGGATTCGGCTTCTGAGTCTTCTGGCGGAATATGCGGGCAAGCACCCATCCGGGATGAAGAGGATAACCCTCCCAGATGGCGCGGTGAAGAAGGAGCTCCTCTCTGCTGATGTGGTGGCGGCTCTTCTCTGGAGCAAACAAAAGAGAACGACGCCAAACCATATGGATAAAACGATAGAGAGGGTGAGAGAGTGACTTAACTGAGTTATGTGTCGTGGTACGATCATTTGGCACTCCAGTCATGTGGCTCCAGAGCGCATCATACTCCTCTCCGTTGCCGGAGTTGTTCTCCCAGCCGAGGTGGTGACCCTCGTAATGCTCCTGGGGGATGCCAAGGTGAGCTGCAAACTCATCGTAGGTGAACGGCTTGTACACCCCGCCAAGATACAAGAAGATGACCTTCCTGTGCTGCCTCCTCTTATGCTCATCTAGCTCGAACGTGGCCCAGAACTCTTGTAGAGCGACGTCTGGAAAGTCGGCAGCTAAGGTGGTCAGCTCCAGAAGTCCGGAAGGTATCAATGAGTCGAGCACATTCCGGTACCAGTCCTCGTTGTGCTCGAGGAGGGAATCCAAGGATAGTGGGCGCACGTCGGCTCCAGGAACATGCTCGAGCCTCTGGTAGTGCTCGAAGTAGTGCACCGATAGGCGGGCGACAGTGGAGTGGTACCCGACACGGCCAGGGAATGCTGGTGGAGGGCCGTGGGCAGCCGGTGTGACGGGAGCTGGAGGCGGTGTCAAGTCGCGCCTTAGTCCTGCGCTCATGAGTGACATTCCTATAGCTAGAAACGAAACCAGATTAATTAACTAATAACCCACCCCACACTTAGTAGAAAAACTCAATTTCACAAAGAAATGAGGAAAACCGAGTGGGGGTAAGCGAATTAAGTAACCGATAATCACAATAAATCACAAAGCATGCTTATGTCTAGCCAGAATGTTCATATCATAATTAGAGATCAGAAGTCAAACCGACATTCAAAAAGTCAACATCATAGCACATTGAACCCTAATCATGTCTATACTAGCTCAAAGCGGGAAATGACGGCATAATTATAAACTCAGATGGCAAACACAGTAATATGAACGTGAATGAACACACATGGCAGCCAAACGAGCATAAACAGTTCATGGTCAAATCGGCATTTCACAAAAGTCAACACCGTAAAGAATCGATCTTTAAGCATAGCAACACACGATCACATGGTATTACAATTCAGCACAATTCTCCCTAAGCATGCTAGATTAGTTCAAAGCAATCAGCTAACCTAGTTCACACGAAACAGTGGGCACGCAAATCGAGGTAGACCGAAAAAAGTCAACCAAAGTCAACCCCAACGAAATTCAGCATTCAACATGTCAAAAGATTCGAAATGAAATGTTCTACATCTTACCTTGAAGCCATGAGTGCTGAAAATGAACGGGAAGAGAGAAATCGGTGAAAAATTGGAAAAACTAGGGTTTTGCAGAACGGGGGCTCTAGAGCTCCGATTCGAATGATCTACGGCTCGAAACGATCAGACAAGGGAGGGGAGAGGTGCGGCGGTGACTGGAAAATGGCGGCGATAGTGAAAGTAGTAGCGGCGGCTCAAGGCCCCCAAGGTCCCCAAGGTCCTACCACACCGGGAATGTACAATCATAGAGGTGATGGACCACCCGGATTCAACAAACCACCTCACAACAAAGAGGGAGGTTCTTCAATATCGTAAGAGGATACCAACGCGTCAATGATTCAACTTATCAAGAATCAACAGGCTTCAATTGCAAATTTGGAGAATCAAATGGGTCATATTGCTAAGACGCTCTCGGAGCGACCCTCGGGCACTTTGCCTTCCAATATCGAGGTAACCCCAAAGGTCCGGAGCATTGCAAGGTAGTGACCTTGAGAAGTGGAAAACCTTTGCAAGATGCAACCTCTTCTCCAATTGACTCCCAAAAGTTACAAGCTCCTAATATAATGGTTGATGATGATGATATCAAGGATCCTTCGGATGAAGTTGAGGTTGAAGTCGAACCTCCTACGGGTGATATGAGTACTAAGGTTGCCAAGGAACCTAGTAAGGCTACATCGAGTACACCACCGGTCTCTCCTCCCGCACCGGTTGTACCTCCATACAAGCCTAAGCTTCCATAGCCCTCTCGAGTGAATAAGGATGGCCTTGAGAAGGTTTTTAAGAAGTTTGTGGAGCGGCATAGTCAAATGCAATTCTCTCTTCCATTTCCCGAAGCTATGACTATGATGCCTCAATATGCTAAGTTCATGAAGGAACTCTACACCAACAAGAGGAAGCTACTGGAGACATCTCTAGTTCACCTCAATGAGGAATGCTCTGCCGTTCTCTTCAAGAGTCCACCGGAAAAGCTTAAGGATCCAGGTACTTTTACTATCCCTTGTGCTATAGGTAATACCTCTTTGGCTAATGGTCTTGCGGATCTAGGTGCTAGTATCAATGTCATGCCTTATTGCATATTTGAGAAACTAGGGTTATCTAATCTTCGTCCTACTCGAATGTACATTTAACTTGCGGACAAGTCGACCAAGAGTCCTAGGGGGATTGTTGATGATGTGCTAGTTAAAGTAGGCCCTTTTGTGTTCCTAGTTGATTTTGCGGTCATTGATACCGATGATGTGGATGTCTCATTGATATTTGGTAGACCATTTCTTGCTACTTCTTGTGCTTTAATTGATGTGCATAATGGGAAATTGACATTGAGAGTAGGACAAGAGAGTGTCACATTTTGCATAACCGATGGCATGAAATTTGCTCACGCACAAGATGATTTAGAGTACTCGTGTGATACTATTGCTTCGGCTAGTGTGTGTAGTATTTCTAACTTTGTGTGTCGAGATTCTTTGGATGTTTGCCTTAGAATGAATGTGCAGGAACATTTAGACACCCCAGAGTTAAAAGCTCAGGTGGCTTATCTTGATGAAGGGAGAGACAAGTTGGAGAATGAAACAGTTTTTGTTGCTATTCCGAAGGTGGAAAGGGTGAAGACCTCTTATGAAGAACCACCTACTCTTGAGCTCAAGCCTCTTCCCACACATTTGGAGTATGCTTTTCTCATGCCAAATTCTAAGCTACCGGTCATCATCAATTCTAAGCTTCTACCCGAGAAAAAGGATCGTCTAGTGGAGCTCCTCAAGAAGTACATGAGAGCTATTGCGTGGAGCATCTCGGATATTCGAGGTATAAGTCCCACATTTTGCTCACATCGGATCCTTATGGAAGAAGATTTTAAGCCGGTTGTGCAACCACAAAGAAGGTTAAATCGAACATGAAATAGATCGTGAAGAAAGAGGTCATTAAGCTTATGGATGCGGGGATTATCTTCCCTATCTCGAATAGTCCTTGGGTTAGCCCCGAGCAAGTTGTTCCCAAGAAAGGAGGAATCACGGTGGTAGCTAATGACAAGAACGAGCTCATCCCGACAAGGACGATCACCGGGTGGCGTGTTTGCATAGATTATCGACGACTCAACGAGGCCACAAGGAAGGATCATTTCCCTCTACCTTTCATGGATCAAATGCTCGAGCGCCTCTCCGGTCACGAGTACTATTGCTTCTTGGATGGCATGTCCGGATACTTCCAAATACCGATTGCTCCGGAGGACATCGAGAAGACCACATTCACATGCCCTTTTGGTACGTTTGCTTATCGCCGAATTCCATTTCGATTGTGCAATGCTCCCGCTACCTTCCAACGATGTATGCTTGCCATCTTTGATGATTTTGTGGAAGATATCATGGAAGTGTTTATGGATGATTTCTCGGTCTTTGGGGACTCATTTAATCTTTGTTTGAGGAACCTTGAGAAGGTGTTGCATCGTTGTGAAGAGACCAATCTCACGTTAAGTTGGGAGAAGTGCCATTTCATGGTCAAGGAGGGGATTGTTCTTGGTCACAAAATCTCTCGAAAAGGCATTGAGGTTGATAAGGCAAAGCTAGAGACCATCTCTCAACTTCCTCCTCCCTCTTCCGTGAAGGCCGTGAGAAGTTTCTTGGGGCATGCCAGTTTCTATAGGCCCTTCATTAAAGACTTCTCCAAGATAACTACTCCTATGACTCGGCTTCTCGAGAAGGATGTGGAATTTCGATTTGATGATGAATGCATGCGAGCTTTTGAACTCCTAAAGGGTAAACTCACAAATGCTCCTATACTCATTGCTCCTGATTGGTCAAAGTCATTTGAGTTGATGTGCGATGCTAGTGATTATGCTATTGGAGCGGTTCTAGGCCAACGAATTGACAAGATATTCCATCCAATATACTATGCAAGTAAGACTCTCAATGAAGCTCAAAGGAACTATACAACTACAGAGAAGGAGCTCTTGGCCATAGTGTTTGCCTTTGATAAGTTTAGGTCCTACTTGGTGCTTTCTCACATTATTGTCTTCACAGACCACCAAGCTTTGAGGTACCTTCTATCTAAGACCGATAATAAACCAAGATTGATTCGCTGGGTTCTTTTGTTGCAAGAGTTTAACATTGAAATTCGGGATAAGAAGGGATCCGAGAATGTAGCCGCCGATCACTTGTCTCGTTTGAAAGAAGCTGAAATGGTACACAACGGTAATGAAGAAATCAATGACAACTTCCCCGATGAGCTATTATTCGCGTTAGCAACTTTGGAGTTCAAGGAACCTTGGTTCGCGGATTTAGCTAACTATCTTGCTAGTGGATACTTGAAGGAGGGCCTCTCCACTCAAGACAAAAGGAAGTTCTTTGCGGATTTGAAGCATTACTATTGGGACGATCCTTTTGTGTTTCGAGTTGGCTCCGATGGGATGATTAGAAGATGTGTTAACCATGGAGAAGCAAATGACATCATACTTCATTGCCACTCCGGTCCTACGGGTGGACATCATGGGGCAAATCGCACGGCTCGCAAGGTACTTGAGTCCGGATTCTTATGGCCCTCGATCTTTCGAGATTGTCAAGACTATGTCAAGTCTTGCGATGCTTGTCAACGTTCAGGTAACATTTCTTCCCATGATGAAATGCCTCAAAATGTTTCGTTAGTAGTAGAGATATTCGATATTTGGGGTATTGATTTCATGGGACCGTTCCCTCCTTCGCATGGTAACAAGTATATATTAGTTGCGGTTGATTATGTGTCTAAATGGGCAGAGGCACAAGCTTTGCCTACCAATGATGCCCGGGTTGTAGGGAAGTTTCTTGTTAAGTTGTTCACCCGTTTTGGTGCCCCTCGTGCTATTATTAGTGATCGAGGTACTCACTTTCAAGGACAATTCGATAGGGTGTGCCGACGGTTCGGTGTCACTCATCGGATGTCTACCTCGTATCACCCTCAAACTAGTGGCCAAGCCGAGGTAACTAATAGGGAACTTAAGAGAATTTTGGAGAAAACGGTCGACCAATCATGTAAAGATTGGTCGACGAAGCTTGATGATGCTCTATGGGCCTACCGCACGGCTTACAAGACCCATATAGGCACTACTCCCTATAGGATGGTCTATGGTAAGGCTGGCCATTTTTCGGTAGAGTTTGAGCACCGATCTCTTTGGGCGTTGAAATTTCTAAACCTTGATATGAGTCTCGCAGGAGAAGAGCGTAAGTTTCAGGTACATGAGCTAGAAGAGTATCACCATCATGCATATGAGAGTGCCAAGCTATACAAGGAGAGGACGAAGCTCATTCATGACTTCCGATTGAAGCCGGGCAAGGATTTCAGAGTTGGTGACCAGGTCCTCCTATACAACTCTCGGCTCAGACTCTTTCCTGGGAAGTTGAGATCTGGTTGGTCCGGACCATTCACGGTAACTCAAGTATTTCCTTATGGCACCGTCGAGGTAATCTCTCCATCCCAAACCGAGCCTTTTAAGGTGAATGGCCATCGACTTAAACATTATGTGGTTAATGATACTATTGGTGCGGTTGAGGTTTTATCCTTGGTTATGCCTTGAGTGCTCTTGGTTTCGTCTAGCTAGAGACGTTAAAGAAGCGCTTCATAGGAGGCAACCCATGTTATCCTTACTTTTTCGCTTTTATGTTTTTGTGTTGATTTAGCTCTTTGAGTTGGATTTTGGCAAGCACTTAGGAGGATCACTCTTCACAATGAGCGCTATGGGACTCTTCCACTACTTTGGCTTCCTAAGCTTTTCTCTACCAACGTGGTAACTTCATTCCACCTTACTCTCTCTCTCTTGATCATTGAGGGCAATGCTCATGTTAGTCGTAGGGGGGAAGTTTGAGATTTGGTATGATTATTTGTGGTAGAGATCTAAGGCTATGCTTTGATGAGTTGCATGATCTTGATTGAATGTCGAATTCCTCTATTGTAGAATCATTCGGTTCTTGACTTTTGGTGTTTAATTGACTATTGATTTCAAGCTTTCACAATTTCGTTTAGACTGTCCTACTTGGAACCTATAACCAGCATGTTAGCACTAATATCAAATGAGTCTAGGCCAGAACAGAGATGTTATCACTCTTGTATGTTGGTTGATTGGTTTGATACGTGTTTTTGTACCACTCGATAACACCGGTCTAAGATGATGAAGGCAATCAGAATTTTCCCCTTTCCCATGTTTTTCTTCAACTTTTTGAACTTTTTGATCCCTCGTGATTGTGGTTTGAGATTAGACGGAATCCAATTCAAAATCTTGTGTTTAAGTTGTAAGGGGCTAAGGATCAAGTGGCTAGTTCGTCAAAAGAAAGTGCTCAAAAGAAAAGAAAAGAAAAGCTAGGCAAGCTCGGCACCTAAGTGAAGTGTCGGGTTGAGCACTAGCAAAGGCAAAAGCTGTGAGCTAGGCAGGTTCAACACCTAAGTGAAGTGTTGGATCGAGCACTAGTATGCAGTAAGAAAAAAGAGAAGAAAAAAAATTAAAATGGAAAGAAAAGGAAAAAAAAGAGTTCTCAAATGTAGCCCTTGATCCTAGCCAGAGTTTGTAAAGTGCGGATCTAGAAGCGGATGAAGTCGAGTCGATAGCCACATCATGATCACTCATCACTCTCATAAATTCTCCTACCCCCGCCTTATCTGTTCCATTTCCCGAGTTCAAGTCCTTTTGATTAGAGTTGGTGTTGTCGTGGTCGGTTTTTCTGTATCCCAATTAACCACTACTTGAAGTGTGCAGAAAATAGTGAGGTCTAGACTTGTTTGGTTGACGTTCTTGCATGTGTAGGTTAAGTTTGTTCGCGGAACAGTTTAAGCCAAATTGTTATTGCTTGAATCTCGATGGGACCGATCTTGTCATTTGTGAACTTGGATGTTTTCTAATTCATTTGCTTGGGGACAAGCAAAGCTTAGTTGTAGGGGAATTTGATGTGACTATATTTGGTGCATTTTGAGCCTTTGACTAGCCTAAGAATCTCCCATGTTTGATCCCATTTTGCCATGATTTATATGCTTTTATGGAAGTTTTATGCTAAGTGCCCTTTTGATGTCCAAGTGCCACTTTGAGGCCAATTCCGTGTCTATTGGAGTTGTTTTCTTTGCATTTTCAGGTTTTGGCATTGAAGTACTGGTGACAAGGAGCACGTAGGATCAAACATAAGGTCAATCGGAGCTAGGACGGAGGAGATATGGCCGTTGAAAAATCGAGAAAAGTGCACAGTTTTATACTTGAGTTTTCGGCGAGAATTTCATGGTTCTCGCCGAGAACCTCGGCTCGTGACAAACAGGAGATTTCCAGAAGATCAACATTCGATTTATGAAGGAGTTTTTGGCGAAAATCTTAGTGAGTTTTCACCGAAAACCTATGAAGAAATACAAGAATGCTCGGTGATTTGTGAAGAGATGAAAATTTGAAGAGGAATCAGCGCAGTATATAAAGTGGAAGCGGACGTAATTCAGGGGGTGGATTTTATTTTACAACTCGTCCGTCTCACTCTCTCTCTCAACTCAACAATCGCCGACCACCTCCTCTCTCTCAACCAATCATCATCCACCCTCAATTGTTGATCAACTTGAAGATGAAGGATCTAAGTGAAGCCTTCTATACCTTGGATTGAAGCTTGAAGAGCCAAGTTGCAAGATCCTCCATGGAAGCAAGGATGATCTCCTCTACTCAATTTCAGGTTTCTTCCATGGTTATTCTAGGATAAGCTTAGGTTTAGTTTAGTGGGGGATGGATCAAGCTAGGATAGGTGATTGATTGTATGGATTGAGTTTCTCTTAGCCATTTGTGTAAGATGATGATCCTAGACCTTGTGCTTTGTAGCCATTAGAGCTTGATTTGTTCCTTTGGTATTGTTTATGTCTTTCAATACATGAGAATGATTGATTGATGTTGATCTAAGGTTGTAGGATTGTAATTGGATGATTTGAGAGATTGGATTATACAATTGCAACCATTTTGAGCTTGTTTTTCCTTGTTGTCATTTTATTATACACTTGGTGTGCATTTAGTTTTCTTCCATTTGAAGGTTGAAAGACCCTTTTGATTGCTAGTCTAGTGCTATATGATTGACATGAGAGTGTCTTGCATCATTTGCCTTGTGTTAGATGAATGTTAGCATAGAATTCAAGTTTCAAGCATTTCATTGGACTAGTTAAGGCACTTCATTCCCTTTGTTCACATAGCGAAAGCATGGTTCATTTGGTCTAGGAGTAGAGAGTCAATTGTGCGAGAGTTCGTTGATTCTATTTGAGTGAAATGCATGGTCATTAGTTTACACATCGTTGCTTGAGATTCAATCCAGCTTTCATGAACCTTGAGCTTGAAGAAACCCCTTGCTAGGCTAAACTCCTTTCTCTCTTGTTTGTTCCTCAATTTTACTTGTTAGTTTTGCCTTGTTTGTTTATGCTTTTGACTTGTTCTTATTCAAACCAAACCTCAATTCAAATGTTTAGACCGTTCATGAATTTTGTGAGTATTAGCTTATGAGAGGACCTTGTGGAATACGACCTTGGTAATTAAATTTTTACCAAGCGTTCGGGTTTAAAACAGGGGGATGTTTTGTTTTATTTCGAAAATAAGAAGTGAGGGGGAGAGAGAGTGTGACCGGGAAAATAAGGGAAAATTTTGTTGAATTTTGTCTCAGGTTTTCGGCGAGAATATGTGCAATTTTTCGCCGAAAACTCAAGTTAAAATCGTTTGCCGTTTTCAAATGAGTTTTCACCGAAAACTCATAGAGTTTTCACCGAAAAGTTTAACTAAAATCGACTGGAAAACACAGGGGGTTTTCAAAAGAAGTTTTCGCCGAAAAATGGGACAGTTTTCGCCGAAAAATTTGACCTGCACGATTTGAAAATATTTTCGCAATCCCGGTAAACTTCAGAAAATCACAATTAAATCGACAAAAATCGGAACAACCTCAAACAACTTGCGATTGAAACGATGACACGCAGACTTCACACGAAAAATAATAAATCAAGCAATCTGACACTTTTGGCTCCCCCGAACCAACTCTAAAACAAGGAGTTTGACACAAATGAAAAACTGACTCCAGCCGTGGGTTGCCTCCCACGAAGCGCTCTAGATTAACGTCCTTGAGCTGGAAGATACCTGGATGGTATTAGGAGACATCCCAACTCAGGTTCTCCTTAATGTTAGCGTCAGAGTTCATGAAATAAAGCTTCGGGGTATCTCCGGCGAGCATGAATTTCTTCCCGTTAGCATGAGTGAGCTTCGTGCGTCCATCGGGAAGGTGCTTCGTGATCTTGAACGGACCAAAGAGTTCTTTTGAGGGATCATGATGTGACTTTAATTAGTGCATTTTAAGCTTATGAATGACCTATGAAATGCCCATGTTTATTCGTGAAATGACATGACTTATATGCGTTTATTGAAGTTTTGTGCAAAGTGTCATTTTGTTGTCCGGTTGCCACTTTGGAGCCAAATTCGTGGGCTATTGGAGTTGCCTCTGTGCATTTTCAGGTTATGGCATCAAAATACGGATGACAAGGAGCGTATAGGAGCAAACGGGAGGTCATTTGGAGTCCGGACGAGGGAGATATGAGCATTGCAAGATCGAGCTTTTGCAGAGTGCAGGGGTGCACGCCGTGCAGATGTGCACGCCGTGCAGGGGTGCACGCCGTGCACTGTCCCCTGCACTATAAATATTCTTGTTTTTGGCCATTTTGGGGATTTATTTATCATCTCTCTTGAACCCCAAACACATACCCACGAACCTTCAAACCCTAGAACACATTTTTGGAGCAATTTGAAGCCATTGGAGCTAGGATTGAAGCCAACAAACCTTGGGAGAAGTGCTTACAAGTGGAGAAGTGAAGATCATCTCAAGGATTCATCCATGGTGTTCTTGGTGACCATTCTTCCTTCTTTTCTCTTTACTCCCTTGGCCATGTGTGGCTGAGTTTCTAGGGTTCATCTTGGATGGGTAGATTAGTTGTGCTATGATAGAGGGATGATTGTATAGAACTTGCCATGATTGATCTTGGTTGTATGAGGATGATTCCTAGACTTGTTCTTAATGCCATTTTATGCCATGTTTGCTTGATTTGGTCCATTCAATGTGATTTGATGCATGAGAGTGCTTGGATTGCATAGATTGTAGGTCTAGGGATTGAAGTGAGTGTGTTCTAAGAGATTAGATCATCTTGTTTCAACCATTTTCGCTTGATTTCTGTCTTGGGCATTTTATCGAACACTTGGTGTGCATGTGGATTTTCATTCAATTGAGTTTGAAAAGGCTTTTTGGTGAATCTCTTAGTGTTAGGGCATTGATATGAGAGTGTTGTGCCTAGCCTTGTGGTCATAGAGTCTTAAGAGAGTATCTTGTGTCTTGGCATTTCATCAAACACTTAGAATGCATCCTTTTTCACTTAGCTTGAGAGCGAGAGCCTAAGTTGAGTGGTATTAGGATAGGGATTAGGTGCTACGAGAGTGCATTGAGTCTATAGAAGTGAAATGCATGGTCATCCGAATGCAAACTCGATCTTAATTGGCTTGTTTGTTCAATTAGTCATTTTGAGCATGATGAAACTACCCACCAAGAGAACCCCTTTGTCTTTGATTTGAGCCACCTTTCTCTCTTGCTTAATCTTTGTTAGTATTGCATCTCTTTGCCTTTGTTTCTGATTTTCTCGATCAAACCAAACCAATTTCAAATGTCTAGACCGTCTATGAGAAGTGTGAGTATTGGTTTATGAGAGGACCCCGTGGAATACGACCTTGGTAAAATCGCTTTTATCAGATCATCCTCGACAAGGAAGACGGTGGAAGGAATAAGAAAGATCGGCTTCGTCTTCTCTTTAACCACAGGCTTCGTATCACCAGGATCGGTGATCGTCGATGTTTCCTTAGGAGATGCTTTTGGCTTCTCCTTCTTTACTTGCTCCGGGTTCGGTAGCTCGGAAGAAATTGGTGGTGCAGCTGGCTCGGAAGAGGGTGGAAGGACAACTGGTCTCCAGACCATTTGAGTCTTCTTCTTCTGGTTCCTCCTCCGGGGCCTGCCATGTTCCTTGCTTGGTGGTGAAGAAGAGGCTTTCAGTTCCTTTTTCTTTGGCGGCTTTTGAGCTGAAGATCCTAGTTTCTTCTTGATAATCTGTTCAACATCTGTAACAACAGTTGATCTAGGAACACTAGAAGAGACATCAGTAACGGAGTTGAACGGAGTCAACTCCACAGTTTCGCAGCTAGACAGTGAGATTCTTCATTCTTAGGATTATATTTCATACCGTCTTTAAGGCGGAAAGTTATTGTTTATTTACCAACCCTCAAAGTCAAGGAACCATTTGGAACGTTAATTTGCATTCCAGTTGTTGCCATGAAGGGTAGACCTATAAGAATAGTAGAATCCTCTTCGCTAGTATCTATAATCACATAGTCAGCTAAGAACGTGAAAGGACCACATTTAGTAACAACATCTTTGATTTCTCCTCTAGATGTTTTCTGTGATCTATCAGCAAAGACAAGTTGTATGCTAGTCGGTTCAAGTTCTCCTAGATTCAATTTCTCAAATAAACTCATAGGCATAACATTGACAGACGTGCCTAGATCAACCAAACTACGTTCTATCTCAATATCATTAA
Source organism: Linum lewisii (assembly GCA_034768395.1). Classification (NCBI taxonomy): domain Eukaryota; kingdom Viridiplantae; phylum Streptophyta; class Magnoliopsida; order Malpighiales; family Linaceae; genus Linum; species Linum lewisii. Next base: position 23,006,329 of record CM068296.1, on the reverse strand, counting down.
TAACTAATAGAAGAGTGAAAGAACTAGGATCGGAACACTTAGCTGGATATGGCGATGGGGTTTTCTTGCTACGAGCGGCAGGATATCCTTCTTTGTTTCCCCACATGCCAGTCTCGATCCTCGCGTTCAGTAGCAGTGCTCTTGGAAAAGGAGGCTTTACGTAGTACGGAGCAAGAGGAGGGTCATACTCCTTAGGCGCCTCCTTCGGTGCTTCCTTCTTCTCTGGAGTTTCATCGGTCCTGCATAAATTAGAAGAAGCATTAGTAGACAAGGCTGTTGGATCTTGAATAGATACCATTTTGGCTTGCTCCTTTCTCGATTCGGTTCAGTTTGGCTTGGAAGCTGGCCAAATGGTCGACCAGATGTTAGCATGCTAGAGATCTGGTTCACAGCCTGCTTAATCCTTTGACCGGATGCAATCTGTTCTTGGTTGAGAAGAGCTTGAGCTTTGAACTGACTGTCATGATCGTCAAGCCTGGTGACGATCTGACTGAGCTTCTTGTTGAGTTCACTGACGTTGTTCTCCCTCTGATGTTGCTGCCCTGTATAGGTATTGTTCAGATATTGATTCTGGCGATTGCCAGGAGCAGTTCCATAGTTACCCGGATTTCGGTGCAGCGGCTGGTAGACACTTGGACCAGTTGGTCGGTTGTTCTGGTTCTAGCCTTGGTTCTGGTTGGCGCCGACATTGTAGGGAGGTTGATCTTGGTAGTTCCCTTATTGTCCGTAGTTGCGGTAGCCAAATAAACCGTTCTGATTATTACTGAAGCTTTGTTGAACGAAATTGACTTCTTCGGCAGACCAGACTTCTGTTTTACCAAAATTCTGGCATCGGCCTCCATTATGCACATAAGATCGACACCACTCGCAATCGACAACGTAGACAGATGCTGTCGGCGGCTTGATAGGTGTAGAAGACTTCTTCAAATGCTTCTCTACTTCTGCCTTAATGGTTGCTTCGAGATCGAGCTTGCTTCTTGATCCTTCAGATTGTCGCTCCCAGTTTCTTGACTTGGAAGCACAGTTCGCGAAATGAAGAAGAGCAGCTTTAGGTGTAAGTGTAGTGCAATCCCCTTCAGCTAGGGAATTGACCCATTTGGCAGATTCTTCACGAAGACCTTGAGCAAAGATTTCAGCTAACGGCCTCTGCTCGAAACCGTGGTGAGGACAGTTGTAGAGAAGTTCTTGGAATTCATTCCAAGTATCATATAAGCTCGCTCCTTCCTTCTGAGAGAATCTAGCGATGCTGTCTTTGAAGGTTGTGGTTCTGGAAGGAGGGAAGTACTCTTCGACGAAGTCTTGAGCAAGAGTCTCCCAGTCAGTGTAGTAGCCCGGTGGTTTGCCAGTGAGCCACCTCTTAGCTACGCGTTTCAAAGAGAACGGGAAAGCTCTCAAGCAAAGAGTATTCTTGTTGAAATTCCTGCTCTTGAAAGTGCTGCAGAGATCAAGGAAATCCGCCAGATGCGTGCACGGATTGTCTAGCGGCCTGCCTTCAAATTGTAGATCCCTAGAGATCATAGTCAAGAATGGAATCTTGATCTCATAGTCAGGATCTCCTTCAATGTGCGGTACGGCGATAGAAGATCGAACGCTAGTCGCGCTCGGCTTGTTGTAGTCGGCTAGACTCTTCTGTGCACCGCCTGGTGGTGGTGGTTGATGACCGCCTGGTGGTGGTAACTGATCAGTCATCCTGGGGGATGGAGGAGGTGAAAGTGATTCGGTGTATGAAGCGGATGAAGATGACGGTGAAGATGGAGATGAGGAACTCTCCTTCAGTTCCTCCATCTTGATTGGAGTGACGGATGGAGGTGGATTGGCTCTGCCTCTCCTTGGAATCTGTGATTGTCTTGGTGGAGCAGAACTGCCTGGTCTCTCTATACTCTTAGCCTTATCGGTTTGGGAGCGCGTGAGAGGGTGGCGGTGCATAAACCTGTGAACAACCTACAAATGACAAAAACAAACAAAAACCAGTGTAAAATCGAAGTGGATGGAAAGGTGAAAGATGGAAAGTAGAAGAATAAAATGTCAGTTCTTCTTTCAAACAATTAAAAGAAGTTCCCCGGCAACGGCGCCAATTTGATGAACGTTGTAATGCGTGCAGTCAAATAAATAAACTACCAAGCTGGAAAGCTAGGGTAGATCGTATTCCACGGGCCTTCTTCAATTGTCTACTCAAATATGTTGGCAAATTACTCAAGTTTGAACAAGTTGTGCGTGGTGTGAGTTGCACGACTTTAATTCTAGAAAATGCAAGGAATTTAAAAACTAAAACTGAAAGAAAGATTGGTTGACTTAACAAAGATGACAGACAAGCTTAGACTTCGAATCCCCCTTCGTTCACCAGAGCATTGGCAATCAACAGATCAGCGGATTTCAATTCTCATTCAATCGATTTCTATACACCACCATAACTCCTGACCCTTAGGTTTAAGACTGGCGAACGTTCGCTCTATCTGATCTAGCTACCAAGAATAATTAGTCACCCGGGTACGATCGCCTCTCGCAACGACTTAACTAACTGGTGCAATTACTAACGATTTATGAGTTACTCTTGCAGTGGATTAACCCTAACTGGTTCCTACAAAAGGCACACTCCAATGAATAGGTTAATTGTTCGATTTGATGTTTTAAAGTAAGGCGAGCGTTCGCTTCTATCCTCAGCTTAACAAGAATCTAATCTAGGTGATCAATCCAGACAAGAAACATAAACAACGAAGAACAAATCAAACATGAAAGAGAAACTTATTGAACTTTGAATCTAATCACCGCCGATCCGTGACCGCTTTAAAGCCCTGGGTCACTTATGTTCATCTAGTCTAAGCTCTACGAGTTTAGCTACTCATATTCATAACAAAAGAATCAAAGGCAAAGATAGAGTTCATCTTGAACAGAGGAAGAACAAAAAAGGATCTGAAAAACCTAATTAAGACGACTCCGACGAAGCTTCGATCTCTGGCAATCTTCAATCCTAGCTCCGAGTCTCCGAGGTGAAGGGATGGCGTCACGATCTCTTCCTGGCTCTTCGAACTCTAAACTCTCCTTCAGAACTCGTGAGAATCCTCAAGTTATGATGTATTATCTCATATTTTTTCTTAATGGGCCGCTGGTTAAGTATTTATACTTAACCCTAATACCGCCGGATTTTGCCTGGAATTTTTGCCGAAAATTCCTTTGTAAATGACTTGAGTGCTCGGCTGTTTCTCCTGTGATTTTTGGACCTTAGGGTTCTCGGCGAAAACTTCTCTTTGTGAACTCAGCCGATTCCTTCTTGAGTTTTCGCCGAAAACCTGAGGGATTTTCGCCGAAAACTGCAGTGTAAATCGGGGCAGGATTTGATTCGACTTGATTGACTTCTCGGATCGATTCTGGTGCAATTCCTCGAGGTTCCAACACCTTAGACACGTCCTTGGCTACTTTATTTGACGTCAAAAATCTGTGCTATCATGAAAACACTAGAAAACCATCAAATAGACCCAAAACGGGCCAAAGTAACATAAATGGCACGAGATAGCTCAGTTAAGTGAATATTCGCTATTCTACCCTAAAAACCATGTCTTAAGCACGGAAATGTCGCTTAAATGAGGCTGATAATCACGTCAAATCGAGTGTCATCACATAGAGAAGCGGAACATGTAGCACATTTCTAACATCCTACCCTACAACTAAACGGGATTGTGCCCTCACAGAACCATAGAAAGGCAGAGTTATTAGGAATACCTGGAGGGAGATGGTCGATGTCGAGGATAGGAGTGGACAGCTCCAAGCGGAATGAAGTAGCTACAAGGTCCTACACATAAAAACAAAAGAAATATCAAAAGGACACCAGGACAGGTGTCCCGGATCCACACAAAGTAAAATTGACTAGTCCGAAAAGAAGAAATAAAAAGAAAGAGAAACAGATACTAATAGATCACTGGTCTGGTTCGGGTGGTGGCCGTAGTGGAATGCCCCAATGGTTGTGCTGCTCCTAGTGCCAAACCATCTCCTCTCTCTGCCACTGATGCTGCCAGGCTTGTTGGGTGGCCCACTGAGCTGCTTCCTGCTCGTGGTGGCGCTGCGTGACGATCCAGCGAGCATCCTGGTCCTATCGCTAGCTGGTGAGGTCCTCCTCATAAGCCACACGGTCCTTCTTCCATTGGTGGGAGCCGGCAGAGAAGTCTGCCTGCCACTGTTACAGAGCAGTGAACATCTGACCATACTGGTCAGAGTAGATTGACGGTGGTGGTGGGGGGGAGGGTAGGGGCTAAGGAGGCTGGTCCTCAGAGTCAAAATCTGGGGGAGGGCGTGGCTCGTCCGCCTAAGGGTCTTGCTCCTCCGGGTGTGGAATAGGGACAGGGATGTAGGTGGATGGGGCGATCGTCAGGTCTAGTCCAAACTCCTTATCGAGCTCAGCGCCAAGGTACTCACATCGTATGCGCGGGGTCTCAGGACCCCACTTGTCGTTAAGGTGGAGGCCGGTGATGAGGCGAGCCAGTAATGACCCCTAGGGAGCCCGGTAGGCAACTTCTTAGCCTTGGTACACTTATGGAAGAACCGGGCTAGCCACCACCGGGATGAAGTCGGTGGCCCTCATAGACGGCCTTGAAGAGAAGTAGCTCCTCCAAAGATACGTTGTGTCGGCCGCGTCCATTGTCACCTACATAACAAAGAGACCGTCTCCACAAGTAATGTAAAAAATGGAAAAAGGGTGAGAGAGATGACCTACATAGGTGCGGCCGATGATGTGGTGCCAGAGCTCCGGGTAGGGTGGGTGTGTAGTCGAGTTGTTGTTCTCCTAACCGTGTGTGGCGCCCGAGCGGTCGAGGGGGTGTATGGAGAGAAACTCAGCGAGGTCATCATAAGATGCCTCGTGGTACATCTCGTCGAGGTGGAAGGAGATCCATTTTCCTAATTGCTTGGACTTGCGGGTGTCCAAGTCAAAAGAGCTCCGGAATCGCTAGAGAGCGACTAACGGTTAGGCGTAGCCTATTGTGAAAAACTTGTGCAAGCCTGCCTGGAGGAGGCTATGGTGGACATTGTCATGCCATTCGATGTTGTGCTCATGCAAGGAGTCATGGACAGGGATGCAATATTGGCGCATATCTTGAGGTTGTAGCCGGTTCCATCGACGGCAATGCCCAGGCACTTGACTTTGCCTATTTCTTTGACGATTTCGATGAAGAGACAAGTGATTGCGGAGAACCGCGATTGGGGATTGAATCAAGAATTTTTAGAGATTTGTATTGGATTGGAGATGGAAGATGTGAATTTGAGGTGTGGATTGATGTTGTTGGGCAAGAAATTGACTATTTTGTGTGTGGTTGTTAATGGAAATTAGTTTCTACCGGAAGCGATTGCCGGAGAATTGACCGGAGCAGTGAGAGAGAACTAGAGCGCCATTTTTTCGTTTTCTTTACTTTATTCCATGAAAAATTAGGGTTCTTGCAGGTAGGAGATTTAATCGGTTACATTTCTTTTCTAAAAAATAACTGAAATTAATTCAATTTCCACGTCGACTTGCTTATAAGGCCACCCAGTCATGCCCATGTTGACTGGTTGGTGTGCTAGTTTGGCAATGGTCGACTCCGTTACTCACTCCGTCACAAACCTCGTTAGTTTAATGAAAAATTTCAAATTTGGCCACACCGGTCACAACACACATAAGATTTTGGAGGATTCTCAAATTGCGGGATGTTGGAATTATAGATCTGAAAAGAGGAACTTAGGGTTCTCGTCTAAGCTAAGAAGGATTTGTGCCGCCATGAGCGGGACGAACACCATCGACGACAGGAGGAAGATTTTGGCGCGCCAGGGGGAGTTGGCATGGGATCTTATCTAGATGTCGATGCAGTCCACGTGGAACGCGTGTGAGAAGTTCGGGAGAGTGAGGACATAGTCACATCCGTGTTTGAACTCCAACAAGCAAACAACGTAGTCTCTGGTCGTCGATGGCGAGGCGGGATGTATTTGGTGTAGAGTGAGATTGAGATATCACCGACTTGTCGAGGCCATAGTTGTGATAGTAGAGGTGATGGAATTCGTCGGGAGAGTCGAACATCAACGGAGGAGAGTCGGTCGGCTCCTCCGGTTGAAGACGAGAGATGGGGGAGTATTGTGCGGCTGCTGTGGAGGGAGATGAAAGGGAAAGAAGAGATAATTTAATTGGATTAGGGGTTTTAGTTTTTCAAAAAGACCAAAATACCCCTCCAGGCAAAAGGGTTGTAAAATTCCAACGTGAAAAGGTTGGACGTGGATCATGTGCCTTTGTAGAGAGAATGGAGAGAGGTGGGTTAAAGAATTGGTGTTTTAATATATATATTTAAAATAAAATATTACATTTTCATATTTCACTATGAAGTGCTGTATAAGGTCATGAACTAATATATTATAACTTTTAAATCATTATTCTATAATGTATTTACATATTATCATATCTCTATAGTACCGGTTTGATCCGACATAATTACAATTATTTGAAGTCTGCCTTAATTATATTTATCTATTTATTAAATAATTAAAATGGTTAAACCCTTGTATGCAAACGGTCCAACCCTAGTTAAACCATTAAACCCTTGACCCTGCCGGCTCAACCCCCAATCCGATTCTGAAAACCATGATATACCCATATCAATCTAGACTATTAGATTGGTCAAAATGATCAAAAGAGTGGTTCAATGGCCAAGAAAAGGTTGGACATGAATCTTGACCCAAGTCCAACGTGTAGGCACACTTGCTCCCAAATTGTCTAGCAAACATTTTCATCTTTATTTCAAACTAGATTATCATTAGCCTGTTGGCCAATTTTTCGTATAAATTTTTTAGTGAAAAATTGTTTTTATTTTTATTTAGATTACTTAGATGCGTCATTGAATTTTTTCTACCTTTTTAATTTCTAATTTTTAATGTATAATAATTTTTTTATAGAAATTAGTATCTATCCTAATTATAATTTATTTAGATAAAAAAGAAATATAAATAATCTTAATAATCTTAATGGTAGTATGATATAATTGGTTTTGACACATAGGATAGAACCCTTCTCATAAATTTTCACATCATCACTCAATTTTTAAATCAACATTTAATTATGTCTCTTTCTTTTCATTAAATATTGAATGTCCCAAAATTAAACACCTTATGAATAAAATTATAAGTACTTTAATGTTCAACTATATTATCTTAACATAAACTAATATATGTAGAAATAATTTTAAATTATAATATCCTATAAAAACAATAATTTTTTTTTCTAAATACATAAATTTTATTAAAACACCTTTTTAATCACTTCAACAATAATCATTCATCTTATTATATTTATATACTTATATTTATAATTTATAGACAAGAAAACATAATAAACATGGTATTTTCTAAATATTAAAAATTTAAATATAAATAGTTATTCAATAAAATGTAGATCAACTATGGTTAAATGACGATAATATAAATAACTATGTATAAAATACTTGATAATAAATCATCATAGACACTTTTGGAAGTATCAGTAGTGCATAATTTTACAATTTTAAATTATTTAAATTAATCCATGGATCACTAATTATGCAATTGATATATCATTACAAAAATTTTATTTATATATGTGAGTTTAAGGATTTTGGTCATAAATCAAGTTAGATCATGTTGCATATTAGTAAGAATTATTTTTGAAATTTATGGAAGAAGTATATTTATAGCATTGGAGTATTTTGATTTATGAAAAGTAGGGTCCACTGGAAAACGTGTTAATAAGATTATACGAGTTATACATGTTGTGGGTTCAACTGAATTATCAATAGAGTGAACAGTGATTATAATGTGCTTAAATATATTGTTTACATTTTCCATGGTTTTGGTTGGATATTGAGGAGTTACACAAGCTAATTAGTCTTGGGTTGAGTTGAGTTTAATGGGGGACATGTTAGTCAAATCACATGTAATTTAAATTATGAATTCACCCTATTTCAAGCTTATAAGGGTCGTTTGGCGATAAATTTTAACCACCTCAAGTGAGATTTGAGTAAAAAATACGGATATATTTATAGAAAATATTTAAGAAAAATGTATTAAAAGTTATAGAAAATTAGAGTTAATAAGCGTCAAGATACTTAATTGGGTTGAACGCCTTGAGTAATCCGTAATACTTGGGGAAACAAGCATAGTATCAATTTGGCCGTGTTTGATGTTCCAACCTATGATTTTGATGACATGTGTATTGATTGCCTAAACCGATCGATGGTGTCGACTAAAGAAAAAGAATGTGACTAAAAAATGTTGGAGATTTTCATAGCACGGGGACGAGAATATGGTGTAAGACAAGGATATAATTTTGAATATGGATTATATGATTCTCATTCAACACTGATTTTTGGATTCGCGAAACAAATATGGATTTGTATTTATATAGGTATAGATTTCTTTCCGTTTAAATTTAAATAAGTATAGATATATGTTTAAAATAAAACATATTCATGTTATTCCTCATAACTTCCTAGAAATAAAAATATTATATGACTACCATTCTTAAATAAAATTCTCGACCAACAGGTCGGGTTCAAAACTAGTTTAATTAATATGTTGGTGAAAATTTAAAAATTTGTTATCAATTGTTGGGAATATGATAAACAAAAGCATTATAATCATGCTTTCTTGTTGTTACGTTAAAAACACTGCCGCTTTTCTTTGATTAAAGAATAAAATATTATAATCATTAAGTGTGGCATTGTTGGTTATTCGATTTTAACCATAAGGTTGAGAGTCGATTTTTGTATCCTCAAAAGGCTGACGTGTCAACAGAAAAAAAAAATATTTCTGCATTAATGTATTTATATATTTTCTCTCTCTACTTTTAATGTTCCCTTAATTTAATTTTATATTTGCAACTCTCATATAATTATGAAAAAATATATTTACTATGTACAAATATTGTCTACTTTATTTTTTGAGCCCATTAATGATATCACTCTTGATACATATAATTAATTTTTTGAGAATTTTTTTAGTAGGGGTTATGTTGGTCATATGACGTATCAAATCTATAATTGTTATAGAATGTATATATATTAGTAATATAACAGTATGATATGACATAACCAAATACCAAGGCCATGCAGAGCATCTCGAATGGTAAATCATAATAGATTTAAATTTTAAACCAACAGGTTTATTGATTCAAAAAAAAAACCAATAGGTTTATACAACATAGAAGAAAAATGATGTGGAGATTAATGGGATGATGTCATGTTAAAAAATTATAGGCAAAAACCATTTAATCGATAGGTTTATAGCCAAGTGAACCAATAACATTTATTCAATTTTTATGATATATTATTTTATTAATAAAGTTAGTCCATTCTATAATCCTCTTAAATGTTTAACCATAATATTGAATAAGTTTATGTTTGAAAGGTTAATAAATGATCACATGGCTTAAGATGAAACCTCTAAAATAGGTCAAATACTTTAGTAGTCCAGAAATTTTGAGCCATGTTACAAACTAGTTCTAAAACTTTAATTTGTTATAGACTCGTCCGATAAGTATGGATTTCATTACGAGGCGATACTATTCACACCAACAGAGACTTTTCATGACATATTTTTCACGTCACTTAAAATACAATAAAATAATACTCTCGGACCGACTCTAATTAACCCCTTTACTCGAACCAGTCTACTTAACCTAAACCCGAATATCTTGAATTACCAAACAATTTCATCCAAACCTAATTGGAAACCGAATCTAGAGGCTTTCCGACTACCTCTTCTCTATGTAAATCTGATCAACGTCATCCAATCGCCACCCGGGTTCCAATCGACTACCCCTTCCTTTGTGGTTCGATCAACTTCATCCAATTGCCGCCCATATTCCATTCATGAACCGGAAAATTGGATTGATCATCCACCACCGCTGCTTTCTCGGGAATTTTATTGCCTTGTCAGCTAACTTATTATCGATGAGGCGGCGAGAGAGGAGGGAGTGAAGAAGAGAACGGCAGAGACGGATGGAAGATTCCATTGCTCCTCTTTGGATGACTTGGAGATGAGAGAGGCCGTCAATTCCTGCAGCAACTTGGCCTCTTCCACTACTCTTCCGACCTCTTCTTCGACCTTAATGACGGATTCGTCCGCCGTAGAATTACTAACGTCCATTAATAAGCCTTTTGTTGCTTGCCTTTTTCCGTTCCGTAGCCCTTTGTACGAGGAAAGGGTGGCGTTGAATCTGAATCGGCGATGAGTGGCAGAGAGGGAAAGAAATCCAGAAAGGAAAATCAGAAAAATCAAACGGAACTTTTGTTATTTTGGCCCTTCTTACTTCCCCACCATTCTAAAAAAAACCAATTAAAACATTGCAACTTTGATTTGGGTCGAACTTCTCCTAGCTTTCCTCCTTGTGGCAGAACTTTTCCCTCCGCCAAATGTGGTTGAAGAAGCGGCGACGAGTTTGTTGAAGAAGATGACCTCGCCGAATTTTTATTAGAGAAGGGGTAGTCATAAAGCTTGTAGGTTTCCGATTAGGTTATGACTAAATTGATCGGGGTTGAAGATTTTTGGGTTTAGGTCAAGTAGACCGGTTCAAGTAGATGGGTTAACTTGAATCGGGCCAAGAGTATTATTTTATTGTATTTTAAGTGACGTGGAGAAGCTGATGTGCCAAATCCTCCATGAAAAGTTTTCGCCGGTTTGAATAGTGCCGCCTCGTAACAGAGTCCTTATTAACAGAACGAGTTTGTAACAAATTGAAGTTGCGAAATTAGTTTGTAACCCGGCCCAAAATTTCAGGACTATTTAAGTATTTCCGGATTAGGAGTGGTGACAAAATTATGGATTATGTCTTATAGACATAATCCATAAGAGCCATTAGATCTCCATAGAATAGATCTAATGGTGGAGGGATTATAGTAATAAAATAATGAGATTCCTCTATTTATTGTGCCATATTAAATATTTTTATTACCCCAAATTCCATTATACTACTTACCTTTTCCATTTTCATTCCTCTTTTAACCGTTGCCACAAAACAAACCGCACCCCCATTCTCTCCCAAATCTTCTTTGCAGTAAAAAACGAGTCTGCTCTTAGTCGTCGATTGCAACCGCCGTCGCTGGAAGAGCCGACTCAGTCTTCTCGTTTAGGTAAGCACTACCGAGCGACATTCCCTCTGCCGATTCATCCCAACTAATTTCGATTCCTGATTTGGTGCAGTTGTTTGGTGAAGCCGCTGTGGTTTCGTGCAATCAGACGTTTTTGGGGTTTCGATTGTGTTGGGAATTAGGTTTCTTAACCAGCATTCATCGCGATTTTCCGTTCTGCTGCAATTGTTTGGGAATGGTTTGGGTACTATTATTAGGTTAATACTAGTATCACATATGAATCTTGTTTGAAATGTCTATGTTTCGATTTCTCGTTTTGCTGCAAATGTTTGGGAATGGTTTGGAGATCTAATACTATTATCAGCAGAAGTTGTTGTTTCAGATGAATGATTTGTGTTATTGTGGTTTGTTTGATTCCTTTTGTACGAGAATTCTTGTATTTAGTTGAATGACTCTGTTTTTGTGTTCTATGAAAGGGTTGAAGTGGTGCTAGATGAAGTAATAATAGTAATGTAGCGTTACTATTATTGATTTCGTAAGCCTGATGAACATCAGAATTGATAAAATACTATTATTAGATATATAACATTATCGGTTATTTGAAACTAAAAAGGAACAATGAACGAAATATCAACTGAAGATGATTATGAACACAAAACATAAAAAATAAATCATTTATTATCGTATTGAAAATCGAGTTGATACCGAGTAAGTAAAAAATGAAAGTTTAGAAATAATAGTATTAGCTAGATAATATTATTAGCTGCATACTGTGTCCTTGCAAAATTTCGAGATTGTCTGCCGATGGTACAATATTCTCAGTCGTTTCTGAATGATTTTCGTCGATTGCATCATCGGGTATGAGATTAAGATCAAAACCTTCGCTCCTAGGCTGCTGGTTGGCTTCATCGATTACAACATGAGACTCCATGAGACAAGCAAACAGCCGCAAGCTAGGGAAATAAGAATAAGGACTGAATAATGAAAAAATAGCAGGTAAGATATAGGTTTAATCTCGGATTTGAGCAGGAATAATATTAGTAATAATTTGGTAACAAAATAAAAGATTGATTACAAAGAATAAGAATAATATCATTATATAAATGCCTTCCCAAAATGACTCAAATATAATCAATGCAATTAATTGACTAATTCCCTAATTAATTAGCACAATCCGATCAGATCCTATGGCTTGTGAGTCCAACGGCTGTGAGTGGATTTTGTTTTGGTGACATAATTTAAAGTATGTCACCATCCTTCAGCCGTTGCTTTTCCAATATACTCTCTCTCCTTTTCTCCACTCAATTTCTCTCTCCTTAGTCTAATCCATTTAGAAACGTAAGATTCAAAGACAACAGAGAGAAATGATGGCATTATCCCCTTCATTATATATCATGAAAATACGTTAACACAACAAGTAGGAAAAATGAAGAAAGTTTGGATGAAAAACAGAGCAGAAAATGAAATGTAGAGTTACATTAGTCAGTAGCATTGAGGAGGAGGAGGGTTGAGTCCACATTTCTTGGGCAAAGACATGGCACTTGAAGGGTCAATACCAAAAGCAGGGAGGAAGCTCTTGAATTTACATAGACATGGCAAGTTGGCCCTTCTCATCAATCGGCAGCACTCTGTTGTTGGAGGTGGTGGATGTTTCCCTGTAACGGCTGATCGGCATACGATTAGTCTTGATGGCTCAACATTACAGTTCTTGCCAACTGACTCCTCACCAATAATATCATTCCCCATTATTGTTGCTGGGAATGCCAAAACCAGCATCAGCATCATCATACACAAGACAGGGAGTGCTTTGAGGTTTCCCATATCAAATATTGATCTCTAGTCTTGCCTTACCCTCTTGATTTGTTATGGGGGATTATATTTATAGTAAGAAAGAATATTAGATGAGGGTGAGGCCTATCGTGTTCTCTGTTCCTAATTTTGATTAGTTTTAGTTGTAATATTTAAATGAGAGAGAGGCAAAAGGGAATATTTGAAGGTGTCATGTGGTAAACAGTGTGGAGGAGGAGTCACGGGAGAGATTAGTAAGTACACGGTTGAGGTCTCCAAGGAATAGGATGCCCTGAGTTTTTTAGTAAACTACATTGCACAAATTCCCGTGACTTCCCACTTCCCACCGCTACTTATTATTTCTTTTATATAGCTTATGGACTCTTGATCTACTCACTCTGCTTCCCTGAATTTTTTTAACAAGGAAAAGTTTTCATTTTATTTTCCCCAGGAAGAACCAACAAAGAGTTATGAGAGTAGGGAGGGAGTTAAGTAGAGGCAGTAGTTTTATCTAATCCATACTAGCAAATTTCATATAAATTGATGAATCAATATCCAAATTTTGACGCGGTATTCACATTTCTTTCTTGAGCACATATTAATTTTCGCTGCCAAATTTTGTCGACGTCGTCAGACTTTGGCCGCCAAAGTTTTATCTATGTTTCCAGATTTCAAGAGACATTGTCATGCTTTCACCGCTGGATTTTCGTTGATGGTACCCATTTTTGGTCAATGTCACTGAACTTCCATCACCGTAAAAACCTCCATCATTGTGGAACTACCATTGTTGCTAGATTTCTGTTGACGTTGTTGGACTTTCGCAACTAGAATTACATTGACGTCGTTGGATTTCCGCTATCCAATTTCGGTCAATGTTGTCAGACTTTTGTAGCCACCGTCAAACTTTTGCCTCTAAATTTTGGTCAATGTCGCAGGACTTCGGTCAACATTGCCAGACGTTGCTGGATTTCTATCGACATTGGTTGACTTTCACAGTTGGATTTCCATCGATGTCGTTGGAATTCCATCATTGAAATTCGGTCGATGACACATGACTTCTGCCCCCTGATTTCCGTCGCTGACATCAAACTTTTGTAGCTGGATTTCCGTCAATATCGTCGAATTTTCATCGATGTCACCAGAATTCTGTCGCCACCGCCAAACTTTCACCGCCAGATTTATGTCGACATCCCTGAACTTTTGGTGCTGGATTTTCATCGATGGACTTCCACCGCCGGATTTCCATCGCTACCGCCAAACTTTCGTCGATGGATTTTCGTCGAAATTGCTAAACTTTCATCGCTAGATTTCCATCAACATCTTCAGACTTTTGTTGATCTCGCAAGACTTTCAATATTGTCGCCAGACTTTTGCCGCAACCGTCAAGCTTTTTTCGTCTGATTTCCGTTGACATCACAAGATTTCTATCATACACCAAACTTTGGCCGTCGGATTTCAGATTTCGTTGAAATTTCACCGTCGGAATTTCGTCAATGTCTCCAGATTTCAGTCGACTTTTCTATTGATTATTAAACCTTAGTAATAATGCTAGGTGATCACAACCACAAGTCTCTACCCTATCATGCTCATCATCTCATCATCAATCACAACAGTAATTCTTGAGCAATAATTATACAACAACATTGTTAATCAGTTCTCTCATTATATGTAACACTCGCCCCAAATCGACCCGGGTTGACCCGTGGTCGAACCGGTTATGAGCATCACTCGAAGATACAATAATTAATAAAAAAGAGAAATAACATTGAAGAACAATTAAAACACAAATCAAAGGTAAATCGGAAGCACCTCTATTATTCAAAATCCAAACAAAGGTTCAATTCAACCCATGAAACATTTACAATCCTGAAGTTCAAATATACTAATACAAAACATCCCAACCCAAGATAGTCAACTTAAATAAAAGATGGTCAACTCCTGGTCCAAGCCTTCAAAGATCCTCTCCACGCTTCCTGACACCACCTAGACGCCAACACCACTCCAGCACTTGACACCCAAATAAAACACCTGAACCTTAACACCACTCACTCTAACCTCGCGAACCTGAAAAGAGAGACTGAGGGGATCAATTTCCTATTGAAATTGAGTGAACCCACTGGGTTTAACTATGCGCCGAACCTAACCAAAAGAAGCGATTCCAAACTCCTCGCGAAACACTAACAATGGAATCAAACTCAACCTTTACCAGTTTTAATCCCCTAAAACAGTCTAAGCGATCACATAGATGCAGTTCTCAGTTCAACACTTACCATCCACGATAACATCCATAAATAATGGAGAATCATCTTTATACAGTTCAACATTACATCACAATACAACTCACAATCACAATTAGCACTTTCACACACAACAATCACACACATTCACATTGCACGCACTCATCGTCAACATTCCAATTTACCAAGTGAGTTATGAGACCTCTTTAAGCAGTCTAAGATATCACCCAAGAGTAGTTATCTACACTAACAATGCACAATTCATGACTTGAACACAATCATAAACCATTCGTCATCAATCTCACAGCTCAGCACAACAACATAATTCAGCTCACAGATCATTCCAACACAATCCACAACTCATCACATAACAGTTCACAAACACGTTCAGCATACCACACACACACACATCGCATCACACTTCATTTAACTAGGTGTCGTAATGAGTTGTTCCCCGCTACCCCGCCAACCATCACATCATACGGACGCATCCATATAGGATCCTTCCCCGAAGGAGTATACCATCAGACACATCCATATAGGATTTCACGAAGGAGAACAACAACCGACCTTGGTAACCCAACCAAGGGATTCACCCCAGTGAATCGGACTCAATCACAACTGCTCTCCAGTTCATGCATTCCTAATTATAGCTATGTCCACTTGCAATTCCTCACGTTATAACTAAATATAATCCCTCACTATCAGGTACATTTCCTTCGTTATTTCCATCAGAATCCATCCAATTTCCATCACAATCACTTCCAATCCACAATTCTTCCAATTCGACATTCTCATTACAATCACCACACCTCATGTTATCAACTACCATCACACATAACATCAATTCACCCAATTCAACACATCACATCGATTCAAGCAATTCAACACATAACACGTTTTCCACTTCAATCAATTAGACCTACAATTCATGCATCACACCATAACAAGGGTAAACGGCTAGCGCACCAGCCACCCCCACCTGCAAGTAAAGGGATAGCCATGTCGTGAGTCCAGGGTTACCCTTCTATTCTTCCTTCATAGGACGACCCTACATTGCCAGGGCCATCCACTTGTTCATCATTAATAGGGCGACCCCACATTGGCAGGACCACCCTCTTGCAACCATAACTGACAATAACATAATATATGCACAATTCGCAGTTCACAGACCCGTCCACCTATCACTCGTTACTAATTCTGATCCATTTAAGTATCATTAATCATTGTTACCCAATCCCAACATCATAGTAACACAACAGTAATCATCCATCCATAACCAATCAAAAGGCAACCATCACATTCAATCAACTGACAATCAATCATAGAATAGTTATCATCTTTTACTCTCTTTCCAATTTCATGCAATCCCTAATTTCGACTAAGCCATATTAAAACTCCTCACATCGACCATCACTACCTATTGTACGGTAAACCTTTACCTGACAAGAAGACGAGGCTCTAAAGAACTTCTAAAAGCTCGAACAACCAAGCTCTACCTCTCCAAAAATGTAGCTTCTTCCTTCTACCACTGACAGTGCCTGAATCCAAAATTCCCAGAACCAAGATGTTCAATCTCTTTCTCTAATTTCCAGGAACGCACAGGAGGAAACGGATCATCAATTGGACCTCTGCAGCTCCCGGAATCAAGGTTTGAAGTTGGGGGAAGTTTGGTTCGTCAAATGGGTTTTCTGGAGGAAAGAGAGAGAGAGAAGTTAAAAATTTCCGTCAAAACCCATCTTTTATAGCTAGACCAAGAAACACGGCCGTGTTTCATAACACACAGCGTGAGTCATGAAGACACACGGCCGTGTGTTTTAGTCTGCCACCCTCAAAGAATTTTCAACGTTCTCGCTTGTAACTTCAACCCGACTCAATTATGAACGTCCT
Source organism: Linum lewisii (assembly GCA_034768395.1). NCBI lineage: Eukaryota > Viridiplantae > Streptophyta > Magnoliopsida > Malpighiales > Linaceae > Linum > Linum lewisii. Next base: position 22,989,345 of record CM068296.1, on the reverse strand, counting down.
GGACTTTGATGGGGGACCTTAAGAACATTGTTTCCAATGTATCAATCATCCAAACTTGAGTTCCAAATCGTTCGGTTGGGCGGGGATATTACATTATATTTATTAGCCCTAAATCAGTCTAGGTGATCAATCAAATTATCAACATTCATCCACAATTCTCAGCACCATATCATACCACATCAACTTCAAGCATTCAATCACAACTAGCATCAATAAGATCCACAGTTTAAGTCAACAAAAAAATTGTGGAAAATGGAAGTGAATTGGATAGTGATGGATTGTTGGTAATTGTGAGATGGTTATGGGAAGGATTGAAATTGTTATTTATGTTGATGTCATGAAATTGAGATAGAACCAGAAGGAGCCTACACTTCCCCCTAAACTGAACTCTGGGTGTTAAGCACTTTTCCATGGGAGGAAAGTGCGGTCACGTCCCCAATGGAGAGATGTGATTTGTTATTATTGAGTATGGGCATTGTATCCTGTAAGGGAGAGGATGCGTCTTGGACCCTCCAAGGGAGAGGATGCATTTTGGACCCTCAGGGGTGGTGTGGGATAAACTCATTGGCGCCTAATTAAACACCCAGTGCACCAATCCCACAACCATTACACACACATCACAATCACAAATCACTAGGGTGATTTCTAGCCTCACTAGCCACCCCACCTTCAAAAATAATGAGAGCATTGGTAGTTTTCATTGAGTGTCTAGGATCACCCATTTGTTCATTAGGGAACACATGTTGCGCCACAAACGGAAGTGAGTCGAAGCATTTGAAAATTGATCCTTCGTATTCTGGCTAATAAGCTCAAGCGATACCTTATGTTTGGGCTATAAGGAAATTAGTACCCATTGACGTGTGAGAATTAACTCACAACTATCAAGGTCATATTTCCAAGAGGGCTCTCTCAATTGGCACTACTCACACGGTTCATGGACGGTCTATTCATTTAAAATGAGTTTTAGTTTGAAAAGGAAATAAAAACATAAAGGAAACTAAACAAGAAAGCAAAACAAAACGGTGCAAATCAAAGATAAAGGAGGTTCACTTGGAAAGATAGCTTCATCATGCTCAAGAGGAACAAATGCACAAACAAGCCAAACATGATCGAGGTTGCAATCGAATGACCACGCAAATCCCTTCTATAGACTCAATGCACTCTCGTAGCACTAAGTTCCTATCCTATAACCACTCAACTTAGGCTCTCGCTCTCAACCTAAGTGACTAAGGATGCATTAAAGGTGTTTGGTGAAATGCCAAGCTACAAAACCCTCTCCTATAACTCTATGACCACAAGGCTAGACATCACACTCTCATGTCAATGTCCTAACACTAAAAGAATCATCAAAAGACTAATCAAAGTTCAAATGAATGAAAAAACCAAGTGCACGCCAAGTGTTCGATAAAATGCACAAGAGAGAAATCATGCAACTATGGTTGAATTGAGATGATCTAATCTCTTAGAACACACTCTCTTCAATCCCTAGACCTACAAACCATGTAATCTAAGCACTCTCATGCATTACATTACAAAGAATAGACCAATCAAGCAATCATAGCAATCAATGGAATTAACAACAAGTCTAGAGATCATCTTCTTACATCCAAGATCAATCATAGCATGTTTACACAATCAACCTCTATCATAGCACAACTATCTATCAATCCAAGGAAACCTAAGAAATCAGCCACACATGGCCAAGGAAATGAAGGAAAGAGAAAGAGAGATGATAACCAAGAACACCATGGCAATCCTCCTCTTGCAAGCTCCTCTCCCAAGGTTGTGGACTTCAATCCAAGCTCCTCTACTTTGAGTTGCACCTTGCTCTAGGGTTGTAGATTGGAGATGAGGAGAAAGTGATTGAAAAGTTGTGAGAAAAGGGTTTAGACGAAGGTGTGTTTTCTGAATAATGAATTGTCTCTCTTCTTTCTCCCCAAAATCTGCTTTAAATAGGTGGCTGGAAAAGCCTGGAGTTTTTGGCGAAAACTTAGAAAGTTTTCGCCGAAAATTCCTTTGAAAATCACTGAGTCGACCTTCACTTTCTTCATAGTTTTTCGGCGAAAACTCTGAATGTTTTCGCCGAAAACTTCTTCACAAATCAGCTCCAAGTTTCCGGATTCTCCTGTTTGCAAACGGCCGCAAGTTCTCGGCGAGAACTTAGAGTTCTCGCCGAAAACTTCTTCAGAAAAACTGTATTTTCCTCGATTTTGCAACGACCATATCTCCTCCGTCCTAGCTCCGATTGACCTCCCGTTTGCTCCTATGCGCTCCTTGTCATATGTAATTCGAAGCCAAAAACCTGAAATGCACGAAGAAACATCCAATAGACCACGAATTTGGCTCCAAAGTGGCAACCGGACAACAAATGGACACTTTGCACAAAACTTCAATAACAGCATATAAATCATGGCATTTCACGATCAAACACGGGCATTTCATAGGTCAATCATAAGCTGAAAATGCACTAAATAAAGTCACATCAAATTCCCCTACGACTAAGCTTTGCTTGTCCTCAAGCAAATGAATTAGAAAACATCCAAGTTCACAAATGACAAGATCGGCCCCATTGAGATTCAAACGATAACAATTTGGCTTAAACTGTTCCACGAACAAACTCAACCTACACATGCAAGAACGTCAACCAAACAAGTCTAGACCTCACTATTTTATGCACACTTCAAGTAGTAGCTAACTAGGACACAGTTCTTACCGACCACAACAACACCAACTCTAATCAAAAGGACTTGAACTCGGGATATGAAACGGATTAGGTGGGGGTAGGAAAATTTGGAGACTAGTGAGTGATCGTGATGTGGCTATTGACTCGACTTCGTCCGCCTCTAGATCTGCACTTTAAACGCTCAAACTAGGATCACTACAACAAGGGCCACTTTTAAGAACTCTTTCTCTTTTCTTTTTTTTTCTTTTTTTTCTTTTTTTTATACTGCATACTAGTGCTCGATCCAACACTTCACTTAGGTGTTTGACCTGCCTAGCTCACAGTCTTTGCCTTTGCTAGTGCTCAACCCGACACTTCACTTAGGTGCCGAGCTTGCCTAGCTTTTTTTTCTTCTTTTGAGCATTTTCTTTTGAACATTTTCTTCACAAATTAGCCACTTGATCCTTAGCCCCTTAAAACTTTCACACAAGATTTTAAATTGGATTTCCGTCTAATCTCAAGCCACAATCACGAGGGATCAAAAAGGGTGATGAAAACATGGAATAGGGTGAAAATGTGCATGATCCAACAAACAGGCCAAGACTCAACGAGTTATCCTATAGGAAACTGATTCGGGTGGGCTTTTTGGCTGAATGTGGTGAAATTCTAATTGCCTTTATCATATTAGACCGGTGTTATCGAGCGGTACAAAAACACGTATCAAACCAATCAACTAACATACAAGAATGATAAAATCTCTGTTCTGGCCTAGTCTCATTTGATATTAGTTGATGACACTCGATATGACGTGATTGTCAGCCTCATTTAAGCGACATTGCCTTGCTTAAGACATGGGTTTTAGGGTAGAATAGCGAATATTCACTCAACTGCTCTATCTCGTGCCATTTGTGTTACTTTGGCCCATTTTGGGTCTATTTGATGGTTTTCTAGTGTTTTCATGTTAGCATAGGTTTTTGCCGTCAAATAAAGTGGCCAAGGACGTGTCTAAGGCGTTGGAACCTTGAGGAACCACACCAGAATCGATCCAAGGAGTCAATCAAGTCAATTCAAATCCTGCCCCGATTTACACTGCAGTTTTCGGCAAAAACCCCCAGGTTTTCGGCGAAAACTCAAGAAGAAATCGGCTGAGTTCACAAAGAGAAGTTTTTGGCGAAAAGTCCAAGTTTTCGCCGAGAACCCTAATGTCCGAAAATCACAGGAGAATTAGCCGATGGAAGCCTTCATTTACACTCAAGTTTTTGGCGAAAACTCAAGGCAAAATCCGGCGATTCTATGGTTAAGTATAAATACTTAACCGGCGCCCCAATAAAGGATATACCTCATAATACATCTAAATTTCAGAATTCTGACGAGTTCTGGTGCAGAGTTTAGAGTTCGAAGAGCCAGGAAGAGATCGTGACGCTATCCATTCACCTCGGAGACTCGAAGCTAGGATTGAAGATTATCGGAGAGCGAAGCTTTGCTAGAGTCGTCTTAATTAGGTTTTACAGTTTCTATCTGTTCTATGTTTTGATGATGAACTATGTTTCTGCCTTTGATTCTTTTGTTATGAACAGGAGTAGCTAAACTCGTAGAGCTTAGACTAGATGAACCCTAAGTGACCCAGGGCTTTAAAGCGGTCACGGATCGGCGGTGATTAGATTCAAAGTTTAATCAGTTTCTCTTTCATGTTTGATTTGTTCTTCGTTGTTTATGTTTCTTGTCTGGATTGATCACCTAGATTAGATTCTTGTTAAGCTAAGGATAGAAGCGAACGCTCGCCTTACTTTAAAACACCAAATCGAATAATTAACCTATTCATTGGAGTGTGCCTTTCGTAGGAACTAGTTAGGGTTAATCCACTGCAAGAGTAACTCATAAATCGTTAGTAATTCCACCAGTTAGTTTAGTCGTCGCAAGAGGCGACCAAACCTGGGCGACTAATTAATCTTGGTAGCTAGATCGGATAGAGCGAACGTTCGCCAGTCTTAAACCTAAGGGGTCAGGAGTTATGGTGGTGTCTTAGAATTGATTGAACGAGAATTGAAATCCGCTGATCTGTCGATTGCCAATGCTCTGGTGAACTAAGGGGGATTCAAAGTCTAAGCTTGTCTGTCATCTTTGTTAAGTCAACCCAATTTCCCAATCTGTCTTTTACTTTTCGTTTTAGTTTCCTTGCATTTTCTAGATTAGAATTCGTGAAACTCACACCACGCACAAAGTGTTTCAACTTGAGTAATTTGCCCTTATATTTGATTAGACAATTGAAGAAGGCCCGTGGAATACGATCTACCCTAGCTTTTAGCTTGGTAGTTATTTGATAACCCACTCTACGACGGTTCATCATTAGTGCTAACATGCTGGTTATAGGTTCTAAGTGGAACAATCTAAACATCATTGTGAAAGATTGAAGTCAATTAAACACCAAAAGTCAAGAACCGAATGATTCTACGATAGAGGAATTTGACATTCAATCAGGATCATGCAAATCATCAAAGCATAGCATTACATTTCTATCACAAATAATCACACCAAACCTCAAAGTCCCCCTACGACTAACATGAGCATTGTCCTCAATGATCAAGAGAGAAAGGGTAAGGTGGAACGAAGTTACCGCGTTGGTAGAGAGAAGCATAGGAGGTAATAGTGGTGAAAGAGTTCCATGACGATCATTGGTGAAGAGTGATCCCAAATGCTTGTTAAACCTTATTCAAAAACTAAAACAACACAAAAACCTGAAAGAACAATTAAAAGCGAAAAATTAAAGATAACATGGGGTGCCTCCCAAGAAGCGCTTAGTTACCGTCTTAAGCTCGACGCTACGTGTGTTAGGGTGCCCAACTTAGTACCTCTTTGAGGTCAAGTAGCTTCTTCCATGATGAAGATTGAGCTCCAAGTAGCGATAGAAGCAAAGGGTAGACTAGCCAATGAACAATGATGCTTGTATAGCACTTGATACCTTGGGGTGTGCTTGCTACCTTTGAAATTTGGAACTTGAGGAAGATAGTAAAGTGGGGGGCCATCCTTGAGCTCCATCGTCTCCAAGTTGGTGATGCCACTCGAAGAGTCTTCCGGGTCGAGGAGAGGTGGCACCACTTCCATGACCACCATATGAGGAGTAGAGATGCATGCGTCCTTGGGCTCTTGGCACAAATACTTCATGACCAAGCAAGAAAATTGAAGAGTACTCACAATCTTTGTTGGCACCACAATAGGGTGGTGTTGTTCACTTTCGTGCTCCACTCTCGGTACCACCTCTTCTTGAAGAGTCTTCACAACATGTCTCACCTCCTCTAAGGCGTCATCATCCTCAAGTTTCTTTGGTTCTTCTATCCCCACATCATCGTTACTTGATGTGTCCTCGGGAAGAACATGTTCTTCAATGGCCTCCACTACCAAATCTTCTTCCGTGTCAAGCTCTTCGGCTTCACAAGTCTCATCTTCATCATCATAAACTTGCTCCACCTTCTTGGGCCGATTCTCATTTCCATGACGAGATTCGTACTTTGAGCTAGGCGATTGAGCCGAGCCACATTGTCGTCCGCAATCTTCGAGAACTCCTCTAGCATGGATGGAGGGGGAGAGTGTTGCTCCACCTTATGGGGTTAACGTTCATTTTCAAGCATCCCATTGATGTGCACCATGCTTTGTGCTAAGCGATTAAGTTGGTTCGCATTGTCTTCCGCAATCTTCAAAGCTTCCTCAAGCATGGGAAAAGGTGGAGGAGGTTCCTCATAGCTTACGAACTCCTCTCGAGGATGCTCACTTTCCTTCACCATTTTCAAGAGCTCCTCTAGCATAGAAAGGGGGTTGAGAGGGTTGCTCATAGCTTGTGAACTCCTCTTGAGGACGCTCGCTTTCTTTAACCATCTTAAAGAGCTCCTCTAGCATGGAAGGCGGTGGAGAATGTTGTTCATGACTTGTGAAATCCTCTTGATAATACTCCGGCAAGAATTGATGGTAGGGTGGAGATGGATAGGGATATTGCTCATTCCACATGGGTGTTGAAGCTTGTTGTTCTTGACCCCACCATTGGCCATCTCCCTCAAAAGTTTCTTGGTAGTAGTTGGATGAAGCATGATGATCATAATATGGGTTAGGAGATGGATTCCACCCTTGATAGGTACCATACCCATTACTTCCATTCCATGAGTTCATCTTACTTGCAACCTTGCTCCCATGAAATAAGTGAGGAAGAGAACGGATTGGTGGATCAATGACTTGCTCGAGGCCTTGAGGTGGTGCTTGGAGATGAGTGAATCGACTCATGCACTACTACAAGGTACCTACAAACAAGCACAACAAACACAACCAAGTAATACAACAATGCGGGATAACAAAACCAAACAAACTAATAAAAAGAAGCAAAACTAAAATGGAAGGAAGTGAATAGATCGGTCCACTACTAAACGCTTTATTAGGATTGAGAAAGTCCCGGCAACGGCACCAAAAACTTGACGTGTGAGAATTAACTCACAACTATCAAGGTCGTATTTCCACGAGGGCTCTCTCAATTGCCACTACTCACACGGTTCATGGACGGTCTATTCATTTAAAATGAGTTTTAGTTTGAAAAGGAAATAAAACATAAAGGAAACTAAACAAGAAAGCAAAACAAAATGGTGCAAATCAAAGATAAAGGAGGTTCACTTGGAAAGATAGCTTCATCATGCTCAAGAGGAACAAATGCACAAACAAGCCAAACATGATCGAGGTTGCAATCGAATGACCACGCAAATCCCTTCTATAGACTCAATGTTCTCTCGTAGCACTAAGTTCCTATCCTATAACCACTCAACTTAGGATCTCGCTCTCAAGCTAAGTGACTAAGGATGCATTAAAGGTGTTTGATGAAATGCCAAGCTACAAAACCCTCCTATGACTCTATGACCACAAGGCTAGACATCACACTTTCATGTCAATGTCCTAACACTAAGAGAATCATCAAAGACTAATCAAAGTTCAAATGAATGAAAAAACCAAGTGCACGCCAAGTGTTCGATAAAATGCACAAGAGAGAAATCATGCAACTATGGTTGAATTGAGATGATCTAATCTCTTAGAACACACTCTCTTCAATCCCTAGACCTACAAACCATGTAATCTAAGCACTCTCATGCATTACATTACAAAGAATAGACCAATCAAGCAATCATAGCAATCAATGGAATTAACAACAAGTCTAGAGATCATCTTCTTACATCCAAGATCAATCACTACAAAAAAACAGCTGTTTGGCGTCGGTTGAAACGTAGCAATTTAGCGTCGGTCGGTCAACGACCGACGCTAAGTAGTTGACTTCGCGTTTTAGCATCGGTTGATGGTCGACCGACGCTAAAATTAGCGTGGAAACCGACGCTATATGCCTTCCTTGGTTCGATTTTTTGGTTAACCAGACGGTTAGATCAGCGTCGGTCAATAGAAACACTTTAGCGTCGGTTGTGACCGACGCTAAAATGCGTCTATATAGCGTCGGTTGACACGCGTTTTAGCGTCGGTCATTGACCGACGCTAAAACACGTAAGTATTTAAACCCACATCCTAACCCTAATCTCACATTCTCACCTCTCTCAATCCTCTCCTCTCAACTCCTCTCCCACCCAAAAAACCTCCCAACTCCTCTCTCACCCAACTCCTCTCCTCTCAACTCCTCTCCCACCCAACTCCTCTCCTCTCCCACCCAACTCCTCTCTCACCCAACACGACACCCGCCCCCCCCCCCCCCCCACCACTTTCACCTACCGCCGGCGGAGCTTGGACCGCCAGCGTCAGACCACCGAGCCTCCACCCAGCCGCCGCCGACAGCCTTCCAGCTGACCTCCACCCAGCCGCCGCCACCATCCACCGTCTGCCGTCCGACGTCTCCTCCTCCTCCTTAGAACCTCTTCCAAGGCTCCTCCTCCTCCTCCTCAGATCTACAATTTAACCCAGATCTATAGATCTATGTCTAGATCTAGTAGCTGAGGACAAAAATCCAAATCGGAGTAGAGGATGTAAAAAACTAGATCTACCTGAAATTGAAAAACGAAAATGAAAACGAAAATATAAAACGAAAATAAAAACGAAAATAAAATCGAATATAAAAAACGAATATAAAAATGGAAAATAAAAAACGAAAAAATTGGGTTGGTCAGCCACCCATTCGGTCAACCCATATTTTAGCGTCGGTCGTGCTTTATTTTAGCGTCGGTTGACCAAACGACCGACGCTAAAATATAGCGTCACCGAAACTGGCGTCGGTCTTGCCGACCGACGCTATATATTTTGGCGTCGGTCATGACCGACGCTAAAATGCGTGTATGACCGACGCCAAATACCATTTTTTTTGTAGTGAATCATAGCATGTTTACACAATCAACCTCTATCATAGCACAACTATCTATCAATCCAATGAAACCTAAGAAATCAGCAACACATGGCCAAGGAAATGAAGGAAAGAGAAAGAGAGATGATCACCAAGAACACCATGGCAATCCTCCTCTTGCAAGCTCCTCTCCCAAGGTTGTGGACTTCAATCCAAGCTCCTCTACTTTGAGTTGCACCTTGCTCTAGGGTTGTAGATTGGAGATGAGGAGAAAGTGATTGAAAAGTTGAGAGAAAAGGGTTTAGACGAAGGTGTGTTTTCTGAATAATGAATTGTCTCTCTTCTTTCTCCCCAAAATCTGCTTTAAATAGGCGGCTGGAAAAGCCTGGAGTTTTCGGCGAAAACTTAGAAAGTTTTCGCCGAAAATTCCTTTGAAAATCACTGAGCCGGCCTTCACTTTCTTCATAGTTTTTAGGCGAAAACTCTGAATGTTTTCGCCGAAAACTTCTTCACAAATCAGCTCCAAATTTCCCGGATTCTCCTGTTTGCAAACGGCCGCGAGTTCTCGGCGAGAACTAAGAGTTCTCGCCTAAAACTTCTTCAGAAAAACTATATTTTCCTCGATTTTACAACGGCCATATCTCCTCTGTTCTAGCTCCGATTAACCTCCCGTTTGCTCTTATGCTCTCTTTGTCATCCGTACTTCGAAGCCAAAAAATGAAATGCACGAAGAAACATCCAATAGACCATGAATTTGGCTCCAAAGTGGCAACCGGACAACAAATGGACACTTTGCACAAAAATTCAATAACAACATATAAATCATGGCATTTCACGTTCAAACACGGGCATTTCATAGGTCAATCATAAGCTGAAAATGCACTAAATAAAGTCACATCAAATTCCCCTACGACTAAGCTTTGCTTGTTCTCAAGCAAATGAATTAGAAAACATCCAAGTTCACAAATGACAAGATCGGCCCCATTGAGATTTAAATGATAACAATTTGGCTTAAACTGTTCCACAAACAAACTCAACCTACACATGCAAGAACGTCAATCAAACAAGTCTAGACCTCACTATTTTATGCACACTTCAAGTAGTAGCTAACTAGGACTTGAACTCGGGATATGAAACGAATTAGGTGGGGGTAGGAAAATTTGGAGAGTGGTGAGTGATCGTGATGTGGCTATCTACTCGACTTCGTCCGCCTCTATATCTGCACTTTACACGCTCAAACTAGGATCACTACAACAAGGGCCACTTTTAAGAAATCTTTCTCTTTTTTTTCTTTTTTTTTACTGCATACTTGTGCTCGATCCAACACTTCACTTAGGTGTTGGGCCTGCTGTAACATCCCCGCCCAACCGAACGGTTTGGAACTTGAGTTTGGATGGTTTAGACATTGGAAACAATGTTCTTGAGGTTCCATCGAAGTTTGGGACGTTCATAGTTGAGTCGGGTCGAGTATACAAGAGAGTACGTGAAAAATTGTCAATGTGGGCAGACCACGATACAGGGCCGTGTATACAATACACGCCGTGTATCATGATACACGCCGTGTATCATGATACACGCCGTGTATCATTACACCGTGTCATGGTCAACTATAAAAGGCTGATTTTACACGAAAATTCATAACTTCCCCTTCTTTCTCTTTCCCCGAAATTCGTTTTTGACGAACCAAAAACCCCTTAGCTTCAATCCTTGATTCCGGGAGTTGTAGAGCTCCGATTGACGATCTGTTTGTTGCTACGGGTTCGTGGCGACGAGAGGAAGAGATTGCTATTCGTGGTTCTGGGTATTTCGAATCGAGGTGCTGTCAGTAGAAGAAGGAAGAGCTACGTTTTTGGGACTGAGCCAGAAATCTACAAAAACTTCAAACCTCGATTCCGAGAGTTGTAGAGCTCCGATTGGCGATCCGTTTGTTGCTATGAGTTCGTGGTAATGAGAGGAAGAGATCGCACCTAGAGGTTCTGGATATTTCGGAGTAAGATGCCGTCGGTGAAGAAAAGAATAGCTACGTTTTTGGTGTCTGAGAGCTTGGCTGTTCGGGTTTCTAGAAGAGTTTTAGAGCCTCGTCTTCTTGTCAGGTGAGGGTTTAGCGTACGATAGGTAGTCTGGTCGGTGTGAGGAGTTACAATTCAGACCTAGAAAAATGTAGGGCCTTGCATGAAATTGAAAGAGATAAAAGGGGAAAACTGTTCTGCAATTGATTGTTCTGTGAAATATGCTGTTTGATGATTGTTGGATGTTTGTTAATTGATGGATTGGTTTATGATTGATGGCTGTTTGTGATGATTTTGATTGGGGGAATTGATTAACATGGATGATAAATTGATCGAAACTAGTAAAGAGTGATAGGAGGGACGGGTCTGTGAACATGAGAATTGTGTATATTATGCTATTGTCAGTTTGTGGTTGCAGGAGGGTGGTCCTGCCAATGTGGGGTCGCCCTTAATTGATGAACAGGTGGATGGCTCCACCAATGTGGGGTCGTCCAATGAAGGACGTACAGGAGGGTAACCCTACGACTCATGACATGGCTTCCCCTGTACTTGCAGGTGGGGGTGGCCGGTGAGCTAGCCGTTTACCCTTAAACTGTTTGTGCCGTGGGAGGCGGTGAATGTCTTGTGATGTGTGGTTATGTGTGATGTGGGATTACTGATTGATTTGGATTGTGTTGGTTTATGTGATGTTGGGATTGGGATGATGCTAGGTGTTGATGAATGAATTATGCAACGTGCCTTTAGGTAGAATTGATGTCGTGTGAGAAGATGGTTGTTAATGTGTTTAGGGTGGTAGACTTATGACTTAGAACTGGCTACTGGAATTGGTAGGGAATGTAGGTAAAAAATTGGACAATATAATACGTGGAATTGACTTATGGAATTGGTTAAGGGAATTGGTGAATGGAATTGAGTAATGGAATTGGGTGGTGTGATTGGATGAACTAGCTGAACTGGTGTTGTATGGTTGATCTGAATGAAATTGATGCTATGTGGTGTTGAGTTGACTCGTTTGAGTGGATGACCGACTTGTCTATATATGTGGTTGACTAGTGTGATTATATGTTTAACTAGGTGGTTAGAAATGGGAGTGAGGAGTTGAATAGACTTAGAACAGAATTAGGTCTTGCATGAACCTATGAGAGTAAAACTGAATAATTGTCTTGTGATTGAAGTATGATGACTGTGCTGATTTATGTTTGATGTGGGGATTGGGATGAAAGTTGATAGCTAATGTATTTGATCTAGAAATGTGAGATAGGATGGGGTGGATGTGATGAATTTCTATGATTGTGTTTATTATTGCCGTTTGTGGTTAGACTAGAATTATATCCTAGAATTGGAACATAGAATTGGTGCTTGGAACTAGAACATGAAATTGTGTTGTGGAATCATGATGTGGGATTGTGTTGTGGTTTTGTGATGTGGCATTGGGATGTGTAATTTGTGTAGTGGAGTTGTACAGTGGAATTAGGAAGTGGAACCGGAATTGTGAAATGGATTTGTGGTTGAATGGAACTGTTTTGCGGATGAGTGTGATTGTTGTGGTTGCATTAGAGTATGATTGTTGTGGTCGCATTAAATGAAATTTAAATGATAGAACTGGAAGGAGCCAACGTTACCCCACCCGAAATACTGGTTGTGATTGAGTCCGATTCACTGGGGTGAATCCCTTGGCTGGGTTGCCAAGGTTGGTGTTTTCTCCTTCGTGGAAGGATCCTTTATGGATGCGTCTGGTGGTATACTCCTTCGGGGAAGGATCCTTTATGGATGCGTCTGGTGGTATACTCCTTCGGGGAAGGATCCTTTATGGATGCGTCTGGATGATGTGAAGGCCGGCGGGGGGTAGGCGGGGAACAACTCCTTATGGCGCCTAATTAACTCACATAGATCAATGATTGTGTGGTATGTGTTAGTGATGAGGATGCTTGGTTATGTGAGGTGGTGTATGCGTGTTTGTGAGTGTCGGTGAAATAAGATGCATGTGCGATTCATGTGTGTGTGTGTGCATTAAATGTGGACGTGGGGTGCCTTGTGTTGTGTTGTGGTCTATGTT